>JAWWEU010000001.1:95992516-96005560 GCA_035583155.1 Acropternis orthonyx | reverse complement strand
GATTTATAGACGAGCTGACGTCAGATGGGATGAAATACTTCACTGGTCACTTAAGTCAGCTGATACTTGTCCCTAACTACATGACCCATAGAAGTGGGGCCTAGCTAAAACTAAAACCTTAATCTGAGGTTTTTGGGATTTATCAAACCCATCACAGTCATGTTTTGATTTTAAGGAAAGAAATGTCTTCAAAGTACTGAAAAGGTACATTGAGTTCAGAAAGGAGTGAGAAGAACTGTTATGGCAAGAGACGATTTTGAAAGTCACCTTCTCCTTTCCAATTGATGGACATTGGTTATTGAAGATATTTACTTTCTTAGCCTTCTGGAGCATGAAAGGAATTATGCTATTTTACAGCTTGTTCCTTTAGCATGAAGGAGAATAAAGACATATGTGGTATATTACCTTCAGAGACTTTCGAAAGATGGAGCCTTTAAAAGCTTTTAAAAGTCAGATTTTTGTCTGAATTGCAACACTGCAATGTCAAAAAGATCTCTCCTGAAGTCCACTTTTATTTAGTGTTACTTTTCTGCACTATAAAAAGAACGATCATCAGAACAGGCTTCACATTTCTCATAAAATGTTTTGTAACACAACTTTTTCTGATGAGCCCTGCATTTTTCTGGCAATTTACCTATGTTACTGACATATAGTTGTTTTTATTGGCTCAAAACATTTTTTCATAAATAGCAACCGCATACAGGATTTTAATATCAAGTCCAAATTACTGTTATGCACTTTGTGCTCTTTGTTGCCTCTACAAATCTGCATTTTATAAATCTGGGGTATTTTATTTCTTTAAATGTCTGTAGTCTTTCCAGAGCTCTAAGCTTCCATATGTTGGTAACCATAGAAATGACTTTCCTACAGTACTTTCTAAAATTTGTTTAAGATGGAAAAAAAACCCTAAATGTGACAAAATTATACCCTTAAAGAATTCAATCCCTTCTCTTTCAAAAACAATTGCAAATTGTTTTTAAAAACAAAATAGTGTGTTTTGGGGAAAGTCCAGAAGTGGCAAAAATAGTAGCAGAAAATGCCCATATCATGGCAGAAAAGTTTGGTTATATAGTTGAAGTCCATACAGACAAGATAAATCTGTGGTAAAATTTTATAAATTGCTATTAGGAAAAAATAGAAAATACTAGTCATAGCACCAAGCCTGTCTGAATTCAGTAAGTGTTTGGACATGACTCTGAGGCACGTGCCATGATTCTTCAGCTCTCCTGCACAGGCCAGTAGTTGGATACAATGATCCTGATGGGTCCCTTCCAACTCAGCATATTCTATGATTAAAAACCTTTAAAAGCCTAAGGCTATGAAAGTAACACAATCCCTGTCACCTCTAAACTTGGCACCTTATTTGTCCAGGGACAAATTACCTGTTGGTACAAACTGGCTCAGACCGATGAGATTTGTCAGAGCCTGACTCTTCATTTCATACTTCCAAGGGAGTCTCTCCTTTCATAGAAGCAAATGAGCACAATCAAAGAGGACTGACCCATTGTTTAGAAATATTTATATTTGTCTATGTTATTTGTTTTTATTGTTCCTTCTGTTTACTGCAGACCCCGTGTTTCAGCCATACAGACCTAAGTATATTTTGCTGTCCAGAGTACACTGCACTCACTCCCCACTGATGTGGCAAAAGTAAGATGCAGTCAGGAACAAAGTAGTCCTCTTTTCCAGTGCCAAGGAAAACATGGAAAACTCAATACTATGTGGGTATGTGTAATAGCCTCTCTTCCAAAACCACTGCTAGTACTTTTCTTTCACTGCCTTTCCGGCTAGAGGCAGTAGTCAGCCATCTGTGGTTTAAATGAGCTTGTTTTCTCCTGCACGGGAACAGAACAAAGACAAGCTCTCACCACTGTTTTAGCTGAGGGGCTCTACCAGATGAGCCCCAGGTGTAGACAATGCAATTTCTGCACAGTTTTGCCTAATCTGCAGGAGAATAAATATTTAGCTCCACGCTGACTCAGAGAGCAAGAATTAACATGAGAACAAGAGCCATTTACTGATCACCAGATAAGGGTTCCAGATAAGCATGATCAGTAGTATCTACATGTGTTGTGTGTATAAATATGTAGGCAATATGTATGGCCTTTTGTGGGTAATGAACAAATTATATTTTCATTTCTCATCATTTATTGGCCAAAACATTGTAATTCTACTTGCACAAGAACTAGAAATACATCTCTTTAAAACATCTTCCTCTCTTCTCTTGTCAGTTTAGACTTATTCAGACACTTGAATCTCTAAAAAAACCAATAGTAACACTGAAGCATGAAGAGCTGACAGCTGCTTGACGCTGTCCTGCAAATCAAGGCATTGTTTGCTCATGTCTTTCTGTTGCAGCACATCATCCTAAGAGGCATGACCTTGAAATGATCCCCTTCAGCACATCCTTCTCTGCTCCTTCTGGCTCAGTTCACAGCTGGAAGTTTTAGGCTCTTTTATAGCCATAAACTGGGTCTGGATCAAGCTTAACAATCTTCTTATATCGATGCGGTGCCAATGGCAATCCTGTGATACTGCATGTCCTGCTTGAGTAACTTAACATTTTAACACCCTTTCCTTAGGGATTCAGATTCTTTCTAGATGTAGATTCTCTGTGACATCTGACTATGACAGTGTGTGGCCTAAAATTTACACATAAAAATTATTTCTATGTGAACAACACTCCTTTAAACCATAACACTCAAATCTGCTTCCAGGGACAAAGTCACTGTTCCAAATGTGTAATACAGTTTCAGGTGGAAAATAAGTCGAGTATAAAACATTAATCTGTTTCTATTTCCACATATTTCATATTTTTCTTACTTCATATCAATGCTGTCATAAAGAAAAGAAGTCCTTGAAAAGCATGTGTAATTAGGAAAATGTTTTGACATATTTCAAAAATATGTTTCCAATGGCCAGTATCCTTCATCCAACGAAAGTTTTCACATCCTGTCGCTGATTTTGTTTTGGTTTTATTGTGGCCAGCTTGCTTTCTGTGGAAAAATTTGTATGCTGTACTTTTCCGTGTACCTGATAGGAAACCTGGTAACTGATTACTACATTGGCAACTTCTACAACGAAATTTCAGATTTTAAAATTGTCACATGGTTAATATAATTGTACTTGTTATACTTTTATATGGGAAGATTAAGCAATTACAAATAAGTCACTGGGCTGTCTTTTCACGTTTTCCTGATATATTTAGAGCAAAGAGGAATGTAACTGGTGAGACTGAAAAAGTCATGCTTAATAAACTTTAACAAGCAAGTGCTCTTTCATAACTTCACAGCATATTTTTAAGAAAATAGCGTACTTATCAATGGGACATAATTCAAATTCGTGTAAATCGTCTTTCAATGCATTACTTGTAAAATAACTAAATCTGAGCAAGGTACTTTCTACAAAGAAGGAATGACAAATATCCCAACTGCCCCAAAAAATATTTCTTCTTTCATACATTCACATGACAGCTTGGAAGCACTAAGTCAGCTCAGTATCAAAAGACTTATTGTGGTAAATCACAAATCACAATAGGAATGGAGAAACATCATAAATGAGACTGTGGACAAAGGAATTAGGATATCAGATTTTCCTTTTTCTTTGCCCTTTTCCTAAAACTGCACCAGAATTTTATATGAGTAAATAGTTTTCTATGATTCATGCTGTTTCTTTCATGCAGGACCAGGCAATGATGGTTGAAAAGTCTCATCAGAACAATTTCTGTAAGAGCAGTGACTTGTGACACACAGACCCTGCATGTTCCCTGAGATAGCATGATGGAGCATTAGAGAAGGGAGAGAAATCTTGTCTCACCAGGATAAGCTGTATGTGTGAAGACGAAAATCTCACTCGTCAGGATTAATTATTATAGTCCCAAAGATGTATTTCACAAAATTCCTTCCTCTGCTAGTGAATAACATAGGTTGCCTATTAAATACTCTGCCACCTATGCATATGAATGGTATATATTATAAAAGAGGATTGTTGTTCCTCCAAGAAAAAAATTATGCCCTATGCTTGTAGTTTCAGTTGGCACTGAATACTTTCTGGAGCATGTCATATCCAGGTTATGCCTGAAAGCCATTTTCTGAATCAGTGAAAAGTATCAGACTGGAAAAATTTCATTTTACTTAACTTGCTAGCACTGACTTAATTATTACTCACTAGGAGTCCAATTTGTCTTGACGCAACATCTATTTCCAGTAAAAAGACCATCACAATTGCTGTTGCCAAGAAATGAGGACTGAATTGCACAGTATTGCATTAATTTGCTTCACAACCTCTAGTGCAGTGAATCCTGCATTTTGTCCATGTTAGCTGTATATGACTGTATGTTCTGAATTTATTTAAGACTCATTGGACCAAATTCACTATTTTACACACTTTGAATTACCTGAGTAAAGCAAACCTGCCATAAAGCTACTCGTTTAACCAAGTACTTAAGACTTGTCTGTGACCGTTTTAGGCCATGCATATGGAATGATCAAAACCAGTAAAAGCATACAGGTAAATCTAGACCAGAATCTGCCTTCATTCAGGGCCAGTTTTAAAGGCAAGACAATCCCATTATGTATGGTTCTAATACAGTCAATTCTTCTGGATAAGAATTTTTCTTTTAAATGATACCCACTAGCAAAGGGCATTCAAACAGGACCAGTGCTTCCCTCCACACTGGCTTCTGTGTTTTCACACTGGCTAAATTAATGCCTACCTGATTTGGAATAACACAAGTGGATGCAACTACACTACTTAAAATTAAGCCACTTTTCTTTCACACAGGACACAAGAAACAGTGAAGTGTATGAAGGTAGAATACTATGGAAGTACAGACCTTTCTAGCTTCTCCCACACCCCTCTTGCAAGTTGAATTTCAACAGGCCAGTAGCACTATGCAGAGAGACTAGATTAGTTCTTTTTTTAAAGGTTCTGTGATATTCTCTCACAGAAAATGACAAAGGATTTGCATAGTGTAAAGAAAAAGACGGTTGGAGTCAAAGACAACACTTTGATCACTGAAGAAAGGTTTTTCCTACAGCAAAGTTTCTATTTCTTTCTACAGTACAACTATTACAGATAATAGCAGATGTAAATCAAAATGAAGCTTATTCTAACTTTGTTTAATGGAGGTACAAATGAAGTCTGGATTTTTTAAAGAAAGTTTTAAGACCACACTACTATTAGAAATTTAAAAGGAAGTCAGAACAATTATCTCTGTGTGCCATCATTTTTTTTGTACTCATATGGAAATGAAATTGAGAGCATTGTCACCCTAATAAAATTCACAGTGAAGAAAAGAGCACTTATTTTGGTGATTTGCTTTTTGAAAGATTTTCTTGAAAAGTTTTTATTATTTGCAGACAGAATGAATATTCCCTCACAAAGCAGATTTTTTACTTACTTTTGAGTCTGGAAACCTTTTATTTCTACTGTCTGTTTGGGTATTAATTCTCCTAAAACCAATGTTCCCCTAATTATTCTACATTTTTAGTAAGATTTTTGGTAAGAAAGCCTGAAAAATTATTTTGGGTAGATACTTTGTTCAACACTTCTGATGGGACAATAACTAACAAATGTTGTTCAGAGTGTTATTGAACTATTCATAATCATGCTCATGTTTTTCACTCCCTGTATCTCAGCATGACAGTCATTGTTCATATTGCCTGAAATGCTGTCCACAGATGTAGCTTCAATACTGCACCCAGCTCTTACTTAGCCCAAGAGTTTTGTCATTCACAGGAAATGCATCCTAACATTTCAACCCTGAAAGCAATGGGGAACCAAAAATGTATCCAAAATACAGCTTTTTGAAGTAGAACAAAACAAACAGTAATATGAAACTACATCTGACAGTCAGAACAAAGGTGTTAATTTAAAACAAAAGTGACCTTTTTGTCCTTCCCGTTATCTTTACAGTACAGGTGAAATATAATATGTGGCTCTCTTGGAATTCTACTGATATAGTATCTCTGACTGACCAATAGAGCTACCAATATCTAGCTCAGCCCATCTGGGGATTTTCTGACATGCTTCGTATAAATTAATATGTGGCAACAAAATGAAAGAGGGAGTGTGAATTCTGGAAATGCTGTAAAACCACCGATGCACTTGGGTAGTTTGAATGTCCCTCTGAGCAACTGATGTGTTCTAAAACTACAGGTTTTAATTTAATTGATTAGGATTTCCCCCTGAAACCAGTTATCAAAATCTATTTTCCTCATCAGTAGCAAACTGATGGTATTGATAAGATAGAATATTTAATCGATTTTACCAACAAACCCAAGAAGACAACCTGACCTAGTGTCATAACTAAACCAGAGAGACTGCATCTGAAAACAAAACAACACACTTGTATTCACTGGGAATACACTAAATGGTGAATTGTATTTGAAATTAAAGAGTGATTTTTACAACTAAGTAAATCCCCCTCTACATAAATTGTGCTCAGAAAAGTTGTTTTTAATCTCAAAGATTCTGGCAAATAGTCTTTAGAATGTCTTGCTCCCTGCTGTCCAATACTCTATAAAGTTCAATTCAAAGTAGCTGCCAATATCTTTCCTACCTACCTAATTTCAAACTGATTTTAATGTACATTTTTAAAAACTATTATTTTTACAGTTAGGACACTTATGTACTAGATGAAAGGAGATGGGACAGTGTTGAAGGAACACAAAACAAATATAAAACTATTAGCAGTGATTGTATGTGCTTACTAATAATTCCTAAACACAGCTATAACCAATGTATCTTCTTAATAGAACTGTGCGCACAAAAGTACTGTCAGTACCACTTCTTTTCCATTTGCAGACGATTTTATTATCCCAGTCTAACTGTACCCACAAATCTTATCCAAAACTAGACTTTTTAAATTATTAGCAACAGAGAATACCACTCTAATGAAAATACTTGCTTTATTCCTTTCTCTCCTTAACAAGCATATCACCAGTTAATTCCAGGGATGACACTATAAATTCAGAAAATCTATACATAAGGCTATATGTTGAACTAATGGGAACAAATCACACTGCTCAACACTAAGTAGATGGTTTATGTCTTTTCAGGACTATGATTTTAAAAGTCAAATGTGATTCTTAGATCAGCTCTTCAATTTTAAACCCTTCAACTTTCATCATACCGATGGTATTCTCCCTCTGACTGCAAACTGTGCACCTTATAAAGGTTAATCTCATCTAGTGGCTGGCCTTTGAGAGTTCAAAGCTTTTGCATTTCTGTCTTTTGGTCATTATGGAAAATGTACTTAATTGGCAGGTAATCTATATTAACCACTACTGACATTATTACATACATGTTTCCATTAAACAAGAGCAAACTACTCTAGAATAAGACAGTGGTATAATGGAATAATGTCACTGTCAGAAGAATTTTGTTTTAGGAGTTGAATGATAAACAGATTCTTTTACAAATTCTTTAAAATCACATCTAAGTAGCCAGACAGGTGAAAAATATCGAGCAATCCAAGTAATACATTAAACAATTATTTCTGATTACTCTAGCTATTATCATGGTATGTTGAAGTGATCTAGGATTTAAGAACTTCAGTTCTGCTTGGTTTACTTCTACTTGCTTTCAATGTCAGTAATTCTTTGAATCAATACAGGATATTTATTTATGGTTTATACTAACATGAACGTGCTACTCTTTTGTGACTCAGTATTAACCAGCATATTCCAGATTTCTTAATACTATAGAAAGCAATTACTCTCAATAATATGTTAATAAAAATGAACAATATTTAGTAGAGCATAAACATGAGTGTTCAGTAGGATTAAGATGATTTTTTGAAAGAAGAATTAAACTCCTAAATGATTTTCTGAGTTTTTATTTTCTTGGTCACATTAGAAGTAAATAGAAGACATTGACTGCTGATTATGAAATGCTAATGGTACAATTTTTATTGGTGAGGGGCTCAGTTCATAGCTGTCATAATGATATAAACTTCAACAATGTGCTAAGTGTATAAAGAACTGTAGAAGTGCTATCAGGGTACAAAAAGCACGACAACAGGTAGCTGATAGAAAACTATTAATGTAAGCACATTATTAAAAGTCTTCCTTATATTTAAAAGACTAATTCTAAAAAAAGCAATATATTGCCAAGGTGTGAATTGTCTGATACACCTCTGTGATGATTTGGGATTTTACTCATCTTTTTTATTTTCTTTTTATATTATTCTTGTTTTCTTCTTATACTTAGCCAGTTCAAATGTGATGGAAAGCTGCAAGACAGTACAAGGCTATGTTTCTATGCCTCCCTTTTCTTGCAATATTATTTATATTGTAACTATATGATACTGAGTAAAATTTAGCTCCTGTATAGATTCACAGAATCATGCAGATCAGAAAAACCTCAGGCAGATCTTCTGATACTGTAAATAATTGTTGCAAGTTTACATTGGGAGTTTTTCTTTTGATCCATCTAAGACTGTGTTTCATCAAATTTACATGAGATGGAACAAGCCAGGAAGTATTTTGCTTTTGCAAAACCTCAGGCATTATGTTTTGGTTTTGCAAGTACAAAACCACTCCTTGTTTTGGTTTTGGGCTTGGATTTTTAGTCCAAAGGAAGCAATGAAAGAGAAGAGTGGCAATTATTGCAGCAGAACTATAAAATAAATTAGTCTTGCAAGAGGCTGAATATTTGTTTAAATACAAAATTGAACTATCATTCCTTTTTAATGTTCCTTACCAAGAGTTGGAAAGTCCTTTTGAGTTCTCCAGTCTTTTAATTAAGACATTTTGTGGTTATTGTTATGGACAATAACTTACATAGAAGTTTCAGAAATAATGGGTTTGACATTTGAACAAACTCTTCCCAGGTTCAAATTCAAAATGCTTGATAGTTTGCAAAAGAATCATAGACTCATGAATAATAGAATCATAGTATACCAAGTTTGAAGGGACCTCAAGGATCATCTGGCTTAAACTTTCTTGACAAAAGTACAGTCTTGACAAGAAAGCTCAGCACTCTGTCCAGCAGTGTCAGGGAGTCTGTTAAATACTTATGATAATAAGGTCTCCCCTAAGCCGCCTTTTCTCAACAAACCCAGTTCCCTCAGCCTTTCATCACTTAGCAGTCTTCCCATGATCCCTTTGATCATCTTTGTGGTCCTTCTCTGGGCCATCTGGAGCCTGTCCACATCTCTTTTGTATAGCAGGGGCCAAACCCAAACACAAAACTCTGGATTTTTCCTGACAAATGCTGAGCAGAGCAGGATAATGGCTTCTTTATCTTTGCTGGTGAAGTCCTTCTGGATGCAACGCAGAATCCTGCTTGCTTTCTTTGCCACAGCATCATACTCTTCACTCATATGAATCTTATTGTCCACCAGGAACCCCACATTTCTTTCCACAGATCTGCTTCTCAGTCAGTAGATCCTAGCCTACGCTGCACTCCTGCATTTTGTTTTCCCAGGTGCAAACCATTGAACTTGTCCTTGTTCAACTTCACAAGATTATTGTTAGCCCAATCCTCCAGCCTATCCAGGTCTTCCTGTGAGGTGGCTCTACCTTCCAAAGTGTCCACTTCCCCACTTGGTTTGGTATCAACAGCAAACTTTGTCAGGGTACACTTTATCCCATCTTCCAGATCACTTATGAAGACACTAACCAGAACTGGACCCAGTATCAATCCCTGGGAAACCCCCTCTTGTGACCCATCGCCAGTTTGAAAAGGAACTATTTACCACCAACCTTCATGTGTTGTCCATCAGCCCATTCCCCACCAACTGCACTGAATACTTGTCTATAATGTAAGACAAAGAAAAATATCTGGTTTGTGCTGCCTAACCCTATGAAATTATCTTTTGGTAATTTATTCTGATAGAGTTTCAATAAATTCCTTTCTGGTTTGAGTTAATGACAAACACAGCTGTGTATTCTGGTCCTCAAATACAAACTTGAGAAAGGGTAACACATTTTTTTAAGGAGCAATCTAATGGCAAAAATCAAAGGGCTGAAAACACATCCACACTGTAACTGGTAACAATTCTGGAAAAATAGTTTTTCAAGTGTCAAGTATATGAAAATGGTTATAACTAAAATCTGTCAGAGAAAAGCTTTTATGTATTTAAAGGCAGGAACAGGTTCAAGGCATTTTTGAAAATGTGACCTGCAATATTTGGAAGCAGACTCCTGAAAGAATCTCTTTTCTGTTTTGCTGGCCTTGGTAATCACTTTCAAAAAGAAAAAAACTAATTCTGCCTACAAACTTGAAGTTAATCAGCCATCACCCTGCTGGGCATCATAAATGAAAGCATTTTCATAATGAGAAAACAGATCAAAACATGTTTCACATCTGGCAAGGGCAAATACAAAGAAAACAGTCATTAGAGCTAACAGTCTTTTGGGTAAGAAATTTCTTGATGAGGGTAAGTAAGCTTGAAAGTTCACTATTTCAAAACTGAAGTGGGCAAAAGAAATAAGTAAAGAGTGGAAGGCTGCACTCTTCTTCCTCTGGGTGTGCTGGGACATACTGAGCTGGCTCCTGACCCAGGCTGAGCTGGTAACTGGCACAGAACAGAAGAAAACATCCTTTCTTCTCCTCACCTATTTAACAGCCAAACTAACCTACCCAGAAGGCAGAGCCAGCCTGGGAAAAGTGTTCTGCCTTAGGGGCAAGAAATCACATCCCACACCTCCATACTAGTTCTTCTGTCTGTCATTCATGTGTCTTCCCCATACCCCTTTAAAGGCTCCAACATACTCCCAGTACAGGAAGGAAGGTGAAGGCAGCTCTGCTGAGTGAGCATCTCCTCCTTTTGGAAGAGCCTTCTGTACTCACACAAAATTACTGGCATGCCTCTTTCCAATGCCACAGTAACACGCTTTGGCGGAAGATGGCACCTTCATGAATAATTTGGTTTCTTCCCGGCAAAATTGACTGGATTGTAGGATTTCCTAGTTCCTTACACAACAAACAGACTGAATATTAGGTTACTTTCTTAATGACAGTTCTATAAGTACTTACACTAATTTGCATCTGTCTGCGGGTTGAGCCTGGGTGCTTTCGGTTACAGGCTAAAGATCCAAAGCACATATTTCCTTTCTTCTCAACCCTGTTCCCTACTCTGAAGTTAATTCAGATCCAATTGAAATGAAGTCACTGTCCTGCCAGTGCTATTTCAGTTTTAAGGGTGCTCAGGACTTAAAACCAGACCTGGATCCAAACTTCATAAATAGCTTCCATCCTTTTAATTGGCTAGATCACAACCTTGGATTCAAAAACCCTCAGCAATTTCACATTATTCCAAAGAGATTTTATTGATACAGTATAAAACTAACTCTTGGTATATTTTGGCAGGGATAATACAGGGTAAATTCAGTCAGTGAATAATTTGTTGTGTGATAGAGAAAGCAGGATGCTGGCAGACAACTCCTTCAGAAATCTTGACATGTAAAATAGGATTTCTATTGCAACAGGTGTGTGGGATGGAAAATTAGGTCAGATAAGTGTTTCTCCTCTGTGACAGGCATATGTCTCCCAGAAGACCTAAGGAGACAGAAACTGCTCCACTATTGATCTGAGTCTCAGGAGTGCTCAAAATTAGCTATTGCCTCAACAACTTTTAGGTCATGGTTTACTTTTAGTCATTGTTCCCATTTTTTATGGACATAACTGGACTAAAAACACCAATAAAAGATGGGGATTACAAACTAGTGGTTTCTGTGGAAAGGACTCCATGGAGCGTATGATGACCTTATCTTTTTTTCCCTTCTTTCTCAAGGTTTTATGTCCTTTCTTCATCATGTTGATTCCTAGGTTTGTAAAAAAGCATCCATACAATTTTCCAATATTTTTATTTTAAATTCATATATTGAATGACAAAGCAATAGCTAACGGTTGAATATCTTCTTCCAGTCAATGAATTCTTATTTATTTTCCCTTTTTTTTTTTTTATTTTGCACATTATTTCAAAGTATTACGATGCAGTAACAGCTATATCTAGCTCAGTTTTACTACTCCTGTGCCTTCCCAATCCAACACCTGACCTGCTAGCACACCAATTAGGAAAACCTAAAAATGAGATGAGGATCAAAAAAAAAAAAAAAAAAGGTAGATCTGTATATAGTTATCTACTAGATTGTAGGGTTCTTACTGAACATCTCTATTTTTACTGTAATTCAGCCTTGATCTCCATTATTAGTTCATAAGCTAAACACACCCCATAAGCAAAAAAAAACAAAAAACCAAAAACAAAAAAACCCAAACCAAACCAAACAAAACAAAACAAAAAAAAAACCCCGAATCAAAACAAACAAAAAAAAAAAAGGGGGGGGGGGGAACCCAAAAACAAACAAACCACAAAAAAAAAGTCCCCGTAGAAATAAGGCACAAAAAACCAACTGATAAGTGATACCATCTAGGATTATTTTGCCTTATGAAAGCTTGTCACTCTTGGCTATAGGTATCAGCTACAGACACTAGCTCATGCATATAATTTGAAATGTCTAAAACTAGATGAAACTTAAGTATCACTGCCAGTTACAACTGAGAGTCTAATATACCTCTTCCTCAACGCACAGGCTAAATTATCCATAGGGATACATCTAGAGCTACTCAATGGGAAAAACAGTTCAAGCAAGAGTCAGAACCATCCCCAGCTGCTTCAAACAGTGAGTTTGTCTTTAGAGGTGAGGTGTATGACAGCAAAAGGGCAAAGGCAGGGAAGGAACCAGCTTCTTGTTCGTATGCTGACTCAGTGCACCCTCGGGAAATTTGTGGGTGGTGCTAAACAAGCAGCAGTAGCTGATCTGTGAAACACAGAGCTTCAATGCAAGGATATAGACAAACTTGAGGCCAGGGCAAACTGAAAACCCATGTGTGCTGGTTTAAAGGTAAACCAGCAGGAGGAACAAACCCAACTCACAAACAGATTACAAGTCAGAATTACAGTTTAGTAAAAAGATCACAATAGTACAAGGGTACAGAGGAAAAAGCCTGTTTAACGCACAAAAACAAGTGTGTAACCCAGCACCCCTGGGGTACAAACAGAATGGTGATTGTCAGCCCCTGTGCTGAGCACCA
>JAWWEU010000001.1:95934056-95982179 GCA_035583155.1 Acropternis orthonyx | reverse complement strand
CTTCTTTTAACTGAAACTCTGTCACATTGGGAAGTGGTTGGCATTTTGCCAAGAGTCAAACCAAAACAATAACAGCTTCCCTGGGGCACATGTGCCCAGACCGCCCAGTCTTCAGCATGGTTGTATAAATTTGGAAAACAACTGTGTTAGCAAAGTGCTGGGCATGAGCTAACATGTGCACAGGCTTTTAATTCCAGGTTGTTCCATCTGGCTGTCCCAGGGCATGGGCGAAACAGATGCATAACTGCCTCCAGCCTCTCATGTACATATCCTGTATGTGAATTTCAATGAAGGAAGGGAAAAGGAGAAGAACATGGTCTTTGCAGCAAAATTTGGCTGTAGCAAATTTGCTTTGATTGGCAGACCCACATTTCAAAATAATTACCAAGCCAGGTCATCAGTTTAGCCAACAAAAATTTGCACACCAGACTAAGACCAGAAGCCTCAAGGGAGCCCTGTTGCCACAGACTGAAGTCCCAGAGAGGTGATGCCATCAAAATCTGCTTCATATTAAAAATCACTCAGTATTGCATGTTGCTTGTTTCTCACATTCTTAGGTAAATGGATTAACATATTTAAAACATCCCCACCTTCTAAAAAACTATATCCTGAAATAGACAGCATTTAATATTTGATACAGGTGCACCCATTCTGGACTTTCATCTCAGTCTTATTCGTCCTTCTAGGAGGACATTTGAGAGAAAAGTCATGACTGTACTCAAAATAACTGAGAATAATAAAAAACAATGTGATTCTTTCTCATTTTCATTTTATTTTCATATTTTGATTTTGACATCATCCAGCCTTGCAAATAATCACTGTTCTGTGGTGCTCCGTGACAACTAGAAAAGACATGTCACTGACAGCACTGGTCAAACTGAAAAGTAGAGTAAGCTTCAAAGTCTACATTGGAAGAAGGGAAGGCTGGTGTAGGATAGGACAGGACAGAGTAGGGTAGGGTAGTGAAGGCTTCCATTTGTTGTAAAAACTGAATTGCTTGGTCATTTTCTTCAAATGAAATGCATTTTTATTGAAAAAAAAATAATTGGCAATTTCATAGCTATGAATCTGACTTACTAAAGTGGCTGACAATTGTGTCACTAACTTGAGTGGATACTGGATCAGGTCCTTATTTATATGTACTTTCCTATGGACTCACTGCATTTAAATTATTACTGTCTGTAAGTGCCATATCTAAAGTTTTTCTGAGGGTATTTTGTGGTGTTGTGTCACACTACTGCTTACAAATAGATGCAAAAGTCATATTGCAAGAGTAACCACATCAGGAAACAGTAGTAATGTGTATCTGATAAAATCCAGACTATATTCTAGGGAACTGCTTTTTCTTTGTAAGTTTAGTCTTTCCTCACAAGAAAACTAAAAAAAAAACCCAGAAAGTGGCCTAACCACAGTGCAGTCCTCAATAAATATATAACACGTGGAGTTCATATACCTTGGAAGAAAGCAATGTGCAATTCCAAAACCCTCTGCATCCCATTTAGATAATTTAACTCTCTGTCTGATGATCAAGGAATGACATGATAAATCACTAAGATGGTTGATTGCTTTGTAAGTGGTTAATTTCTGGTGTATTTCCTCTAGATACTTGGATGAAAAATATTTTTAATTGAAATTGGATTTTAAGCCACCCCCCAACTATTCTACTATATTCTTTTATTCCTTTCTTTTATATCCTGAGATAATTGTGTTTTCCCTTATTTTCCATGCAATTCTGTGTAAATTTTAAGGCCAGCTATGATCTAAAACATGGCATACAGAAAGGTAGCTCATTTGTTTAAATCAAAACACAACATCTCATGCATATAATGTAGATTTTTGCTACAACCAGTACTCACATGCTAAGGAACCCCAGAGCTTTGTCTATAGGGTTAGATGAAAAGAAGTTTTAAGATTAACTATGCCTAGGTTTGGGACATATCCATTTCAAAACATGTGCTTAAGTGATGCTCCACTGGAGTGGGGGCTCAGAGCACCCAGACTGTGCAGAGGAAAAGGCAACGCTTGGAAATCTGTTGGTGCAGTACACTGTTGTGTGGCCCACTGTTCCCAGATCCAGTGTACTTGCAACACAGGAACAAGACTTTGATTCATCACTTTAAGGTGCCAAGCATGCATAGGTCACAGCAGAGGCTGTTCCCACCTCTAGTTAGCAGTGCATTGGAGAGCAATCTAAGCTGGGTGCTTGCATGTAAATATCACAGGGAAAGTGAATATAGATTGGAAAAGAAATTTACAGGTTTTACATCATAGTGCAAGTGCTGTCAGAAGTGAGGACCATGGAAGAGAGAACACAAAACTGCAGTGTAATATCATTCAACAGAAACCCATGAGAAAGTTACTACTTGATGTAGTCAAAAGCTGATTCAGTTCTTCCATAGGTTTCAGCAATGCTCAATAAATACACTGTAACATCCTTCAAGTTCATGATTCATAATACTCAGCTTATATTTGGTTTCCATTAAATTTATGGACTATTTATCTTTCCTATGCTGCCATTCCCTCGAAAAAGAGCTTTAAATGTTAAAAAAAAATCACATCTGCACCCCTGTCATTTGTCTTTCCTGGGTATGTGTTTGACAGCATCTTCCTCCCTACCCCTACACTTCTCTATTGCCCAGTTTCCTCTCAGGTAACAAACACTCCCTAAAAACATGAATCTGTACCTAACTAGAGAGGAAAAGAGAAAAGGGGCAGACTGGACTGGATCCATCTGATCACTCATATTATACAGATTTGTATTAAATGCTGAATTTAATCCCACAATGAAGACTATTCAAACTAAAATATTTTGTGATGCTCTCAATTACTTGGGGTTAGGTTTTGATTTTGACTTTTTTCTTAGGACTGCCAGCTGCAGTAGTAATGGGTACAGACAACTTCCCTCACAGGAGGAGGACCTGGAAGTAGGGAATAAGTGATCTTTCCATATTAAAAAAAAATATTTTAAGTATTTTAAACATGACAGTCTGACTTTTCAGTTCTTTTTTATAATTCATGAAATAGCATTAAACTTGTTCTCCAAAACTGAAAGTTTTAGTCTTATTTCTGAATAAAGTCAAGCAACAGGGACCCTGCAGAGAAGTTTCACCTAGCACTGCCACAACATGAAAATATTGGTTTTATAACTGTTGAACCATATCTGTTGAATAAAAATATAGTACTTGACATGCCAAGGAAATGGATTTACAAGTCCAAGAAAAAATAGTGATTTTTTTTTCATACCTTTTCCAGTACCAAGCTATAGTAACCAAAAGCTTTATATTGCAGGTGGACTGCCATAGGCCTGGGAAGCTTTGGAGCCTTCATTGCTCTGAGAAGCCTCAGAATCAAAAGAACTGACATATTATGAAGTGAGCTGCAGGAAGCCAAGAAGGTTGGGAAGATCAGGCCTCTCAAGACTTTGAGGTTCTGGGCTCAGAAGTATCCCTCCAGGCGGTCTGCTGATGATCCTGTAGCTTGGAGGAGAGGCTCTGTTAAGGAGCCAGGGAGGAAGATTTTAATCCATCAGACATGTCTACATTCCTGCAAACAGTTTCACCAAATCCACATTTTCCAGGGAAGCAATATTCCCTTTAAAATTTCCAGTCAGTCTGAATGCTGCTTTCATGCTACAGTGCAGAACCATATGGACACTTGGTGTTCTGACCCAGTACATGTCTCTGTCCTGCCCTCTTATGCTCTTTTCCCAATTTGATCAGTTTAAAATCATAATGGAATGCACTTGGGTTTCATACTCTGTTTATTCTGCGTTTGACTCTTCACTGTCTCTTTTAGTGACCTGTTTAGTCCAGTGTTTTGCCTGAACAAATTCTACAGCCTTGGAATTCTGGTCATGTTTTAGTAAGGTTCTCAGTTTCAGTATCCCTGTAGTATACTACCTTCTTACAGTATTTCTTTTATATTCACTGTACTGTACAAAAATACCTTCTGTATTAAGGTGACTTGCAAGACAATCTAATGGAGGTTCAACTAAGCTGGCATGCAAGAGACCATGCCCATTTCTTTGTATTGCCAGTGGCATGTACCTTGAACATAGGACATCTGTAAGATGGAAATACCCCAAGTTTTAAAGAGAGCTTTGAGAATAGTTTTTAAAATTTATTTCATTTTTTCATAATAATTATGTTACTGGTTTTCATCCTATGCTTCATTAAACTATGGACATATCTAAATTACTCCTATCAAAGTTATTTATGAATAGCAAATATATTTCTGGTTGGCCAAAATTACTTCCCAACTCTCAGAGACTATGTGAAAAAAATTTTCACTATTTCAGAACAGGAAAATGTTTAAAAACTCTGAACAAAAGAAGGAACAATAATGTGTTCGTTAATTCACAAATAGTTTCATTCAGACAGTCTCAGTTTGTTCTCCAGCTGAAAGACTGTTTAACACCTACATCATAGAAATTGCATTCCTGTTAGAATCAAAGACAACCATGCACCTAAAAAATCACCTATGAGGGGAAATCCACACTTTCAAACATTGATGATTTGAAGCTCCTAATCCAGAATCCTGTGTATCCAGTTTTTGAAAAGGCTGAAATCCAAAGATTTCCTTAGTTCAAAGTGGAAATGTACCTTAAAAAACCTGGTTTAACATTTATCTGAACACCTAAATGTGACTTTAAAGCTTTGGGCAATTTATTTTCCACTACGGAGATGCCATAGCACGTCCAACCTCTCTTTATATATTTTAATAAGCCAGAAATTATTTGATCCCTGGGAGGCAGCACAGTGCTTCATGTAATCACACAAATTGGAGAGCACTACTTCTAGCCACCCCTACTCCAAGCAAGAAACATTTATATCAGGTCAAAATCCATCAATTCTTTATTAGTTCTTCCTTAAAGGAGGGATTCATTAGAAAGGATCTGTTTTACAAAAATCTTAAAATACACTGATCCTCTCTGGTCATGGGAACTCATTTATAAATAATTTCTATACTTGATAGCCACAATACATGAAGTCATTTTACTTCACAGCTAAAAGTCACTGGGCCCACAGGCCAATCATGAGGTTAATTCCTGCCTGTCACAGATGAACATGTCAACTAGAAACAATCAAGGCAAAAGCTAATGAGGCAAGAAATGCTGAACAGATACAACTACCCATATTGGTTGCCATGAGTTTGGATGTATTCAGTTTCCTAGCAGCATAAGCCACTAACTTCCAGCCATCACTCCAAACGGCTGGGAGTCTCCTGTGTGATGCTTCAAATATTTCAGCATTCACTACAGTGAGAACACCAGAGTAATATAGCACAGGATGGGACTGGGTCTATGGGTACCCAAAACCCAATCACATTGCCCAGACTGTCTGAGGACAATTAATGTGTAGTGTGGAGTTTTGCTAATTTAGCTAGAAATGTTATTATTTGACATTTACAGTTAAGAATCACATAGCTTCCTTTGCAAGAAATGGAGACAATTATGCCCCCTGAGAATGTGATTCATCCCATTTTAAGGGACATTTAAGTTTTAGGCACCTTAACAATTCTGTATTGCCTGTAAAGGACAATTTGCTTGTTTCCATATAGACACCAGTGCTATGAATGTCTTAATTTGGACTTTGTAACTTTACTCTTGATTTCCACTAACTCTGATGGGTACCTGGCTCCTAAGGAATTAAAGATGCAACCATGTGCACCATTTTTTTGCAAATGAAGATGCTGCATATTCATTAGTGCAGTTATGTATTCCTCTGATGGTCAATATTCTTTCAGTATCAGAGCAGGTTTGTTGTTTTCTTTTTTTCCTGAAAAATACAAATAATTAAAATCTTTTATCTCCTGCTGCTGTTAGAAAATTTGGATTTTCACAAGTAAAGATAGAAGTTTGACCTTGTTCTTGGGGTTTTTTGGTTTTTTATTTTTTTGACATGAAAAAGCTTGAATTAGCTTGTGCATCTTCTCAGTCTTTACATTTAACAGTACTGAATTTTGAGTGGTTACTGGTATTTGCCTATTCCAACATGAAGAATCTACTAGTTGCATCCAGGAAATACTTTCTTCTAGATGCAAAATTTAAGGCCAGAAAGATCTTGTAATTTCAGGCCTTAGTGTCAAAGTCATGGAATTACAGAATCACAGAATGGTTAAGGGTGGAAGGGACCACTGGAGATCATCTAGGCCAATCTCTCTGCTCAAGTAGGATCCCCTACACCACATTAGTCAGGATTGTGTTCAGATGGCTTTTGAATATTTGGAGCAAAGGACACTCCACAGCCTTTCTGGACAACCTGTTTCAGTGCTTCATCATGCTGTCCAGGTTCTTTTAGACATGGAGATGTAATGTTTAATATCAATTTTACTTATTTAAAAGCAGTTAGTGATACATGAGATTTCTGATTTAGCAGAATGATACAAAAATATACTGAAAACTAGACAGTTTAAGCATGATACCAATGTGACTCCCATTACTGGTCTCACACTTACTGTCATGACACCAGGTATCCCCAGCTGCTGAGAAGGAATAAGTGAGTTGAAGCCATCTCTAATTCATTTCTTTTCAAAGTTCTTTTGCTAGCTGTCTAGTTTTGGCTGAGCTACGTATTCACTTCTCCCATGCTGGCCTGCCTAATTCAGGGAGTCATTCAAGCTTTTTTAAGGAACTCAGGGAGCTTGATCCACTCAATTGGATATCTGCTTATCTAAACCAAAAGTCACCCTGCAGTCCTCTTGTGTTGAGATAAAGTCAGCTTCTTTGCAACAGCTGAGGTCAGTCTCAGTCTGCATTGTTCACTGAGCTTCACAGTCACGTAGTCCTTGCCATCTTCTCTGAGCCTCATCTCATTTTAAGTGTTTAGTGGTCAGCCACACTCAGTAAGATGACTTAAAAGCATTTTTTCTATTATTGTTTCAGTATCTAGAGGTTATAAAATGCAGCAATAACAGAAAGCTCCTTCTTTGCTCCAGGTGCAACTTATTGTGTGCCAGGAGGAAGCAATTCAGCAGGCCAAGTGGGCTTTACCACCTTACTTAACTACCACTGCAAAGGGGAAAAATTCTGATTAAAGCAGACCTGTCCTCGTTGCCTGTACAACTAATTTTGTACCTTTGGCAAAGAGCCTCTACAATGCCCCTGGGGTGTTTAGGCTCTACAATACATAAAAGACCTTGGGCAGAGTTTTGACAAAATTTTCACATTCCTCAAGTGTGGGGAAGTTGTTCTTCATGCAGTCTTCAAACAAGCTGACACAAGAGAAGCCTCCTGGGGTTGGCTCAGTTTGTCTGTAATGCGCCCAAAAAGACAGAAGCCAATATTTTACTCTGTAACTGGAATCAGCAGCTTATCTTGTTAACTGTTCACAGTGTAGCTGCTATGCCTAAGGAAGCTGGATACTCCTCCCTTTCTTTAGGTGAAAACACGTTCATTTGAGCATTTTGAAGCTGCAATTTACCCTTAGTACAAGCCTGCTGTGAAGTAACTACCCTCTTACTATTTAGGAAAAAAACTCAATTGACCACTTAGAAGTTTTATGACATTTTTAGTCAAAAATGATTTTATCATTCCACAACACAGTGTGCTGATTCCATGTGCTCGACAAAGGTATTTTAAGTCTTGACAACATCTGAAAGCAGGGATAAAACTCTCAAGATACATCTGTAAGTTCAAAAAGCCACACTGAAATCAAACTAGTAATAAATGTTCCTTGACTAATATTTTAGATATCAAATTGTATTCTGGGAGCCTTTTTTATAACAAGATTTTGAACTCTGAAATAGGGGTTTAGGTTTATAAAGGAAACAATTACAAAAGCAAGGCGAAGTCCCTGCATCTGGATTCAATGGGAGCACCATAAGGCTTGGATGTTCTAAATGTAAGTCTGTACAAATAAATGTTAAAAACTTCTGTAGTGTAGATACAGTCCCAAAGCTTCGTTCACGAAGCCTAGCCATGATGATGGTAGATACAGTGAAGATTTTTTTTTCCTTGAGGAAAATAAGAGAAAGTGGTAGTAATAAGCAAGAAATATTTCTAAATGTGCCTACCTTTTCCGTAGGAAAAAATGTATTCATCTTTTGCTTTTCAGAACATTATTTCCAAAAAGAGTAATGTAGTACTTTCAACTCAACTCTACATCTGTGCTGATAGATTTAACACCCCTCTAGATATGGCCTCTAAGTGTCATTTGGGCTATACTGTAGAAGGAAAACCTAGATTTTGCCATGTCTACTTATGAGAGCAGCCACATGAAAAACTGATATCTAATATTTTGGTCCACTGGATTTCATTTAGCCTTTCATATAACACAGATCTGTCTAATGCTGTACTACTACAAACATCACAAAACTGAACAAGATACAGCAAAATATAATCTAAATCTGCACTTATCTGCCTTGACATGCTGAGCATTAGGAAAACATCTTTTCTCTTTGATCACACATTGTTATGCTACTTACACAGCTCACATACAAAACAATTACAACTGTTCATTCTGTAAAACTATACACAAGTATATATTAAAAAAAGATGTTAATAACTAAAGTCCTGTAACCTCTAAAATGGAATATTGCTTTGGATGCCTCCAGTTCAGTTCTAATGGAGGGCATTAGGGTGTCTGAGGCCTTACAGGAATTTTTAAAAGACAGAGCAGGTAATATCTCATGATTTCTCAGAGTAATTTATCCAGGGTTTGTGCTGGCCAGAGTGTTGTTAATTACCTGGCACCAAATATACAAAGCCTGTTTCTTAGTCCTGAAATACATTCAGTGCCAATTCATCTGGGCACCACTTCAGGACTTAAGTCTTCCCTTCATCATGTAAAATCCAATGACTCTGAAGTGTTTCTCTGTTAGTTTTTGATGCAGATATACACAGTGTGTATAGGAGAAACACTTGTTTATATCAAGAGAGTGTTTTCCAAAAGTAGGGATGGATAAAAAATGGGAGTTGGAAAATGGTTTCTAACTTTATATGCTAGAATGGCTGTCTGGTGAAAGAGGGGAAATATCTCTGATTAGTGTTGCAAAGGATCTCATTAAGTTTCTGGAAAAGATTGTACATCAGGATAGCCTGTGTTATTAGAGGCTACGTTCATTGGCCAAAGAGTCATATGTGGTAACAAGATGTGACTGCAGATTGTGGTGTGTTTCGAGTGTGCGTCAAGGAAAGTGTCAGCAAATCTTGGAGCTTAAAGGGAATAGCCCATTGTTAAGAGTCGAGTATTTGGGTCTAAGTTTCACTGGCAGAAGGGACTTGCACAGCTGAACAGCAGTTTGGCAGCATTCTTAGAAGGACAGATTTTGTTCTTCAACTTGAAATGTTGTTCTTCAGTATAAAATGAACAGTGACTAAGAAGGTTAAAACATAATTTTCAATGCCAAATAATATAGTGCAAACCACAGTCATCCCAGTAAAGTGAAGGAGACTCATGTGGAGAATGTTTTCTGCCCACTGCTACAGATCCTTCTTCTTTCTTTTTTTTTTTTTTTTTTAATACTTTAATAAAGTATATATTATTTATATATAATTTAATTTTTGGCTAAGGGCAGAAAGCAAATGAACAAAAGTTCTCATCATCTCTTTTATTTCAACTTTTTTTTTTTTTTTAAATAAAAAGACAGAAGTATTTTTCTTTCCTTGGTTAATTCTTTTGCTGACAACATAAAGAAAATGTGGTTCCATTACGCTTCATTTCATAGATGTGGAAGTGGCATAGAAAATGCCCAACAACAGTTTCCATGTTATTACTCCCAGGTTATTAACAGTCTGATAGAAGTATCCTATGCAGTTGAAAGAAAAACTTTCTCTTCACAACATGTCACTGGGAAAACAGAAATAAAATGAGAGGAAAAAGATGTAATTAAATATACTCCGAGCAAACTAAACCTACTTCTTCTAGTGGTACTCTCATTTTAGATCACAGCAGATTCCTTCATTCATCATTTTAATCACAGTACCGCTTTATAGCTTTATTTGTTAATACTTTAAGAGGCCACACCATTTACTGCCCCTTGTAATTTAGAACACAATGGTAAAGCAACAATGTATCTCTCGAGGTAACAAGAGGAATTAACTTGTCCAACAGGATTTTATCCAAGTCCCCCCTCAGATAAGCCTGATACAAATGGGCTACAGTGGTTTGAGGGAAACCAAAGAGCCCTGTGTAGCTGTGGCAGTGTATGCAGCACTTGTCTGTCCTGTACTCAAAGGTGTCCAGACACAAGTGAACCCGGAGGTACGTGATGAGCAGAAGTGTTAGCGCAGCGCTGTGCTCAAGCAAACAAACTCTGCGGAAAGGCAGACATGGGATCAAGCTAACACAGCTATACAATCCCCGTCTGGAGCTGCCATGCAGACACAGCCAGTGGGCTCAAGCCACCCACCAGACATGCCCAAAGGCACTGGAAGCATGGACAGTCGTGTGACATTTTTGTTTGCACTGGCAGAAGAAACAGTTCTGTTTTGCTGATGGCAGCTGAGGGCCCACCAAGGCTGCAGCAGACCCCTAACACCATCTATTACTGCCTTCTCTGTTGCCTGTGTTTTCTGCATACCTCAGTGAGCCTTGGCCTATCGTTGCTTTCCTTCACACACTGTTGACCCTCATGTTTCCTTAATTTCTTTTTAATCAGCATTTACCCAAATTAGTTTGTGATATAACCTGTCAGGCATTATAGTTCAAACATGTGAAATATCAAAAGTAAATAAAGGAAATACTGACACTGGCAGTAGAGTTAGCATGCTCTCCCAACACAAATACTCAGCACCTGAAGACAAGTAGTGAACAAGTCATGACAGCACATGAGTGTTATTTCTGTAAGTTAACAGTTTGTTTTTCTGCATCATAAAGTTGAATGCAGTCCATCAACTTTTCTAGAACTCCTCCTTTCTCTGCTGGAAGTTAAACAAGGCCCTAATTCATTTGCAGAAATTTATTCCCAATTTGCTGCCAAGTGGTAAAAGCAAGAGTTAATTTATTACCAGCTCCAACAGAAGGCATTTAAAAACTGCTGCTTTTTCACATGTGTACCACTCATGGGATTTCAGTCTTCTGGGCTCCATCTTCCTGCTCATTAGGAGACAGCTGTCAGGAAAGTCAACCTGAACATCAGCTATACTCATCAGCAGGACTGTGATGGCATATTACTCTCTTTGTTGACCCGCGGCAACTAAAAAAAAAAAAAAAAATTGGTTTCAACTTAAAAAAAGTCTGTCTTGCTTAATGAACAGAACCTTAGTGCTCTCCCTCCTTGCTGTATGAAATTGCTTGACAAGAGAAACTGAGAGAGAAGCTCAACTCACCAATGTGAAATGGATGGCACTAAACAGAGTTAACAGGGGAGGAGAGAAGGCTGGAAGTTTAATTCCACCTGCACCCATTCTTTCAGCAGGGACCATGGGATTAAGCAGTACACTTTGATATGCCTGGAAACAGAAGTTTGAGAAAGAAGAAGAATAAACACAGAATCACAGAATCACAGAACGAGCTGGGTTGGAAGGGACCTTAAAGATCATCTAGTTCCAACCCTGCCAAGGGCAGGGACACTTTTCACTAGATCACTTTACTCAGAGCCTCATCCCACCTGGCCTTAGAATTATAGAATAGAATACTATAATCATTAAGGTTGAAGATCTCTAAGACCATACCATCCAACTTTTGGCCAAACACCATCATGCCAACTAAGTCACAGCACTAAGTGCCACATCCAATAATTTCGTGAACACTTCCAGGGATGGTATCTCCATCACCTCGCTGGGAAGCCTATTCCAATGCTTAACCACCCTTTTGGTGAAAAAATTTCTTCCTGATGTCCAGTCGCAGCTTGAGGTCATTTCCTCTTGTCCTGTCACTAGTTGCCTTGGAGAAGAGGCCGACTCCCACCTTGCTACAACCTCCTTTCAGTAAATGTACAGAGTGATAAAGTCTCATCTGAGCCTCCTTTTCTCCAGCCTAAACAACTCCAGCTCCCTCATATGACTTACTTTCTAGACCCTTCAGCAGCTTTATTGCCCTTTTTCGACACACTCCAGCACCTCAATGTCATTCTTGAAGTGAGGAACCCAGAACTGGACACAGCACTTGAGATGCGGCCTCAGCATGCAGAGGGCCAATCACTACACCAGTCCTATTGGCCATGTTATTTTTGATACAAGCCAGGATGCCATTAGCCTTCTTAGCCACCTGGGCACACTGCTGGCTCATGTTCAGCCGGCTGTTAGCCAGCACCCCCAGGCCCTTTTCCATTGAGCATCTTTCCAGCCTCTCTTCCCCATGTCTGTAGTGTTGCATGGGATTGTTGTGCCTTGAAAATTTCCAGTGATGGAGCAACAACAGCTCCTCCAGACACCCTGTTCCACTGCCTCATCACACTCACAGTAAAGAATTTCTTGCTAATATCCAATCTACATCTACCCTCTTTCAGCTTAAAGGCACTAAGAATAGCTAATTGAGGAAAAGTAACCCCAAACAAGAAACCCTAAAGGTAAGGAGGAGATAAGTTGTCTGAAGCAGAGTACAGAGAAGAGCCCTTACAGAGGGCAGTAATATACTGGCACTGTAGCTGCAAAGAGAGAACAGATAACTGGTTCCTAGGAAACCCAAAACTTAATCTGTGAGAGAGTAGTCATGCTAAAATAGTTTGCCAAAACCCCACTTTGATCTTGGCTTTTACTGAAGGTAGAAGGTAACTTCTCAGGCTGGGAGCTAATTAACCACAAGGATGGTGATAGTGATGTAAGTTTCCCTCAAACACTGCCAATCCATGTCAAGGCATTTCACAATTAGTGAAGGACAATGAAAATAAGAAAAACAGTTCTCTCTAATAATACCCTTTCTCAAACTGTCATGCTTGACTTACCCTTAACTGCCTCCTAGTCCTGTCAAAAAGCATATCATTAGTTTGCTGCCAACACTCTCCTACAACTAACAGGTTCTTGTTCATGTGAGAAGCCTTTTACCTTCAGGCAAAGTTTGAGAAATGGATGGATCAGAAACTCAGTTGGTAGTCCCTAGAGTTCAAGTATTTCCTACCACTTTGTAAACACTGTGTAAGCAGCAGGTACCACAACTGAAATGGCAAGTATCGGTGATGTGGATGATTGCCTTCAACATTTATTTGCTCTGCCTGTCCCTATCCACTATGTTAAAAGTTCAACCACTTTGTAAAGATGTTTTCCAACAATTTGCTTCAGCAGCTACCAGACAACCTAGGATTACTTAATTTTATACTTATTATACTGATGTACAGCAGTTGTCAATCTAGACACCAGTAAGTGTCTCTTCTGGAATTATAACTGAAACCTCAAACTACAAAAAATGTTGTGACCACAGGACTGCCCAAGCCCATTTAGCATCTACAAGTTTCATTTCATGGGCAATTTCTATTTCTAACTCCATAATTATATCTGCTACACATAAATTTTAAAAAAAACTTCCTTAAAACTTTTCATTCCCATAATTTTCTAACTGCACTCAAATGCATTCCATTAAAAAAAAAAAAAAAAAAAAGAATTAAAACTTTACAATAGGGTAAACATATATATTAGAGCTGGATGTGCTTTGTTGTCAATGTAGTATGGCTTGCACAGTGTTAGAGTGTTTTCTGCTTCTCACTCTGTCCCACCAAGAGAGCACGCTCCCACAAGGAGATGGAAGGAGACACAGCCAGGACAGCTGGCTCCAACTGATCCAAGGGATATCCCACACCATATGGTGTTGTGCTAAGCATATAAAGCTGGGGGTGGGGAGGGGTGGGAAGAAGGAGGAAGGGGAGGATGTTTTGAATGGTAGCATTTGCCTTCACAAGTCACTGTTACAAATGATGGAGCCCAGTTTTGCTGGACATGGGAAGCAGCAAATGAAGTCTTTGTTTTGCTTTGCTTTGCCTGTGCATGTGGTTGGTTCACCTGTCAAACTGTCTTTATCTCTACTCATGAGTTTTCTAACTTTCACCCTTCTGATTCTCTACCCATCTCAATTTGGGGGAACTGAGTGAGTGGCTGTGTGGGGCTGGGCTGCCCACCATGACACAAAAGCAGTTCTGCAGCTAAAAGCAGTTCTGCAGCTAAAAGCATAGATAATGAGCTTTTTTTCTGAAAGTGAATCTTTATTAATGCATTTGGAAGATATGACTTGTCCAGATGCTGATGCTGACTGTTAGCTTATTGATAACAGTTGAAGATGTTTCTTCCCCCAACCTTTTTGATAACACCTTTTACAGGTTTCAAAGTCAAAAAATGGTCCATTCACTAAGATTCTGATTATTTCTATTAATTTCGTGATGATGCACTTGCCACAGCCTTACAGCCTAGAACATAATGCCATTCACTATATTTACTTACCATGGAGATGGAATTTGAAAGCTCCACAACAAAACTCGGAGGCATTCTTACGACTTAAGATGCATCTGTGCTGATTTTTTCAACTCCTTTATGTCTATAAAGACTGAGTTCTTTGTTTTTCTAGAACATATGAGAGTAAATGTCACACTGGCTACCTAGAGAACAGAAAACTGTGCATATCCAAAAACTACACAGTGAAACTAACTAGATAATAGAGCATGGTCTTCTGAATGATGAATTTTTCACTAGTCCAGAAGCAGGCTTACTTTTCTGTACTGAAAAAATTGCTAATACAAGAGGAAAATTGAGGAGAGGAATGTTAATGATTTAATACTAGAGTTTGCTTCTCTGGTGGATTTCAAAGGCAAAAGCCAATTCATGACTGAGTCTATATTCAGTCTGGTTCATTACTGGTTGCTGCCTTTTACTCTAATCTTGTCATTTCCTCTCCATGAGTTCTGAGATTTCTATTCACATCCATTTCTTGGAGTGTTTCTCCTCGAGAGGTCAATTCCCACATATGGACAGGACACAGGTCTTTGCAGCAGAAACGTGCCAGTCTGAAGTATAAGGACTGATGTGAAGTTCGTTCTTTGTGCTGCCATGGGACACCGATATCAAAGAACCATGGAATCATTAAGGTTGGAAAAGACCTCTAAGATCATCGAGTCCAACCATTAACCCAGCACTGTCAAGAAACCCAGAATGGTCGGTCCAGTTTTGGGGTTATGTACTGGACTCTGTATTCGTGTGCACGCACACAAGGCCCGTAGCTGCACATCTGAGCGTTTCAAGAGTGCTGGATCTGCCCAGGTCCCAGAGACAAACTTTCCGTGAGCTTCACGGCCCCGACCCACGCCTGGGTCGGACCTTCCCCAAAGCCGCAATTCCCTCTGCCCTCCATCCCGCCGGATCCGGAGCCTGCTACACCCACCCCCCTCCGCCCCCCGACGCTGGCCCGCCCGCAGCCGCCCCCCGCCCTGGAGGAGCCGCCCACCCCGCAAGAGGAGCCGCTCCGCCGCGCCCGCCCCCTGCACAGCGCCCGGCGCGGCTCGAAGGGCGGAGCGCGGCTCTCCGGCACCCCGCGTCCCCAGTCCCCATGCCCGCTCCGGAAGGCTGCAGGACCTGCGCGCCCAGGCAGCCCGTCGGGCGGCGGGGAACACCCGGCATCGCCTGCCCGCCCGCCGGTCCGCGGGGGTCCCGGAGCCGCCGGGGCTGAGAGGTTGCGGCGCCCCCACTTTCGGCGGCGACGTGGGGCACCCGGAGAAGGCAAGCGCTCGGACACAAAGCAGCCGGTCAAAACACAGCACCCCGGCGGTGCCTGCCCGGCAGCCGCGCATCGCTTATGCTTGTTCGGGGGGACCCAACCGCGGCGGCGGATCCCGCGGGATGACGGGCGATGAGGAGTCCTAAAGCGGCGTCGAAGCGGGCGGCCGCAAGCAGCGATGACCCCCGGCGAGTGGGTGCCGGAGGGGAGGCCGGGGGCCAGGTGAGCGCCGGCCCCGCGCTGCCTTACGCCCGCAGCCTCCCGGAGCATCCCGACCGCAGGTAAGGGGCGGCGCACGGCCGGCCGCGGCTGCCGGGGTGCCCTGCGGTGGGTTTTGGGGAAGGGGGCGAGCGGGTGGGCTGCGCGGAGCCCCAGCTGGCGGCGGTCGGGCGTCCCGCGATTGGTACCGCCGCGCGTCGGCGCCCGCCCTCAGTCCCTGCGCTCCCGTCGCCCGGCCTGGCGGGGACAGTCTTCGCTAATGGGAAGCATCTGTCCCCCCGGTACGGCAGAAAGAAACGCGGGGGCGAGGGGCGATGCGGCCGCCCCGCCGCCGCCTGGCGCACGGCCGGAACCCACCGCCCCTGCCCGGGCCCGCCTCTCGGCGGCGGAGCCGCAGCCCATTGGCTGGCGCTCTGTGGGGGCTGCGGCGGCAGCCAATGGGAGGGCGTTGGGGGGGGGGGGGCAGTGAGAGCGCCCCCGCGCGGCGGGGCTGGGCGGTGCGAGCCGCGCCCCGCCAGTGCCCGAGCCCGGAGCGCCGGCGCCCTCCCTGTGTCTCACCCGGACAAAGCACGGTAAGTGCCCCTGGCCAGCCCTCCCCCAGCCTCTCAGGAGTCACTGCAGTTTCCTCTTCACTCCAGTGTAGTAAGGAACCCCTCCCAAAAGCAACTGAAATGGGTGGGCTGTTTTTCAGAGGGAGTTTTCATTAAGGAGAACATAAGGAAAGCAGCACCTGAAAATTCTTGAACAAATTAAAAGCTGTTTGTCTTGCAAAGAATGCTAAACGTCTCATTAACTTGACCACAGATTTTTGGGAAACCTCTTCATCCCAGCAATCCTCTCCTTTGAACTGTAATGGTTTGCACATGATGGTCTTAGGAAAAAAATGTGCATATCGTTGCTCACAGATCTGCAAAAATCCACCTTTTATGCTAAAAACACATAACTAATGGAACTGTTAATATCTGGTAGAAGTGAATGTCTTTCTGTTGTTGTTACAGTGTTGTATAGAAGCAGGAATATTAAAGTTTTGGTACTTACAACCTGTATTCCTCTATGGCTTTAATCTGAAGAGCTTTCAAATTCTTCTGATAGTAGGAATAAGAATAGGAATGTTTCAAACTCATTTCTCCAAAGTTAGACTGCATAGCCTGTAATAAGACATTAGGTACGTTGTTATTTTCAGAAATTACTAATGCCTGAAGTCCATAACAGTGGTGTTTTCTTGTCTGTTCTAAGCACATTACTTCTTAAAATGACTCTCTATGGGTGTAGCCCTCCAAACTTCAATACAGTTCTGAAAATCTGAACTTGATTGTTTGTAGACTAGACAAGATTATAAATATAAACTTTTCCTGAGGTCTGTACTTATGCTTCTAGATAAATTGTCCAGTTTTATAAGTTCTGATAATTCATAATTTCTGTTTGGTTAAGATTGCAATGTAAGAGTAGATCCGATACCACACAGTAATGCATGGCAAAGGATCACAGTCTAGATCTATGGCCAGCCAATTCTTTCTTTCACTTTCACTCTTAATGATGCCATTTCCCATATGTAATATGAATGGGATTTATTCAGCCACATTGTACCTCGATGAAAGTTAGTAGCTTGTCTCAAAACTAGGCATCTAGGCTAGGTGAGTTTGATAATTATGGACTTCATGAAACTCAGTTGTACTATTTCTAGTTACCTGATCAGATAGATAACTGATATTTTTCATCTTCAAGTGAATATGTTTGTGAGGGTTTTTTTATTTTCATTGACTGTAGAGGGAGCCACAGCAGTTTGCTGGAGCTATACTTCCTTTAAATTTTCTTAGTTTTTGGGTGACTATTACCCTTGGTGTACAGAATAAGCCTACAAAATTTATTATCATAGGGAGATAGCATAACTTTGTTAGAATAGGTATTTAGTAGAAGTCATTTATGGGGGAAAAGTTAATACTGAAGTAGAAAATGACATAGAAGACAGAAAACCACTTTCCAACTGAACGTAGCCTTGTCTACCAACCTTCTAGAAAATGCAGTCATCGCTAGTTATATAAATTTTTTTTTAAAAGATTAAAAAAAATTATTGTTTCTTCTCTCTTGTCTTCCCCCCTACCCCACAACAACCCAGGAGGAGCCTGGCAAGGAGAGGCATCAAGATGGGGGATCGGGTGGCAGCTGGAGTGCTGTCCGTGGTGCTGATGATGGGGCTGCCGCTGGGCACCCTGGGCTGCCCCCAGCCCTGTGCCTGCTACCTCCCCACCGAGGTTCACTGCACCTTCCGCTCCCTGGCAGCCGTGCCGGCACGGATCGCTAAACATGTGGAAAGAATCAACTTCGGGTTTGTATGGCCACTTGGAGCAAACAGTTTTATGTTCTTGGTGCAGAAGCCTGAAGTGCTTCACACACATGTGGCGAGTCAGGATCTCTGTATGTACTTTTTAAGTAGAGTTGCAGAGATGGGTAGTTACTTGCTGGTGCTGTATTTCAAACACTGCAGCTGCTAGCATGGAGAAAGTTTTAGCTTAGCCTTTATATTTCAAACAAAAGTTACTATTATTGTCAAATAAATATTTATACCATGTTGTGAGTACTTTTTTGGCAAAGAGGACATTTAGTCTTCTACAGTATATGCAAAATATATTGAATGAAACCTACTATGGGATTTCTATTAAAAGTTGAATTTTATACCTGACGTAAAAAAGAAACCACAGTAGGAGTAAAGTTCTATAATTTAGCCAGGTAGCGTTTTGGAGAACAATGAGATATAGCATATCTTAGATGAATACAGTAAAAACAAAGCTATTCCATTGCCTTTGGAGATGTGGGGTGGGGTTTTTTTGTTTGTTTGTTTTTGTTTTTTTCCCAAGCAACTAAGTGCAATATAAGCAGACACTAATGTTTTGGGGAGTTGCTGCTCAGGCTCCAACTCATTTTCTTCTGCCAGGGTATTGCCCACTCACATCTGTCAGATTTTGAGACAAGAAGGCAGGGACAGTTGGAAGGCTTCTTATCACAAAAGTACTCTGAAAGACATTGTGTGACAGGAAATGGTGCAAGAGTTGCAGTCCTCTTCTGCTTGATACCAGAGCTGCCCCGCTATCCAGTAGGAACTCACCCTGACAACCTCAAGACCTGTAAGCTGCAAATGATCATACAATGACTGACAGTAGGGACCTTGCGAGTTTTTTTGCTTTTCAATAGTTAAAATTTCTATCCACCAGCATTTTATCCACCTAAACCCTCGTTTTATTTTCAATATGCCCTTGTACTCAGTAAATCTCTGTTAGAGATGTACTTTAATGCCATTTTTTTGACTAAAAAATGCCCCCCTCTTCCCCAATATTCCAAACTTCATGTATTTACAGCCAGCTCTCCTCCATACATCAGCATTCTGTGGCAAATTCTATCTCTAAATTGCTTTTGTAAATTGGATATAGACTTGTAAGTTTCTAAGGTGTTTGGGCTGTAAGTACGTTATTTGATACTTGTAGCATCAGAGCCCTTTTCTATCTTCATATTTTATCACTACAAATTATGTTTTCTGAGTTGTGTCCTTGTCCAGGAAGAAACAGTCTTAACTGTCTGTTGTAGCATTTTCATTTTGAAAGAGAACTTTTACTACATTTCTATTTTAAGTGCTACATATTTTGGAGATGAGAATTATTTTTCTAACTGGCAATAATTTAGGAAAAATCTTTATTTAGATAAGTTCATATTTTTTAGAAGGATTTATTTTGAAATAAGGTATTTTAATAGAATACCTGCTATATGCCTAGTGAATCTGCAAAAGACCTAAAAATAGCAAAATGATAGTCTAAATTTTTAGCAAATTAGGACAGGTAACACAGTGAGGAATCAAAAATATTTCTTCCATATTCAAAGTTTTTTCTTTCTCACTGTCTCTTCCCTTACCTTCTAGAAAATAATAAAAATTTGAAAAAATCTTTAAAGTTCTATGCTTTGTTTAGAGACTTCATGCCCAGATTAGATAATATGTTTAATTCTGTGTATACATAGGAAAACCCCAAATGTAGATCTAGGCCACCATGCCTAACATTTCCATATTGTCAAATAAAGCCTGATTTGCTTGTCCAAAGTGAAATTGAATTATTTTCAAAAAGTAGATTTTCTGTATTCCTTATCTAAGACAAGTCTCTAGAGTCAAATTATATAGTTGAAAGGTCAATTCCTAGATCTTATGTAATTAGTTGATGTAGCCAATTACATGTAACAGTAAGTGAAGCAAGATGCTTCTTGTGCTGTTTGGGAGGTATCCATTTTTAATGTTCACTTTCAAAATCTTTTTTCCTTTATTGTTAGATGCTACTTTGGCAAAACCGCAGCCTGTCTAGTTTTCCAGGCTCCATAGCATCATGGTTTGGCTACAGGCCATTAATTTATTATCCTTCCATAAACTGAACTGCATGGAAAAACATACAACTATTAGAACTGAAATGCCTATTTATTACTTTTACTCCTAATTTTTGGCTAAAGTGTCAGAAATTGAATTAAAAGAAATCTTAATGTAAACATGAACTAAGTATCCTTGGCCTTGTAAAAATCTTGCTATAACTTCTGGCTCTTTGACAATGAATTAAGGTCCCTCCAATTTTTCCTGAAAGTCAAGTTGTACTAATTTTACATCTGCAGTCTGTGACAGTGTATAAAGTGCAACTGTACATGTGATTTTTTTTCCCCAGGTTTAACAGCATACAGTCTATATATGAAAACTCCTTTGCAGGACTTACAAAATTGGAATTGCTCATGATACATGGAAATGACATTAAGAACATACCTAATGGCGCTTTGAAAGACCTCGTATCTCTACAGGTAATGCTTAGGTCTTCCTAAATTTAAAAAAATATAACTTCCATGAATAACAGAAAACAAAAATACGTGTTCTATATTGTGCCTTTTTTAGGATTAAGATACCATTTTCCACCAAAATACATTAGAGGTCTATTAACTATGCCTATGTCGTACTTGATAATGCCAACACTCAGTTTTATTTTACCTCTTTGACCAGCATATCATTTTTCAGTGGTGCAAAAGATTTGTATGTGGGAGGATAACTTGTGCTTGCTTGCTATTCTGTTTGGATTTAGTAAAAAATTATTAATCTCTGTTTCTTTTTTTTTTTTTAGGTTTTCAAAATTAGTTACAATAAATTGAAAGCCATAACTGGCCAGACTCTTCAAGGACTTTCAAGCTTAATGAGACTGCACATGGATCACAACAGAATTGAGTTTATTCATCCAAATGCTTTTAATGGATTAACTTCTCTGAGACTGGTCCATTTAGAAGGAAATTTGCTCCAGCAGCTTCACCCCAACACCTTTTCAACATTCATGGTCCTTGATTATTTCAAACTGTCAACAGTAAGACATCTCTACCTATCTGAAAATGCTCTTAGGACCTTGCCTGCAGGGATGTTTCAAGGCATGCCGCTGCTGGAAAATCTTTACCTTCATGGGAATCCATGGGCCTGTGACTGCAGTTTAAAGTGGCTCCTTGAATGGAATGAAGTTTCTGGAGGTAGGAGCAAAAGCTACCAATGTTTATTGAACTCATATTGTTGGGTGTTTTTTTGCCTGTTCTGCATGTGGATGGTTTTGTTATTTCCCGAGTATTAGTACCAACTGATGTCTATGTGCAGTATTACTTTCTGTTAGTGATCAATAAATGCATGTATTTAAAAACAGTGTTAAAAAAAAAACAGTTGTGTGTCACTAGCTAAAAATGTGTATTCAACACCAAAGAAATTAGCCATTACATTTGGAATGGGAAAATGGTAGTGAAGTTTATAACTGGGAGAAGGCAATAAGTTATAACCTTTTATTGTGTTTGTTTGCACAGCAGTACACCTTTGCCTAAGGGCTGTCAGTTGTCCTCAACCAACAAAGCTCTCATGGAAGGTGGTAACATTGGATTTGAATTTGTTTGTCTAAGGAAAGAATGGAAATCAGGTTACTAAATTCCTGGTTAAATTGCTCTAACTTGAATGCTATTAATGTTAAGGCTGTTTTGTAGTATGCATCCTTCATGTCTATCCATGTTTCTTCATTGATCACAAATTCCTTTTATGTCTTAAGTTTTGCCACATATTTGTAGTTTATTTAAATACTTTCAATCCTGCAGTTTTTTCATAAAATCGTCTATCTTCATTCAGGCTTAGGTATGAGACAAGTATCACTGCTTAGGCTGGAAGACTTCTGGTCGTGAGCAGAAGCAAAAACATGTTTTATAATGCCTCTCTATCAGGGATACGCTAAATGAGGGAGGGGTTGAGTGTCAGTTTTCAATTTGGGCATCTAAGTTCAGCAGTGTCCCATCTCAAGTAGCTAAGTGCTTGCTATAGTGGGACTGCTGTTACACCAGAGCTAGTGCTAAAATGGTAAGAGGGAATTGGCATTTAATCGTAACTGAAGATATCTCAAGTCAGTGATGGAATCACAAGGTTTACATAATGATTTGGAGAACATATGGTGAATGATGGTGGGTCTTGTCATCTTAGAATATGTAACTCATTGCAATTTTGCACTTAGCTGTAGGACAATACTTTTAAGAGCGTGTGGGACAATACTTTTAAGAGTGCATATGATATTTGAATGAGTAACACAAATGTTCCTGCCTGAACTGGTACTTGAGGCATGTAACTTGGATATTATATTTCTCTAGCTTACATTACAATATTCTTACGTCCTCTCCTTAATCCAAGTCATGTATGTGTATGTGTAATAAGTGTTCTTAAGTTGGTCTGTAAGATATAAATGTGAAATACTAGGTGAACTTTCTTTCCTTGTGCAGTGTTGGCTTGTTAGCATTTTTATTCAGTTAGATTCCCTCTTTACACTAAAATGGTAGTGATTATTGGAAGGAGTGAGAATTTTTCCATGCCGTTTTCATGTATGACAGATTTTGTATCTTTATATAACCATAACATTAACTTCTTTGGGAATTCTGTCCAGAAAGAATTATTAAAGTTCTTCTGTCCGGTGTGCTCATTGCCAAGTTGATTGTGGGCCAGATTTTCCTTATCTTTAAAACATCCTATTTAAATCTGCAAGTGATAAACTTGTTCACTTAAATATTCCATTTGTAAGAACTTTTCAAGAAAATTGATTTGTCAGACTAGCAAAACATATATTTTTCAATTAAAAAAGTGGTATGAAAATTTGTCATGCATTTCCCTTTCTCCTGGCACTTTGCCTTATAACAACCAGTATATTGTTCATTCATTCAAAGATCCCTCATTCCTCAGGATGATGCTTTTTCCTAGAATAACTGAAATACATTTAATTTGCAATATGTTTCCAAGCTAAATATGTAAGGTGACTTCTGACATTCTAGTGAGCAGAACAATGTAATAAAAATATGACTATTACTTTGCAGACAGGAGTCTTTCTGGTATTGACAGAAGAGAGAATCAAGGCTGTATTCTCCTAATTTATCTCTCCTTCTCAGTTTTAGCTTTTTGTATCATTACAGACTTTACAGTTATTGCAGAGATCAGGGAAGAAGTGGCACCTTTTTTGGCTGATAAATAGCTTGTATGTGCAAGAACTAGTCACCCCATTTTGGTAGCTACTGTAAAATGTTTTGTGTATTGCCAGTACTGTTGTTAACTAATAGAGAAAAATAAAAAGCTTTCTGGATTATTTAATGGGAAATCCGGCATGTACATGCTGCATTTTTGAAAGATGAAAGGACCACTCCTCTTCACATTAGATCCACAAGTTAAATAGTTAGACTGTCACTGTACAGATGCAAACTTTTTGACATAGAGTAGTTTTTTACTGACTTACAGAATGTTGCTATGCACACTTTGTTTTTGTGGCATTTTATTCAGAGGGAATAAGTCCAAGTTTCAAAGGATAGAGTATTCAATCCTCTCATTAAAGTCAGAAGAAATCATAGTCAGATTGAGAATCAGGTGCCCATTCAGCTGTGAAACAATGACTTGCCATTCTGAAAGTCTTGCCTTATGTGTCATGTGACATAAGGCATACCTCATGAAGTTCATTTCACACTTTTTAGAGTTCTCTAACTCTAGAACAGAGTTTTTTTTGGCTTATTTATCTTTTGTTTTCCCTTTTTTTCTTCCTTTTTTTTTTTTCTTGCAGGTGTTTTAAAATGTAAAAAGGACAAAGCCTATGAAGGGGGACAGCTATGTCCTAAGTGCAGCAGCCCTAAACAACTGCAGAAAGAAGATATTCAAAACTTGAAAGATATTTCCTGTAGGAAACCTGTCATTCAGTCCTCACTGAGGCAAAATAGCAGTGCTCAAGATGAAGAAGATGGTGACAGTTATGAACTCCCTCTGGAAGAACTTCAGTCCTCTCCATGGAACATTGCTCTAAATATGACTGATGAGCATGGCAATATAGTCCACCTGGACTGTGAAATCAAAAAACCAACAGGTTCTACCAAAATTCAGTGGAATCAAATCCAGACTCAGGAGATAGATATAAATGCTACAATTGCACTGGATTTTGAATGTCCAATGAATCGAGAAAACTATGAAAAACTATGGAAGCTTATAGCTTATTACAGTGAAGTACCTGTCAAATTAGAGAGGGAAATTATGCTCAGAAAGGAGCCTAAAATAAGCTATCAGTACAGGCAAGGCTCAGATTATGATGCTCTTTACTACACAGGTGTAAAAGCTCAAATACTGGCTGAGCCTTCCTGGGTGATGCAACCTCTTATAAATATCAAATTGAACAGGAGGCAGAGTACAGGGAAAAAGGTGGTGCTATCTTTTTTCACTGTGTTTTCACAGACAATTCATACCAAAACCACCAGACAGCAGAGAAACTGGGTAATGATAGAGCAAAACCAGAGCACAGGGACAGGACAGAGTGTGGTGGAAGGGTCAGAGTGTCAGCTGAGCTGCAGTGTGAAAGCTTCTCAGAGCCCCTCCATTCAGTGGCTCTTTCCAGATGGAACTAAACTGCAGGCACCATTTAATCAGAAAGACAGTAGGTTTTCCATTCTCAGTAGCGGCAAACTAATAATCAAAGGAGTGAGTTACACTGATGGAGGTGTGTACCATTGTATTGCCCAAGTGAGAGATGATGTGGACATAATGGCTTACAGACTTCTAGTGCAGCCTTCAGTTATTCAGGTAGCTGATTCAGATGTAGTGAGAGTTGAAAAAAATGTTGGAGATCCAATAGCTTTGCCATGCAATGCAGTTGCCAGTCCAGACCCACAGCTGAGCTGGATTCTTCCAAACAGTCAGGTACTCAATGATTTATCAAATTCTTCAAAAGGCTATATGCTGCATAATGGCACTTTGTTTATTCCAAGAAGCCACATCAGTGACAGTGGCCATTACAGATGTGTGGCTGTCAATCTGCAGGGGTCAGATCAGTTTGTTGTAAGGATCACAGTAAATAAAATGGTGTCTGACAGGTCATTTAAGCGAATAAAACTAAAAAAGCACCCAGGCTCAAAGCGTTTGTCAAAAATAAGAGGGCAGGTCATAGATGATGGAGAAGGATCTGGGGTGGCGGGTGTGGAGGAGTTCCCCCAAAGAAAGAACCACCTAAAAGACTGGGAAATACCTTTTAAACAAAAAAGTGACCAGGTTCCAGAGGCTCAAATTAAAAAGGGGAAGAAAGGCAGAAGGAAAATGAAAATCTGGAAAAGTACTGATAGAACCCAAGACAGCAATGTTGCAGAAGGCCGTAGAGTATTTGAATCTCGAAGGAGAATTAATGTGGCAAGCAAGCAGATTAATCCACAGCATTGGGCTGACATTCTGGCAAAGGTCCGTGGGAAGAATCTTCCTAGAGCAACAACAGCTACAACCATTTCTGTAACAACTGCACTGCCATCAGCCATGCAGAAAACTACTCCAGTCCCTTACCCGATAACCAGGCCTCCACCTTCAGAGACAACAGCTGATGTGGTGGACTCTTCTGCTGATGCATCACCTGTGGGTGAAGAGGAAGCATTTGCAGTCACTGTTTCACACAACAGTGAAGCATTTTCTGTCCAGTCCACATTAATGAGGTCAGAAACTGAACCATTCTCCAACCACAGGGCTTTAGAAACACCTACAAATATAGACACTGTAGAAATTGCTGTATCACGTCCATATTTGACCCCTGTCTCTGCAACTCTGCAACCCCAAGGTGAGCAGCACCTTGATGTCAAGACTGATTCAGTTGTAGTCAAAGAAAATATCCATGCTTTCACTAAAGAACCTCTAACCAGACAAATTGTGACAAACTTTCCTGATACTCAGAGCAGTTCCTTCACAGTGGAAAATGTAGATAGAACTATATCTTCTGCATCTGAAGAAAATTCTGCTTTTGCTGAGCTACCACTTGATGCTACTCTCCTATCTGAATCTCAGACTGTGGATCTTCATAATGTCTTGGCAACACCACCTCAGTTGGATGAGATCATCCCAACAGATTCTCTAGGCACTACTACCATTCCTACATCCACTTCTCCATTTGTTACAGAAGAGAGCAATGACTCAAGATACCAGCACAAAGAAACATCCACAGGTCAGATGAAAATGGCAGACTTAAGTACACGTTTTCCTGCTTCCACACCTGTCATGGTTCAGAGCAGGGGAGAACATGAGACCCACAGGAATACAGTGACTCAAGAAAGCACATCCAGCAGTTATGCAGACAATTCTCAGGCACAAGAACATAGAAACATGGCTACTCCAAAACCAGATCCCATATTTATTTTGCACAATTCTAATGATCTTCATAAAGCAGCAGCAGGGATAAAACGTGCTTCTTCCATCAGTAGGTTGACCACTGTGGCCACCACAACAATTCCATATAGAAAGACCATGCCTTCACTTATTACTCACCATGGTAGAAAAAGGCCTTATGGGAGAAGGAGATTGAGGCCAAATAGAATCCGACAAAGACCAAAGCCTTTGCGCCCTGTTGTTTTAACCACAAAGACAATGCCTGTTGTTCCAAGGACACATGAAGTTGAAGCTGTGACCAGCAGTACTTCTGCAACTCATGAAAGTCCTAATCTTAAAAACAATGTCAAAATACAGGCTACGAAAGAGGAGTATATGGAATCTACTCCTTCATTAGTTCCTGATCCAGCTGAGAAAATTCCCAAAACCAGAGATGTGGTCACAACTTCCTCCTTTAGGGCTACTGCTTCTCCACCTGAAGCTAAACAAGTGACACGCTCTACTACTCCTGAAACCTTGGCACTTCTGGTTACTGCACCCATCACAATTTTAACATCACATGTTGCACATGATGCACTTCCAACAAAAGAGACAAATGTACCTCTGAAACCAGAACAAAGTGAAGTGCCAGTATACCACTCATTAGACAATGTGCCTGAGGAGAAGGACCTGAAAGCAGGTGCTAAAATTATGGATAATAAGGCAGAACAATCAAGCACAACTTCTCCTGCACATAGGAATGGCTTCCTACTATCTACGAAATCAAAATCTCAAGAAGAACCTATACTGTTTGACACAGAAGTTGTGGTTAATGAAACAACTGCTGGAACATTCCGGCTAGTACATCCCACTATGACTGACTTTATTTCTGTTGGCACAGTTGAAGTTTTTAAGGATGTCTCAGTTTCAAAGGAACCATGGAATCCCACAGTATCTTTAGAAACACCAGCAAAAACTGAGCCACCTCAACAACATGAGATAATAACTTTGTCATCCTCCTTCAGCACAGTGGAAACTCAGACTTTTCCAGTTAGAGAGATTGAGAAATCCATTGCTTCTCAGGCTGGGACAAAGCCATCTTCCTTGGATAAAAAGGAAGCTGTGTCACATGTGTTTCATCATTTGCAGACAACTGAAAAGCCTCTGATTATATCCACTGCCTTTATTCCATTTATAAAACTTGTCACACTTCCCCCTTCCATTTCAAGCACTTCACATCCTTCTCTTCATTACACCACCAAGGAAAGTAATGCCTTCAGTCAAGAAAGGTTCCCAGAGAAAAACCAAGTTGAAGCAGGTGGTGGCAAAATGGTGATGAGCTCAAGAGAGAATGTTCACCCTACTCCTTTCTCTAACCAAAATAGGATTAGCATACAGTCAAAAGAGGATAAATTCAAAGAGTTGTATAGTAGCAAGTCAAACAACAGTTTACTGCTAAATCCAAATCTTCCCCATCCACCTGCTGGAATGATTCCAAGCCTAAACCAAAGACTGCCTGTTGTCCCTCCAAAGCACATTCCAGTAAGAGGCACAGTGAAGCCTCCTGTAACACAGGGTCCATTTCGCTCTTTTATAACACATCAGCCTCTTCATTACACAAACAAACCAGAGATAACAGCATATGCAGCACATACCATCCAGGACAAGAAAACTTTTGCCTGTCAGAGAGAAACAACTAACCCAACTCAAGCCTCTCCATTTCACAAAACAAATCCATTCACTGAGAGCAAGTTCATTAATCAGGGTCAGAACAGATACAATATTAATTCAAGATTTTTTGGAAATAACTATGTTCCAGATAACAGAGGCACAGCAGGGAGACTACCAAGTCAAGGGATACCCTATTATCCCAGTTCCAGAATACCATTCTTTTTCAACAGAACAATGATATTCCCTCACATAGGTATGGATCCTAAACCAGAGGTCCCTAGTCAACTTGCCCCAAAAGACACAAATGAGAAGAAGGTTGCTCAAGCCTTCCCTACTAGGATTACAGTGCAGAAAGCTACAGCTGTTCCAGTGCCTCCAATGCAACATGCCACAATGACCACATTACCACCAGTGATCTTAAAGATTACCCCTCCAGTCTTTCCCTCACAGCACACAAAAACACAAATACCCACTACAGTTCATCCTTTCAAAAATGGCCATCATCGTCATCCCAAATTTCCATCTGTGCCTTATGTGGGAGGCATTATACCACACAATTCAACTGCAATTCAGTCATCCACTAATTTCAGGATACATGGGGAAAGACCTAAAATTATCACAAAAGGGTCTCAGAGCATATCCATCCTTGCTGAAACAGATGCTTTTATCCCTTGTGATGCAGTTGGGGAACCCAAGCCTTTTATCAGTTGGACAAAAGTATCTACAGGTAAGACAGAGAAAAATGTGTTATTCCACATGGTTTGTAAGGGTACAAATTCTTGGGTTGTTGCATAGAAATTCAAGGTCATCGTAAGAGTAGTTCAAAACACTAAAGAATACTTTCTGTCACTTAATCATTATAGATAAAATGTGACTAATTGTAACTAGTCATTACAGGTAATAATAACTTTGCAGTATTACTGTAGTAAAAGAATTCCTCTACCATTTAATGAGTTTATTTTTTAAAGAGTAATTTTTGGCTGTGAATAGCAGCCAACTCCAATTAGTCACAGCAGTTAGAATTTCTGATGACAACACTTGTGAGTATGGGTTTGTTAACATTGCTGCCTTTAACACTGATGTGTGTGTCATCTTCCTGTGCAAAAGGAAAAGTTACATAAAGATTTAAGATGAATCCTAAAGCATATGGTTTTTAAAAATTCCCACACTGTCAATGTTTGCAAGCTAGTATGGTCAGTTCTGCAATGGAAACAGACTAATTGAGGCTTTCGAGATGTCTTGTGGTCCCTCTGAATTGTAATTGGTGTTGAATAAATCCAAAATCTCACAGGGAAACATCAGACTTTTTCATTGCAACAATGTACATCTTAAAACCTTTGGCTTTTTGTTTCTTTCTTTCCTCTCACCTTCACAGGAGCTCTAATGTCAGCCAACACCAGGTTACAAAGGTTTGAGGTCTGGAAGAATGGTACCCTCCTCATCCGAAATGCTCAACTTCAGGATCGTGGACAGTATTTGTGCACAGCTCAGAACCTGCATGGCATAGATAAAATGATTGTTGTGCTCACAGTTGTAGCCCACCAGCCCAAAATTTTACTTTCCCGCTATCGAGATGTCACAGTCTACTTCGGAGAGACCATAGCAATGGAATGTCAGGCTAGTGGGACTCCAAGCCCACATATTTCATGGGTTTTCCCAGATAGGAAGATTTTGCAGACAGTCACCCCCACAGAAAGCAGGATAACGCTTAATGAAAATCGAACCTTGTCTATCAAGCAAGCAACCTTTTCAGACGGAGGAGTTTATAAATGCATAGCAAGCAATGCTGCAGGAGCTGACAGCATTGCAGTGAGGCTGCACATTGCAGCCTTACCCCCCATCATCCAGCAGGAAAAACAAGAGAATATTTCCGTGCACCTTGGCAGCAGTATTAACATCCACTGCACTGCCAAAGCAGCACCTTCTCCCAACATCCGCTGGGTGGTCTTTGATGGCACGCAAATCCGACCTTCTCAGTTTGTCAATGGGAATTTATTTGTTTTTCCCAATGGAACTCTTTATATTCGCAATGTCTCTCCCAAGGACAGTGGGACCTACGAGTGCATTGCTGCTAACATGGTGGGAGCTGCCAGGAGAACAGTACAACTCCATGTGAAGAAGCATGCATCTAATGCTAAGATCACTGGGAGCTCTCCTCAGAGAACAGATGTAACATATGGCAGCACTCTGCATTTGGACTGTAGTGCTTCTGGTGACCCCTGGCCTCGGATATTATGGAGGTTGCCTTCCAAAAGGATGATTGATTCCCTACACAGGTAAATTACTATTTGAGGTGTCTCACCTAAATCACAGTGTAGATGAACTTAGAGAATATCCCACTCATACATGTACAAGTTTCATTCTTGACTTCTGTGGGTTTTGAAGGAGGCATCCAATCCTTAAGAAAGAATTTGAAATTATATCAAAAGATAGTCATCATATCTTAGCATAATTTTCTTGAAAGTGATATTACTCTTCAAAAGTTAGCTTCAAGTGTTTAGGATAAGCTACCACTATTTGTCTTTCACAGCCACTTGTAAATGTAGTAAAATCTTCTGCCAGTGGCAAAAGTTAAGATATACAACTTGTGTACTGCTTAGTCTGCGCAGAGTTGCACAGATGCCTGATTTTCCCTGGGATAAATGGGATCACTGAATTTTATCTCTTGTGCAAATCATTATACTCAGTAAATACTGGGCAAATGAATCAACTTATTTAAATAATCATGATCAGTTTACCGACATTGTACAAACAAATGTTACCTCACAATAAGGTCTGTGCGAGCCTGGTTGCATACAAATGCCTAAAACAATACCTTTACAATGTTTTGAATCACTTCTATAAGCCTGCAGTAACTATCCTAAGACTTGGTGGAACACACAGTTCCTGCTCTATAAATTATTCATAGCTCACTCTGAGCACTATAAACAGGTGAGAAATGCACTGCAATTATTGTGAACAGCTTTCTTCACAGATGAATGTAGTCATAATTCTTTTCATATTGACAAAAAATATATTTAGGTAGCCTGTAGATAGCACAAAATTGGATTTCATTTTATACCTCATGATGGTAGCAATAAAATACTGTGGGTTTTTTAATTCTCCATCGTGATCTTTATGTAGGCTGTTTTTCAAACAGGGAGATCTCTGCGGAGAAAACTGTGGCCACTGTTGAAATTGGTTGTGACCACAATAAACTAATTCCATATTGAAGTGGAAAAGAATAATAGCTTTTTTAGCATCTTAGATTTTTTTTTTCTTCATTTTCTTCATTTCAAAGCTTAGCAACATTGTGCTCTAAAGGTTTAATATGTTATTCCTGATGCCAGAGAAAGTTCCTTATCTTGATTTGTTTTATCGTAGGACCCAAGTGCCAGACTCCATATAGGTTTGTGTGGATTATATCATTCAGAAATCCCATATTTGAATGCTATAGAATACTGTACCTCCAATCAGAAGAGTCAAAAACCACCATAATTTGGTATCTAGTGGTTGTTTAATGGTCAAAAACACCATTAAAGTTACTAAACTCAAGAGAGTTGTTTGGTTACAAGCAACCAGAATTATTTTGTTTTCCATTTGCTTTTTGGTGGTTAATATCTCGAACGTTTCAGACCATCTAATTATCTAACAATAGCAGTGCTCCTATCCTTTTTTTTTTTTTCAATATTCTTGAGTTGTTGGTTTTTTCCCCCAGATTACACTCAATAATTAATACCCAAAATGTGATTTTGCAGCTCATGTTCTGTTTCTTTTTTTTGCCTTACAGTACCTTGGAGACTAGAATCAAAGTATTCAGCAATGGGACTTTGGTTGTTCATTCAGTTACAGACAAAGATGCAGGAGACTATTTGTGTGTGGCTCGCAATAAGATAGGGGATGACTATGTGGTCCTCAAAGTGAATGTGATGATGAAACCAGCTAAAATAGAACATAAGAATGAGAATAACCACAAGGTCAAGTATGGAGGGGACCTGAAAGTTGACTGTGTAGCCACAGGTCTGCCCAATCCAGAGATCTCCTGGGGTCTCCCAGATGGCAGCATGATCAATACCTTCATGCAATCAGATGACAGTGGCAGCCGGACAAAGCGGTATGTGGTCTTTGATAATGGAACCCTGTATTTCAATGACGTTGGACTGAGAGAGGAAGGGGACTACACCTGCTATGCTGAGAACCAGATTGGAAGGGATGAAATGAAAGTGCGGGTCAAAATAGTGGCCGAGCCTGCAACTATCAGGAACAAAACATATGTCATTATTAACGTACCCTATGGCGATGTTGTCACAGTAGCATGTGAAGCCAAAGGAGAACCCACTCCCAAAGTGACCTGGCTCTCCCCAACCAACAGGCCTGTTCCTGCTCTGTCTGACAAGTACCAGATCTATAGGGATGGTACTCTCCTCATCCAAAAGGCCCAAAGATCTGACAGTGGTAACTATACTTGTGTAGCACGGAACAGTGCTGGAGAAGATCGGAAAATTGTTTGGGTCCATGTTGATGTTCAGCGTCCCAGAATCAATGGTCATCTCAGTGCAGTAACATCAGTGAGGGAGACAGCCATCAGGGACAGCCGGAAACTTATTGACTGCAAAGCTGAAGGTATCCCTGCTCCACGAGTCTTATGGGCTTTCCCAGAAGGAGTGGTCTTACCAGCTCCCTACTATGGGAACAGGATCACTGTGCATCGCAATGGTACACTGGACATCAGAGGAGTGAGGCAGACAGACGCGGTGCAGCTCATATGCATTGGACGGAACGAAGGAGGAGAAGCAAGACTGCTTGTACAGCTCCTTGTCATGGACCATTTGGAGAAGCCATCCTTCAGAGACCCTGTCACTGAAAGGATCACTGCCATTGCTGGGCACACCATCAATCTGAACTGCTCAGTGCAGGGGAACCCCAAACCCAACACAAGCTGGATACTTCCCAACGGCTCTGAAGTGCTGAGTGGCAGTCGTCTGCACAGATTTTACCATAAGAAGGATGGGATCTTACACATCAGCAGCCTATCTGCTGGGGATGCTGGGACTTACCGCTGTACAGCCAGAAACCCAGGAGGTTATGTGGAACGAGTAGTCTTCCTAAAGGTGGGACTCAGGCCAGAAATTAGCAACCAGTACAACAACCTGGTGAGCATCATCAATGGAGAAACTCTGCAGCTTCATTGCATCACCCAGCCAAACCAGCAGGCAGAGATCTCCTGGACACTGCCTAATGGGATGGTTATGGATGCCCCCCAGGCTGTAGGTCGCTTTTCCCTGATGGAGAATGGCTCATTGACAGTGCGTGAGGCTTCTGTGTTTGACAGGGGCACTTACATGTGCAAGGTGTCAACAGAGCATGGCACTTCTGTTATGACTGTGCCTGTCATTGTGATAGCCTATCCTCCCCGGATCACCAGTGAGCCAGCACCTGTCATTTATGCCAGACCTGGAAATTCAGTCAAACTGAACTGCATGGCCATTGGGATTCCTAAAGCAGAAATAACATGGGAGCTTCCAGATAAATCACATCTGACAACAGGAGCTCAATCCCGTCTGTATGGAAACAAATTCCTTCATCCTCAGGGGTCATTAGTCATCCAGCAGTCCACTCAAAAGGATGCAGGCTTCTATAAATGCACTGCTAAAAATATACTAGGCAGTGATTCGAAAACAACCTACATACACATATTCTTACACTAAAACAAATGCCTTTGGCTGCATGGATGTGTTCAAGTCACTGCCAAATGAGTGCAATGAGGAAAGTACTGCTTGCAACAATGCCAGGAAGGCTGAGGGCAGAAAAAAAAAAGGAATTAATCTGCATTGCTTTGGTACTCAATACGGTAGTAAGTCTCTGCAATAAAAGGAGGCATTAGACATACTGGAACTGAGGAGACTAACATGTTGGGAAGGTCTTTAAATTGTTTAGACAGTGTAATGTGGTTTTTCATGCTATCCAATAGCACCTGAGACCTTAAGTACTCTATTCTTGTCAATAGTCCAAAGCTATTTCTTGTTCTAACAAGCACCTTAAAAGTACCAAAGAAGTATTAACTGTTAATAATTGAGCTGCAGTGATAGAAGTGCTTTAGTAAAATATAATTTTCTTTATCCCCTGCAGGGCCTTTACTTAATCTAGCCTTATAGAATATGATTACTAACCTTTCTGTTCATGCTTCTATCAGTTTTTCAAAATCAAAAACTAACTTAGCAAATGAGAGTGATCTATTTTAATAAAAATACATGCAGAGATTAGCTGCCTTAACATATGAACAAACATTTGCCAGCTACTAAGGATGCTGTGGTCAAATAATTCATTATATATTTTATATAGATATTTTTAATCTGACTATGAGACTAGAAAGAGTAGCAATGAACTTGGTCTCATTTTATAAATTATTGGTCTTTACAAGACTCTGATACATTACAATGTTTTATAATATTAAGGTCAATATACTGTACATTTTATAATAAAAAATATTTTCTGAAGAATGTATTCACTGTGATTTTCATTTTATTTTTAAAGAAACAGGGAACTCCAAACAGTGAGAGTATGAACTTAGGTAAAAAAACAAACACTAGTAATGTAGTGTTATATATACTTTTATTTGAACCAGTTTATATTTGGTTAATTTATAGATGTTCTAGGGACAACAAAATAGTGTAATTGTTTATCTTTCTAAAAGTGATTTATTAATAGAAACTTATGTATATTTCAGCAAATATTTACAATGTCAATACTTTTTCTGCAGTCAAGGATGGTTTGTTGTATAACGTGCATAATTTTACAAAGATTTATCAATTGTTTTATAGAAATAATTTCTACAAGATGCTGAATATGCCCATGTTTCAACAACTATTCCAATCAGAATTTTGCAAATGTTAACTTACCTTTAAACATATGGAGTCTCTCAGATATTCCTGAATTCTTTAAGTTCTGATTGTTCATAAAACTTATGGTTTAGAATATGGTGAGAATAAAAGCTTTATTTTTATTTTCTCTATTGATCAAAACATGTCAGAAATTAATGTAAAGTCCTATGCTAATATCTATATTTTGTAAAAGCTCTAAGCAAAGATTTTCTTGCCCCACAAATTGACCCAGTTTAGGGAAATTGTAAGCTATTAGAAAATGTGTACTTATTGTAATGGTAAAGAGAATTGAGCTACATAAAGTAAAAAGTATTTGATTAGAACAAGGATGTAGAATTAAAATCAAAAGGACCTTGCTGAAGATACAAGGGGTATAATTTATGTGATGGAATATTTTTTAAAGTTTTTTAAAAAGTCAGGGCAGTCTAAAAGTCTGTGACTTGTACACAAACATTTATTAAAGTTGTGGTTATGTTACTGGCCTAATCAAATAGCACTTAATTAAGTCTTAGTTTCTTTTTTATGGTTTAAACCCTTGGGCCCTGGATCACCAAATCAGTGCTCAAGCAGAAGCATGTGCTTAAATACCTCGCCGAGAGGTAGCTGCTTGCCAGCATAGTTAATGAAGAAAGAAAAAAGGCATTTAAGATTTTTAACTAGATTGTGCATGTGGTTTTTTTTTCTAGTCTGGCTATTTTCCTTGAACATATCAGAGATTAGATATGTCTTTAGGTACTTTACTTAATTTTAACACTTTTTAAAAATTTTATAATAGTTCTTGGAAGACAGTCATACAGATTTTAATAATAATACATCTTATAAAAGAATCTGAAGTCAACATTTGGCATTGAAATAGGAGTCAAACACTTTTAATCATTTGTCTCTCCACCCTTCACTTAGCATTACATGAATTTAGAGATATTCTGGGGTGCTGAGTAACTTCTATTTGTTTCCACTAAGTAGATTTTATTCTTTTTTAAATTGAGGGAAGAAAATAGAATGCAAAATCAGACACTTGATCTTTTGGGATCAGACAAAAGTATCTGATCATGTTTCCTCAGTCCAGAATTTCCACAGCTGCCAATGGAAATTTTGGAGGCTAAGAAATTGAAAGATTTGGCTCAAGAAATTTTCTTAAGACTTGCATACTGGCAAGATTTCATCAAAATTGGACTTAATATTTTTTTAATGTGTTATAATTTCCATTATGTTTGCCTTTACCCCTTTTATGAAAACATGCTCCCATTGAGGGGCCTATAAAATAAAAATGTCTTCCAAAATAAATGTAACTACAGCTTAAAAAATGTCATATGAATACTTTTTTACACTCAGCAGTGTTTGGCTATATGTCATGTCTGTCATACTCTTTCTCTGCTGATATACCATACAAGAAGAGTGAAAAAATACTAAAGCTGTAGTTGAGGAACCATAAAATAGTGAAGCTCTGGTATTAAATGAGGTACATTTTTTAACTCATTACTAAACAATCAGTTTAAGAGCATCTGTAGAATAACACAGTGATAAGAAGCAGCAGCTCTGGGTGTTTCTGCAATAAATCAAATAACAACAATCTAAATACCTTCTCACAAAAATGATGAGTCCAGAATATGGCAAGAGAGAATTTGTATGGCATATCCAACTTCCGCAGCCTTCTTTTTTAGATAGTCATGTGGGATGTTCTCATGTCCAAACTAAAGAAAGCTGATTTATCTATTGCAAAGTGGGAACATAGTTGGTACAGAGAAGTCATGAGTAAGTGGTTGTCAGTAGGAGAACATGTCAACTGAGTCCAGCTTGGGTCTTGTACCTTTCCACATTCATTAATGGCTAGCAGGTATAGAGAATGCACTTTGAAAATATGTGAATAATATGAAAGATATTAGAGTACATAGGACCAAATTGCAATTCTGAATGATCTTTCTAGATTGGTGAAATAATTGGAAATTAAAAAAAAAAAAAAAAAAAAAACACCAAAAACAAAAAGCCCACACCAACACAGATGGAAGAATTATATTCAAAAGGAATACAGTGAATACACATATGGCAAACAGTGAAGAAGAAGTAGGAGTCATAAAAATTAATAACGTGATGACATTTCAAACAAAACATTGTCACTTTTAAATCTATTCATGAGGGCTTTGTGAGTTAACATAATGGAGATACTTTTTTTGCAGTCAGGCTCAAATAAAGATAAATTTGAAAGAATTCAAGGATGTGATTTAGGAAAGATAACCTGTCAGGATAGGTTGACGTAAGATGAGCTTATTCTGTCTAATTAAAAAAGGCCATGTATTAAATACAACAGTTAAGAAAATGTGATGTCCTTAGGGAAACAGTGATGAGTTGTTTTTTAGGTTCACAAAAGTTAGTATGGGAAACTGACTCCAAGCAAGTTCTAGGGCAGATACAAAGAAAACTTTGTAACTGTAAGAACAGTTGAACAGTGTATTATTTTTCTTGAGAACATTTTGACATTCTGATCCTTGGAGACAGTTGGAGTTTACTCTGGTAACTGTAGCAGGTAGTCAATGTCATTGTCCAATAAACTGAGAATTTTTGGCGTTTCTTTACATTTACATTCCTATCTTTCTTAGATTTTCCTAGAACTGTGGTAGACATTGATTATATACACCAGTAAAAGACAGTTTTAGTCTGTGATTGTGATTTTTATCTAATAATCTTGATGATAATCTCTGAGAGGTTATTGAGTGTTTAGTACATGACAGATATGGAGACCTGACACATATGGGAACATGACAAAACATCCACTGTGACCACATCCTTATGGTGGAAATCTTGTGGAGAGATTTCTAGAAGCAGCTATGTCACAGGATCTCTTTCTCCTTCAAAGAGTTTGGTTTACAAAGGCATCTCACATCACATCATTGACAGAGTTGCACAGAGCAGAAATAATGAACTGCAATGACTTCAGGTATTTATTTTGCCCAGTCTGGCTTTTATTTACTTGTATGTTTTCAAAAAAGCATTCACCATCTTTCTGTGTAGCCAGATAACATGAAAGTACTCTAAAAGCTGTACAAGCATATGTATAGCTTGTGTTATCATTTCCTCTCTTTTATTGTTTGCAACTTGACCACTGTGTGTTTTGGATGATGAAATGCAGTTTGAATCCTCACAGAGAACAATTAACGCTCAATTAATCACCCCTCAAACAGGTTTCCTGAAAAAGATAGTGAGACAGAAGTCATTGTTCACAATGGAGAAGCACATGAAGTATATTGAGGAGGATTATCATCATATGGTGTTAAAGCTGTTGCAATTTCTTGATGTATAAAGTTGAAAATTGATTTTTTTGCCCTAAAGGCTTGTGTAATTTTTTCAGCTATTCCTTTTGGCCTAACAAAAGATATTTTTCCCCCTGAAAACCTTTTCTTGATGATTCAGTCCAGTTACACCAACACAGAAACATTAGTTAACCTAAATATTAGTACTTTTTGGTAATTATCTGAGTTAGAATCTCACCTGCCATATATTGTCCAACCCTACCTTGAAGAGAGCCACCCAAAATATTCACATTCTGTGAGCATCCTCACCTTTTTGCTTGGAAGGAAGTTGAGTTTCATGTAATAGAGAGAGTGCAAGCAATAGAGACAATGTGGTGATAATTGAGGACATTCCTATTTTTCAAGAGTCTTTAGCACATGGGGAGTTCTGAGCCTCTGCTAGTCTTTTGAATAAGCAAACTTTTATTTTGGAGAGAGACTTCTCATGTTTCTTTCCTTCCCATATGGAAGACCCACTGTTATTCTTCATATATGTTAAAAGTGATGCATCTGACACCTGGGGTAATGTGACAGGGAAGAAGCTAATACATTGAACTGTGGATGCTATGAGATTGAACTGCAGCTGTGTACCACCTGCTAAGCACTTCTTTGAATGTGGGACTGCCATAAAGGGAAAATGCGTGTTGGCAGCAGTACTGCTGCTTCTTCCCTACTCCGTGACCCCCTTCATCAAGCACAGCTGGCCATAATATCAAAGAACTCAAGGACTGGCCACATCTGATGTGTGCCAGATCAGTGAGTGGGAAAGAGACATAAATACGTGATTTCTCACAGCTGCCTGGGACTGGAGGTGGCAGCTAGCAGTGTGAGTCTTGACAAAGGGCAGGCAGAATGACATGAGATGGATAGTCAGATTATAAAATTAAAATAATAAGTGATGCTGTCACACCTAATTACCTCCTGCGGTGCTCGGTATCACTCAAAGCACACCTGATATTATATGCATGTTCCACAACCCCTGAATTAACAACACATGCATGGGTTTTGCTGTTACCTTTACTCCCAGTGTAAGGTAAAGAAAATCATTCAGCCTGTGACTCAAAGCTAGATTTTTTCCCCTTGTTTCTACCACAAATGGTCAATGGATTAAGCTGCTGTACTTGCCTACTAAGAACTGCTCTGTGTTTTTATGGGCTTCCCGGGTATATTACAGTAACAGACCAAATGAGCAACATTTTCATAAGCCTCTATTTACTAAGCCAGACAAAGAGGACTGGTCATCACAAATGAAAAATACATGCAGTTCCTGTAAACCTAGCAAACAAAACATCCCACTGAAATCAATGGGAAAGTTCTTGGACTCCAAATTCTCTATACAAAGAAATTCTTAATAGTTTCTTAACTGAATCATCTACTTCAGTAAAGTGAGCCTTGGAGCTGATAAGGAAATTAAAAATCTGAGTATTTTGGAAGCAAAGGAAATGTACGGCAATTGGGACTTGGATAGTTGATAAAAGGGACCTTTCTTATATAAAAATGGAAGTTAATAAGTAATTGTGTACTTTTAAAAAGCTAACATCTTGCCAAAGTTTCTTCACACTGTGCAGAAAAGTTACTACTACTCCGTTTGGTTGTTTTTAAAAATCCTACTAGTATCTTGCTTAAAATCTGAATAAAAAGTGTTACTAGGTAGTCCTAGTGACAATATTACTGTGCTGTTATTATAGGATTCATGCAAGTGTACATAAATAAATGTTCCCTGGGCAGTTAAATGCCTCCCTGACATTCGATCCTGTCAGATCTCAGATGCTAAGCAGGGTCAGCCCCGGTTAGTACCGGGGGCTGCTGTAGACAGTCCCGAGGATTTCACTGTCACTGTCCAAGCTCAGTCAGCTGTGGCAAATGGACCTTAGGACTTAAACGGTTTGGCCAGTTCTGTGCACACTGTGCCTCACCTAAAAAGTCCACTGCACAGGCTGGAAGGGCACACCCACGTGGGGAGAGCCCTTCTCAAGATCTTTGTTCGCGAAGTCTGGCCATACATACATAAATAAATGTTTGTAGTTATAAAAAAGCTGTAACAGGCATCTTAGTACATTCTTAGTATTGTAAGCTATTGTAAGCTGCAACACCGATATAATGAAAATGTATTTCTATTCATCTTTAGGTCTCACGTCTGTAATGCAATATGGGGTGTAGGCATATGTGTGGATAAGAAGATTGCTTGCAATGCAGTCAGGCTAGGTGGGATTAGCTGATCTATTAGGGTACTGCCAAAAAACTGAAACCCACACTCTGCTTTCCCAGTTTCAGCAGTAAATTTCCCCATGATCTATTACACCAGCTCTTTTATTAACAGGGACTCTCTCTTCAGCCATCTCAACTCATTAATTTACAAAAAAACTAACTGGGAGGTGTGGGAGGTGCATGGAATGTATATTTTCTGCCTGGTTAGTAAGCCTGGCTCATCAGGTAACTAATGAAAGGTCCATCGATGAGAGAGCTAAATACACAGCAATCTGGAAGGAAGCAAGGAGAAGCAGGAGCACTTCTTCCAACAGCAGTAAATTGTTAATCTTGCCCCAACATTTCATCTGACTTTGGGAGTAACTGGGGTAAAAAAATTTCTCAAGATATAATGAGATTTTTCTCTTATATATAAACCGTTCAATATACTTGATTTTATATAGTGTTGTGAATGCTTTCCTGAAGCATGTAGAAGTGTACCTTAACCGCATGTAATGATGCTGACCAGAAAACTACTGTAGCTGAAGGATTCAGTGACCCACATCACAGCTAACCTGAGCAGCTGTAGACCCATGCAGTGTTTGCAGTGCTGTGTTACCCATTCAACATGGCCTTCAGACCCATTTGTGCTCACATCCCTCAACTGTATGACAAACTGGGACAGTAGCTACAACAGAGAAACCTGGAGGCAGCTCCCACTCAGTGCCAGTGATTACACTGCCTGCGTAGCCTTGCCTTTAGCTCACAGTGCAAATTCACATATCTTCTTTCTTTGACAGTAGAAATGATGAATAGAGTTGTTTACTTGTAAAAAATAGCTCAAATGACCAAATTGGGGCAACTCTACTGTGGACAGGCTCTGAAGAGCATTCCTTGTCCTGATTAGTGGTCTGCATGACTCAGTTTTCAGCACCTGAAAGGAAGTGAGGTTATCTATACCACCCTCTCTTTCTTTGTAGTCCTAGCTCTAATAAATGCTAGTTTAAAATACACTTTACAGCATGCCTTTCTTACTGCAATCATAATGAACCGATAGTTCCTGGTGCAAAGCACAGTGTATTCATTCCTCTTGATTGAATGAAAGCTGTATGGTTCAATAATCATTCTAGGGGAGAAGCATTCTCTTTATAAAAGGCAGTGTAGGTAATAAAGAGAATACTCAGGAAAATTCTCTTTTACAGAAATTTTCACTGTTTTTCACAAGCTATGACTTAATTACACATTCTTCAGCCTATAAAAGAGGAACTCTTTGAGCTGAATTTTTAGCAGCTTTCTAAGGCCAGAGGAACTTGCACAGATTTTTCTCTGTATGCTGGACAACTAATAGACTTGGCCCCAAACAGACCATATCCCAACAGTTCTCATAACCCTGCACAACAAAAGGAACATTAATCTATACCCTAGTCATCTCAGCACATTGACAGACAATTATGCTTAATAATGGCCACAAAGCTAACAATAATGAGAAAAGCAAGTGTCTCATTCCTTTTCCCCTCATTAATGAACATTTTCTATACCCTGGGAAGCACTGTAAGACACACACGTATAACAAAGTTCTGCTTGGCCCCATGAACTTATGCTGTATGTCATGCTGTTTTGTTAATCATAGTGTTTTGACTCATATAAATGGATTCTTGTTGTGTCGAGAGAAAGACATGTAAAGGGTTAAAAGTGGAGGGGACACAAGATGAGCCTCGACATACATGATCCTACAGCATCAAAGTTATGTGCAAGAAAAAGTTTGAGGGATTGAGTTTTGAGTTTTCTACTTTGTGACCTTTTTTGGTATTTCAGACTTCATTTTGAATGTATTTGGGATATGCTGCGCCAAGCCTTTAAAACAAAATGTATCCTGTTACAGTTTCTTCTTACAGCCTTTAGTTCCATTCCTAAACTGCTGGACAATGTTTAGGAGTATTCAGCTTATCCAGTTCAACTTTTAGAAAAGAATTATTATTAGAATAAAAATAGTCCTGGTGATTCATGCAACATGTCAGTGAATCTGAGGGAGATTCCCAGCTCATAAAAAATAAAATAAGAAACAGACTGTTTTTGCTTAATCACACACACAGCAAATGCTACAGACTTAATATTTATTAGCTAAGGGGATCAGAAGAGTTGTGGTTTTTTGTCTCAGATTAACCTCATGTAAAACAGAGTAATGCATGGATACATAACATTCCAAAATACAGGAAAGAAAACCACTTGATCATGGGAAACTTACTCATCAAAGACTGTCCTGAGCCCTTCCTCATTAGAGATTTCTTCATACCAGCTGATGTAGCCGATCAGCCAAATTCAATTACTGAAGATTAGAATTGTGCTTCCTGACACTGTATGGGTTTCCACCAAATGCAGGAAAACAAAAATTTGCAGTAATTGGAGATGTCAGACTCTTCCTGAGAACAAAATGTAGCTCAGAGTGATTTCTTATACTGAATCATACAGACAGCATCCTAGCTTTTGCCACATTTGCTACAACCTCTCCGTAAAATTCAATGGTAGTTGATAAACATACATATGCAGCAAGCTATTAATAATTATAGGCTGAAATGTGAAAATTTGGTCCAAGTATGGGAAAACAAAATGGCTAAGGCCTGTTTCCCATTCAGCAATGTCCAATTGGATTGTGTCAGCCCCATTGTTGCAGCAGTTCTGTGAGTCTAAGTGCCCTTGGGGGGAAAAAAAAAAAAAGGGAGTTGAGAAGCTCTTACTTCTGGCTAGTTTCTAACAGCCTGGGTCACTGAGACTTACTCCCAAAGTAATCCTATATCATGCTACTCAGTGTGCCTGTCTATATCATAATTTACTTTACTTTCAATCTTCACTCAGACCAAATGCCCAGACAGAAATCTTGGGATTATATTATATTATTACATCAAGTTAATTATAAATTCAGTGTAATGTACTGCACTTATGTCTGTTTTCTCCAAAGGTGCAGATCCTTATATGTGTATATATGTTTACATGTCTTTGTCTTTTTTGTTAGGCTAGTTGAGGGAGTGTTTTTTACAGTTTTAGAAGTACCCAGCTATTCCACCTCACTCAGGCGCTCAGTTATTGCTTTTCCTGGCAAAGGAGTATCTTCCAGCTCATCTTTGAATAGCCTCTTTTTATTCCTCTCATCCCTCATGAGGTGCTTTGGAAATTGATGACCCAGTTGCAGATGTTACAGTGAAACAGCAAATTTTGCAGTGCTTTGATCATCTCAGGAAAACTCTCAGCTTTGGAAGTCTTTTATCTTATATTATGCCAGCATGATCCAGAGAAGACACTAGCAGTACCTAGCAGTAACTAGCATCTGCTAAGGTATATGAATGATATTTACAATCTAAGTAAAAAAAATAGATTTAAAAAAAAAAAATCCATCATGATTTTTGTTGGCTTAGTAATATTAAAAATGAGCTGGGAAGGTTTACACTGTATATTTAAAATATATACATTTAAATGGTATTGACAAAGCTTTTAATTTATTGTTTTCTTGCTACATTTCTCTTAGAAACTTTCAAGGCTGCCAAAATCTATATCTAGCACAGCAAGGGAGAAACAGTGTCTGCTGAACTCAAGCATGCTTGGATGGTGGTGGTTATTTTTACAGCACTTCCTATTTAACCTTTCCCTCTACCTTTGTACTAATCTACAAGACATGCTGAGAAAGATAATAAACAAGATTACAAGATAAACATGCAAGACATGCAGAAGTCATCAAAAGAACTATTGCTGTTATAACAGGCTGATAGAGAATAGGGGCAAGTGAATAAATATTGCTTTGTTTCATGTTGGTATAATCCTATTGACATTGGTGAGATTAGATGGTGGAAAATTAGGAAATATTTTAGCCTGTTTTCTCCTCCGATACATTAATATACCTAGCTCAAGCCTTGACAAGGACATCTTCATTGAAGAAAATTTAAAGAGGACCCATGAACCAAAGGAATCTCAGATACTGGGTAGAAAGATACTTTTTGGGGGGGAGAGGAGTTACTTTTTTTATAATTATTATACCACTGAGACCATCCTCCTAGTTTTTAGTTCATGAAATGTATGAAACAATCATAATGTTTGACATCCATTTTCAAATCACAGGATGGTAGCTGGCAGGTTTTTGTGTAAGAACAGTACATTAAAAACAAGTACTGAAAATGCTGGAAAGAATTTTAAGAAAAGGAGAATTCAATGTAGAAGGTCAACAAGAATAGCAACACAAACCACTGAATTGTTTAAGTTGAACTCTGAAATATTTATTTGCACAGTAGTTCAAAAGTGAACTGTCAAAACTGCCCAAACTTGCCAGTGTCTGATTATTTTACTTCATGTGTTCATTAGATTAGAACAATACTCAGACAGATTAAAACAATACTCAGACATGAGTCTTATTTCTACATTAGCTGCATGAAGAGTCTGAAAGAGTTTAAGTAGAAACTGTCAACTAAGTAATCCAGTAACTGCAGACTTTGCATTTTTGGGAGGGCAGGGCTGGGGTATTGTGTTATGGGCATAGCACACAGTAATGTCTATATTGAGATTGCCTAACTCATGGAAACACTAAAAGCCTCAGCTTGCAGATATTTATAACTTTGTTAAACTAATTGCATGGATTTAAATTTTCCATGCTTGTCCTTTGCTTCAGGATTCAGGATTTATGGTGTGTTCGGTTTTTTTTTTTTTTTTTGTATTTCTTTTCTTTGTAATTCTTAAAGGGTATTGTTGAAAATGGCTCAGTTGTTTCCAAAAATGAAGTGAAGGAAAAAGTTTCTGCCAATATTGCAAACATTTTCCAGCTATTTCATTGAAGCGTTTGGTGAAGACTATAAAGAACATAATTCCAGGATCAGAGAAAGGGGAGTGTATGTAAGTGTGTGAAGTGTGTGTGTGTGTGTGTGTTGTGTGTGTGTTTGTTCTGTTTTACACCTCAATCTCAGATCACTCCTTCTTACCTCAAGTGATGCCTATAAGGGTAGAGCATCATATTAGTTAATGTGGCTCCCAGCAAGAAAATGCTGTGAAATAAAGTCTCATTGGTGGCCCCAAATCCTGTAAGGATTGCAGATTCCAACTTGGGGAACAAGAATGTAAAATTAAGTTGTCACATGTACAGATGTTCAGCATCTTTCAGAATAGGCTGGGCCCCTTCACTGTGCCAGAATAAACCTCAGGTTAAATTGAATAAGTATTCTATCTGCGTAATAAGTATGGCAAACTTTGTTAATGCAGAATTAAATTATAAGGGGAGGGAGGGGCGGCACATCAGGAAAAAAACCCCAGACACATGGGAAATCAAGATGAACCCAGAAAACCAAAAGAAAGTAGTTTTTTTTAATTACTTGACTTGGAATGTAGTTATATTGAAAACAACTTCTAGTCATTGCTGGTTAAGAGGCTATCACATTAAAAAAAATCAAATAAATATCTAAGTAAAACACAGAGATAGGCAACTATAAGAAGTTCATAGCCTTTGAAAAAATGTCCCACGTCTACATTGAAGTGAAGATATATGAGATTCAATACTTTTACTTACAGCTGTTCTGGGTACCTCAAGTCGGGACAACAAGATGAAATTGAGGCCTCAGGTCCCCAAATAGTACGGTAGTCAATTGTAAATACATATTACCATGTTAGAAAACTCTGGGTAAGCATGATATATCTAGACAGCTTATTCATTTTTTTTCAGACATTTGAGAAATAAGTATTTTGGCAGAATAGCTCTTTTTTGATGATTTTAGGTCTCCTTTCAGGAATATGCAACCAAATATACAGCAACTAGGATCTTCTCCCCCTGTTCCAGTTTGATTTCCAGTGAGACTGAGTGCACAGAAATGAAGTAGAACTGCTAGAGTGATCAAACATCATCTCTTGCTTGATAAAACAATGTGCAATTGGGAAAAAAAAAAAAAAAAAAAAAAAAAAAAGCATTGTCTAGACTTACCTGCTGGGATTCACTGCAGTGAAAACCATGGTTTCATCTCCTGGTCTTGCAGTTCAGACATCTGCCAGGGATCCCTGCGAGCTCACATGTCCAGGCCTCCTTTCTATAAAAAAGACTTGAATATGAAGCAGAAAGGTGGCTCACATGCCAATATCTTGCCTCAGTATGAATATAGGATACTTGGAATTTGGAATGTTTCCTAGGTTCAGTAATATAAATAAGTGTGTTAATTGTCAAACAGGCTGTGAGAAAATATTATTGCTTTAGAAACTTTCAGGGTTCCTTTTATTTTTCTTTCTTGGCCTAAGATAGGATCATATTATAAAAAAATTCTTTGAAATAAGAGATGTATTACATGTCACCCCAGTCAGTCAAATTAAACTTCTTCTGGGATTCCTGATGACAAATTTCTAATGCAGACCCTCAGTTTGATATCTTTACCACACAGCAATAATCTTCTGAATACGGCCAGTAATTACTGAATTTGGGCTTGCATTCTCAACAATTGGTTTAAGAACACTCAAGAAATAGTGCTGACCAGGGTTTTAATGCAGTCTGCTTGTTTTTGTCTTTGAGGTTTTTGTGGTTTTGGGACTTGAACATAATCAACCAGTTTAACACCACTGAGATGACACTAGACACAGACAGCCAGAGGTTGAAATGACATAACGTTGTTCTCAAAGTATGGTCTCACTTGGATACTTAAAACATGCATTTGTTTGTGTTGTATAGCTTCCTGAGCATTCGTCACCTTAACAGTCCAACCCTGCTGTCATCAGTTTTGAAGTATTTATTTTATACACTGTGGACTCTTCTGTGCTCACCTTCCATTCATTTTCAGTTGAAAGAATCCTTGGAGCTTTCATTTAAAATTGTTTTGATTTCTCCCACTGTATCTGATGAAAGTGGTGTCATATTTGGTAGCCAGTGATTTCGTTTACTACTATAAAAATGTCCGTGACATTATATGTCAAGGTGATTGATGTGGGGTTTTTTTACAAAACTTTTGTCTCCTTTAACAAAATAAGAAATGTTTTTAATTTTGAGTATAGTCATTGATATAAACAAGAATGGATTATATAAAAAACTAACGGGGTTTAAAATGCTACCACAAATTAACGTGACTACAATGTGTGTTGTTCAGACACAGCAACATGGAAGGATCCTTTCTTCAGTTTTCTGGACTTTTGCCTTCACTCTGGATCTGGGAAAAATTTTCAGGTTATTGTCCTTGGGAAAAACAATTGAGTTATTAACTCATAACTAAGCAGCTGTCTAGTCCCTCATTTTCGAAGAGGATACCCACACATTTCAGTGCTTTGATGGATTGGGGCCTTAGTTTTTTTTCCAGTCATATGCCAGGACAATATTTAGTACAGTGAGATGTGATAGCTTTCCTGATCTGAGCTATCATTTCCCACCCAGGAAAAAGTCCCTTCTTTTCCAGCTTTTTTTGGCAGAGTCAAACTTTTCAGTTCTTACCGCTGTGAATCTCTCACAGGAAAAAATAATGCACTCCCCAGAACTTTTCTGTTTGGTTTGTGTCAGGCTTTGTTATCATTTCATCAGTCAATCAGTCTGTAGTTTTAACAAGCTTGTAATGCTTCTTTCTTCTCCACGGGCACCCGCTTGTCGTGGGGGAGAAGCTTGCGTGCCCTTATGAGGTTGCGAGCTATGCTGGCAGTGGTTTGTGCCTCCAGTAGGGTCTCCCATGCTAGTCAGGTCTCAA
>JAWWEU010000001.1:95879888-95933956 GCA_035583155.1 Acropternis orthonyx | reverse complement strand
ACCATTCATAATGCTGCTGCTTCCTTTGAGAGCACACGCAGGATCAGTGTTGAAGAAAAAAGACAACGCAGAAAAAAACGTGCATCGTCAATACCGCCTGTGGAGACTTTCCACTATGCCTTTTGCAACTGGACTTGCCTATCTCGCATTGGCCTTTTTAGCCATCAGTGTGCTTGCAGCAAGCATGGGTAGAACCCTTCCCAAATCTTTGTTTGCAAAGCCTAGCCATGATGATGATGATGATGATGAATGCTTCTTTGAACTTTGTTTCCTATCACTCCAAAATAAAAAGCAGATTTGGTAAAGGACATCAGACATTTTTTATTTAAAAGTGAAAAAAACATCTAAATGCAGGCAAAACCAGAGGCAGCTTAATAATTAATGAACTTTATTAACGGCTTTATCTGTAACAGCAAACTTTCTCAAATGGCAGACTAGATATATTGAAGGATTTAACATATAGTCCTTACTCATATTTTGCATTACTTTATGGCTAGCTTGCAGCTGGGAGGATGTCAAATTTGATATTAAAATCCATATCTGATCTACGTTTGAGAAAGCAGTTTTCCCTAGCTGATGGAAGTTCTGTCCAGAGAAAACTCAACATGAGAAATGCTGTGCAGTTACAGTCTGTCTGTCTTAGTACCAAATCAAAGCCTAATGTGCTTGCTCTGAGGACAAATACTGATTGATTTCTAGACAAAGCAAAAGGAAAAAACAGAGATGGGTAAAAATACTCTTTGATGTCTACACAAAGCCTAAGGAAAACAGAGGGAAAGGTAAGGGTGGTATTTTTGCATCCATCTTCTCTACTCTCTCTTTCCTTCTTTTACTCTCTAATGAAAATATCTGTAATTAATATGTTCATGGAAGGACTTCTCTGCCTCACAAATATGATGCTCAGTTGTTCTCTCTTCCAAATTTAGATTACAACAGTATCTTACAGAAGTGCTCCAATTCAGATCTTCTAGGGAATGTTGACTTATGTCCCTCATATTAAGTAAGCTAGTTATTTAAAAGTCACAATTAGAGCAGGTCCAAGTGCAATATCCTATGACTTGTACTACTCAATTTTTAACTGGATTTTGCTCCTGTTGTCCTATGGGGAGAATGTTTCAACATGTCAATCCTCTGACGGTTTGATGGCCACTAAAATCTATCCCAACACATGTTTTTCATCAGTTTATAAATAATTTTCTGACATTATTCTTTATAAAACTCATAATGGAAATTATTAAAAAACACAAATTTCTTCGTCTCCAAATCTTTCCTCTGAAGGTTGCTAGGCTTTCAAAGGGCCATTTCAGCTTGATTTTTCAAAATTTTCTTTCCTTGAACTTCTATTTCCCTAAAAAGAAGATTTTTTCATGAGTAGTTTACATATTTTTGCCTTATTTAATAAGATTCTCTCTTATTCCTATATTCTCTTCTTCATTAGCTTTTCTGTCAAAAATTCTTCCCCACCAAAGTTTTCCTGTTATTTAAATACAACTTCAAATAGAACAGTCTGGTGTGGTTTTTTAAGTCATTGGTACAAAAACTGTAACTTATCCCATACAGCTTCCTGATTTTTATATTCTAGTGGATTTCATTAACTATTCTCACAGTTTACTGAGACTTAATATTTTTTTTTGTAAATTGAATGTCAAATTATGTATGCTAAATTATTTTAAATATTGAATGTTAAATATTTAAATATTTATTAGTAAATCTTAGATACTTCTGTGGATTTTTGTGGGTTTGTTTTCGGTTTTTTGTTTTGGTTTGGGGTTTTTTTGTTCAATTGCTTCTGGGTTTTTTTGTTCTATTTAAACTCAGTTGCCTTTCTAGGGTCCCATCCAAAATTACTTCACAGATACTGTTTCTGCACAGTGTCTTTACTACTTTCCAACAAATCACAAATAGCTTCATTTCTTTCCACATGTATAAATGATTAAGATATTTATTATTTCCTTCTCAAACATTGCTATTATCATTTGCTCTTGAGAAATTAATGTTTTCTGTAATGGCAGAATTCTTAATTTATTTCTCTAATAATAGTTGACAAACACACTGACTTTCACCTCAGGGGAGGTAGAGCAAATTCCCATATCAAGTTTTGTGTTTACACAGCATTGAGCCAATTATTCTAGTTTTCCATGTTATCTGTTTATATCCCCAGCTGAGACTGTCATGACCTAAATGTTATTTTTCACATTTTTTATCTTTTTTTTAAACAATTTCTTGTGACTTATGTTCCATAAAGTCTGAACCTACACTGATTGTTAATTTTGTTAGGTTTAGTTTTATATTCTGAAGTATCTAGGACACTATCTATTCTTTGGTTTCTCTATAAATATCCCTTAATCAAAAGCAATTTTGACAATTTTTCTTTAAAAGGAGAGAAGTCTCATAAAGTGAGTAAACTTCCTGACCTTGGCATAAATTTTACTTTCTATCTTCCACTTCTTCCTTCTAGTTATAGATTATGATTTCTCTTGTTTTTGCTCAAGATATCCCAAACATCACCCTCTCTGCCCTTGGGGTCCAGTATCTAGTACCTTCATACTACAGCTCTGCCTTCTTGCTTATGGCAGTAGATGCCCTCTTTTTCTGCCTTGTTTCTACATCTTCCATTTCCTTTCTGTTTCCTTCAGTACTACCAGATCCTTTCTGCCACTAATTCCCCACAGTGACTTCTGTGCCCTGCTTGTCGCATGCTTAAATATGTCGGCATGCTTGTTTAGATAACATAACCTTCTGCTCATCTCACTCGTGAGATGTCTGCAAATCCTTCTGGTCATCTTGTTCATCATAATTCTTTCAATCCTGTTTCATTTTTCAGATCTCTTTATTCCATATGCTCCATCAGTGAGGCAAAACATGCAAATGTTGCTCACAAGGTTTTCACATGTGTGTGACATCAGCATCTAGTCCCTTTTGCTGTCTCTTTATTCTTCAGAATCTCTCACTGCTGCTCATGGCTATCATCTTTGAAGGATCAGGAAGCTGGCATTCAAGACTGTGTTTCCTGAACTCAGGGTGCTGGCATTTTGATTATTTGAGCCTTTACCTTTGGGTAGTCTTGCTATCTGAATAGTTTTGGAATTAATGAAAAAGCAGTAATGATGCCAGAAGGTTTAATTAATATGCTGAGCTTCAGGATCTTTATTCTCTAGGTAACAGAAAGCTTGCATGCAGAAAACAGAGTAATAAACTACTCACAAACTGCATCCCTTGTAAACTGCATTATACAAAACATCTTTGGCTGAACAAGTCATTTATTACCAAGATAACCACAAACACTGTCGTCTTTTCCCTTCAAAAGTAGATACTACACCAACTTCTACTATTTTGTCTATGTGCACGAGAGAAATATTTGCAAATATTTTAAAGGTTGATACTTGAACTGGATAACAATACTGCCATCTTGCCTTGCCTTCCCTATCCCCTGAAGTCAGTGTCCTAACTTCTATTTCTGACATCATTATAAGCATACTTTCTCTGGGACCTGGTGATTATGTGACCAGTCTTTGATTAGATTAATAAGTTTGTCACACATCATGGTCACGTTGCACAGAGCACTGATTCCAGGCAAGGGTGTCCAGAGGGTTTGGATGTGTTCAGGCTAATGTTGCACTCTGAGACTTTTAGCTGTATCAGGGACCACCTGGTCACGCACATCCAGAGCCAAGCTGGGACAAAGGCACATAACCAGCCTCAGCTCCTTATCATGTACTGCAGCTAATTTGATAGCACATAACTGTTGGCATGTGCTTCCAGCTAACCTGGATCACATTTGTACTCATGGGTGATGCAGGGCAAGGGGGGCACAGACTGGGAAGCCCCAGCCTATTCATGCAAGGAGGAACAACTTCAATGGAAGGGAAGGAGAATATTCTCCCTACCCCTAAAACATATTTGCTCAATCCAACAGTCTTCCCAGAGTGGTTTGGCACGTCACATTTTTCTCACTCAGTGCTTGCAGGAACCAGAAAATGCTGCCCCCAAAAAAAGCAAGACAGCAGCAGTCAGCAGCTGGAAATAGCTGGTTCTCACAAATGCCTCTGAGTGATCTACCAGCTGCTGGTTCTACTGAATACCACTCAAAATTACTCTGTCTTTGGTCCCAGTGCCTTTGTTGATGACCCTGCTCTATTTCAGAGTTAGTGCTTTTTCTCAGAACAAGGCATATATAAGTAGAGATGCCTTGGAGGAGAACAGGACCAAGTATTTCATATATTCCTCCATGTGTTTTGTAAGGAGAAACAGAGCACCTCAGTGCCAAAGTCTCTGACTGCAAATGATGGGTCAAGATGAATCCTAGAGTAAAGAATGAAAGAGGGAAACAATCAAATTTCATATTAAAAGTGAGACTCCGAAATACCAGCTGTCTTCACCAGGATCTGATGGTTACTTTAGGAAAATTGTATTACTGGCTTTGGTAGTTCTTTGAATTTATATAGTCTCCAGTTACCTCATACAGGAATTTAATTCTGCTGTTCAGGATAAGCCCATTTGTGCGTGGAGGACTGCTTGCCTAAAATAGTAATACAAACAAAAATGAACTTCACTGCACTTTTTTGTATGCATATCAAAAGTATTTGACTTGACTGACTACTCAGCTATCATCAGAAAACATATATGGATTATGATAAAATAAAACACTTTTCCATCAGCATTTCTTTGCAGGTTTTCCTGCCATAGAAGCCTGGTTTTGCTCTGGGAAGCAGGAAAATAATTTTTTTTTTTTTTTGTAATTTAAACGTTTTACTGATTTCAATGTCCATCATATATTGGACCAATTTCATACTGCACGTATATCTTTTCTATTAGGTGAATTTAATTAGCAACTCACATATTTCAATTTATAGGTTACCTTAAAAATCATACAGTGATTATATAATTTCATTTGACATGAGTAACAAGCTTGGTATGTAAAATAATTCAGGTAATTCTCTGCTTCCCTTAGAAAAGGTAGTGAAATTACCCCATATTCTCACCTTCACCAGTGAACTGTCTGTCATATAATGGGCCAGCCTGCTTGGCACCACTTTTATAGGGCAATCATTTGGAGGACTTCAGCTGGCAATGGCCTAGGCCTGGGTTACCCACCTGGACCAGGAGAAGATTTTACCCAAATGTGAAATTAGGCACCTTCCCTCTTGCTCACTCCCAGCCAAGAGTATAGGAAAACACTTTGTCAGTTTGGGGTTTGACAAAAGACAGAGAGACAGAAAGGGCTTCCAGGGGAAATCCCAACAAAAATTTTATGGTGAAAGTCTGATTCTGGTCTCAGTTGTGCAACACACAATCCTGATACTCAGAAACATTACCTCATTTTCTTTCTGTAAGTCAGGTACTAATATTTTAGAACCTATTGATTAATTCTAAAAGCTGTATGGAAAGAAAAAATTAAATAACATGGCTCTAAAATAGATAAGAGAGAAGTTTTTGTTTAGGCTTTTGTTTTATATAGGACTGAATCGTTAATTGAACTGACCTGGTGCAAAGCTTGAGCATGTGGCACAGCAACCAAGTGAGCTCAACTGACCTTGGCCTTTCGTGTGCTACAGTGAATTCCAAAATGAAGCTATGGTCTGTGGCAGTAGATCAAAAACCCCTATCCGGGCTCCCTGTGAGAATTAGGTTGGATTCAACCCAAGATAATGCTCCAGCTGTGCCTCCCTATTCCCATCAGACAGGAAACTCAAAATCTCAGTTAATTTAGGCTAATCATGAACTTTCATAGCTATATACTAAAGCTTTCTCTTTGCAAAGAGACCTACTTTATTAATCAAATGAGATCCATTAATCTTGTATGAAAAAATTTCCTGTTGTCTAACAAGTGTCTTTGTCTTCTGCAGAGATGTGTATTAAGAACATGAACATAGGCTTTCCCTGAAGGTGTATTATGTAAATGAACATTTTGTAATGTGTTTAAGGCAAACTATCTAATCTTTTTGTGTAAGCAGAAAACAGAACATATTGGCTAAGAAAGCCTTTCTCTTATCCTAAAATTATCTGGGGCCATAGCAAGTATTGCCATCTGTAGGAAGTATCATCAACCACAGCCAGAGTCAGTACAAAGATGTCTGAGGCAGGGTGGTTTTTTGTCAGATGGAGTAAACCACAAAAAGAAGAGGCAGGGAACTAAGTATTATGGAAGAGTCTGTTCTAGCAGCAATCAGGTCTGTCAGGAAGCCCAGATGTCTTTCAAACAAAATTTACCGGTGGCAAGATTCATCAGGAAAGGAAAAAAACCCACCTGGATACTACATATTAACATCCAAAGCAACCTTTGCAATCCTTGGAAGTTTCCTTGTCTCAAGACTCCAAGGACAGAGTCTTATTCTTATTTTCAAATGATAAAACAGCCCTTCCACCATAGACAAGCTGTAGCCAATGCATCCCACCACCTACAGAAGCTACAAGCTGGACACTTGCCACAGTGCAATTGCTGCCTTATCTGTGCAGCAGTGGGTTTTACATACTTGCAAAATATTCCATTGGTTCATGTCCCTCCATTATTAAACCTACAATCCCTCTGTTTCCAGCTGTTCTGCATTTCCACCCTTGTTTTCAGGGTTTAATAACTGTCTCGAAAACAGTCGCCACAGGCTCAGTTTTAGCAAATAAAGTCTCAACAGAAGTAAACACTGCAACATGAACTTTAAATTATCATCATGTTTATCTTCTATTATTTGTATGAAGTATTTCTTGCCTCTATTTCCCTAAAGAAGCAAGTCAGAATAGCAAAATGTGAGCTTTACTTTTACAAAATCAGTGACCAGTGCTAAAGATGTAAAAAATATGAGCTCTTCTCATTTAGTGTTGTAAGCTCCTTTTATTTATTATAAGACTTATTATGTATCTCACTATCTGAATAAAGAGTTTTCTCCTATTCTGAAGTCCAGTTCTGTTAGGGTTAGACACTTGCAGCTGCTTTGATATGACACCAAAACACATAATACTGCATGTAGATTTGGGTTTATATACACATTTTTCTTTCATCTCCAAAATCTCTCTTCTTTTTTTGCCTTAGTTATCATCAAACTGTCTATATTACAACATTCCCATGGGTATCTTGGTCATGTGTCTGTTGCCCCTTAACCCTTGAATTGCTGTCTGAGGGGAAAAAAAGGTGCATTTCACAGCCCAGTAAATGTTTTATGAAACTCAGATTTTAGATGTTATAGATATTCTTCTTTTTTATTTATCATCTCTTACATATATGTTCAAACTCAGATCTTATATTTCCACATAACCCAGGAAGGTATCTCTCTGATATTCAAAAGAAATCTTGTAGAAGGAATAAATAAATTACAAGTCAATATTTCTGACATCTCATAATTTATAGCGAATTAATATCTGATGCAAATATTAAACAGTTTCTAATTCTTTTTTCTTCAGAAATATCTATTTTTCAGACATGTAAGAAATATTGTAGGGAGCCTACAAGAAAGATGTGGAGACTATTTAAATGAGCATGTAGTGACAGAATAAGGGGAAATGGATTAAAACTAAAAGAGAGTAGGTTTAGATTAGATATTAGAAAAAAAGTCTTTACCATGAGGGTGATGAGGCACTGAAACAGGTTGCCCAGAGAACCAGTGAATGCTCCATACCTTGAAGTGTTCAAGACCAGGTTGGATGAGGCTCTGACCAACCTGGTCTAGGGAAAGGTGTCCCTGCACCATGGCAGGAGGGTAAGAATTAGTATGACCTTTAAGGTTCCTTCTGATCCAAGCCATTCTGTAATTATATGATTCTTTGGTCAAGCCCACTGGAACAAGTAATAGCAGCAGAACTATTTTCCAGGCCAGAAATAAAATAAAAAAAAAGTTTGTTTTCTCAGAAATGGAGAGAGCCACAAATATAGATACCAAAAACAATAAAACTAAAAGAACAAACATTGGAACAGAAAACACTTTAAAAGGACACTGAGCAGGAAACCCTCCTCTCCACAGCAGCTGAACGGATTGAACTGAGAAATTTACAAAACAGAAATGCTCATTTTAAGTTCATCAGATGTTCACAATTTTGACCCTGGACCTCGATCTACAAGAACCAGTAATGTGGCAGACACTACACCCCACACCAGTTCTGCTGTACACTGCAAGGGAATTTCACACTCAAGGCTGAAGAAGAGAATAAAAATCCCTATTCATAAAATTACCTGGAAATTGTAGTGCCAGATGTAGTGGATTTCTTTTTTTTTTTTAATTTTTTTTTTTCATTTTGTCAGGTTCTTTGCTTTTAATATGAAAATTGTCCTTCTAACATGGTGTTAGTTCTCCCAAGTGGTATTTCCATTTAAGGCCCCTATTTGATAGTCATTAGTTTTCAAGGCTACAAAAGGCATTGAGTTATCAGCATTATAGGTCATATATTTCAATATTCAATTTTAGACTTAACCTAATGAAATTCATATGGTTTTACCTATTTATATCTACATGCATACATTGGTATTGTTTTCAGCTTTATTTAAATTAAAAAAAATTGTTCAAATTTTTTGGGTTTTGTTATCTGCATTGTCATTATGTTCTCAAAAGCCTCTGAAGGGAAGTAGAATAGATACATTTCTAAGTGCAGACAGAGCCAGTCTAATCAATGATTTCATTATTCTTTGGCAGGGTTTAAAGGACTGGGCATTAAGAGAAAAGAAAAAAAATAGAAATGTGGTCTACATTTAACATTATTTTGTTAATAACCAGAAATTATTATTATAAAAAAGGTAGATAATCAAAATCAATGAGCAATTTTTCTGTTTACTTGTCTGTTTAAACTTCTGACTTCATTATATACACATAGACATCCTTTGAGTAAGGCCCTAGGTATTTGCTCTCCAGTGCCACAGGATTGTGATTTTGCTCCATGAACAGAAGAGCCAAGCTCTTACAGCTGCTCCACCCACAGTGAATTTTGATTCCCTGTTTATTGGAACACATTTTGAAACAAAACCATGACTTACAGATTTGGAATCTGCTGCCTGAAAACATTCATAAAACCAAAAGTTTTCTCATATTATTCACAAATGGAGTACAATAAAACTCTCTGCACAGATTGAAGCCACACCCAGAATCTAATTAATTTGAAGTGTTTCTTAAAAAATTCTTTGTATTATTTTACCACTTCTAATCCAACACATTATGTTTTTCCTCCCTTTTTCATGTGCTTCCTTAATCCATGTGTTCCATTAAAATTGTTCATCTGAAAATAGTTTCTCCCTTTGAACCATTTTGGGTTTCACTGTTTAGTTCTGCCAAGTTTAAATATATTAAAAAATAAAGTCACAGCAAATATGCAGAGGAGAAAAAGTGTGAGTTTTAGTCCCATATGTTTGTATGATAATTCAGTTTGGAAAGAAATCACATATATCTTTCTTAGATAGAACCCTGAGTATATCAACTATTTCATATTCTATATGCTAGTTTACATTCTGGAAGTTGCATAACAAAGGATGGAAATATTTCCTGCACTTCATACAGGTGGAAATTTACTACTGCATTTCACAGATTATACCTCCAATATCACTGAGAATAATTTCGTTTAAAATAAATTTAAATAAATGCAAAGTAGCAACAAAATATAAGAGCTTATTTAACCAACATCTGGATGGCATCAAGATGAGAGGAATTTTTTCCCTTTAACAGAATTGTTTAATATCTTCAGTAAACAGAAGAAATAGGTTCAAGATTATTTTTCAGTGTTCTTTCCCTTGATGAGGAACATAGAAGTATTTAAGATAAATAATTCTGAATTTTTTTAAGAATATTGTAAAGATATGTAACAGTGAAACACCCTTTGTCTGCTCAAGCTATCTTTCAGCTCATTGATTTTTTTTTGGAGTCCATTGTATTTCCAGAACATCTACTTTAAATAAGATGTACTCGGAGCTGAGTATATCCAGAAGTATAAATCACAGCTATAAACATAGATGTTTGCTGTTATTTTTAAAAAGTTGAGAACCATGTTTGAAAATTATATTTGACTTCACTAGTTTATTGTGGGTTTTTAAATTTCTGTCCCTCAGGAAATGTTAGCAAAATTTTAATTTTTTTTTTTGCCATGTTCAACATCACACTTTAATTAATTCATTTTACACCCCACTTCTCATGTATCTTTGCTCAATGAATAAGCATATATCCAAATTCCAATACTTGGGGGAAGGCTATCAGTAAGGAGATCAACTCCATATTTGGTTCTGGCTGGCTAAGTATCTGAGGGTAGACAAGGTCCAGAATATCCTTAGGCGTGTATTGAAAGCATAATCATGCATTGTATACAGCATCTGCCATAACACAGTCCTTGTCTGGGTGGGGTTTATGTGCCACCAAAAAAAAAAAAAAAAAAAAAAAAAAAAAAAAAAAAAAAAAAAAAAAAAAGAAAATTATTTGACAAGTATCACAAGTATCCCTTTCATGCAGCCACAGAGCTGCACGGAACCTCAGATGTGATGTCCAGGGTAACGGACAAGACTGTTCATTCACAGATGATCATCTAAGGTTATTGCCAGCTGCTCTGTCAGGGGAATAGGTGGGTTATAAAGTTTTATTTAAAACCAGATGTCACACTTTTTCCTCTCAAAACTTACATGTTGCTGTCAAAAAGGAATAAATGGAAATTAGTGATCACATAGATATTAGGCTTTCAAGTGATAGTCTCCATGACCTGGATTTCACTTGTGAAATTTCTGTCCCTCCTAATTTACTCTCCTGAAACTGAAAGGGAGGCATTTACAGAATTGCTATGGCTGAGATGGCAGTGTGTGGAATAAGGGAAGTTGGGTTTCAAGGGTGCTTATATTTAATGAGTGCTTACCTGTCAATGTGTTAAAGACAAATAACATGTGACTAAGCCTAAAGAGAGGAGGTGCGCACAAGATGTTCATGTCAGAGATCTAAAATATTTTGAATATCTTTTAATTTTTAGAAGGAATTTTCTTCACATCCCCAGTATCATTATAGATAGCTTGATTTTGTCAACAAATTTGACATTTAGAGAGTTCTACTTGCTTAAGGGAAAGGGAAAGTCTTTCTGTCTGAGTAGAGCACCATTCCACAAAACTAAAACATTGACACTGGAGAAAAGTGGACACATGCTTAATTACTTTATCAAAGCATTTGCATCTGCAAAATTACCCTGAAAGTTTAACAGCCAACAGGCTTGAGGTGGATGGTGTCTATTCATTTCTTGCTCCAATTGGTCTGAAAGTACTGCCAGAAATACCATTGTCATCCTGTGTTTCTGTTTCTACATTAAAACTTGTACAGGAATTGCTCCACAAGAAAAGAAAAGAAAAGACAGACAACTCAGCATGAAAAGAAAGAACATGACATGCAAATGCAGACTTGATAATTTTATTTAACATTCACATAAGTGTTACTTTTGGTGTGAAGAATAAATCATTATTAATAATCTTCCTCCTTTTTTTTGGTCTAAGAGGCATCTTTATGATTTAGTATTTTTTTAAATAAAAGGTAAACAGGAAAGTTACTGTCTTACGTGAGAGATCAGACACAAAAGTTAAATGAGCATACAAGAGTCCAAGAAGTGTAAACTGTGCTTTTTAAAACAAGTAGAAATCCACTAAACAATACTAGCACTAATAACAAAAAAATGAAAGCAACTGTTTATTTCTAAACAGTTTATGTATCTTGAGCCAAATCCATTCCTTGTGTGTGTATACTTACATGGATTTGTTCTAAAGATTACTAAAGGCATTGGTAGGAAAACTCTCACAGCAGACTCCTTATCAGGACCATTAGTCAGTACGGTTTTGACTTCATATGCTAACTGTTAGACTAGAGGTACGATTATTACCTTTTTTTCAGGAAGAAGTCTTCAAAGTAAATGTTCTATTCAATTCACAAATGTTAACTAGATCACTCTGAAAAAAAATAACAAAGTAGGCTCTTTAATTTAGTGAAGAATTGCACACATCACTGCATGGCAACATGTTATATGTCAGGCCAGAAATTTTAATCACTTTTCAGACTAATTTAAAAAGGAATAACACACATATATCTCAAGATGAGGAGATTTAATTACAGAATACAAAACCACACAAAGCATTAATATGTATATGGATCGTATTCACGTGCCTCTTTGTCTGCATTCTTTTAAAAATATAGTGTTTATGATTATCGCTTCTTCACAAATTTCCTGGACCTGGTCTTAATACCAGTGGTCCACTGACCCCTTAATGACCTACTGTGACTTTGTACAAGGTGAGGACATCACCAACCAGTGACCACAATATGAGACAAATGGATCATAGAGAAGACCTATCAAATTAACTATGTACAAAGGATAAGCGATGTGAATCTGGATTTTCAGCTATGCTGTGTGAATTTGTCCCCCTAAAGATTATTTCAAAACATTTCTTATAAGTTTAAGCCAAAGGAGGACTATAATTACGATTATGCAAAAAATGCAACCAAGTTGCTGGTGTAATGGAAGCAGAAGTAAAATTTTATTAATCTAATCTATAGAACTATACCATACATATCACTCATTAGTGCCTATGCCTAAAATAATGGCTGACGTATTGGAAATATGTGAGGTTACAGCTGTAACTGACTTCTTTGCACCAGAGTAAGCAACTCCCATGGGAGATAAAGGGGAGAAGAGAAATGATTCAGCATTGGACAGGAAAAGACTATTTTTCCCCCAGTGATACCAAGACTGAGCTGTCCATAGTCACAACAGAAATACTCTCACTGATATAAACAAAGACTGACCTCAATTAAAAAAAATGAAGTTAATAATTATTCATTTTTGGGAGTTAGAGCAAATGACTTAGTCAAATGAAATGCTTTTAAAATTAGTCAGTAAAACCAAGCAGTGCCACAGCAGCAAGTGTTTGCATAGGGTGATCTGGGATATGGTGTATGGCCAGGACTGCAAAGGAAAAACAAGGGGGAAAACAAGAGATTCAGTCATCACTTTGGGTACTCTGTTGAAAATGCAAGTACTTGAAATTCTCCTGCAATGATTGTCTAGCCTAGGAAATTTTAGGCATGCAGGCTGCCATGTGGTCATCAGTTCTTTGGGATGGTTGAGTATCTGATGTGGGACATGTCCATAAATGTTCTGTAAATAGGGATAAGCTCTACCAATATTCTCAGATACATTTCTTCCCCTTCTTTAACTGGGTGACCAGATCCAATAATCATGATTAATCACAGTGTGGTGAATGAAAATATGCCTGATTTAGTCATGGCTTTAAGGGAGAAGGGATGGCAATGATAGTCCTCATAAAAATCTCATCCATTCACTCCTTTCCTTGCTCTGAACCCAGTGAACACCTATGTAATCCATGCTAACAAGAAGTGATTCAGGGAGAGGTGGGCAGGGTAATCACCTTTATTCCTACATTACTTTTTGGTGCCAGGATGCCCCCAGACAGAGAAAGACATGCAGGTCTGGGTGTCCCACATTCCTACTTCCAAGAAGTAGAATGCAAAAGCAGTACTGTGGTCACCACTTACATTCATGTGAGTCTGTGAGGAAGGGTTGGGCAGGTACACAGACACTTGGACAAAATCTGGAGATATGAATGCCAGTCAGAAGGCGATATTATTTTACAACCCAAAATGCTTTCTTCTCTGCTCTGAAGCATGAGTATTGGCAAACAGCCGCAGAAGCTCTGGCTTTCTTCAGTACCACAACTATACTAGCATCACAATGCTGATTGACCCACTTCTTGAAATATATTAGGCCCAAGATGCCCTTAAGGACCAAGTCCTTGGCACCTACCCCAGAGCCATGAACTGCACTTGCAGGCCAGGACAGAACAGTTAGTCCCCAGAGCAGCAAGACTTAAGCTGTCCCAGTTCTTTTCAGTTTTTTTCCTTTTTCTCAGTTGGAAAAGAAGACTTGAAGGGAGCTATGTACAGCCTAAAACTAGCATAAGGAGCATTTTTAGTGACATCAAATACCTGTCTTGTTAGAATCCACAGAGATGATTAAGTAAGTACAGTATTCACCAAAGGAGTAGCCACTTCTTCCTTCTTCACATTATTTCTTAATGTAAGTCAGTTCTCTGGGTCTGTGGTAAAATAGAATAAAAGATCCAGATCTGAATGGCCTCATGTCAACTTTGGATAGTTTTTAATTGAAAGTACCTATCCATCTGCAACAAAACACTCTTACAAACAAAAATGTCTGAGGGAGTTGTAGGCAACCTTAACCTGCTTAAGAGTCCTGCAAAGGAGAGCAGGCATTCCCATAATCTCATGTCAATGTAGATGCTTTAATAGGCAGTGATAGAATCATAGAACCCCTTGCTGGCCCATTAAATCCACTTCTTTAATAACATTCTCAAAAATAGAGCTAAAATGACTACAGATTGTATACTACATGAGTAAAATTAATTAATTAATTTTTCTAATTAGAACACTGAACATACCTACATTTAAGTTAAATTTCTTCATTAAAAACCTTTTAATTTGGCCAAGCAAGATCCAAATCTACTGTAGAATTACTATCACCAGAATTCTGGTACGTCTGTAGAAAAGACTGGGTAAAACCACTGAAAAATGCACATTTACCTTGTCTCCCACCCCTTAAAACCTTGTTCTGTAATGTTTGCTACACTGAGCAATCTAAGAACCTCCTTCTAGGGTCTTTGGAAGTGTATAATGAGACTTAGGGTGGTAGCACAGTGGAATGTCAATGCAGATTTAGGTTAATGCACAGCATTCAGTCTCTCCAGTCTACTCACGGCTCCCAGACTAAGCCTATTAACACTGTGGTGTATCTGGCTTTTAAAAAAAAAAAAAATCACAAAAAAACCAAAGCAAAGAAACACAAACAAACAAAAAAAAACCCCCCAAAACCCACCACCAACAAAATAGGGATGAATAGAATTTCATCATGTTTTTTCATTTTGGCAAACAGCTGAAAAATTAGATGTTCATAGATGAAAGGGGAAATGTCCTATTTTGTGGGTAGTCTTTCTGTCAGTCTCTTTCTTCCAGACATTTTAATCCATTGAAAACCAGGTATGAGGACAATTTTTAAAAAATTCTGTCCTAATACATAATGAAATCTTATCAATATTTTGAAACTTCTATCAAGAAACAGTTTTTAAAATTAACTCCCTAGTGTTTTTTAAAACTGCTATGGATTCTTTGACTTCTGTTTTTGTTTCACTCTGCCCTGCAAGGACAGAAGAAGAACTGATGCCTTTTCTTCATTCAAGAGGTGAGATTTTTATTCTTTAAAGCAAGAGCAAGAAATCCTAGCTTCTCTCATTCTTTTTAGGGTATGTCTTTGCATTTGTAAATACTGCCCAGTGCAAAGGGTCATATGTAAGACTCCACATGCTATTATCTTCTGTGATGTTCATAAGCCCAATTTTTGCAATGTAGTGAGAGTAGAAGTGGAGTGAAAGGTGCTGTTCACAGCCTTTAGCTTTCCAAACTTTTGTGAGAAGAGTTTTCTTATGAGGTTCTCTCAACAGGTTAGACCCTAAAGTATCACTCTGTCTTTTCAGTCAATACAGGAGTGTCTTTCTACCAGGTGTTGGCTGGACCATATTACCCTCATTAATCATCTCCTTGTGAGGGAGACAGCAAGGAGTGATTTGACTCCTAACATGTGTGGTTCAGATAGGTACCTACATGTGGATGAGTTCAACCCAGACCTCAGCAAGTAATATGCTGGAGGCATACTAGTCTATCATAAGTCTGTCATCATTAGATACGTAAAAAAATTAGAATTAACTTTACCTACTAGACCATTTTAATCTGCATCTCTTTTTTTAGATCCTAATTTAGCCTTTTTTCACTTTTCTGTTTTTGTGATTTTACAGCAGAACAGACTCTTACTCAATATTTGTTTGTGTGAGTTTGTTGCTAACTTTAGTGTGCCTGTAGTCTTGTGATTTGAATGAAGTTTCACTTTGTCGGTTTTACCTTTGGTGGGAGAATGAGGAACAGAAGAGGAGGAGGGGAGACCTCGTAGACTATACAATATATCTGATGAGTTCAAAATTGTAACCAAGGACAAACAAGAGAGACTAAATTCTGAACACGTGCAGGAGATATGACAACACCTTGTCACCTTCTCTTCCCTGTCCATAGCAAAGTAGAGATGTATAATAAGGGAAACATCTGGGTTATAAAATAAAATTCCCACATTAGATCACCACAAATCCGTGGTTATTGAAACATTAGGCTTTCCTCAGTATTGGAACAAATTATTCATTTCCAGCTAAAATTGTGGGATAATCTTTTCTCAGCTGAATGGAATGTTTTGCAGTAATTATTTGGTTTATTTGCATTTATTCCTTTTTTCTACCTAAACTTTTAGTCCAGATTGAATTAAATAGTAAAGCTAGTAAATTAATTTCACAGTTGTTCCATTGAATTTCATTTGAACAACTACAGATAATAAGATTTAATTTTAAAAGACTGTACATATCTCATAAATTCTATGTCATGGCACTGGGAGCATACATGCTAGCTCCTTATCTGTCTTTTTCTGTTTACAGAGTTACAGAACACGTAAAGTTGGAAGGAACCACTGAGAGGTCCTTTGGTTCAACCTCCCACCTGAAGCAGGGTCATCTTAGAGCACATGGCACAGGATTGCATCCAGACGGTTCTTGAATATCTTCAGTGGGGGAGACTCCACAACCTCTCTGGGCAACCTGCTCCAGTGCATGGTCACACAACACAGGAAAGAAGTTCTCCCTCATTTTCCTGTTCATCAGTTTCTGCCCATTGACTCTTGACCTATTGCTTGGCATCACTTATAAGAGGCTGGCTCCATCCTCTTGACATCCTCCTTTCAGATGCTTCTATACTGATGCTTCTATATTGATGAGGTCCCCTCTGAGCTGTCTCTTCTCAAGGCTAAACAGGCCCAGTTCCTTCAGTCTTCACTTGTAAGAGAGATGCTCCAGTCATTTAATCACCTTTTTTGCCCTCTACTGCTTCTGCTCCAGGAGCTCCATGTATCTCTTGTCTTGAGAAGTCCAGAACTTGGCACAGCACTCCAGATGTGGCTTCACCACATCTGAGTAGAGGGGCAGGATCACCTTCCTTGACCTTATGGCAATGCTCTTCCTAAATTCACCCCAGGATACCATTGGCCTTCTTGGCCACAAGGGCACACTGCTGGCTCATGGACAGCTTGTTGTCTGTCAGAACCCCCAGGTTTAGGAGAGTTGCATCTGCCATGAAAATTCCTGTTGAAAGCTTCTCTTTATTCCTTGGAAACTTGTAGGACCACGGTGAACTGTCTTACATGAACAGGAATATGTCTAAATTTGGAAGCAATATAGACCAAGCTGAATTGCCACATTGATTCAAGTGACCACAGTATTCCAAACAACCCATTTAAACATGGAATAAACAAGTATAAAGGTGATAAAAAGCAAATGAGTAACTGGCATGAATGGCATAAATGGCATAACAAAACCAAATGGTCTCAGCAGTAGCTGTTCTTAAATATTTTTTCCAGATTCTTCATATGAGATGTATATTTTGTTTGCTAATAATTGCTGAGCTGTTAGTTATGTTTGACTAGAATAATCAGTGCATTAAAAAAGTAGCACACTACTAAATTTACCATTGGCAGCAGATATCTCACTTCTGTGCTTTCTTATAGAATGGTAAGTTGTTTTTCCACAGAAACATTGCCATAAAACTTTAATTTATACCTCCTTGTACAGAAAGGGCATACTTTTGCATGACTTCAGAAAGTTGCAGAGGCTGTACAAAAACTCTTCCATTGCTTATACCATCAAAACCAACACACATATATCAGAAAGGGTGTTGAATCTCTCCTTCATTTATCTCTAAGGGGTAAGTGTTGATCTGGGGCCAAGGTATTGATTTTCTGCTGCTGTGGACTAGTCAGTCAGTGAGTGACCAGATGAGACACTTAATGTCCAATATTGTTCCAGATCAAGAACAGTACTGACAGAAAAGTTGTGAGGGTGTTAACCACAATAGCCATCATGGAAACTTTGCTGGAAACCTGCTGAAAACTTTGCTCAATTAGGGAACTGGCCTATTGTCCCTATAACTAAAAAGCAGTTGCTTTAAATACATTGAGGTAAGCTCTCCATTTTTTTTTTTTTCTTCTCAAAAGCATTTAAACCTAGATGCTATGGAGATGAAAGAAAGAGTTGGTGTTTGCATCTGGAGAATTCCATATGTGAATTAAGTAGCAGAAGTGAGTGCTTGAGTGCCTTTTTTTTCCTAAGATTTGGGGAAGTGCTTCTGTAGATAAGTTGCAGCTGCAATGTGAGGAGGCCTTGTAAAGGTAAAGAAATCTGTTATCTAGCAAAATAATCAAGGAAAGCACAAAAGAAGGCTAAAAATTACTTTTTAAAAAAATCATGAAGTATTAAAAATGTATCCTGTGTATACTGTCAGGCTTAAAACTTTCTTATATAAGAATCTCTTTTATATATATAAGAATTTATCATATGCTCAGGCTTTTAAGGTTTCATATTGTGAGATCAAGCACCCCACAAATAGACAAATACTCTGTCTGTGCACCTGACTCACAAGTAACAATAAAGTAAGCAGACACAAAACTACCAATATGTACACATAGATGTACATGCCTTTCCTCCCTTTCTCAGTCCTCTAGGTTTTTTGACTGCATAAAATCAAGCTTATATTAGGCTCTTTGGAATACATTATTTAGAGGTGAGGCTGACTATGATCGGTGGAATGACTTATCTAACTTAATAGATATGTCATTATGTTTCCATCATATAGTCATCATATTTGTGCTTAATCACATGTTTATACTGTGATTTTGTAGTAGAAGGAATGTCTTGATGAGAATTAATATTAATTCCATTAATTTTTCTAAACTCAGGGGTTTTTTCTTTCTCCTGCCTTACAAGATCAGGCATCTTGTGAAGACTTTTACTGGTTTGCTAGCTAAAAGTTAGTTCTTGAAAGAATTTCAGGGACAAGAAATGATTGCTGGAAAAAGCAGCTGAAAGATGGTTCCTTTTTTTTTCGCTCTAGAAACCACTTTTGCATATTCTCATGCCGCTGCACTTGGTGTTTCCAATCAAGATCAACGGGTGTTTCCTACTGTTTGGGGCTTGTATTAATTATTCTGCACATCTGTTTCTCCCAGACAGAGAGCACAGATGTGAAGGTTTGTCCAGAAGTGGGGTGGTCTATAAGTGTTTTAGATGTGTAGTTGCCTTGCTCTCAGTAGGTAGACTACTTTAGACTTCTCCGTAACTGTTCCTAAGTTAAAGATAATAAGGATCAGGCCACAATGGATTTTTATTCCACCCTCATGAAACTGTGATGTCTTAACTTTGCATTTTTCTTAAAATGATGGCATTCTCTGGTGAGCAATAACACAGATTGCTTTCACTGGACGGTTATAAAGCCACTTTCTAATCTCAGCCCTACAGTGAGTTGTGCTGTAGATGATGAAAACCCTCTCATAATATTACAATCAAGTCAAGCTGACCTGGTACACAAAGGAAATGAACAGAAACATATGGCTTATGTAATGGTTTCACATGTAATTAGTTTTCCATAAATTGGATTTCTGCCACAATTTCATCATTTTATCCATTTTCGTTGAATCCCTGTTGACATCTCAATAACTTTCTTCCATCACAGACAGACACTTTTACTCTGGCTGGCTGTTATAGCAGTATTAACAGTTTTCATGGGAGTTGCTGTATAGAAAAACGTGTGTACTGTTGACCACAAAAGCAAACAAACGTCAACTTTCTTCAAAAAGCGGGATATGTCAGAATCAATTTGTGCAACATTCTATGAGTCAAATTCACCTGGAGTGGAATGACTCCTCAACAAACAGAGGTGAGAAGATGTAGTTCCCGGACCAGCAAGTTGCTCAACTGTGACAGCACCCATCTGCAGTGGTGGCAGCTGAGGTTCAGTTTCCCATTCTGATTGCTCTGCTAAGTCATCAACTAGTTCAACTGAGCTGCAAGATACTGATTTTATGATCACAGAAAGACTTGGTCATTCTTACATAAATGGGTGTCTCCCCTCTCTCTTTTACCTGTTTTCCTTCTTTTCTTTTATCAATTTCAAGGGATTTTTTTCCATGATACAGATGAAAAACTCTCTTAGCAAAAAAATCCAATAGTAAAGAGCTCTGATCATCATCTTTGAAAGTCTTATGATTTTCCTGCCAAGGAATTGACACTAAAATTTAAAGAAAAAAGGAGAGGCTGATCTAAAGAGCTCCTAATATTCAACCCATTTTTAATTTTGTTTTTATTAATTCCATCATAGAGATTTTTCACAAATTAGGACAGAATAAAATAAACAAATAAATAAACAATTTCAAGCTTTTCTACCTGGTGTCCCACAGATGGTTAAGGTAGTACCAAACCATATCTGTTGAACTGACCAGCAGTGGAGACACTGCTGCAGGATCAGAAAGAGCAGAGCTATGCCATATGGCATGTACTCAAAGGAATTTGCTGGGACACAGCACCACATTAACAAAAAGGCATTTTGAGTTACCTGAAATAGCTTAGGCACATTCTACACTGTTTTCCAGTATGGAAGGAAGTCATGATTCTAGGGCCCTAAAAATTTTGCTTTCAGTGAATGGGAAGAGATGCTGACACATAGAAAAGGTAATGTAACCTGACCCACTGAACGAAGTGAAAGAAAGAATCAGCTAACAACTTTACTGTTTCTGTATTACTCAATAAAATGAAAGCATTAGAAACAGACCACCTACTGAAACAGAGAGCATCTACACATCAGCCAGAGGCTGCACTTTGACTGCACTGCAGTTTCCTGGGAGGAGCTACTCCTGTCATCCCTAAGTTTTTGCAGTATTTCAACCAGCTTTCAGTACTTTAATAAATTCAATGTGCAAAATTAGTTTAAAAATGGTTCATGATTTTACATCAGCTCATTCTCAAGAATATACTTTATTTGACAATACCCTTGGTTTTTGAAGGCATTGGGCAGTATGTTTGGCATAATGAAAGGGATATTATTTTTGGCACAGGTGTTGTTAGCAATAAAAGGATGACATGTAGTGATTCAGCCAAAGGATTCAGAAAATCTCTTCTGCTTACAATTGAATACCAGGCGTGTGTTCAGTAGTTTTCCTATTTTCAGAAGCAAAAGAAGCCATGTTGTTCTTATTTACACAAACACTCCACAATTAGATTATAACCCCAAACCTGCGGTAAGAATGCTATCTCACCTAGAATAAAAGATATCTCAGGCCTGCATGTCATGCAAGAGCTTAGTAGCAAGAAAAATTACAGCAAAGGTAGTAGATTTTAACCTGGTGAAGTGTGAACTGGGTACACACCACATTCAGACTGAGTAGTCAGGGTCCTCTTACTACTTCCCCTTTCATTTCCTTGCCTGTCAGTTTTACCAGAGACTACTTTGGAAAGAGCATAAAACTTTTTACTTTTTTCTTTTCAAATGGTCTTTTCCACTGGATTAAGTAAGAACAAAGCCACTATACTTTACAAAAGGAGGAGCAGCAGTGGGTACAACTTTTCCCTTGACAAGAACCTTCCCTGTGCATCAGAGCTCACTTTCTGTATGTGCTTTAAAAGTGAACAAGCAAGCAAATAGTGTGAGAGCATCTGAATAATGAGACCTGATCAGCCAGCAATCCTCCTCTAACAATCTCACTTCAAAAAATCAATTCAGGAGTTACTTCCTCCTCTACTCTTGGTATGCAAAAAACAGAAAAGAGACTGTATGTTTGAATTCCTCTCCTAGATGACTCAATTTATTTTACCAGTGAATAAAACGTAAAGACCATCACTATAGCTGAAGAAATATTGTACTTTTTGCTCTGGAGTCCATACTCATTTTCTTTCAGTTACATGTGTAAATTTAAAACACATGTAACAAAAGTCAGAGTAGGTAACTGAGAGATCATTTCCTACTTTTCAGTAGGAGTGGTGGTCACTGAATTGCATTGTTTGTTCTATACATGACTTGAAGTGATAATATTAATTGATTTAAGACCAAAAAATAACCATCACAGTATTCCCCTCAATATGAAAATTATGCAACAATAATCTCTTCTTTATTTTTCTATTGATAACCTCTAAGAAAATCCAAAGAAGCAAATCTATAAGCATAAAATCCTATCATTAAAACACTTACCCAGATAATGCAAAAGCAGATGTGTTATTTAACTCTTGCTGTGCCAAGAATGAGCATATTTTATTTCTGTCCCCTTTCCTTTCTTTTATCCATTACTTTTTGCTCCACTTGAACATTTTCTACTTATCTGAAACTTTTCCCAATCTTTCTAAGTACAAGTTAGGGAACGTGCCCCCTGAATATAAATAAAAGAGGCATTTGAAGTTTTTCTTCAGTCTCTGAGAAATGCTTTGTAAGATGACAAAGAAACAAATTGAGAGTTTAAGCTAATGAACATGTTTGAAAATTAAGGCTATAAGTATGTAGAATCATAGAACTATAGAACCTTGGAATAACAGAATGGTTTAGGTTGGAAGATCCTTTAAAAAAGATATTTAAAGAGCATCTAGCCCAACACTCCTGTCAAGGGCAGGAACACCTTTCACTAGACTAGTTTGCTCAGACCTCACCCAATCTAGCCATGAGCACTTCCAGGAATGGGGTATCCACAACTTCTCTGGGAAATCTATTCCATTGCCTCACCACACTCATTGTAAAAAATGTCTTCCTTACATCCAACTGAAATATACCCTCTGTCAGTTTAAAACCATTGTTTCTTGTCCTGTCACTGCAGACCTTGGCAAAAAGTCTCTCTCCAGCCATTTTTTTAGGCCCCTTTAGGTACTGGAAGGCTGCTATAAGGTCTCCCCAGAGCCTTCTCTACTCCAGGTTGAACAGCCCCAACTCTCTCAGTACGTCTTTGTAGGGAAGGTGCTTGAATCTTCTGGTCATCTTTGTGGCCCTTCTCTGGACTCACTCCAACAGGTCCACATCTTTCTTGTACTGAGGACTCCAGCTGGGGTCTAACAAGGGTGGAGTAGAGGGGGAGAATCACCTGCTGGCCCACTGCTTTTGATGCAGGCCAGGATAGTTGGATTTCTGCACTGCAAATGCATATTGCTGATTCCTGTACAATTTTTTTTTTTGTCCAACTGTATCCCCAAGTCCTTCTCCATGAGGCTACTCTCAATCCATTCAACTCCCAGTACTGATACTGATGATTGCCCCAACCCACATGCAGGACCTTCCACCAACCTTGTTGAACCTCATATGATTTACACAGGCCAGTTCCTCAAACTTGTCAAGCTCCCTCTGGTTGACATCCCTTTCCTCCCTCCAGCAAATAATCTGCCCCACTCAGATTGGTGCCCTCTGCAAATTTGCTGAGGGTGGGCTTAGGCCTACTGTCAATATAATTGATGAAGATGTTAAATAACATTGGTCCCAGTAGTACAGAGTCTTGAAGGACAGTACTTGTTACTGGCTTGTACTTGGACATTAAGCCTCTTGTTATAACTCTTTGGATGAGGCCATCGAGCCAGTTCTTCATCTATCCACAGAGGGCCACCAAGATGGTGAGGGGCCTAGAGGGGAAGCCATATCAAGAGCAGCTGAGATCGCTTGGTTTGTTCAGCCTAGAGAGGAGGAGACTCAGAGGAGACCTCATCGCAGTATACAACTTCCTTGTGAGGGGAAGTGGAGGGGCAGGCACTGATCTCTTCTGTCTGGCAACCAGTGACAGGACCCAAGAGAATGGCCTGAAGTTGTGCCAGGACAGATGTAGGTTGGATAGTAGGAAAATGTTCCTCATTCGGAGGATGGTTGGATGCTGGAACAGGCTCCCCAGGGAAGTGGTCACAGCACCAAGGCTGACAGAGTTCAAAACATATTTGAACAATGCTCTCAGGCACGTGGTGTGACTCTTGGGCTGGTCCCATGCAGGACCAGGAATTAGACTTGGATGGTACTTGTGGGCTCCTTCCAGTTCAGGATATTCTGTGATTCTATGATCTAACAGTCAATCCCTCAGGCTCAGATCTCTCCAATTTAGTAGCCAGAAAGTTGTGGGGAGCCATATAAAAGTCCTTACAGAAGTCTAGGTAGATGACTCCTCAAGCTCTTTCCTTGCCCATCAATACAGTCACTCCATTGTGGAAGGCCACTAGAACAGCCAGGAATGATTTTCCCTCTGTGAACCCATGTACTTCTAGTGCTTATTATCTGTACTAGTGAATACTCTTACACGAAGAGTGAAATAAACATAACTGATACAGCTACGTACTAAGAATGACTAGAAGCAACCTCTCTTGCCATTTTTAATTTTATGTTTCTTTTAAAACTCATGTAAATATTTTAACAATTTATAAAATTAAATCCATACAATTATTATTTTTCAGATACAGTCAGAGAACAAACTGTGTAGGAATGCTAGAAGATTTTTTTGAAATTACAACTGAAAGACAGGGCACTTTATATAAACAGACTGCTCCTTAATGACAAAATGTTACAGATAAGTACAATTCCTAATATAATATATCTATTTCCTGTATACTGCCTTTTAAAACAAATACCTGTATCCCAAAATTATTTTTGTGATTGAAACATGTTGCAGACTTGGAAGGTGATAAATCAAAAGCCACAAAAACTCTTTAAGCTTAGGGAAGAGGTCAGGAAATCAAAGGTGAAACTAGTGTCTTGTCAGGCTGTCATAGGCAGTGCAGTTATCATACTACACATAATACATATGTGAGTTGTCCTATTAAATGAGGTTGTGATTAATTATATAAACAAGCAGTGCAGAATCAGAATTTGAGTGTGTAAGACTCATCTTCTCTGATTGTCAAATATATGCAGTTTTGACCAAATTAGAATCCCTCCAGAAATTTTGCCTGTGCTTGCAGTGTGTGGATTACTAGTTTCTTAAGAGGCCATATTTTCTCTCTAGAGTCTCTCCTATAAAAAATGTTTGTCCTGCCCACCTCTTTAAATACTCCTTGAGATACTGTAACTGGGAAATCTGGAAAGGTCACAGAATATGTCTAAAATTTAATTTGAACTTTGAAGGTCTTCCATGTCATTTCACTTCTCTGTGGTACATGTTTAATAATTACCTTCTCTTACAGACAAACACATAAACACATGAATGTGAACTTCAAGTAGCCTTTTAATACCTGATTTTAATAGAGTTTTGAATTCTTTTGAATTAAAGTTGCTGGAGGTTAATAAGTTGTCTTTTTTTATTATTATTATGAAAATGTATATTAAATTTTCCAAGAGAAAAAGTACAAGCACTGTACTGAACAGAGTAGAAATAAATGTTGCAGAATGTGTCTGACTTGTATGTATATAAAATGGAACTTCAGTCTGAAAATTCGACCATATTTAATTTACTTTGAACAAGTATAATTTCAAGCCACTGCATTAAACGTATTTTTCTTATGTGGAAAAAGTTATCCAAGGAAATACTTGATGTCTCATTTATATTTTGTCTGCCTATCTAATTGTACATACATAATATTCAGCAAAGCTTCCTATGCACTTTCCTTTTAATATAGGAAATTGCTAGAAACACTATTAAGTTTCCAGTATGAGTCAGTCCTAGTAGGTTCTTTAGTCATTTGTTTTCAAAACAGATGTACTGCAGTTAACTTTACACCTTTAGTCTCTTCAGCTTTTACGTAGAGTAGGTAAATATGATACTTTCAGTCCTAATAGTATGTAGCCCCCAGCATTTTTAAAATACATCACACAGTCTAACTGAAGTAAAAATAAAATAATAAAAAGTTGTGTGATTGATTAAACGTGACCCGCAATAAAATATTTTTCCTTGTGTTCATCTGGAATATCATGTGTATGTGCCCCCTTGCCTCTTGTCCTGTCAGTGAGCACCAGTGAGAAAAGCCTGGCTCTAACTACTATGCAAAAGTATTTCTGAGGTTGAAATTTCTTTGGGTTCCTAATTAGTTTTTGAAAATCAGGCTACTTGGTACCAATTCAAAACATTTATTCTCATCTGACTCAGGACATCTGAGAGATAACTCACTCAGGCCTCGAAGCTTACCTTCTGCAGAAAATGAAGGGAGACTGGGAACATTTGGAAAGAGATTTATCACAACAGAGCATGGCAGGCAAGCCTGGACATACCCTGTTCTTGCCACTGACTACATGGGAGCTCCTTTGTGGACTGGTTGACATCTGTCCTCTGGATGGACAGATTTGCAGAAAATGGGTTCAGAAATCAATGCATATTCCAAGCAAACTTTCAACTGTATTTTTCTGATAGATAAGTAGAATCTAACAAAATATTTTGAAATACAATTTTCTATAACTTTTTTGATCACCTTTGCTCTAAAAATTAAATGTTAAAGTGAGGGTAAATTACAAGCGCTATTTCTGTGAAGTTAAGGGACTTGCATACCATATAACTCAATTGCATAGTATGCTTTTAAAGGAGACATACTAACATCAGAACTCAATAGAGATATCACAATGATTCAACTTGCAACAGGTTGGTTACACCTGTCACATTTAGTTTTTCCACAAAAGCTAAACATTAAGCCTGAACTGACCTGACAGTAACCTTCTAATCCAATTATTTTATTTTCTATAGATTAATTTGAATAAATGTCATATTTATTAATTTATATTGCCACATTTTTAAAATTGAGAAATTATTTTGTGAGGAGGAAAAAATTGCCTCATAGTTTCTTTTATTTCATGGTAGCTTTTATTTAATTAAACAAGGCATATTAGGAGAGAGGAAACAAGGTAGAAATTAACAGGTTAGTCTGCAGTTTCTGTCAGATGTAAGATGGTGCAGATTGGGTAGTAAGACTAAAAAATCTTTACATTTCAAAAATCTGTAGTGGTAGATAGAGTTGTGTTCTTTAATTCAGTACAGAACGTATTGTCTCGGTGAGTAGAAAATTTCCTGTCCAGCTTATATATAAATAAATAAGGACAAAATACAGTAAAGAAGCATTGTCTTCCTTTCCTGTGAGTTTTCTAGCAGACCTTACAATTCATCAGAAAATGAAGAAAAGACAGCAGGGAAAACTTGCAGGATGCAAAAAATCCTAGGAGAGCTATAGCTCAAGTTGACTTTTCACTGAGTCTACCAAACTCATTTAAAAATGTAAGAAATGAGAGAACTAATGAACTAGGTCAGAGAAAAAAATCTCTCCAAGAGAAAGTATTTCAGATTGGTATACAATGATCCACATCCCACTAGTCTAAAGAATTTGGGTGTACTGTCCTTTCTAACAGAGCGTGGGCCCACAGTAATGTGAAATACACATACATGGACTTCTTGGAAAGCTGTGCTTTGTTTTTACAGCTGAGGTGAAAAGAAAGATATATAGGAATGAGGAATGGAAGGAAATTTAGTATGTAATTTACTCTATAGATAATGTCATTCTCATCAGCATCTGTTTAACATGTTTATTTGTGTATACTTCTATTTAGAATAACTTTATACACTTACTCAATAAATTATTCCACAGACCTATGACTGCTAGTAATATGATTATTTTTCCTCTTTTCTCAATTAATCTCACTTGCTGCAATACAGACCTGTTATTTCTTACTGGTAGCACATAAAAAGTTGGGGGAATTTTATTCCTTTCTGTATTCGATTGAGGCAATGAGACAGTTATCACGTTCCCCTTAGTTTTTTTGCTTCCTAGGCTAAGACAGTCATGTTCAGTCACACTCCTGAAGACCTTTTTTATCCACAATCTGCTCATCATGAGTGTTCTTCTGTGGTCTCTGTCCAACTGGTTCACATATTTTTTTAATTATAGTACCCCAAATAATATTTAGTGCTCCAGCTGAGTCTTCAGGAGTTTCAAGAAGACTTGAAGGACCACTTAATGTGTTGTTCAGATGATACGCCTTCTGAAGTGCCTTTTGCACAACACTATTGGCTCACATTCTGCTTGTCCTCCACAATAAGCTCAGTTTTCCTTTTTATCTTGCTACTCCTTAGCCAGCTCTTCCCCACCCTGTGCTTGTGCAAGTGGCAGTTCCTAAAGAATACCTTGCCTGAAGAAAGCTGTCACCAGCTCAGGAACCCAGGAACTGCTCTGCAGACCCAGAAAACCAAAACTGGCTCAAATATAAAGAGAATCAGGCTTTTCTACACCAGGAGAGGTAAAGGCTTGAGATCCAATGTCTCAAAGGATGACATTCATGCAGACCAAAGAGGGCAACTATTGCTGGCTCCATGGAGCCATGGCAGGGAGGAAAAGAACACAAAACTGAATTCACAACAGTGAACAGAAGCATGGAATTGATCCCTATATTGGGAAACTTCTATATAATAAAATAGCATGTGAGGATAAAAAGATGATAAAGGGCTTTGAAAACAGAGAGAAAACTCACCCTTCTCTGGAGCTGCCCTTTCACCAGAAGCTCATTTGCAATTCATGTAGTGGTGACAGATTTACTAGAAGGGCTAGGGGAGCTGTATGTCTCCTTTCCAAGCCCCCATTACACACACACACACACACACACACACACACACAGGGAGGTTGTCATAAGACATGCTTCTCCTCTTGGAAAGACAAACTCTTCCCCATTTACGGTTGCTTTCTAATCATCATGTGGCCCTGTCATCAACCCTCTCCCTCCTGTAGCTGAAGTTATTGTTTATATGTGATTTTAACAATTTCTCCTTTAGAGGGGTAAAGCATATAATTTAAGTAATAATCTTTCCTTCATCATGTCAGATTTTGTAATGATGATCATGACCAAAGGAATGTTCAAACAGATGCAATTCCAACATTTTCATTTTTTTGCCCTTTACCACTTTTTTCCTCTCTTCATCTAGATGTAAAAGCTCCATCCTGAAACTTGGTTCTCTGTGGAACAGATAGGGAGAGGTGAACTTACAAGCCGCTAAAGAACATATGCAATGTATGTGTAATGGTATTTTTAAATATAAATTGAAGTGGGGAGGAGGGACAGATTTCTGCCAAATGGTGAAGGCTGCAACTGGTAATGGAAGAATTATTTTCATGGATTTAAGAGAAAGTGCTGAAGTGCTGAAGCGTTTTATAATCTGTTTTATAAAGTATTTCACAATATCCTTCTAGCATAAACCTGGCTAGAATAATTACTAGATTCCTTGGCTGTTCTCAGCAAGTTAAAATAGAAGTTCCTCCTTTCCTTGTATGAAGGGTTGTGATTTTTGCCCTTTCAGAGGGAATGAACTCATTCTCCTTCTGCTCATTCCATCAGATGGCCTCCTCCAAGCAGCTCAGGGCCAAATAAAATGCAAGTGTTTTCTACTTGTGGTTCTTTTCCTCAGTGCTTGAAAGGGCTGCTGGGCCCTTTCTCTGCTACTTCAAATTTGTAATGAGCCTCTGCCAAAGCACAAGCCAGCAGTTTGCCCAAATTCTTTTCTTTGACTTAATCCTCCTGACAGGCACAGGTCCAGCACCTCCTGAAGATCCTCATTAAGTACGTCTGCCCTGTTTCAGTCAGGTGAACACTGTTTATTGATGAAATAGCCCAGAAGAATGGCTCGGGCACAGCTCTTATTACTTACACTGAAATACCGCATCTACTAGTCTTGGCAGCGAAGGGTGTTGTCTCTCTGAAACTCTCCCCTAACCAGGTAGACTGCTGCAGCTCCAGCAGCATTCCCAGCCACCTTCTTTTGGAAAACAGCACAGACAACTGGGTCAATAAACAGCTGGGAGTCACTTGAGCATATACTCAACTTTTATTGCTCCATTAATGATGTACCAGTAAAAGATATTTGTGTTTCAATGAATAACCTGCAAGACACGGTAGTAAAACTGACTACCAAATGCAAGAACAAGCTCTTACATCAGATGCTTGGGACTGCTGTTTCATAGAGGAGCCTTTGCATCTGCAAAGGTTTCAGAAGATCTGGGCACCAAACGCAGGGCTGATAGAGCTGTCTGGGAAATGCTTGATGGCAGCAGCAATAGCACATCAAAATTGTCCTCTCTGACTCTGCAAAAAGGTGCATGGTGTGCTAGTACAGCATACACTGTAACAAGGATTGGAGTGCTCATGCATCTTTTTTCTTCAGCTAGTTGTCCATGTGACTGTGTGAGAGGGAAGTCTCATAGTTTTTATCTGTTGAACCCCTTTGGGGAGTCCAAGGTAACGGCCAAGTGCAGGTTTTTGTTTTTCCAGAGGATGATTATAGTGAGCGCTGCAAAGCAAGGATCATGTTTGCATGTGTTACAAACTTAGAGTCATATAGCAGGTACAGAATCTCAAAGGGACCATTACAGTTATTTTAATTATGGATGTGACAGAAATTCAATTTTCTGAGTCTCCCAGCATTTTCTGCAACTTTAAGCTAGGTCAGCTACCATATATCTAATTGTGACTGAATTACAAAGCATCATACCTGGGAAAGGGGGAAAGCATTGATTAGTGATCACAGAGCCAAAAAGATGTCATAGATATCAAAGTGGTTAAATACTTGCAACTTAACTATTTTTTCATGAAACAAATTTTTCTCCAAAATAGTGAGGTGTATAATCCTACAGGAATAAACTGGGTTTGTGCAAAGCAGTCGGTCCCTTTGATACCCTCTCTTCAGCCCTCCCATTCCCCACCAACAGGATAACATTACTTGAACTTTGCCTTAATTTTCAAAAGCCCATAATTGCACCCTGGTAAATTATTTACTTAATACACCTTTACAAAGCTATATTTGGTCAAGAGGAAGATTTTCCCAAGCATGCAAAAAACAATTACCTTTCAAACACTAGTGGAATAAAATCTCCTAGAAATAACTAAGGTCCAGTATGGAAAGCCAGGCAAAAGAAGGTCCTTCTTTCTCATGGCTAGAGCTCCCTTCACCTTGACTGAATCCTGGAGAACATGGGTTATTTATTTTTCTAGATTTCCTGCCTAGTAGGACTCCCTCATTAGCACGAGGAACCTACTGAGCAATGAAACAACTCCAAAAATGTTTTCCAGTGTTTACTGGAAAAACTGGCCAAGAAATCATGGGCAGGAACTGCAGGGTGGCCTTCTGCACTAGCTCTGCCCTTCCCAGCAGGGCAGCTAGGTAAGCTTCTTTTTTATTCTGCTAATGAAACCCAGGCCAACTGTATCTTTTTATGGGTCTGTCTGACACTGGACACCTAAGCAAAAAAGCCAAAGCATCCCAGCTTTTTTAAATTCATTAAGCAGAAGGGCAGAAGTGTAATCAGAATTTGCATAAAGGTCCATCGTTTCACTCACAGATCAATACTATACTGCACTAGTTCCAGCAAAGTCATTAACAGTAGTTTTAAAAGGGAGCATCTGCATGTCCTACAAAAACTGCTACTGGCCAAGTCCAAGATCCCTTCCAAGAAAGAACTGTAGTTTTATATTTAAAAAAGAAACAAGTCTGACTAACCATCCAGAAACCGAAGATGGGTCATCTTGCTCAAGGAAATGCTGGATGTTGAAAATCCCAAGGCCTACATTTCTGCTTCTGATACAAGTTTCTTGACCAGCTATTATTATTTATGCTCCAGTAAGAAATGCAGGCAGGAGTTAATTTAAAGCTCCATCATTTTAGATACAGCACATATAATATAAAGATGACTCATGAACTAAAAAGGCTAAGTTTATCCTGACAAAGATATTCTTGAGGATAATCATGAATATTTTACTTTATCCACCATGAAAATCCAAGGCAATAATACTGCCTCCTACTACGGATTTTGAGGCTAGGAAACATAGCTCATAAATATTTGGCAAATGCTTGATTTTTAAGGTGCAGGAAACTAGAGGAGCATAAAGTAATATGTAGAGTTTCTCTCCAGAGCAAAATAAGTGTTGCAAAGAAATTATGTAGCACATGTACCTGTTGCAAAATAATCAATTGCAATATTTTGCATTTTTTTTCCACATGAATATTGAATAGTACTGTGACCCCAGGGTGTTTTGGTAACTGTGACCACATTCCTTCACAAGTCATCAAGGTGCTTTTTTTTTAATTAATAAAATTATACTACAACGTTCATTACATTACAGTAATGCTGGAAATCTCTCTCTTGTACACCCTCACTGTTAGATCATCAGTTTGACAGTGAAATACCCCAGATCCCAAGTCAGCTCAGTAATATATATATATTTCAGTAGACATTAAAATTACTTGGTCCTTTACCAAGTCTCTCTGGCTTATCAACAGCCAAAATTTTACAGCAGATGCGTCTGCTATTAAAGATTTCTGTTTGCCAAAGCATTCTTCTGGCTGGGATCAACCCCTTGGGTGATGTGCTGGAAAACTTGCCAAAATTAGGGGGGCTTGTACTACATTTGGAACTTTCTGTCTATTCCTCAGTTTTCATTTCTGTCTTGATCTTCCCTCCTGAAAAAGGTGAAGAAAATTACAATGAAGTAAAAAAATTATAACACACAATGGTCATGTGACATATTTACATAATAATAATATCTTACAATTACATAATATTTACATAATAATCATATATTCCCACAAGTTCAATATTTCCAATGCTCTAAATGTAAGTATATAGGAGAAGAATTTTGGTAGCAAACTTGTACTCCTGTACATTAAGTTGCTATATGTCCAGTCACTAAATGTAACAATATAGAAAGTAACTGCTATAATAACCCGTACAGTATGTTTTCTTTCTTTTTTTTCTTTTGATTGGATACTAATGCAAGGCCTTCTACATTTTCTGCTATTTTTCCTTGCAAAATATTTCCACATTAATACCGTCCATGTGGTAGCAAAGGGATTGCAGGTCTGTGCAAAAGAAAAAAAGTGACTGATAGTATATTATACTGCTCTTTCAAAGCTTACTGGGTTCGATGCAATTCTTTGCTTTGGCTTCTGTTGATTTTGGGATCAGAATCTACATCAGTGTTTGAGAAAGCCTAAAAGTTTATTTTAAATAGGAAAGGATGAACTGCAAGCCAAACATTTTATTCATGAGAGAAAGACAGAGAGGGAGAGAGAAGAGCAAGGCAGAGATTATTCTTCTTTCCATTCTGCAATCTCTGGAAAAACAGTTCTATTCATAGTTTTGTTTAATAAACAACAGCATTGTCAATCTCAAAAAACTAATAATAATAATAATTGTTATTGCTAATTTCATTGTTATTCATAAGAAGCAATGCTAAGAACACAAAGAAATCTCATACCTTCCAAGGCAATAAACACTGTGAAGTCTTAAACACATGATATTGTGGTTTTATAATTTAGAATTTCTGCCTTTCTGGTAATTCCCATGAAAATAGCAATTTTAGACACCAAAATCACTTTGGATCAAACATGTATTTTTAGATCTGAATTTCCATTGTATACTTAATTTATTCCAGCATTCCTTATTGAAAGCAGCAAGATAACTGGATCCCCCTATCTGTTCAGCTCATCTCAGAGATTATGTTCTTCCTTTGCTTTATCTGGCTGTATTTTCCAAGACCTGTTTTACATTAAGCCGAGAGCTCCTGCCTTTGGAACAGCTACTGGAGGACTTAAAAGTTCATTCCAGCAAAGAGTGATTCAAAAGCAGATTCCTGTGTGTTAATGGACTCTTTCTTCCTCTTAAGAAAACCGTGGAGTATAAATTTTCTCATCCCACACCAGACCAGTGATACTGCATCTTGTGTCTAACAACAGGCAGCTATGTGGGTGCATCTGACAAAAGCATGATGGGCAGAGACACATGATCCCACTGAGAACCTTCCCCAGGTTCCAGACACCAAAGAGTTGACTCACTTTAACATTTGAAGGTTTTATGCTCTTAACATTATGGCCTACAGTTCCATGGGTTAATTAAATATTTTTAAAATATTTTTAATCCAGTTGTTCTCAGATTCACTAGAAGTCCCTTATTGTTGTAATATAAGAGAGAATAAATATCTTAGTTACCTCTTCCAGAAGGTTAAGTGTGTTTTTCTTCAGTCTCAACTTATGTATATATGCCAATAGGAAACAGGTCCAATCTCTTTGATAATTTCTTTGTTTAAAAAAGTCTAAAGAAACCACTTTAGATTTTTACAGCAATGTCATATGTCTTTTTTATCTCTGTGTGTGTTAACACAAAATTAATATTTCAGCTTATAGAAATATAGAAAAAAAATATTTATTTATCCAGTGGCATTGTAATCTCTTCCCTTTCACAAACCACTGTGATTTCTTACAAGGTTTTTCTGGCATTAGGCAAACATTATGGTGATTCACTTCATTTCTCAGCCTGTACTGTCTCACTATTTTGAAAGGGTTTTCAAGCATCCCAAGTTTTGATTGCCTTTGAATGATGTGTGTCACCACTTCATTATTCCATGAGCTTTGCCAGCTCTGAAAAGCAAACAAACAAAATTCAAAATCAATTGTACGTTTCTTAAGGCACTCTGCTGCTAATTATCATGTAGCACTTTTCTCCTCAGGAAAATAATGTTTAAACAATATCACATTTCTTCAAATTTAATATTTTTTCCAAAGACATACTCTTTGGCAAAATGAAGACTATAACTCCAGCATATGATTTAAAGGATAAACAAAAAGGGGAGAAAAATCCACTAGTTCAATAAAATAATTCTGCCAGAGGAAAACCACAGCTAATGTCAGATTAGTGTAAAAGCCTACTTGTGCTACTTGTGCCTTGCCTTTCCTTGAGGCTGCCTTTCACAGTGAGATGGTGGGCTATCACCAGCAGCCTACCTCCCACTTCAACTCCTCATTTTTTGAACATTTCCTCTGCCTGCCTGTAGTAACTCAGTCACAATCACAGCAATGCATAAATCATGTGGAGTACAAATCTTTAATTTCCTGAGTAATTGCACTGAGGAGCTAAAGTGCAAGCTCAGTGGAGGACATCTATCATGGCAGCCCCTGTCAGCACTTCCCCTCCATGCAGCACAGAAACAAGGTATCTCCATTGCCAAAGAAAGTACCTGGTTTTTTGGGTTTTTTGGGTTTTTCTTAATATTAATGTTCATGAGTTTTACAGTCTTTGTTGTGTACCCTAATAAATGCAACAATGTCATCAATGTCAATAAATCCATACAAAAATTATTCACTGAGAACTAATCCCAGCCCAGACCTGGAAGAAAACACCAGTCTTTCAAAAGGACAATTGACACTATGATGTTTAACAACAGCTATGCAGTGAGATATTTAATACACACAAAAAAAACCTCCCAGCTACCCATTAAGACTGAATATATTTTACTTTGTTTATTACTCTTGAGCATATATTTTTAAGCATGTGTATGTATGTGTCCAGAAAGGATAAACAGATCTTACATGAATCCAAAGTTTAAGGCACAGTTCCTTGGGATATTGGAGCATCGTTATAGAGTGTTGGTACTTGAAACCTGGAAAACAGTAATCAAAAACTATTAAAACTATGCCTAATATTAAGCAGTGGTTTTAGATACCTAACCTTCATTCACATTCAGAGGACAATTGGCCTTGATGTCTTACAGGCTTTTATTTTAGTATAATCTGTATTTAAAACCTGCATGGAAAACCAAAGTTTTGGCAAGCTCTAAACTGAAACATGGCTTTTAATTTGTTGAAATTAGATTTTATTATGAAAATAAATGTAGACATATTTCTTATTTTATTGTAAAATAGCAGTTGATTTCATTTTCCATGCTTGAACTCTGACCATGGCCACATTGGAGACTGCAGTCAAAATGCACATAAACCTAAATCTTAAGCAAGCATTCAGCTATGCACTGGCCAACCTGATTTCACCACAAATTGCACTATTTTCTGACAAACACTGCCAGAGCAAAATTAAAGTAACAGAAACTGGAATTATTTTAGCAGTACTGCCTTTACAATCAAAATTTTTACAGTCTCAATAGTAGAGATTAACATAGTATAAAGTCATGTGCTTGGTGTTATAGTAGAAGGGTCATATATTGGATCATAATATTTCTTTAGAAGAAAATTCTGTCTCTCAGAAACAAAATATGCAGTAACTGTAACTTCATATCTGACTTTCCTGACCTAGTCCTGGTTCTCATCATCCCAGAGTTGATATAATGTCTGCTCTTTATTTTCTAAGAAATATCTCAATTTTTCAAATTTTATGGTTCTTCTGAGCAAAAGTGAAATGAAAGGAGTTGCACTTTATTTCAAAAAATCTCATGCTGAGATATAATAAAGAATACAGTGAAATTGTCCAATTTTTTTAAAACAAGGTTAGTTAGCTGTGTGAAAAAGCCATATTTCAAAACTCAACCATAGATTTCATGCAGAGTTCATGGATAAAGCAGTTAAGTCCTTTTTTAATGGCTTGCATCTTCTTTTATGCAGCAGATTGGATAATAGCAAAGATTTTGTCCAGTTCTAATATTCACTGTTATTTTTTTCTTCCAAAACTGAATTCCACAGCTGTCAAGAAAATACTGTGCATTCAGCAAAGGTCTGACTTTGAGAAGTAATGGATCCAGTGAAACACAAAATCCAGGTCCACACAACACCACACAGTGTGTTTTAGCAGAGCTGAACTCTCATTCCAACTCACATCCATGAAAATTCATTTTATTGGGAGCATGCCTGGATAAACACACATTTTTTGTAATTTGAGACCACCAAGTCCCATGCAATAAATGTGAGACCCAGTCAGTTCCTTGTCATCCCAAATCCTTGCCCCAGTGCCTGCATTTCCCTGTTTGTTTTGTGGTGCCTCTACCTCTTTCCTCTTCCTCATGACCTTCCCGTTTGCCTGCCAAAACTCTGCAGTCATAGCCACGGCAGCTCACATGCTCCAAGGGCTGTGTCCCTGTGCATTTGGCACAATACTCCAAATACTGGTCTCATGAGCTAGCATTTAAGTGGCTTAATGTGTCCACACTTTTCCAGTGTATATGCAAAACTGAGTATCTTCAGTGGTTAAACAACAATGCCTCCAGCAGTATGTTGCATTTCTAATGTGTGGCTGCTGCTTTCAGCAACAGAGGTTTATATGCTATTCTGTTTAATAGTAAACATTAATACTTGTTAAAGGCAACAGAAACGTAGAAATTCTGCTGTGTTTTTAACAAACTTTTGGCTGGTTCTCTGCAATCCAGAGGGTGGCAAAAAATCATAGCATGCCAGTGGGACTGTAACAATTTCCTCTACAGCACTGGGCTTCTACATGACATCCTGATGTGGAAGCAATGAGAGTTTGCAACCAAAACATTATTCTAAAAGGAAAAACTGCTGTGCAGACCTAACTTAGAAGTTAGGAAATTTGCTATTGTCCCAACACTGTTCCTTATGAAGCATTTTTTTGAAAAAAGAACATAAATGATTAGAGAGAAACAATGTGCAAGTTTCTGTAAAATACTTTGATGTTAACATGACATCAACACCAGAAATGTCAAGGGCCACAGCTGGATGTGTAAATCCTATCTAATGAATATGTAGGCCCAATTAAAAATCTTTAAGTATATCCAGAGTGATATTTAAATAATGCAGACCCTTAAATTATTCACTCCTCTCCTGACATGTTTTTATTTTTGTTTCCACAGTTTTGATTTAAGTAATATAAAATAATAGACAAAAATTTTGTCTGGTTTTACAGAGAAATTACCTTGTTGAGAAAACCATGACTATGGGGACAGAAAAATAACAGACATACAGCAAGACAAAAGAAGCACTTGAAATTTGCAGGAGGAAAATGAAGGCAGGAAATGCCTCTATAAATTTAATGCTCATCAAATAATGTAAAGAAATGAGAGGAGACAGAACAACCATAATACAAAAAAAAAAAAAAAAAAGAAAGAAAGAAAGAAAAAAACAACTGTGATGGCTAGAGAAAATGAAGTAAAGAAGCCAACTGTAAAAAGGCAACCTGTGTGCAAAGAGTACAGTGAAATCTGTAGACCAAATGAACAATTATCTACTTGTACTACACATCACTCATCCTAAAAAATGAGAAAAAAAATTAGCTATTGCAATAATCAGTAATAAGGGATAGGTAACAACCTGCATAGAAAATGTAAACGTTTACAGAGGAAAATATTTGGTATAGATGTTACTGTCCTGTTGGCCTAAGTGTTAAATAAATAAATCCATAAACAGCAAGCATGTATACATATCTGAAGATAAATCATATAGGCACAATGATACAGATAAGAAAATTTCCACAAGTTCTAAGAGTAAGGCAGTTCTGGGAACACAGAAAAGGTATGATGCTGAATAATTCTCCAAAGTTAAAGCAAAATGAAAACCAAAACCAAAACAAACAAAACCCAAGCAAAAATCAACAACAGAATTCAAACAAACACCCAAAAACCAACAACATGAGAAAAATTAAGTTGGGATATCTCCAGCCTGAATTAGCAACTGACTGTGACTTTTGAGAAGTATAATCTTAGGCCTGTATATCTGAAATTTATATAAATTCAGAATCCAGTATTTCATTCTTTCATGGGGTCAAGCTGTTTCATTCAGTTATCTACAGCTGCCAGAAATCTTTGCATATGACACATTTTGCCTTGGGGCTTAGTTTTACTTTGTTTTCCAGCTTTGTAGGTGTTTACAATAATGTTCTCCTGTGACTCAAATCTGCCGCACAGATACACCAGAAATGAGTGAACTCAAAAAACGTAGGACATTTTAGTGAATTGCATAAATCAAGTTATTTTGCACATAAGGAGCTCTTTTTATAACACAAACTGTTGCACCTCCTGTTTGTATCTTCTTATTTCTAAATGGGTCAACAGCACGCATAACACATTGTAGAGCCTGAGAGCCTTTCAGTATGAGGCAGTCAGAGGCCCTGAGACTCAGCTGGCTCAGAGAAGGATCCAAACTGTGAAATCCACTGGAAAGTGCCCAAATGAAGCATGTGCTCTTTGACCTATCTCAGAGGGACAAGGGATATCAGGAACATCTATGCATCCTACAGTGGGGATCTCAGGGGCTACTTGATGAGGATGAATTACAAGTAGGAGTGGTGAAGACCCTCCAGTGCCTTGCATGAGTCCCAGCAACCTTGCAGAAGTGGTTTCACCCACCAGGCCCTGGGAGCCATAGCTGAGGTAATGCACAAAGAACTCCCATCTCTTCCCTTTTCAACGCTTGCTAGTGACTTCATCTAACTGGGTGATTCATAGTGACTTTACTAAGAACTTGTTGGGAAAAGAAATTAGGTCAGATTTAGAATTATATGGAAATAAACAAGTTGAACAAACTGGCAAATGGACTGTGCTAACAGCTCTCCTACATAGTCTGACCATAGCCTGCTCCCTGCATGCCCTGGGAAATGAATGAGAGGCTTAGAGTCACAGAATCATAGAATCATTATGGTTGGAAAAGACCTCTATGATCATCAAGTCCAACCATTAACTCAGCACTTCCAAGTCCACCACTAAGCCACATTCCCAAGTACCACATCTCATTTCTTTCAAATATCTCCAGGGATGGTGACTCAAACACTTCCAATGCTTGACTACCCTTTCCATGAAGAAATCTTTCCTACTATCCAATGTAAACCTCCCCTGGTGCAACTTAAGGCCATTTCCTCTCAACATGTTCCTTGTTGCTTTGGAGAAGAGATCAACCTTTACCTCACTACAATGTCCTTTCAGGGAGCTGTATAGAGCAATAAGGTTCCCCTGAGCCTCCTTTTCTCCTGCCTAAATCCCAGTTCCTTCAGCCTCATTAGACTTCTGCTCCAGACCACTCACCAGCTCTGCTGTCCTACTCCTGGCTCACCCCAGCACCTCAATCTCTCTCATGTAGTGAGGGTCCCAAAACTGAACACAGGACTCAAGGTGCAGCCTTACCAGTGCCCTGTACATGGAGAAGATCACTGCCCTGGTCCTGCTGGCCACACTATTGCTGATATAGGCCAGGATGCCATTGGCCTTCTTGGCCACCTTGGCACACTACTGACTCGTGTTCAGCCAACTATTAACTTCACCCCCAAGTCCACTGATCTCTGCAGATCCAGACAGTCTTTGGAAACAGGACTGGTCACAGTACTGATACCTGGGGGTCATCACTTGTGACCAGCCACCAGCTGGATGTGACTCCATTCACCACCACTCTCTGGGCCTGGCCATCTACCCAGTTTTTACACAGCCAACAGTGCTCCCATCCAAGCCATGTACCTACCTTGTGAGAAACAGACCATGTGTTTGCTACACATGTAGAGAAGAAGATCTAGCCACTTTTTGGACATGTTTGCTGAACATATGCAGTTAAACTGTACTGGGCCACAGCTCTGACAAAACTGGTCTACGCGCATTGAATAACAAGTGTACAGTCAGTTCAGAAGGTCTGGACATGATTAGAATTGCAGGAAATATACAGATCACCTGCAAGGTGTGGAGTAGCATATCTAAAGTGTCCTGATCTCACTTGCTCCACCCACACTGTTAACTGACAGGTGTTCAAGGGTCCATGGCTGAATACTACCCTTGCTGCATGATGGTGCATCCTTTAGCAAAAATCCATGCTCACAGCCAGAGGAGTATAATCTTTGAGTAAAATAGAGAAGATATTCTTAGGAAGATTAGATGCTCCACTTGGTTTGCTAAATTTTATAAGGGAGGTAAGTGATTAACCCTCTGAGCAGATTTTCCTTGTCTCCTCATTTTTATATTCTTTTATTAATACCAATGCATATATATAGCCAACATCCACTCCCACATGACACTCTTTGTGTTAACCTCAGTCCTTCTGTCCTTCCAGCCTCTCTATTACTCAGTGTAAATGATTTGTAGATGTTTAATATGCTTTTTAAATCTGCTCCTTATGGAGTGAAGATTGCAGACAGCAGTAGTGCTGCAGAAGAAATGCAGGCTTAGCTGCAGCCAAACACACAGGACTGTTTGAGCCGAGCCCTGAAAAGACACAAACTGCTGACTGAAATGGAAGCAGTGCTTGTAAGGCAGGGATTAAAACTTGTGTGTGTATGTGTGAAGAATTTAGAGGTGATTTGTAACAGATTTGTAATCCATGGGAGAGGGGCTTTCTGAACCTTCCCAGTGTGAGGAAAGAGGAAGGTGTTGAATTAGGAAAGGCAGTGTAGTGTCAGCAAAAAAAGTGACAAGTCAAAGGACAGCTTTTCTTTCTAAAGAGCTGTAGTTTTTAAAACTGAAGTACTTAACATGAGAAAATGGTAGGGAATGGAGTAGAAAATATCTGAATTCAAGGCTGGAAAGACATATTGGGATGGAACAGGAGAGGGGCACAGTGGAGTTTGATAGAAACAGAGCCAAAGGTGAATGACATCATAAAAAAGTGAAATTAAGTTTCTCTCCTGACTGAAGCTTGTTGTCTTTTGCAGAAGAAATTAAATGCTTTGAAAATCAAGGTGTTTTCTGTGTTTATACTGAGAACTAAAAAAAAAAAAAAAAAAAAAAAAAAAAAAAAAAAAATATTTTCTTTATCAATGCTGTATCTGTGCCTCGGCCACTTTGTTATCTTCTGTGATCCAGCTGGACTGTATCATCCCATGCTGCACAACAGTGGTTCACAAAAAGGGTCACAGGCCCATTAAGCTTGAAATGAGAGGGAAAGTGGAGCTCTTGAATAACTTTCCATTTGGAGAACTGCAGGCAAGCACCCTAGTGAGTTTTAAGAGGCACTTGATACCTTTTTGTTTGTGAATGCCAGCTTACAGCATTTTTGTTTGAATGGACTCAGTGAGTGTTTTCCTGGACTCAGTAAGTACTTTCAGACTCAAAAGCTAATGATCCATGAGGGCACCATGCATCAAGTTGAAATGCTGTCAGACCCACAGAAGGACTAAAAGCTCATGAGAACTACAAATATGTATCAGCTGTCTGGATGGGTTGTATTGAAACATAATAAAAATTTCATCTTTAAAAACATTTTGGGTCTGGCACTTTTGTAGGAAATTAATGAGATTTTTCAAGGAAAAAAAAGATTTCTATATGTGCTTATGTTGTCTTCTGAATCAGAAGACAAACAGAAGGAATCTTCCTACCTCACTTATCTAGTTCTCATTTCTGAATGAGCGTTATTTTTCATTTCAGGACAATGAAGGGAGAATGAGGATGCTACACCAAACACAGCAGACACCAGGGAAATATTAACATTATTCTGGAATTTGCCAGTAGTGACATACTTCACCACTTGACTGATTGACGTCACTCCCCTGTAGGTGAGCTTTGCAAAGACTTGTTTATGGTTCACAGATATGATTTTGAGTCAACATCACTGAAACAAATCCAATTCCAAGACAAAGCTGTGATGACCAATACAAAGTCTAAATCAACTGTATCTTGGAAGAAATGTACCACTGAAGCAGATTGCTTAAGTTTTTTTAAGTTTAGCTTCAGCTAAATCACCACAATGGGCCTTTATAAGACAAGCAGCCTAGGACATCTCGCAATGTACAATGAGGTGCAGAATTACGTCTGCTCAGGAAATTAAGGAATTATTCTTGGAAAAGGCAACCTTTCTTAACAAGTGACATTGGTTAAATGCAGTATCTTCAAGAATGGTGGAATGTAAGCTCAAAATTTACAATGGCAATACATCATCAAGGACGGTTTAAACCCTTTATGAGATTTGTGTTAGAAGCACAGGTGATGTTCTTAGCTATTACTTGTAACAAACACAACAAAGTTAGGATTTCTGGCTCCCTTTATTTTGACTACTTATCTACAAATGTTCAACACTTGCTAAAATACATTAATGGTAGTGATAGGTTCAAATCTCAAGTGCAGGCTTGGCTAATATGACTGTCTCTTTATAGATATTTTGTGCAGAAGAAAAGTTATCACAGAATCATAGAATCACAAAATTATTTGGCTTGGAAGGGACCTTAAAGATCATCTAGTTCTAAACACCCTGTCATGGGCATGGACACCTTTCTCCAGACAGATTGTTCAGAGCCCCATCCAACCTGGCCTTGAACACTTCCAGGGATGGGGCATCTACAGATTCTTTGGACAGCCTCTACCAGTGTCTCACTACCCTGCCAGTTAAGAATTTCTTCCTAATTTCTAATCTAAGTCAACCCTCTCAATTAAGAATTCTTCCTAATTTCTAATCTAAATGAACCCTCTTTCAGAACTGTAGAAATACCTTAGATCAGATTCTGGAAAAGATGAGTACATTTCAGTTACTAGACTACAGTCTGGCCAAAATCACTATCAGAAGCCTTAAATATCTCCATTTCTTCTAGGTGACTTTTTTCTGTCATGTATCCAAAACACTTTTTAAACACCTGTGTCTTAGCATATATAGGTCCAGCATAAAGTTAAATGATGTTACTCAATTTTCCAATTCACTTGCCATGTGATAAACCATGCCAGAGATCCAAATGTCTTCATTATTTCAAAATTCCCATCGAAGGAAAAAGGAAAATATTATTCCTACAGGTAAGGAGGAACTTCAGCTTGAATTGTCAGTGATGAAATCTACATACTGGCATTCTGTTGTGTTAGGATAGCCAAATAAGTGAGCATAAGAAATAAAAAAAAATTAAGTGAAACAGTCTTTTTCAATATATGTCTCCTTTTGCCATTCAGTTCTTTCAAATTTATATTAGCTTATCCTTTCAAAACCATTCCTAATCACTGCATAGGTTTTTTTTTTTTTCTCCAGATATAATTAATTCATTCTGAGTGGCACTTCAACAGCCCTTGAGCAGATGTTTTCAGTTTTAAATGGACCCTGCAGACTCAAAACTAATTTGCTGAATTTTTTCACCATAGAAAGGAAGTTAATGAGTGTCTACTACAACATTCCTTTCACCTTCAGTCAACTTACTGTTTTACAGTGTTCATAGTGCCCATATAACAGCAGTCTTGTATTCTGAACCTCAAAATCTAGTAACAGTTTACTTTGATGTATTGCATGATCTTTATTGCTTGTATTTTTTTTTCTTAGAACATGATAAACCTTTTATGATATCATTTTATCTGAATGACTGATCAAAAAAAATTGGCATAAAATTAATTCAAACTTTTTGTTTTTGCTTTAAAATAACTGAAAGAGGTCTGTGCCATGATAAGCCACTGGAAGTTATATTATTTTCTGTATCAGTAATGAGACCTAGTAATAAAATAATTGTGTCTACAAATGACCCTTTAAAATATTCCTGAGAAAGATGTTAGTGCATCTAGTAAAGTTATACCAGCAATTAGATATTTATTTAATAGTTTTTATGTGCTTGAAGTGAACCATTGCAAAACTGATTGTAAATAACAAAAACAATTAGTAGGTCTTATTCTAAGATTTCGCTAGTCCTTTATTTATTTCACTTCTTCCAAACAACTCTGTTCAGTAATAAAATAACATGTGGAGTCCACACATCTGCGTACATTGGACTTTGTTTATAGTTGTAACATCACTGGATTTTTCCATCACTGAACAGGAATACTGATCTCCAAATCTGAGAGGCTCCATTTCAGACCAGAATAAGAATCTTTCCTACAGAGTCTTCACTGAAGAGGGAAAAAAAAAAAAAAAACCAAACCCACACAAACAAAACCAACAACCAATTGTCACCCAACTTTTAGCTACAGGTATAATGATTTAGTTTGGCTCTTCTCTGGCCAAAGGGTGGAGACTGCTGCCCTCTGATGCCTCAGTGGTATGTGATAGAGATGATAATCCATCATATTTCTTGCAAATAAACAACAGACTGCTCACTGCTCTGTGCCTTGTAGAATTACCTACAGCAGATAATAAAATTCAGATGTGTTTGCAAAGCTTTAACCTAACTGGAAAAAAAACTGGTCTGCTGGGAATGACCACCCACAGTATGAGGCAATGGAGACAGACTTCTGTCAAGATTAGCACAGCACTTTGGCCAGAGTATCAGGGACTGAGAGGAAGGTCTAAGGAACTAAGCAATACTTTCCCCAGTATAAGTCATTATTGAACAACAGAAAAGCAGTAATTTATACTTTAGTTAATACTCATGCTACACATAGGCAGTAGGTAACAAATTCTGCTATTGTGTTTAGCAGTGTGTGGCACTTGCTCTATTAACCCCTTTATGGGTTAAAAACTAATTGGCAATAGCAGCATTAATTTGGTCTGTATATGCCCAATTTGTAACAAATAAGGCTGTAAATCTGATATTAAATAAAAAACAAAACCACCAATAAAACCAAACCCCAAACAAACCAAACAAAAACAAAAAACAAACCAACAAAAAAACCCCAAAAAACAAAAAAACCACCAGGAGCAAGGAATAAAATATTTTTAAAATATGTGCTACAAATAAAAATCATAAACAATAGCCAAGTGTTTTCAGAGAACTATGATACTTGAAAAATGTTTGAGCAAATGTATTTGGGCATGCAGGGTATATAAGGAACTACCCTCTGTCTACATCCTTTCTCAGTCTCAGAGATTTTTATAAAGGTATTTCTCCAGTTTCCATACATAAAACACAGACTGTGACTCCATACTTAAAGCTTGGGTCTGTATTCTGATACATTTACTCAGGTTAGATCCTGTCTTACTCCTCAATTAATGTTCAGTAATTTCAGAGTGACTGTTGATATGGCAAAGGTGACTGGATCTGGACCTTTAAAAGAAAAGACATACCTTCCACATGGGTAGGCAGGTCTTGTTCTGTGAGAACATCAGTGTCTTTTAAGGCAGTATCAAGTACAGTTTGCTGTTCCTCTTCAGATTGCACAGGTTTTCAGGCAGGGCTATCTCAAAAATGTTTATATATTATTAAGGAAAAATCTGGTTTTTCTTTTTTTTTTTTTTTTTTTTTTTTATTGCTGAGGTGGCCAAACCTCACCAGCACTTCTGCAAACTCCAGATGCTGTTATGCCCAAATTTCCAGTGCACTGGATTCCCGTAACTCGAACTGGCTCAGACATGAGTAACACACTCCCCAACAGCTTTCTAGTCCATAAGCTTAAAGAAACAACTGCCTCACCTAGCAGCGCTGCATACTTTGGTCCAAATATTACTTTTTAAAAAAATACACAAAGGACCATGGTAATTTTGGCAAGCTTTTTGAGACTTATTGCTCCTGTCAGTTGCAGACTGTGGGAGTTTTCAAAGTAAAAATTAGGCACTTCAAGGGATGCATGACAAAACTCTTAATGATGATATGCAGACCTCCACTATTTTAAGAAAAGAATCTTTTTTCTGCCTCTCATAGTTGGAATTAAAACCAATTTAAGTAGTTTGTACACTGGGAAATATATTTGTACTTCAGTACCTTTAATTTCAGAAGAAAGGACTAAAATAACAAAAAATGTGATCACCTCATAACAGAAATGAGTGGGACAGATCCTTTATTCTGGTACATTTTATAGTGTGCATCTGATGCATCTGTGTTAAGCCAGTCCAGGCTTTTTCCTTTGTTGTCAGTGCAGTCTGGCATAACATAGAGCATCTCACAGGGAAACCTCTCAGGGAGTCATACCTTAATTAGTTTCAGCAGCATTACGGCTGTATAAAGATGAGCTTTAAGCCACATGAGCATGTAAATTAAGATAGCAGCATGTGGCTTAACTGCACTGCAAGACCTTGCCAGAAACCCATAGGCTTGAAGGCTGCACAGTCTTCCTGGGGCCATAAGTCCATTTGTAGCAGCCATGTCAATATCACCATTCACAGGATCAAAACCCATTTTTACTTTGCAGTTTTATTCAGGCATGGATGTTCAGATGTGTTCATGTGGGTGCAGGGTTGTTCATGTGTTGATGTTTGCTATTTTGTTAGGAACTTTGTTTAACTTTCTCAAAGTTTATTGCTGGAATATTGCTGGAGCTGGGTTTTCTTTATCTTGCAACTCACATTATAAATATGCCCTAAAAATGGTATCACTGGCAATGTGCCTGATTGGAAAGACCATGAATTACATAAAACCAAAACTTACTGATGTTGTAATCTTCATCCTCTCATTCTCTGCTAGAAAAGTAATTTTATCATGTAGTTACCTGCCATATCAAAACAATGCAGTGGGTTTTCTCATTTGATTTGCATTGGAGAGTTGTGATTATAGACAAAAGGTAAGTGCTTTAAAATGTTTTCAGTAAAATATATGGGATTTATTTCTTTTTTTTAAAAAGAAGAGGTAGGCAAAGACTTTTGCAGATCAAGTGTTGATTAAATATTGGTATTAATCACCAGGTGAGTTTCTTAAATACAGATGAATCCCCAAAACTATAAAGATGAGGCAATAGAGGGATCTCTAGAATATGGAAAGAGTTCCATTCACTGCTGTTTTACTGTGAAGGGTGGGATAAAAAGTCCATAGTTAATAACTGTAAATTTCAGTGGTTCTTTGACTTGCAGGTCATAATCTGAACAAACTTTTGTAATGATTTATAGCAGAAACCCTCGGCAGAATTGCATGGGATTCCTGGCATCTACATCTAAGAGCTGAGAGGTGTTCTGTAATGAGGTGTTCTGAAATAGTCTACTTGTACCTCCAAATTTCTACACAACATGGAAAAAATCAATGTTGAAGGAAACAAGATCATTGAAATATTTGCTTAAAAATATAGGAGAAACAAAAAAAATAAAAAAAAAAAAAAGCGGAAGAAAGACAGTAAGATTGGCCCATGGGGTCCAATTTTGTTCCTGTTTAAGGTCCTCATACTGCACACTCTTGGATGAACGCACATAACTTGCTCAGGTTGCCATGGACCTTACTGACCCATAACTTAACTTACACAGCTGTATGCTCAGATCCTGCTGATAGCCCTCATATAAATATATGTTGCAGTTTGTGTATACCACAACAATTTAACTAATTTGATGAGAGAGACAGATTTTTTTTTTTTTTTTTGGAGAGGAAGAGTCAGTAGATTTTGATTTGTCACTATGCAAGTCTGTAAAAGCAACTAATTAGAAGAATTAAAGATTCAGTGTTCTCCATCATCTTCAGTAGCTTAGCAAGTAATGGTTTATTACTTTACTGAGGACAAAAGATGTGCAAAAGCCTGTGGATCTTTCACTTAGTGGAGGAAAGACTTTGTATGTCTATAAGAGATCTAGAGAGGCACAGTAGCCCTTGAGCCTTTTCCTGCCTCTGATTCACTATTAGGAAGATCATGTCAATTGGGAACATGCTCAAGACCCTGTGTAGCTGACATGAATTTCACGGCCTGTCCTCACCTACTCCTGACATGATCACTCTAAGGTACTTTCCTTTACACCAGTCTAACACCTCCTTGTTACTTTCATTTTTGGTCCTTTCCCAGGAACAGAAATGACACTTTAAAGAGTCTCTCAGGTCTCTAAACCTGGGTTCTGTCCCCCGAGGGGCTTTCAAAAGCATTTGTGTAAGCTTGGTACCTTGATTTCAAATCAGAAGGTTTGAGTAAGATGCTGAAAGATGTGTTGTCTTTATGATGATTAGCTTTGAAGAATGAAAGATATGGAAGACCTGAGTGTTTATTATTGGCATAAAAACTGGTGAAAGTTTTTTAACTGGAGTATGTCCAAGCAAATGTAATGGTCAAATACCCAGGCAAAATAAAATAAGAAATAGATGAGACAATTTTGGCTGTAGGAAGTGTGGACTACAAAATGCACCTTTTATTAATACTTCTTCTGCAGATTGGGTAATTACCCATGTGACTTTCAATATTAAACACTGAAATATTCCACTCAAAGTATTCTACTTACTGCCAATTAGAGCCTCAAATGTTGTGTTGCTGAAAATATGAAATATAAACAAAAAATGAAAATTGTGCAATTTTGTAAGAAAATTTAAAAAAAAAAAAAAGAGGAAAATTGTTCTAGTTCCTTTATGTTTTACATCAGAATGCTAGCAAGTAGCCAGAAGTTTTATTTTGGAAGCATTGTCCAAGACTCAGGGCACTGTGTGGGGCAGCCCTATGGGACCAGAGGCAGCCTGAGGAGTTTCACAGAGGCAGTAACAGGCTGCCTGACAAAGCCAGGATTTAAAACAGGAGACTTTTGGGCAAATCCCTGAAGAAATACAAGGCTGAAAATTTTCTGATAATTTCTACCTTTTTTTTTCATTGCTACCATACCTATGTAGTATACAGCTACCAGTTGCAAACAGTGGGGGAAGATTTAAAGCTGGTGTCACTTAAAAATAACAACATTCACCTGTAGATACACATGTAGAAGCAGATTTTCAGGTGTATTTAACAGCTAAACAGGGGCAAGTAGTCATTGGAATTCTGAGGAACCATGAACTCACATCAAAGTCTGTGCACAAAACAGGCATATTTTACCTCTGGTAAATAGCTATGTTGAAATGACAGTTCCATCTGTATGATTTATATGCTCATATATGCAAAAAAGTCAAGTGCAGCATTGTAGGTCTTTACTTAAATGTTTTTACAACTTGATTTACTATGAGTCTTAAATTAGCCCAAAGACTGCCTCATCTTTTTAATAAAGAAGTTACAGAGTTGTTTCCAGGCAAATCTGTTCTGGAAATCTGCACCTTTCTTCTTTATTTGTTTTACTGTCACTCAGAGAATGAAAATATATATAAACAAGACATCCATGAAATTCCATGCATTGATGTCATAACTTCAGGGGCTTTGAATCTTCATATTTGAACAGTTCACAGCTCAGACATCTGACTTGATGGAGCACAGATGTCTATGATATCACTAAGTTCTTTGGAAGACAGGGTATATTATTGCAGTATGAACATTGAATATCTTTCTGTTTAATATGTGCTCCTGAAATGTAATTCCCATCGGGGATGCTTTCTGCAGATAAGACCAAGTTAATACAGTTCTGCTAGCACTTAAAGACTCAGTCCCAAAGTCAACAAGTGAAATTAATATAATTAGATAGTTTGTTGTGGATGCTGATAGTGTACATGAATTCAAACAAATACATGGAAGAACTAATTCAAGGCTATTAATGACAAAGCTCAGGAAACCTCTGATAGTGGTGAGAAAGTGTGCTGCTGTTCATACACTTTTCCTATGCAGCTGTTATTATCACTTACATAAACAGGAAAAATTAGATAATCTTTAGTCTAATTCATTATGGTTCTTTATATGTTCTTGTCTATATTTTGAAGAAAGAAATAAAAATTAATAGAAAATATTTAACTCACGTGAGTAAACTAATGGAGCTCCCAATGTAATGAAAATCACACAAGGAATACTAAAATAACACTAATAACAATAAAATCCATAGTAAAATACCTTTGGATTTCAGTGTAGAATCAAGTCAGTGTTGATTAATAATATTAATGGAAAAAAAGTCCCAAAGTGTCACTACTAGAGAGACATGGACTGTGTAAGTCCATAGCTGCATACAATTTGCAAATTCCAAAGAAGTAATATTTCTTGCATTGGGTAAGCCCTTTAGTTCCTCATCCCCATTTTTTGTATATAAAAGACAGCATTCTTAGCTGTCATTCACTATGTTTAATTTGTTGAAATTCCACTCTGTCCTGCACCCAAGGTGTTTGGAAGGTCGCTTGCTCACTGATGTGAAAATTCCAATCTCACTACAAAAATCAGAGCTCACTGTCTCTTGTTTAAAATTCTGTCACAGCTTCTCATATATCACCACTTCCTGAATTAACAACAAAAACAGATCCAGAGTTTCCCATTAAAGGGAAGCACTCCTGACTTCTTCTCCCTCGCTCTCCCTCTGCCACTATTACCTGAACAGATGTGGACTTTATTTTGGGGCAGCCATATTTCTTCCCACATCCTGTGACTGCAGCGACTACAGTTTATATTAAATTCCTTCCTTATCTCTCTAATGTCCATTTTAGCTTTATGCCAGTCTCTTTACAGAAAGAGAGTGTTGACTAAGCAGTACAATCAATCATTTATGACCCTTGCGCAAGCCAATAAATCATGATAGGGTCATACGTTTCTTCAATATACACCTTAACAAATGTATTTAAATCAAAGCACTGTTAAGGTTAATTTAAAAGATAAATGGCTAGGAATAGATATTAATGTACAAAACCAACCACCAATACATTGCTGTTCTGCAGAATCCACAGAGTTTTCAAAGGTAATTAGTGTCTGGAAGTTTAATAACCCAGCTGCAATTTATTTATGTTAGCCAATGTATTGGGCTTTAAAATTCAAGATTCTTTGAAATAAGATCTTAAATGTCTCCTGAAACTCTTGGTAAACAGTCACAGTTCCTTAAAGTGATGCAATTACATATCTCAGAGTTCCTAAAAAATTAACAGTTCATTTCTCCTTCTCTTAACTGGAGAAGAATATGGAAACAAAAATTCTAGTGCCCAAAAGTTGGAAGGGGAGGGAAAAGGGCCTAGAACTGATAATATTTACAGGAATCTCATGATTTGGGGAGCTTGACTCATACTCATGAGTAGCTGGGATGAAGAAAATCACAGATCTTTTTGTGGTTTATATATTGATATTATATCTATAAAATGAAGGTGTGATTTTAATGTACACCAGCATAAAATACCTTGTTCAGGTATATATTAGCTATGAAGGTGTAAATGTTTTAGCTCAAATTAGGGAGTAGAACATGCAGTTGTAGAGTCTGAAACTGGGTTTCTAGTACATGTCACAGATGTGGGGCTTACCACTATTGCTCCCCATTGACTACCTTTACACAAGAATGCTGGTGTGTACAGTAATCACATCTTTCTCTTGTTATAGAGAATACTATCTCCTATATATTAATTAAGTGATTCTATTTCCTGTCTAGACTAGATGAGCGACCAAAGGACTCTGCAGGTATCCATGCTAATGTCTTGATGGAAGGCATGGAGAAATCTTTCTAAAGCTTAAAAATAACATATATATGACAGTGAAATTTCATCCTGATTTTTAGAGTAAATGAGTTTTGAATTTTAGTGCTAAAATAAAGTTATGCAAGGATATTTACAAAATCATTCAACAATGCTAAGGAAAATATAAGACAATATGACACAACTATATTTGTCTTCACCTAAGTCTAGAGAAGCTTCAATAACATATATTTGTATCAGAATATCAAAACTGAACTTGGCTCTTTCATTTATTTTAATGTCTTAGCACAACTTTATTCGCAACCTTTAATGTGAAAAAAATTACATTTTTCATGGGTCTTTTTCTTTCTGAGATAAACAAAAACATATGGATACACTGAGTCGGGAAAATACATTAGTTCTATGGTGGAGACATTAAGAAGATGAAAGTTACATCTGTGCATTCACAGTGGGCTTCGACTAATGTTAGCCTTTATATGTACCCTCCAAACCAAAGTCCAGGAATCTTTTCTCTCTGAGGATTTGCATTCAACCTGTCATTAGCATTGACCACCAACAAGGCCAGGTGCCTTACTTTCTTACAGCTAACATTAAATGAGATTAAACATGCCTTCTTTCCAAACACCACATACAAATATACAATTACGTTAAAAAATTACCATTCCAAAGATGTTTTCAGTCTACCATATGTACTAGATGTATTATTTCATAGCAGATATCATAAATCTATGAATAACTAATTATTCTTTCCCATGCACTTTAATTGACTTCGGAAGTTCTACAGTTAAAGGGTTTTTTTTTTTTTTTTGTGGTTTACAGCTCAAAGCAGAGCTTGTTTCTTAGTGATAAACACAGATGTTTCTCATAAATAAATTACAGTAATTAACATTTGAGATTTTTCTATGAAGTTAAGAGCAACTCACAATAATGGACTGCATTCAAAAGTACTTCACTGTATTCTGAAGGGGTGCAGAGCCCCAGTCCAACATCTGCTGTCAGCTCCTGCCTAGCCAGCTGTTTGAGGTCTGTCCATGGGGCATGGGTTATCTGAAACTGCTCCCTGCAGCAGGCAGCTTCTCGAGGTCTCTGCTTAGCTGAAGTTAGACTTGTGTCAGGATTTAGGAGTGGTACTCCCTAATTTAGTGCTTACACTAAAATGAAAACCATGAGCCGCTTCCCCACCCCCATTCCCTCCAGTGAGAGAGACAAAAGGCAGAGATCCCAAGATGAGATAAGAGCAATTTACTGGAAACAGCAATGAGATAAGAAAAGGAACAGTAAAAGAAATTATATTAATAACAAAATTATACAAAAAAAGGAGTGTGATTCACATGTAAATATTGCCCACCATCTGGAACCAAAGCAGTGCAGCCCCGAAGACAAATGAACAAAATGATGAACTGACCCTCCACATGCCATCTTTTTCTCCCCGATAGGAAGTAATACCCTTATCCTTCCCAGAAGTGACAATCCCTTACTTTCACCTTGGCAGTGATTGAGTGGTGTAGAATAACAACCCAGGCACACTCACATGGCTTCAGGCGCCACCCTCTCATGGCTACTGCAAAAAAATTAACTCTGTCCTGGCCTAAAACTAGGACAATTTGGAAGAATTTTTCACCAGCTCTAACAAGTTTGAATGCCACTGTTTCTGTTTGAGATTCAAAAAGGTCTTGTGCAACAACTATTTAACTGCTTTTTCAAAATACTAGTTAGCCACTAAAAGCCATGATTTGTTGCCTTCTTTATATCCTCAGAAAGTCAATTCTGCAATGTCAGTATTCCTACTTATCCAGTCTCACATTTTTCATGGAAAACAGATTCTGTCTACCACTTCCTCACATAAGTACAGCTTTCTTACTCCACTATCATTAGCTTAATTAAGACCTTTTCCAGAGATCTGTTGGTTAGGACACCTTGGGTTTTATGATTCACCTACTCACTTACAGTAACACAGAGTATAGACCTTCAGGCTTCACAAGATTTCCAAACCCTTTAAGTTTAGAGAATGCAAGGAGCTAAGTAAGTATAACTCTAAACACCTGCAATGACTTCATTGCATCATCCGATTGCAAATCCAATAAAGTCCTTTCCACAGATTAAAAGTCTGGGAAACTTTTTTATTTCTTGCTTGCATAGTTTTGAAAGTTGGTCTCTCTCTCTGACATTTTCAGAGGTGTGAGCTGTCCACTAATCTGACCTCTTGTTGATCAGATATATATAAGTTTCTGCTATTGCTAGAGCAATTCAAACACGTGGGGTTTTTTTATGGGACAGCCAGATGTTTCAATTGACAGTGGATCTTTGCACCACTTTGTGGCTGTGTTCAAGGTAGCTGTCATAAATAAGGTTATAGACAGATTAACTTCTCCACGGACACCACCTTGTCGTGGGGGAGAAGCTTGCATGCCCTTATGAGGTTGCGAGCTATGCTGGTGGTGGTCTGTGCCTCCAGTAGGGTCTCCCATGCTAGTCAGGTCTCAACTGAAGGGTCAGACAAAGTGTGTCCATGGGCAGGATG
>JAWWEU010000001.1:95847339-95863864 GCA_035583155.1 Acropternis orthonyx | reverse complement strand
TAAGATAGAATTCAGCCACACCTAAACCCTTCTCTGAGAAGAGTTTTAGAAAGCAAGCATGTCCTTTCTGCACCTCACGACTCAACATCAGGGCTTCTTTAATAACTTTGTCTAAGCCTTCTATTTCCACCCATGACAACCATTCTAGTTTGTCCATTGTACAAAAGAACTTAGTTTTCTTGGGTTTTTCTTCTACACAATCTTCAAGATAAGATTTTAGTGCTGAATAGTGAATCTTCCCTAAATTAGTAATGAAACAAAGGAGTTGAGCCATATATCACAGAATCACAGCATGGTTTTGGTTGGAAGGGACCTTTAAGGAACAGCTAGCCTAACATTCCTGCCATGGGCAAGGAAAAATTTTATTAGATCAAGTAGCTCAAAGCTCCATCCAACTTGACTTGCCACACTTGCAGGGATAGAGCATCCACAGCCACTGTAGGCAACCTTTTCCATTGTCTCACTGCCCTCACTGTAAAGGATGTCTTCCTCGTGTCCAGTCCAAACCTACCCACTTTCAGTTTTAAGCTGTTGATCCTTGTCCTGTCACTACAGGCCTTTGTAAAGAGTCTTTCTCTGTTTTCTTTTTATTGAAAGGCTGCAATAAGGTCTCCATGAAGCCTTTTCTTTTGCCAGGCTGAACAAACAAAAGCCCCAGTTCTCTCAGCCTCTTATCATAGGAGAGGTGCTCCAGGCCTCTGATTATATTCATGGCCCTCCTTTGGCTCCATTCTAACAGGTCCATATCTTTCTTATTCTGGATGTCCCAGAGCTGGACACAGCACTCTAAGTGGGATCTCACAAGAACAAAGTAGTGGGGCAGAATCACCTACCTTGATCTGCTGGTCAATTTATGCAGCCCAGAATGTGGCTGGATCTCAGCTACAAGCACACTTTGCAGGGTCATGTCCAATTTTTCATCCTTCTCTGCAGGGCTGCTCTCAGTCTGTTCTCTGCTGGCCTGTATTTGTGCTTTGGATTGCCCTGACCCCAGTGCAGAACCTTGCACTTAGCCTTGTTGAACTTCATGAGGTTCTCATGGGCCCTCTCCTCTATCCTATTAATGTCATGCTCCTTTATCCTATCGCTTATCTGAGTTGTAGATACTTCACAGATCATCACAGGCACAGCATTCACCAAGCACCCTTAAAATAAAGCAGAATAATGATTTCCCTCCCTCATCCCATGCTTTAATTTCACTGGCATCAGACAGTGCTAAATCATGTAAAAGAGCAGGGAAAAACAAACTGTAAATGTATAATTTCTCAAAATTATGGCATTTCTCTGAGTATAATTCTTTTCTTAGCCACAAGAGGTTACTAATTTGCTCCAGTACTTCAATGAGAAATTGTTGCCTTCTTTAGGTAGCACATAATGTCCATCAGCAAGTGTCTCTGCACGCAGGGAAACTTCCTCTTCTTTGGGTTGAGGCCAACTCTCATTCTCCGGGCCAAAGCAGAGGCTTTTACAGCACTGTTTCCCATCAGCAACTCCTCTCCAACACCAACACTATCTTCCAAACACAGGGAGAGAGTGCTTTCTACAAGGAAATTATTTAGTCATTCTCTGTATACTTCCTGGAATATGGGTGCATCTTTTTGCTTTGCTTTGGAGAGACAAATGGAAGATGAAAAATGGTGCTAATAAAGTTCTGTGCCTAAAAGCATAGTAAGAATTCTTAAGCTGATTTTAAATCCATGGGAATGCATAGGAATCAACAAGTGACTGGGCACTTTTAGAGGTATTTTTTAATTTTTTTTATGGCCAGTTATACACATTGGTAAAAACAAAACACAAATTGCCATACAGTTTTATATGTAACATTCAGCAAAGAAAAATCCAAAAACAGCTCCTGTAGGTACCTCTGGTAGCAGATGTCAGTTGGTTTCATGGCAGAAGAGCTTCCTTCTGTTGTTTCATGCTGCAGAAACAGAACATTGCAGACAGATAAATTTTTTCCTTTAAGTTTTTCATAATTACTTCTTCCTTCAGTGGCACATACTCAGACATACAATACAGAAGTTATTGTAATTTTTTTGCGGCTAGACAGTATTCATAATTGCCTTAGTTTTTCAGTCCTGATTTTTCAGTAGCTCTGAATACAAATTTAAAATACGTGACAGTCTTGACAATATACTAGCTCACTTCACACAGGATAATGGAAAGAACTTGCTGGGTCCTAGAGTCTGATTTTATGCCTTCATGGGCAGATATGTCATATGTTTATTTTTAAAAACAAAATTATCTATAGTTATCCTTGAATAAATCACAGGTCTTATTATTGTAGGAAGCTTCTTCTAGAAGCTATCCTACTAAAGCCATCTTGTAACTGTTAGGCCCTGAGACATCACTCTCCTTAAATCAGGAATTCTTTTTCTCTGCTTACTTACCCAATATGTATACAGAAAGGATTTATGAATTATGCTTCTCTTTGTTTCATTACCTTTGCTGTAAGTTCTAGAAATTCAGATGACTTAGTAATGAATCCACCTCTTATCACATAATTTTCTGTCAATTTGTAGATGGGAAGAGAAAAGGTCTCCTCATGGATATTTCTCATGGGTACTTCTCATGGTCTCCCATGCAGCTGGCCTCTGAGCATAATGAAGCTGGATCTTCTAAAATCCTGTGTCTTTGTCCTGCAACTGGTCTTCACAGTGCTCAGCACAACCTTAAGCTCCCCAGTGCTGTGATCACTCTATCCCAGGGTAACAATGGTGGTGATGTTGACAAGTCTTCTCAGTTCATGAGCAGTAAAACAAGCAATACGTTGTTCCTTGTCAGCTCATCCAGAATCTGTAGCTGGAGGCAGTCCTCAGTGTGTTCCAACAACCTGATGGAGATCTTCTGCACCTCTGTGTTGTTTTACCAACAAATGTTTGAGGAACTGAAGTCACCCATGAGGACCAGGTTCTGTTGGCTCAAGACTTCCTTGAGAAATCAAAATAAGGTTTCATCAGCCTCGTCATCCTGATCCTGAACAAAAATATTTTCATTTAAACCTTCAACCAAACTCCACCTATGGACAGATGTCATTTAGATTTAAGCATTTTCAGTCCTGAATAAGTAGTAAGATTACCTATGTCCCACTTTCATTTTGTCCAGATATCTTGCAGAGAAAGAGAAAACAGTGTCTTGTCAACTTGTTTGTGTTTTTCTATAGTTGCAGAGAGATTCTGCATATGTCTATAAAAATAACTTACTGTAAACTTGGGATGTTTGATGCTCTGACTCTAGAGTTACTCACCATTTTATTTATTTTTTTAAGAGTTTAATGAAACTCTGGTGTTGAAATAACAAATTACAGAAATGTAAATTAAAAAAAAACCTAGAGAACTGCACAGAAACACTATCTGTAAGTTCAAATAATGAATTTGAATTCTTTATGTACTTATTTAATAACACAGGCTGTTTTAATTCTCCTTAGGCAATCAATCTTAATTAGGTAATCTACTTTGATTATCATAAAATCTTTTTTTGTACAATAACATTGAACTGATTAAAACACTGGATTTCCTTCTAAAAAGTCAATTACAGATGAGATAAAACAGCTGTTATTCAAATATCTTTCTTTCCTTCTAAAGGATCCCAAAATTATTTACTATTACTGTAGGCGGGAAATACTTCATCGTCAATATATATCCTTCTGGGAATAAGGGAGGGTAAGAGCATCGTAAACATGTTAAGACTTGAAGCAACCACAAAACAGCCCTTGTTCAGAGGAAAAACAAACCCAACTCTAATCTACTAACAGCACTGTGTTTTCCAACCAAGTTTTTGCTGGCAGTTTTGAGAACCCTGACCCACCAGCTGGGTATGCCCATGCCAGGCACGTACCTACCCACCCAGTGCAGACCATCCCTAGCAAACCCTCCCCATCCCATGCTACAAGGCTGATGAACTTGAGCCAGTTTTGGCCCAAAGGCTGTGTGGTTCAGCAGAGATTTGTAACTAGCTAAATTACTCGTGCTGAAGGTGCGTGGCCCCACCAGGGCCCAGCACGGACCCAAGAAAATCAGCTGCAGCAGCCTGGAATAAGAGGGACAAGCTGGAGTTCGTCAAGCCCCACCTAAGCACACCTGCCATAAGTTATGGCCTAAAGTTGAATAGCTCAGCATTTAGCTGGGTGTTAGATACTTAGGAGCCAATATATTTAAGAGACATGCATTTTACTGAGGCTTCTTGTTTTAATTAGCATCACAAAAAGCAATTCTGTAACTGACAGAAGAATTGACAGCATAAGATTGCAATCCTTAACATGTATTTTCCACAAAGCCCCTGTGCACTAAGTGAACACATGAGAAGTTGTAAGCCTGCTATAGCTCTGAAATCATAAAGTTTGGCATTGATTTAGAAATGCCTCCTGCACGTTAAAGGATATAGGCTTTTGCTACTTCTAAGCACTACATTCCCCTATATTGTAGTCATAAATGGATCAGGTCATGGTTTTACTTTTAATGGGTGTATCTACTCTTCTGAAACAGTTCCTCCTGTATTTTTCTGTACCTGGCACATCACTTTGCATAATGGAGTTAGTGGAGCTGACATGCATAAACTGGATTTCTTTCAGGTGAAATTAGAGATAAACTAAAGGACCACACCTAATGTATTCCAGAAGTTCCAGCTTTCAGTCTCTGGGAATTAGTCTGAAGTGAAAAAAAAAAAAAAAAAAAACCAAAAAAAACTCAAACAAACAAACAAACAAAAAAACCTTCTGGTATGCTCTGAATCAATATCGACCAAATTTTACCCTTTAGTTTAAGGATGCAAAGATATTTTTCTTACAGAAGTGGAAAGCATGATCTATGTAGAATTCATATTTCCACACAGGGTAATGCATGTTGCATGTAATTTTCCTCTTGTAAAATGGCCTTACCCCATGCTATATTCTATTGTCTTGCCATCTCATGTGAGTGTTTTAAAGAACACAATTCTCATTATCTCCTATTTTACATTCCTTATCTTTTATATATTTCAGTATTTCTCATACTAGTGCTAGAATTAGACAATAAACTACCAAGTAACTAGTATGTTACTTTCATCAGTAAGGAATCTTGTAAAATTTGGTAGATAGCTTTCTGAAGAATGTGGGATGAATGTTCTGTAAGTTCTTTGGCACCGCAGACTAGCTGAGCTGAGAGTTTAGGGTGACATAATACATTTTTCCATGTAAATGCAAGGAAGAAAAAAAAAAACACAAAGGAATCTAGGTTTCATCCATGTTGTCACAAAGTCTGGTAAGTGCATTAGCTAAGGGTAATGATTAATTCAGCACTCATGTAAGTGAAATGTGCTGTCAAAGTAATTTTTAGTCTTAGTCCAAGTATAACTTCATCATCAGCTATTGGTAACTTGTCACTTCCTAATTTTGGTAATTTCTCATCCATATGGTCACTAACAAATATTCTGCATTATCACAATAAAGCATCTTTTAATACAAATGCACCAGTGTTTTCATAATACTAGCAGAACATTTTCCAGTGGCAATATAGTTCCCTCCACATATGATCTCATGACTAAATTATTCCTGACTTGCTGCCATATATACCCCTAGGTCATATATGTATTTTTCTTAATGGGTGAACATAAATTCTACTGTATGGAGAGAAGTAAAATATACTTAATAGGGAGGAAAACACATCCCTTGACAGGATGGAGGCTGGAAAAAGAAATGTTGCTAAATTAATGCCCCCTCTTCTCTGACTCTCATTTATCTTTGCTCTTTTTTCATATAATCATATGTGACAGAGAAATTAAGTACAGCATATAGGAGGAACAAAATAAGAGACATCATTTTCATGATACTTAAAACAATACTTCAAAAAAAGAAAGAGAACTAGTGTCATAGAACATGCAACAGGAGCCACTCCAGTTCTAACTTTCTCAAAAACAGGAAAAAGACGGTACATCCTGATAAGGTCATACTCAAAAGGCACAGAGGTCTCATCATTCATTTGTCCATGTTAGCTTGACTAAGAGACTGATGACCACCTCTCTCCACCTTGTACCCATCCACCAGTCTTCATGAATCCTTGAAGATCACACTTATATGCTTATTAGGCTGCAAAGACACATTGAAAACCTCAAATCCAGAGAGTAGTTGTTCCCAAAATATAAGACAGCTTTCTGCACGCTTGGTTCCAACAAGAGTAATGCTAATGTAGGGTAAGGACTTAAATGGCAAGAACAATCTTGCAATTTAATACGTTCTCCCTACTTTGCTACTAAGAATTCCTCTGGAGGAAGTCTTGTGGGGAAAAAAAAACACCAAAAACACACAAGGATCTAAGACCTACAGCTCAATAGTGTTAATAAATAGCAAAGCACCTGAAAAAACACTAGCTGGAACAGAGGAACCTGGGATGTGTGGAAGCATTGCTATTTTCTCATCAAGCCTTATTTCAGGACAAGGTTTAATTCAATCACACCATTTATATGATTCCCCAGCCAACTAGATAATTGCCTGAGATTTCTGTCTAAATTTTGCTTCACAGATCATTGCTGTGATAGAAACTGTTGCTTCTAAGACCTGAATTAGTGTATGCAAGCACTGCTGTTGTAAACAGCATGACAAAGAAACTGAAGGCTTATTTTGAAACTACATAAAATTTGCTTGGCCACATTAACACCAACTGGAGGTGCAAAATCTCCTGACCTCTAACAACTGAACTGTTTATGCAGTCAGGTGCCTGAAAAGAATCAGACATTAAAATCTGCAAGGATTAAATTTGAGGATTGTTTGGGGTCTGCAAGAATAACCCACCAGATACTTGCAGTCATGTGAAATGGCTCAGCCACGTCAGACGGACCTTAATGGCTCACTGGAATAAGTCTGCAGTTCTGCTTGTACACACATTTGCCTAAAGAATACACTACATGAAACTTGCAGAAAGAAATGCTGCTTAGACGAGTCAGAGTCTGGAGAAAAGCCAGGGAATTATTTTATCCACAAAAAGTTAGGTTCCTAAGTAAAGTCACAAATCTGGGCAAATATGGATTAGTATAAGAACTGGATTAGCATAAGAAATATGGAGTCCCTTTGTACAATGTCTTTATACCAACACAATACATAAAGCTCTAACTGTGCTTATATTTTATATCTGCAGATAGTTGAAACGCAGAAAGGTTATGTCAATTTCTCTAGTTACACACATAAGTCTAGTACTTACACTGAAAATAAATGGAGGATTTAGACTTATAACCCCTGAAAAAAAATTGCATTCCACAAAAATATCTTATTAAGAGAGTCCTAGGCCTGCAGAATTTGGGTATTCTGCAGTCCTTACTGCATCTTGTAAAAACTAAGAAATGCTCTTTATAAAGTCAGTATGTCCTTTTCTTGAGTGACCCCTTAAAGCTACAGCTAAAATAATTTTAAAAAAAAAAAGATAAAGAATGTAACAGGATTTGTAGTTCTCATAATTCACACATGCAAGTTACAGGAGACCGTAGAAAAAAAAAAGACTGATTTTTCTACACTAGACTATTAGAAGTCACATAGTAATATAAAAGTGAGAGCAAGAAAGAAATGAGAAATTTGTGACCAAAACTGTAGATATTTCTGCTAATCTGCAAAATCTATCATGGGGAAGGAATAGATTTTATGAATGGAGAACAAAATATACACTGTTTTAATAGTGAACATTTTGTATTAGCATGAGAAATATGGCATAATTGGTTTTTCATATGCTCAGGAACTTGACTGAAAAAAAAGTACAGTAAGTTGGAAGAACAAAATAAAGTCTATTTCAGAAAAGCATCAGTACCTTTCAATTGCTCCCTGACTAGACAACACCTTACTTGTTATTTAGGCGTTATTACCAGCTTGCCAAGGACAAATGGTCCAAGAAAGCAATTCCTACTTTAAGGCCAGTTTGGATTTTCTCCTGTACTGAACCTATTGAGTTTTATTATATAATTTTAAAAATCCTGCAAAATGGCTTAAAAACACTGGTTCCTGGTGTGTATTTCAGTCTAGCCTGTCTTGTCTAAACTGAACTGCCAGCACATGTTGGGTAACAGCCTTTGCAGAAACTCACAGAGTTGTATGTAAATAAGGACAATTATATCATCTAATCTGATCTGCAAAATAACAAAAGATGTTAGGTTTCATCCGCTTATTTCTCTATTAAGACAGTAAAGCATCCAAGCTTGAGCTGAACATGTTAAGAGAAAAGTCTCTCCCTTCCTCAATAGCTTGTCCCAATCTGAGATCAGAATGGTCCCTTAATTCCTGTTTGTACTTATTTATCCAGATTCTGCTGCCAGCAGTATTTATTAGGTTTTTCAACATTAATATAATAGTGACTCTACTAAGTCATTATCCTCTCCCCTCCCACCAAGAAACATGCATACTCATAAGGAGTCACTTGGTACATTCTTTTAATCAAGGCTTTTAAGTATCCCACTGTAAATTGTCTTCTGTGATCCTAAAATTATTTTTCTATGCCTCTTCTGTTTCTCAAAGTTCTTTGAGAAAGTAATAGAAGAACATCTTTCTAGCACTTCGCTACTCCCTCTTTCTGTGTATAAACTCAAGGATTACATAGTCCTTTCTCTCTTGTTCTGGCAATTCATGAGAAGCTAAAAGGACACTCACTAGTCCCTTTCAGGATATGCTTCCTATTTGACAACTTGCCTTTTGCAGTCCAGCATGCGAATGCCCAGCTTTTGTTGAAAGGGCCCAGCTTATCAATAAATCCAAATTCCAGTATAGGACTGAATTTTCTTGATGATTACTTAGTGTTCTTCAGTCTTCAGAGCAAACATTCAGCCATAACCTTTTGCTCCAATTCACAAAGACAGTGTTGATTGTGCTGGATCTAAGGCAGATCGTAGAATAACATTTGCTCACTAAGGACCGCGTTATTCATAATATGCAAGTTAGTCTATTCTTAAAACATTTAATATATGCTTTGCTGGTATTGTGGAGTATTAACTTTTAAAATTACAATTAATTCTATGTTACATTAAGGCTTTCAAATCTCTAGGTAGATTGTAATCCAACAGTTACCATCACGTCCCACACTAGTAATTGCAAATGAAAACATCAGGTTTGTTTGACAGGTAATGTAGCTAGTCCAGGCTTCCTTAGATCCATCTTTCTGTGCATTTTGAACATCACTATCACCTCACCACTCTCCTAGTTGTTTGAAACTTCCCTGCTATTATCAGCATTTGTTTTAAAAACATGGCATCTGGCCAAAAATTTCCTTTGCCACCTGTCCAAGTATATGGTCAACACAGCATTCAGTTCAAGACAGCTGAAGGTATGATCTCTCTGCAGAATTATCTCAAGCAGTTTTGGTCATAACTAAGCTGTCCACTTCACAAGAAGGTCATAGACAAGCTGTGCCCGAGAGCTGTTGGTCCTCCAGTATTTCCCAGTTTTTGTGCATGCTCAGGAAAGGGCACTTTTACCACCACCCACAACACATGTGGATCAGTTCACCAGCTGCAGTACAGAGAATAGAGGATATGTCTTCTAGAGGACTTAGGCCACAAGAAGGACAAAGCCAAAAATATAACACTAGTGAGAAAACTGAAGCACAGACTCACATACACTCTGAGCTGGGTGCTAGTTGCTCAAATGGTGCCTGCAGAGAACACACCCCCTCAACAAGCATAGCATAGCGCAAATCATCAGCTTTCTCTGAGTCCATCTCCTTATCCACAGGCTCAGATTGCAAGGAAGTCAGAAAGATTCTTGCATCCCTTCCCAAATAGCCTCAGTGTCATGCTCCTTTGCTTTGTTTCCATCGGCATTAGCACACCAGGCACAGAGCAACTGCTTTCCTCTGGCTCTGCTTCAGGAACAGGGCTGGTGTCAGTGCAGCTGACTGGACCCAGTAGGTGGGAATAAGCCTTTCCCCACAGCTGCGGTAGGTTAAAGTCACCCTTTCTTCTCCAGAGCACACAGAGCCAGTGCTGAAGGTGCTAGGACTATAGGTGGTGCTCTGGCTATAGGTAGTGCTCCCCACATAGCCAGTGCTCCATACACAGAAGTTTGGACTGTTAGGCTTCCCCCTCACTCTTATAAAACAGCCTGTGCAAGGACAAAGTGTAGAGTTTATATTAGGAAAAAATTTCTTCACCAAAAAAGGCGGTCAGGCACTGGAACCGGGTACCCTGGGAAGTGTTTGAGTCCCCCATCTCTGGAGGTGTTTAAAAGACATGTAAATGTGGTGCTTAGGGACATGGCTTAGTAGTGGACTTGGCAGTGTTGGGTTAATAGTTGGATTCATGATCTTAGAAGTCTTTTCCAAACTAAAGTTTTCTATGATAGATGTGAGGAATAAACAGGTTTCAGGTCATTCATTCACACCAGGCCTGTGTCTATTCATATTTTGTTTTTCTTTGCCTCGGCCTGAGCTGAAGCAAAGCTGTTAATGTGGATGGCAGCAGGCAATGAGAGGTGACTGTTTCAAGAAGGAATTCTTTATAGCAGATGTTTTTTAAATAAAGTGGCTTTTTTTCATCTAATACTTTTAGCAAACTCTAAGGAAGTCAAAATCTGTTCTGAATATATATAAATTCAGCTTTGTTAAAAGATCGATTTTTTCTTCTTATTCTCTTTTACTTTACATATAATTTGAGGGATTCTTTTGCTTTCTTTTAATGACAGGGATTGTTCTAAAACAGGATTCACTGGCTTCTAAAATTTCTTAGCTAAGAAGTCAGATAGCAATTAATGACTTGTTGGAAGAGAAAAATGTCATTTTCTGAGCAGGATTTTTGCTCCATAAAAGAAAACAAATTTATGAGACAAAATAGAAAAAAGAAAGCCCACAAATCTAGAATAAATACAGAATAAATAATATAAGACTCTAGTTCAGGGATGCAACCTAAAGCCCTGTACATCATGCACATCTCTGAAGAGTTAAGGAATCCATTTAAAAAGTATCTAAGCTAACTGCAGCAACATTTTGTGACCTGTAGTTGTTTTCATTAGAGGATAAATTTTATTGGCTTACGTTAGAAAGATCTTCTGCATGGCAAAAGATATACATAACCATCTTTCATTTCATGCATTTTGTTTCTGCTGTCTGCATTCAAAAGAAGTTGTCTTAGAATTTAATTATACAGATTATAATTTACAGATGCTTTAATTATAGTGTGTAAACCTTCAGATAAATTTAACCAGGAAGGTGAGTTTAACCTTGAGAAGCTGCAGCGATGTACTACTTCACATACCATAATTTAATTATATTACCAAAGGGTTAGAAACAAATTTAATTGTAATTTAAACATTTACCTATTCCCAGATGCCAGAATGTCTTGCATACAGATAAATTCTCTCAGATAATTCTAAAACACATCACAGAAGTGACTATCATGATCACAAGAGTTTTGGATGACAAAGTAGAGATTCAGAGGAAAAGTAGTCATCAAAAATCCCACCAGCATTATAAAAGCAGGATTACTGAAGTACTTGTGTACTTTCACAAGTAGTTTAGGCTACCTAACACATAGCTAGTCTTCAGTTCTCCAGCCTTAGAGAATACCTGGGCTCAGTGTTACAAACTTAACATTCTTAATAAAGTGAGCCCTGATATTCAAATACAGGATGGCAGAGGACTCTGGAGGAAATCAAGGTAATTACCTGCTTTTGATTCACCTCTTGCCTGAGAGCTATCTTCTGTGAATTTAGTCTGTATGAATAGGCATGTTGAAAGAAATGATAGAGAAGCCTCTGGATCCTAACAGCAAGGAAGTAATTATTTTCCATGCAGATCAAGGCATTTTTACTTGCTGGCCAATGCTGTATTTCTCTACCCTCTAGTGGTGAAAACACACTCTCAGAAAACCACTGTTTTAGAAAACATCATTAAGATTTTGGCAGATGATATATAAGCATTAAAAAGTTCGTAATGAAAGATAAAATTAATTTTTACATTGCAATATGTTACCAAAGTACTTAAGGCACCAAAATGTATTAGCAATCTATAACTACCAAGGAAAGAAGCAAGGAAGTCTGCAGTTTGTGGGAAATATGATCTACTTCATTGGTAAACTCAAGCTGGTAAATCCTAAGGTAAGACTATAAGCAGACTTTTAAATGAGTTCTGTAGTTAGTAAATATGTGGCATGTAAAATATAAGGAAATTTTAGTTGTTTTCTGTAGAAGTATTTTATTGAGTATTAGAGACTTGTTCCTTTTTAAAAAAGAAAGGAGTTTCTAGTTCTGCTTCTGAAAATCTACTTCATACAATGCCAACTATAAAATCACTACTTAAACTTCTGTAACAAGAAAATAATAGAGAATTCACAATTTCAAAGACATTTTTTAATGACTCAGTAGATAAATGTAAAAGGAGAAAAAGATGAAACTTTCAAATTACATTTGTGGGTATATTCTGTAGTAGTGACCTTCCCCAAACTACACTTGCAGTAGAATTTACTTCACTGGCCATTAAAAAGGAGGCATTACAGTATTTAATTACAAACTGCAAAAAGCCAAGAGGAAGGGCATGGGTATGAAAATCAGACACATTAAAATAAAATGTACACATGGGGGAAAAGGAATCAAACCTTTAACTTCATAAATTGGTAAGTAATTGGCATTGAGAGAGCAAAATATAGTACTCAGCATTTTTATAAGGCTATAGATGCTATAGCATTTGGATTCCAGATCACAGCATGTAAGGTACAAACAAAAATTCCAAGAGTATTTTGATGTGTTTGTCTGCTCACCTGCCCCCAGGCCTAGAGAAGTTGAAGTGAGATGTTGTTAGAAGATACAGCATATTCATGAGTGAAAAGCATTAGAGCATGTCCATTTTCAGAGAGCTTAAATGGTACAGAGGAATATGGCACCAGACAATCCATTCTGCTGGAGATGCATTTTGTCCAAAAAAAAAAAAAAAAAAAAAAAAAAAAAAAAAAAAAAAAAAAAAAAAATCGCTTCTAGCATTTTAATTTATTTTAGCCACTTATTTCCATCAATGCATTTCACACCATTGACCAACACAGCTATGCCAGCAGAAGTCCACAGCACAACCTTGGTTTAAGAATGCTATTGATATAAAAACATTTCAGGCCTCCTAATCTGTGTTGTTTTCCTATGTAGACTGTCAAAGCTGTTTCTTTGTGACTTCATTAGGACTGTTCCCACCACTGATTTCTACTGAAAACTTGCCTCCCCTGGGAGTACAAAAAATATGCCTGTGATGAACCTGCATCTTTTCTGCAGTGCTGGAGCCACTTGGGTGCTCAACTGTTCCCATTGCAATGAGCAATTTATGTGACTTGTGATTTTAAATAGGCAAGAGGATCTGCTCTGAAGTCAATCTTCAGTTCTGAAAGACAAGTGCAGGTTGTAATGCAAAAATATTATTTTAAAGGACTTTGATTTAACAAGGACTATTTTTAAGGCTGTGTTTACAGGTCAGTGTTCTCCTTTCTTCTCTCCATTGCTGACAATTAAAATTAGTAGACTTGAAGTGAAAATATGTCATGGCTTTGGAAATGCTGAACTTGGAATCTGTGTTTGTGGCAGTTACCAGAAAATTAATGAAGATAGTTTTAAGCTGACTTGTGAAGTGTAATAATAAGGAGAAAATATGTCTATAAATCTAGAATAGTAACTATTACTAAATGCACTCCAGGGTTATCTTTTTTTATTTTTTACTTTGTCATTGGATCTCTTTGCAGACAAACATAAATGTTGCTCTGTCCCCTGAAGTCATATCCAATCTGTATGCAACACTTGCTATATGGTATGGCTCTCAGTTTTTAAGGAGTCTCAAGACCTTTTGCCTTTTGTAATTCCATACCTCTGTGGATGTTAATTAATTGGTTTCTTCTCTCATTGATCTAAGTTATTGCATTCCAGTGGACAGGAAAATTGATCTGAATATGAAATACTAGAAGTTACACTGTTTATTTTACTAGAATTTTATATAATGTCCAATTATTAATAACAATTACTATTGTTAATTAGTAAGATATAAAAACTAAAGTCTCCTCTACTTCATCTTGAAAATCTTTGATAAAATATATTAGCATAAAAGCATTACTGATTCCATTCAGTCAGAGTTCATTCATTCAGAGTTTATAAAAACATTAGAATCCTGTGACTCCTTGTGAGTGGCTTATCTAGTCTGTACTTACTGACACTGGTGGCTTGTGGTTTTTCAGTATGTTATCTTATAAATTAACGTGCCATTAAAAATGTTATATTAAATTCTCATAGTGATTTCTTTTTATAGCCTCTGCCTATGTGAATGTATTTAGTCTCAGCATCAGAAAACAGTCTGAAATGAAATACTGTAGATTTTGAATGATTCCATGTAGTTGAAATATGACTTACTATCTGCAGGAACAGCTGCAGTGATGGAAAAATCATAAAGCAGCATAACATTGGATCAGGTAATACCTTTATATCCTCATACACTATCCTGGTTTATCTCAGCCTCTTACAGATTTGAGCAGTTTTAAAGGACAGGGGGTCTAAGGGCATGCTAGATATGTGCCTTGCTTCTACTAGCTATCAAAATAAAAATCTGGTTTGTGGACTGTATAAGTTGCCAGAAAAAAAATCCATTATGCTTTTTGGTCTTTTTTTAAAGATCTCTCCACCCTGTATGGATCTTATTTGTGAAACACAAGGGCTGTGTGCTCCTGGGTGGGATGAGCCTGGGATGAACCAACAAAAAAAGATGTAAACTTACAACAACAAAGTGCATGACCAAGGACAGCAGAAGGCCCTCAGGAATCTGAATTAAGCATCCTCTTATGCAGGGAAGTATGGGAGGTGGGGGGTGGGGGGGTGGGGGGGGCAGGGATGGGGGGAAGGCTGTTTGTTTTACATTTAAGATCATCTGCAGCAGTTTTTCATGAGCTGAACAGACTGGTCATGGCACTCTTTGGTTTTAGCTAACTTACAGCAAGGTCTAAGCTATTCTGAACAGGGGAAATCCATAGCCATGGTTACTGTAAAAAGTGTTCTTTGTAAACTTTATTCATGGGTTTTAATAAAAAAAAAATCCACTAAAAATCATGGGAGCGAGATCCAGAAAAAAAAATTATCCATTTTTTAGCTAAGTTCCCATCCCACTCTGTTTATGAGTTAGATTATATCTACATGGAGGTCCCTGCCCCTACCATTTATACTGGCCAAAGTAGCTGTTACGCTTAGACAGCACAGCAAGTTCTTTTTTCAAAAATGGAAACACACACTGATTTTTTAGATTTCCTTGAGAGGTTAGATGGTGTGTAGATATTCTGCATCATTCACTGAGACTTGTGAACAGCAACTTCTGCAATTCCAGCCTTCCCTAGGGAGAGTGTTATCTCTGTTGGTATATACATAACTTCTTTAAAAGAAAAAGAAGGAGGGAGAGAGACGGACAGAAGGAAAGACAGGCAGACAGCATGGAAGGCTTATTTTCCTTTGAATGACTGAACTCCAGCAGCAATGCATTATCACTGATACCTGAATCTTCATTTAAAACTGTTATGCTGTCTGTAACAAGCTTCTGAAGGCACCTCTATTTGTAATCCTCTGTCACCTTCTTTTATATCAGATGGCTGGTATACCTGCCTGCAGCTTCTGTAACTTTTTCCATGGAAGCCTGAATAGCTGTGCTCCAAGATATTAGGTGAAACACAAATTTCTTCCAGTTACTCTGACACCTTGAATGTAGAATCTAACACAGTTTACTATGAAGAATCTCACTTTTTCACAGAAACAACTTTTTTTATTCCATATTTTCTTCTATAATAAAGCATGTATCTGTTTATTACATACGTACACCAAAACTGCCAACGTAATACAAGGCTTTTCTGTGTAACTCTCATATCTATATAAATATCATTACAGACAGTTCACTGACTCTATTTTGCTGCTTAACTTCTATTACAACTTATACAAGTTTACCTTGGAGGCTCTTCATGACTTCATCTTTCATGGACTTTATTGTTGTTACTCTTTTTGGGTTTTATAGGTCTCATATCAAAATGCTCTTGAGCACTGTCAAGAATGATATGGCAATATAGTTAAGACATGTCATAGGTGTATCCTCATTCCAGAATACCTGTTCAGTCAGGCAGGAAAAAGTCACAGCTGGTCTGTGTGATGTGACATACACACATCCTTTCTAACACAGTAGAATAGACCTGAATTTCAACAGTGATATATGCCCCATTCATATGCTTGTTTGCTAATGCAGTTATGGAAATCATTTTAGCATTTGTATCAGTTTTCTCAACCTGGAGAAAACTACTTCAAATTAATGCAGTCCATTTTCCTACCTACATACTTAACAGGAAGTTCTGGCAAATGCATACATGTCTTCAACAGCATGTGTTACAGGGCAATCCTAAAAGTGCAGTGGCTGTTATGCTCTTGATAACCACAACACACTGGGGCTTGGAACAAACCAGTTGCAGTTGGCTGGCAGTTTGGGAGAAGGTGTGTTTGCAGAGTGTCGCCTAATCATAGAATCATAGAATAGATTGGGTTGGAAAAGACCTCAGAGATCATCGAGTCCAACCCTTCATCCAACTCCCGTCTGTTTACTAG
>JAWWEU010000001.1:95825751-95847239 GCA_035583155.1 Acropternis orthonyx | reverse complement strand
TCTTGTTTTCCACAGTTGTTTTTCCCTTTCTTCAGCTTTCCCAGGCCTGGCCCAAGGACACAGGTGATGTTTTCCACGGCTTTTCCCAGGCCTGCAGCAGCATCCTCTTAAAGGCAAAGCTGTCCATATTCCAGCAATCCCCAACAGATCTGCACTGGGAACATAAGGGTGAGCTATTTATAGCACCACTGTAATAGAAGTCAAGTGGCTAAAACCTTTTTAGTACAATCTGAAATACCTATATGAGGAAACTTGTCAGGTGGATTATATGACACTACCACAACCATCCCATGGTGAGCACCAGGTGCTTACAAAGGTGAAGGTGACTACTGGGTACTTGGAAACATATTCTGTGACCCAGGCCACTTCCCAGAACACTGTCTTGGGCCTTGAAAAACAACCCCTGTGGTGACACAACACCCCTAAAAGAACCGAGTCGGACAATGTGACTCATTTCCAAAACAATGTCATGGACACCTGAGCCAAGGAGCAGGTGTGTCACATCCCCTGCCATACACCAGCCTCTGGGAAAATTGAACAAAGAACTGTTGATAACTACACTGAGAGCATTGGGTGCTGGGGCATTCAAGCCTTGGGACACAAATTTGGAAGAAGCCACTTGTCTAGTTACCACTAGAGGATCTGTCAGCTGACTGGCCCTGCCCAAATGAAAGCTCTGCACACTATATAAACAGGTAAGGTTGTTGCACTACATTTATGAATATGACTGAGATAAAACAGTCTGGGTTATGCTATTTATGCCATTGGCTTTCATGGCCACCTGGGCACACTGCCAGTACACGTTCAGCCAGCTGTCAAGCAGCACCCCCAGGTTCTTTACTGCTGGGCTGCTTTTCAGCCACTCTTCCCCAAGCCTGTAGCATTGCTTGTGGTTGCTGTGACCAAATGTAGGACTTGGCCCTTACATAAACACACTCACACATGCCCACGCTCTAGCAGTCACATGTGTAAACACTCTCACATACACTGACACACTCACACTCTCACACTTACCACAGGTACACACTAATGTGCTGACATTCCCACTCCCTCAGAAAAACACACAAGAACATGTTGTCACACTAACCAAACCACTCAAGTATAAACACACACCTCTGGTGCAAAACAGGGACCTTTTTAACTTTTCCTCCCTTTGAAGCTACAGCAGGAGGCCAAAGTGTTTTTATGATATGCAGCTATACTATTAAGTTGCTCTTACTGGCAAGTTCTTCTGTTTCCATGACAATTTCAATCAGTTTTCTTTCTTTTTCTAATTTTGCTTTGACTTTGCTTGTTGCTGTGTCTCTCTTCAAGGTAATATTGAAAACAGAAAGTATCTGTTCTCTGAAACACAAAGAATGGGTTTTGGAAATGAATCCTTATTAATAGGAATGAAGGGGCTGGTGATAAAAAACTCTCCCAACAGATACAATAACCCAACAGTTGGAGTTACTTGGTCTGGAGAAGAGAAGGCTCCAGGACACCTTATTGTGGCCTTTCATTATGTCAAGAGAGCTTATAAGCAAGATGGAGAGAGACCTTCTGCCAAGGTCTGTACAAACAGAAGCAAGGGCAGTGGTTTTAAACTGAAAGAGGGTTGGTTTAGAGTGGACAGGAGGCGTTTGTTAGGGTGAGGACAGTGACACACTGCCCAGCAAACTTGTGGTATCTTATTCCTGGACCTATTGAAGGTCAGGTTGGATGGGGCTTTGAGCAACCTGATCTAGTGAAAAATGCCCCTGCTTCTGGCAATGGGATTGCGCTAGATGATCTCTGAAAGTCCCTTCCAAAGCAAAGCATTTCACGATTCTACGATTCATAGAGCTGAGCACATTCACCTGCTGCACTCTGTTTCTCATTCCAAGTGCTTAGGCCTGTTCTGTCCAGCCCTAGGTCACATTCCTGCCCTATTCCTTTGTTAGCCATTGACAGCATGGGAGAATGTCCAAGCACATAGGGGTAGGCATGAGCTTTGGAAAATCAAGGCCTGACTGGTTTGTATCTGGTAAGGCATGTGAAAGGAAGTAGGAATTGCTTGTTTAAGTATGCAGGTTACAAAAGGAAGGCTGTAGAAAACATGGGCCTCCAGATGATCGGAGCCAGAGCACAATATATCCTCCTTGCTGTAATTCCAATTTTGGGGGTTAATGGGTTTACCAAAAGCCTTACGCTGTTTCTGTTGGAGATAGCAGAAAGTGGCAACATGAGGCTATAAAGGGCTCAGAGAAATGAACACATTTGTCAGCGACCTGTGCTGGTGAACCTCAGCAGGAGCAACCTCTGCTGCATCAAAATTCTCTGCAAAGGCCATGAGTTTACCATGGTTTAGTTACAGTTTTGCAATCCTCTAAATACATTGTTTAGCTATAGGTTTTGGCAAAATTTCTCTCTTTCAGGATATATGTAGTTAATAAACATTTTGCAAAATGGTTTGTTAACAATCATGCTCAGTGTTACTCTTTATAATGTGGTTGGAAAAAAACACCACAGAGTTACACACATGCAAAAAAAAAGATAGTTTCCTAATAGAAGTTTCAGCACAGAACTGCCACCTGTTCATTTTGACTTCTAGTTATTTCATTTGAGCAATGTAAGGTTTAATCTTTTTAAGCCTGTCAGCTGAAAGTATGCTGCTAATTGGCAATGTATTTTGCAAGGAAAAACTCAGGTTATTTTCTTCATATAAAATTTTCTGTGGAAAAGAAAAAGAAACACTTTAGAACACTCTAAGCAAAAAAAATAAAATAATCCTGACATTTCCAAGGTGTCTTTCTGATTTCTTGAGTGACACAAAGACTTTGTTTCACATGCTGTTAAAGAGTGACCTTTTGCCAGAAGATGGTGTGCTTCCACCACAACATGCTGCAGTGAGCTTGAGGAAGGGACTGTGTTTGCTGTGTCCCTCTTCATAACTTAAGGAATAGTTATGATGAAATCAAAAGGAGTCTGTGGTAAAAAAGCATAGTTCATACTTGGTGAATAAACACATTACTGTCTTTTCAGGCATAATCTGCTTCTACTTCAGTGGATTTTTATATATGGTAATTATATCAAAAGAAGTTTGTAAAATAATTTTAAAATAAATATTTAATTATTATTTGGAGACAAAGTCTTGAACTGAAAAGAATAGGCAACTAAGATTTAAAATACTTGGATGACTCAATATTTGAAATTCCATTTAAGTGTTTGAAATGTTTCCACATAAATAACTTGGTTTCCTGTTTCCTTATGCAGACTTGGATGAAATTTTTAAATTAAAGCTGTTTTGTTGTTAAACAATTTATTCTGCAGAAAGTGTTAAGTATTTGATTTCTGTGTAAACTGAAACTGAAAAGTTTCTATACCCAATGTCCTAGATACTAGTGAAGTTTAGCAGGACTATTACTTGTGAGTGTGAGCATCTGATGGGTTGGATCATAGAATCATAGAATGTTAGAATGGTTTGGATCATGTAGTTCCAACCCCTCCGCCATGAGCAGGCACACCTTTCACTAGATCAAGTTGCTCAGGGCCCCATCGAATCTGGCCTTGAACACTTCTAGAGGTGGGACATCCACAAAACCTCTAGGCAGCCTGTTCCAGTGCCTCACAGCCCTCACAAAAAGTAAAGAATTTCTTCCTGATATCTAATCTAAACCTACTCTCAGTGTGAAGCCATTCCTCCTTGTCCTGTCACTACATGCCCTTATAAATAGTGTCTCTCCAAGGAGAAGTAGAACTTCTGATGTTTTTAAAGTTTTTATAAGATTCAACTTATGTTTATGCCTTTAAAATGAAAAACTGACAGAGTGAGATCTACCATTTCATGGCTTTTACTGGCTGGAAACTCCATACACAAATAGCACATGGACGATGCAGTAGCAACAACAAAGAAAAAGCTTTGTTGGCAATGTGTGCTTTGTCCCCTAGAAATTTGCCCTGGTTGCCTACTTATGGTGGTTTCTCACTTAGTCTTTCTCAGAATTAATATCAAAGTTGCTGGGGCATGTATTCTGATCAGGGAAGCACAGGGCACTGACATGTACTGCAAAGAACTACACAGCTATCTAGCTGAATGGGTTGTAAAGAAGGGGAATAGACACGTGGTAGATTGCTGGATTTGTCATTTTCATATGTTTGCTTATCTAAAAATGAAAATATAAAGCAGAGACTGAGGCTAAAGCAAAACAATTGCTAATCAAACTTGTTAAAATACAGGTATTTTTGTTACAGATTTTTCAATGTCATATTGAAAAACATCTCGGCTTCCCCAGGAAGGATTACTTAGACTGCAGTACAACTAAACCCAGACAGCCTTGCAATTTATTAAAGAACTGATAGCAGTGATGTAGCAAGACTGACTTAGTCATAAAACCAGTTTTTGCCACTGGAATCCTGTAATGTGTGTCATCAGAAGACTTTACAGAGGTCTGGGGTGGCATAAATGAAACCAGCAAAGGAAATTAAATACTCCTGCTGCACCCTGTTTATTTCAAGGGTAGCAATAAATAGCAGTGTTTATACACAAATATTCAAAGCCAACTGCAGAGTGGGACAGTGCAAGTGTATGTCTATTTTGAATGTCAGAGACATGAAATGGAATAATAAACTTATCTTGTCAATGAGAAGAAGAATTTTAACAAGCCTTTGCAAAAACAAAATAGTAAGTCTGACAAAACCAGCTTTAAAACTTCATAACTGCTGCACTGATTGAAATCTATTGCAATTTTTGGGCCTCTCACAATGTCATATGGACCTATCCATACAAAATGGGAATTTATTGAAGCTCTTTTAGGTAAATCTTTAGAGGCAGATCACAGGCTGATGACTAAAAACGATTACAGTATTTAATTGACAGGGTAGTTACTATGTGGTTCTTAAGGAAATGTGAAGAAAGAGAGCATATATCAAATCTGAAATGTGCAGAAGGAGAGTATATATCAAATCTGGAAAACATTTAATACAGAGATGTGTTTCCAAAAAAGCCTCATTTTACACCACTGTGCCCTGAACTAGCTGAATCTGAGTCACTTCTAAGAAAAATCATACAGGTGTAACTGTGTTCATGTTTTGTACTTTACCCAAACTAATGAAACCTCCCTCGAGGCTTCTTTTCAAAAGTCTTCTTCATTTATGCTTTTCAAGTGCCAGAACAAACTCTGAGCTGCAAAAGGCAAGATGGATATATAGTTAATTAGCATTTTGGAAAAGGTTATTCCTTTAAGACAAAGCAGAAAGATCATCTGTCTCTACCAGAGAGGTGAGGTTTCTTGTTTTATTCAGACATGCCCACAGGAATAAGGTAGCTAAGCTCTCCAACTATGGCAGTCTGGTGGAGGAGGGAATAGAGCCATTTAATCTGATACTTAAGCCTGAGTCCAGTTTTAAAGTCAAGTATCCTTAAGAGCTCATCACTAGCACAAGATACCCTACCCTCATAAAGGGTGACCTCATCTCACATGCAGCTATTGCAGCACATTGAAAAACTGAACCAACAGCTTAATAATATACATTTATAACTTCCCAGGTGTTTGTAAAGAGGAGAATTATGATGTCCATAATCTATAGCCAGCTTTTACAAATGACAGTGCTCTATGAGGAACCCAGAATTAGTGCCAGGTGATCTGTATGTACTAGAAAAGAGGATCTTTCTTCCAGCATCATTTGCCATGGCACATGCTACTCAACAAGAACAGCATTTGCTAAGTTAGACACCCAGATGTAGGCTGGAAGACAGCTTTCACTGACACAAAGGATACTTTCTCTTTCCCTCAATTATTGCTTAGATAGAGGTAAGCATTACAACACTTAATTAGAACCAGTAAGAATAAATGCTTATTCTCAGGACCCTCATGCTTATACTACATGATCTATGCTGTGAAGAGGAGGGAAAACATTATACCTTGTAGACAATTCAGAGTAATAAAGTCTTTAGTGTATCTTAATCAGAAAAGCCTCCTTGCCATTGAAGCATCAGCTGATACATTGCAATCATTGATTTGCCAGAGGTCTGGGGTATCACCCACATGAGGTCCTGCCATCGGTTTTGATTCAGTGCACAGCTCTGTCCTAGGCTCCACAAAGGGCTAGCACAGCATCAGGTGAGCAGAAGTAGGAGGAAATGGAAGGTAAAAGCAAAGGTAAGCTGGGTCAAGGAGTACAACCATGGGGACAGCAGCATTGTCAGAGCTGGTCCATACTGGGATCCATCCAGTACTGATAGCAGAGAAAACTCTTCGTAAACTAGAGCCTGGGTAGTGCTATCCCTACCAAATGCTCTAGAAATATATGCTATGCCCTCATCACATAGCCATGATTACAATCAAAGAGTATTGCCTCCACTTATTGCTCCAGATTTTGGCTACTCTACTGACAGGAAACTGTGTAAGCACTGGGAGAAATCTAGAGAAGAACACTGGCAGTGGCAAATGTCTTTGGAAAAGCCACCCATCAAGTAAATTTGAAGGGATTGGGTTCAATCAAAGTTGAAAAATAAGCTAGTACCTTCAGGTATAAACCTTGCTATAAAGCAGATTCATGATCATTTTGTTCCCCTACTCACAAAGAATGAAGTTTAGTGCAATTGGCAAGAAAGGAGTTTGGGTTACACACAAGAGGACATATCTTATCTGTAAGGACTGTGACACTGGAACTGTTCCCTTAGTGTCAGGCTTGAGGGAATGCCCCCTGCTCCCACCCACACTCCTGGGGCCGACTTGTAGCCCCTTGATGCAGCTGAGACACACAAACAACCGTGAAGCGAGCAGGAACAGAGAGATTTGACCACACAACCCGGGCTTATAAACCCCCGGGGAGGGCCCAGGGAGCGGGGCTGTGATTGGGTAAGGGTTTGGGTGGAGGGGAGCGGTCAGGGGACCCGGGTAGCCAATGGGAGAGGGGGAGGATCCATACTCGAGGGATTGGGGGAGGAATGGGGAGGGACAGATTGGATGACCAATAGAGTAAGGACAGAGGCGGAGCTGGTTCTAAGGGCAGGGCAACCTGGCAGTGTTCCAGCAAACCATGAGGTCACTGCCCAGGGGACGGGATGGCAGAACCCAAGAGAGGGGTTTTGCTACAGTGAAACATGAGAGACAAGCAGCCTCTCTGCTTCTTTTGGTCCTTGATAGAATTTCTGCAGTGATGATTCCGGTTCTAGAGAAGGTTTTTCCATCCTTCATAGCTTAGTCCATTTCCCACACCTTAGAGTAGTTCTGGGGGATCTTTGATTTGCTTTAATAGGTTTAGCAAACACCTAGCCAGGACAAATTACATTTCCTAGAAAGACCTCAGTCCAAGGAGCTGAACTCTGCTAGTCTTCATTGGCACAGCTTTTCTCTGAGTTTATAGGACTTTTTCAGGCCCTGATAAAGAAAAATACATAATTTTAAAACCCCTGTGTGATCAGGGATGAATGCAACCATTTCTGTGTCCCATGATCTTGTTTATTTGAGCTCAAAGAGGAAACACGTGGTTTGATTTGTAGTATCTTGAACATGAGTCTGTGAAGTCAAGTGAGAGTAGCCATATGTGAATATGATACAGAGTTATAAAATGGCCTGTCTTTATTGGGGAAGATTGCTAATTAGTGATGACTTCTGTAGAATGACAATTAACCTTTGGCACAAAATTAGTCTTCAAAGCAAGGATACATCTGACCAGTGAAGGCGTACAGTTGGTCATAACCCTTAGCACTGGAGCTAGAGAGGATCCAGTGATGAAGAAGCAACTCTCCCACTGCACCATGTTGCTGGTCATGAAAACGTGACTTCTGAATAAACAAGCTGACTTTCATTTGAAAATCCAAATGAATAGAGAAGAGAATTTCTATCACCAAGGCTCATCTATACCCCGCTGTTTTAAAAGCTGGGTGCTTCGGCTTTTCTCCATTCAACTGAAGAACACTCTACCTTCTCAGGCGTGAGTTAGTGCCACTTCTTCCACAGAGGCCCTCTATCCCTGCAGCAATTTCTAGCAGGACTCAGCCATTCTCACTTTTTACTGTCACTTTATTTTCCCCCTTCCATTCCCCTTGCCCTGTCACCTGCTGACCTGACAAGAATATGTTGTTTTTATCTTGGTTAACAAGTTCCACTCTGAGCATTGCAACATCTCTTGTAAGGAACAGGACACATCTTTCAATCAGTGTGTTACAGAAGCCATGAAGACAAAAATAATGCTGACCAAAATGTAATTGCACAGTGTAGAAGAACATGTGCAGAAGATTAGTACAGCATGGCACAAAGAAAATTTGCATCAAGGACATTGAGAATACTGTTAACGAAAAAAATTAAAAAGACAACATACAAAATTTTAAAATGCTACTGCCTTAATGATACATGGCCACATGAAGCAGCAGATCAAATTGTGCTATCAAAACATTGCTCAGCCTATGTGAGAAACCATGATTTTGAAATCTATCCAAGATTTATCCAGAGTTGTGAGCAGCCAGATACTCTGAAATCCACAATGTCATCTTGGTTTTACTGAAAACACTGGACATTTAGCTTTTCATGAAAAGGGAGTTGGTTCCTTCCCTATTTTGTAAAGCATGACTGGTTGCAAGAATATATAATTATTGCACTAAACCAACCTTGTTGCATATACAATTAAAGCTGAAATAGTGCTTCTATTCAGCTTCTAGGCTGAAGATGAGAGACTTCTTCTGACAGTGGTATGGCTAGCACATTTCCTCCCTATTCCATGGAAAGTTTTCAGATCCTCCTCTAGCCAGTGTCCATCTGTAAACACTACCTTAGACTGGATTCAATTCAAACCCTAAACTGCCTGGATGCAGCTGTTTTTCCTACATCTCAAGGAAACATTTTGTGGTTTCTCACTTGGGACATAATGGATAATTACAGGTGGGACTCTAGTGCTGCCTATTATTAAGTCCCTGTTCTGCGTTGTTTATCATGTTGCCAAATTAAATTAACCATTCAGGCTCAAATTTTCCATAGTGGCTGTCTGCTCTGGGACAAGTTTTATTTCCAAGAGGGAGAGAAGAAGAAAAACATTGTTTTATCCAAGGTAAACACACTGTTCTGTGAACAGTAAAGCCACTTGAAATATTGTGTGACAAGGCTGTAGCTCAAATGCATCATCTGACCTTTTGTACGAATTGAATGAATACTGATCCTTTCCCCCTTACCTACATTAAGAATGTCTCTCATCTGTACTGGTGTTTTTATGAAACTTGTAGGAGCTTGATATAGGGGCTACTACCCTCGTGTGGAATTCTCTTAAACAAATGAAACCTTACAGAAGCTATATCTGAGTGGACGACTGCCTGATATGCACAAGACCACACACTCTTTCTTTTATGAAAGAAGATTAAAAATCCAGGTGGAATACACCCACCCCCAACCCAAGCAAAAGGGGAGGAATACTCTTCTTTCTAGTCATGCAGAGAAAGGGAGCCTGAAACTGGACAAGCAACCTAAGGGAAGGCTGTGAGTGAGCGAGAGTAGCTTCTCTGAGAGTGGAGCACATTCTTCTGGAAAGATAATGAAGTCAAAGAATCATCACAGGAAGGCCTAAGGGAGCTAAAGAAAAGGGATAGGGATAGTTGAGACAGATTCAATTAAGGACAGCATCCTAAAGTGTGTTCACAATAAAACTGATTAAGGTTACATAACCTTCAGGTCTACCACATTCCATTTTTCTAAGTCCTTGACTTTGCAATTTGAAAGTTCTCTTAATGGAATATTTTTAGACGTATTTTAATTTAAACACCTGAAAATAGGCCATTTTAGTCACTTGGGCCCTGTAATACTGAGATGGTCCCAAAAGTTTTTAAATTCTGGGTACAAAATCCAGGCTCTGCGACAATTATGGTGCAGGTGGTACAACACCAAACCTGGCAAGCTCTAGCTTTCTGGTGGAAAACAAATCTAAAACCTAAGCAATTCTCAATGACAGCTGGACTTTGAACTGGAGGTGGCTCTTTGCCCTCTCCACTTTTCTTTTCTTCCCTGTCTTCCTTTACCCCCAGAAAAGTCTAGTCTAGCATGTACCCTTATTTCAGAGCAAAGGCAAATTTCTAAGAAATGTTTATCAGAGTCTTTCGGGTGTTATCATATTACGTGGGAGAAGGTGGATACTATTAAAATTGCTGATTTTATAGAGAAATAATGGGAAGGGACCTGGGGGTCCTGGTCGAGGGCAAGTTGAATCTGAGTCAGCAGTGCCCTGGCAGCCAGGAGGGCCAACCATGTCCTGAAAGGGCATCAGGCAAAGCATCACTAGCCAGCCAAGGGAGGGCATTGTCCCACTCTGCTCTGCACTGGGGTGACCTCACCTTGAATGTTGTGTGCAGTTTTAAGTATAAAAACCACAGTATAAGAAAGATGTTAAGCTATTAGAGAGTGTCCAAAGGAGGGCAATGAGGATGGTGAAGGACCTTGAGGGAAGGCCGCATGGGGAGCGGCTGAGTGAACTTGAAGTGTTCAGCCTGGAGGAGACTGAGGGGAGACCTCATTGCAGTTACAACTTCCTTGTGAGGGGAAGAGGAGCGGCAGGTACTGATCTCTTCTCTGTGGTGACCTGAGGGAATGGCCTGAAGTTGTGTCAGGGGAGGTTTAGTTTGGATATTAGAAAAAAGTTCTTCACCCAGAGGGTGGCTGGACACTGGAACAGGCTCCCCAGGGAAGTGGTCACAGCACCAAGCCTGAAGAGTTCAAAAAGTGCTTGCATGATACTCTCAGGCACACAGTGTGACTCTCGGGTTTGAACTTGTGCAGGGCTAAGAATTGGACTTGATGATCCTTGTGGTTCCCTTCCAACTCAGCACATGCTGTGGTTCTGTGATTCTGTTCCTTATGTATATTCCTTACTTTAGGTACTTTTAAATTCACTATTGAAAAAAACCATAGCATGCAACTGCATTATTTCTCTACAGTATATTTTTGTAAGCTCTTCTAGGGAGTAGCAGATGACCTTGAATGTAGCAAAAAGATGTCATTTAATGGCTTACAGGTCAAAATAAAGCTTGTCAAAATGAAATCAAAATCAAAACCAGTGTTTAATCTTCCTGGTAGGTTTTCATTCCCTGCAGTTTTACAGCTTTCAGTGGAAATAAAAATGTTTGCCAAGTTAAAGTGCTGGCAGATTCAGGTATGTTATAAGTTTTACATTCAGAAATTACCATGGCAAAGCAGTAGTGATCACAGATGAAACAACTAGCAGCAAGAGTCATTCCGTACAACAGTTCTTGATGTAAAAGTATAAATCCTCAAAGTCTCCAGGTCCACTTTTCTGTCAAATAACTAGTACTGGTAACAGGAAGGGGAAAAAAATAGCCTATTCATAGTAAATACTAGGCAAAATGAGATGTCAGACCTTGATGAAAATAATTGAAATTTCAAAAGTCTCTAAACATAGAAATAGAAGTATATATATGTACTCACCTGTACTAAGTATAAATATATAAAAAATGTAAAAAAATGCATATATGTAAAAATAAGTATAAAGGTACAAATTGCAAGAGTCAGTTGCTGCCTTTGAAAGTAAACATGCCTACCTTGTGATTGAAAAAACACATGAGGGCAATCTAAGAGTAAATCATGAAGTCTACACTTACTTCTTTGCATTCCCAGAATTACAAAGGATAAATCTGTTTATCCTTGCCACAAAATCAGGATTAGCCTTTCTGTAGAGACAGATAGGAATTTAGTTAGAGAAATAGCTTTTCCTTCCTGATTACAATGTTCCTATTGTAACTGTTCAAAGTGTATTCCTGCTGTCCTCTGGAACAAATCCTTCCATGTTCTTTGAGATAAAAATTACTTTCCCTTCCATTCTTCTTATTTAACCATCCTTCCCATCAAAATAATGTATCCCTTGCTGATGTTTCCTTTTAGATTACGTGTAATATCTACCCTTCTCACTGAGCATTCCCTTATTTTATTTTTGGTTATTTTTGCCTGAATTAATGTTATAAACTTCCTGTAGAGTTTGGAACACATTGCTGACTTGTCTCTTCTGACACCACTTTTTGTGTTTATTTCTGGTCTAAATACATCTTTATATATTTTATTTTAATATGATATGAGGTAGTTGGTTTCCTTGGTTCACAGAAGAAACACAACTTAGCTCCTTCTATGACATGTTACAACTAAACAGGTCTTCTTTCTGAGATACATTATTCTGCTCTTATTTATAGTGCATTTTACTTACAATCATGTTACTTAATTATCCTATTTTGCTGGCATTCCCCACAATACTTTATAGTATTGAATAGAGATAACATTGTCCATGTATTTTCCCAAACTCATTTACTTTCATCATAAAAGTCATTAAAGACAAATCAGATGGATGGGAATACTGAGCTAACATATTAACAATACTTTATAGAAAGTAGCCTTTTATTTTATTATATTCATTTCTTCAAATCTTTTAAGTGGTTTTTAATTTCTGAGGGGTCATCATCTCTTTCCACAGTGGCTTTGAATCAATGCAAAGGAGTTTTAAGGGGAAAAAATCTACAGCAGCTCTTCAGTTATAGAAAATAGATTACTGTTTTGTTAATTCTTCCCTCCATAGGGGATAATAATCACACTAAACTTTCAAGCTGTGATCTTCTGTTGCTCTGTGTCTTAGTTTGAAAGAGAAAACTAAGATATCTGGGGGCCAAGAGAGCACAAAGAGTCCCCTCGATTAACCACACTAAGACTCACTGTAGATTTCAAATTAGGGAATAGGTTTAATTAGATGAACGGCAAAAGGGCAAAGGGGGAAAATAACAGCTCCCAAACCAGTTTTATATATATATATATATACCCCCACAAACTGGGGACCAATGAAACAACAGAACAAAAGAACACGAAAAGAAAAAAAAACCTGTTTGGAATGTTCTGTGATACTAGTCATGGACAGTGAGTGGCACTGTTGTGCTGCGGTGCAGCCACGCTGTTCTTTCCCGGGCCGCGTGGATGAAGCAGTAGGGGCACCGACTGACGGCAGGCAGGACCGCTGGCAGGGAGTGGAGGCAGACGGGACCCCGCCTGGACGACAACGGCACCGATGGACTGGGCTGGTGCGTGCGGGGGCCGCGCCTGCTCTGGCGGCGGGGCACGGGTTGTCGGCGGTGATGGGTTAGGGGCGGGTGCTGGTGTCCAGGCACAGGGAGGGGGAGGGAAATGTCTGACTGCAGCAGCAGGCCAGGGACGGGGCTCGGATCCCAAGACGGGGCGTCTCAGCAGCAACCAGGCAGTAAAGAAGGAGAGGACTGACCGGCTTGTCTCAGTGCCTCCGGATCCACAGGAAAACTGCAGAGAGCCACTCCGATGCAGCGGTGCACCTCCAGAGGCTGTAGACCTTGGCTCCAAACACAGCACCGACCAAACCGCGTGTGTGTGTAAAACCGATCCAAAACCAAAAGTAAAAATGTTCCCTTCCTTCCTCCCTCCCCCGGAAGCTCCTCCCTCCCCCCCCATCCCCTCCCCTCCCCTCCAGGCTTCACTCCCAGTCCAGGCGGGTGAGGGAAAGAGAAAATTCTCCAACCTTAAACCCATAACACTCTGATATAGGCAATGTTGAAATACATGTGCTATGGTTACCCTCAGCTCTTATAAGATTACCAACTCTTATAAGACTTATGATTTCTTGCAAAGCTTTGGTAGCTTCCTTGACCTTGACTGGTCTTGAAACTACTTATGAACTTCTATTAGGTAAATTTGTGAATGACCTAGCCTCAAATTGCTCAAACCTAGGGAGTACATGAATGCTGTAATTCCATACCCACCTTGCACTTGCATATTTGAAGCCATTTTTGTCCAGGCCAGAGGAATGTTTAATTTTGTTTACCACTTTTTCACTTATTCCTTCCAGTGAGGCTTCTGGTAGTTCTTCAGTTGCAATACCATCCTTAAATAGATGTAGTCAGAATTTATTTCTACATTCCTATCTTGGGAATAAACAGCATGAATTAAGAAAGCTAGTGAATTGCTCACTCTTTCTCCGAGCATGCAATTTTGAGAAGAGCATCAGGCACAAAATCTTAGTTCTGAAATCATATAATAGTCTATGATACTGAATGGAAAGAAGTCCCAGTGAATTCCTTAGTAGAAAGAAAGGCTGAAGTGAAAGTAGTTCATGTTAGTGAGAAACTAAAGGCGATCATAATGTACATAATAGTGAACTACATGTTAAGACTTCCAAGTGAGATTAACAATCTAGAGCACTGTTTGAAATTAGAAGCAATGACATGATGTAAAGGCATCTTTATACTGTGGGCAGATGTTTAAGTCTTTAAAATATTCTTGCGGAAAGGCTCAGAGATGACAAATACAACTAGTCTTTATCAAAGGACTCTTTATATGCCAGTAGGGGGAAGTAGGTATTTTGCAGGCCTTTTGCCTTCTTCCCTCCAATGCAGCTGGTAATGTCATAGGAATAAGAACAAGGAAATGTAAGTAGACCTTCTCCAAAGTACTCCAGAATCCTAGGGGGTTTGCCATGAACTTTGAATGTGCTGTTTATGTATGTAAATTAAAGGACTTCAAATCAGAAATTGCAATAAAGAAAGCGCATCTCCTCATAGGGTTCAAGATTTACATCTTGTTTTAGCCAGTGAGTTTTGAGTCCTATTTAACAAAATGGAATATTTTCTGAAAGAAAGATATACTATGTTTATGTCCAGCTGAACAGTATTATTCTGAGAGGCAGAAAATATGATTTCAACTCTCTTTTGGGAAAGAGAGCAAGTAGATTTAGTTATGCAACTAACTGGATAAGCACTACAGCTGTTTGACTATGTGAACAGGTTTCCTAGAGGGGTGGTTGATACACCAGGTCTGGCAGTGTTTGAGGGGCATTTGGATATTGTCCTTAATATATGCTTCAACTTTTGTCATGCAGTTTGACTAGATTATCATTGTAGGTCTCTTCTAGATGGAACTATTCTATTCTCACCTATTATATTCTATTCTTTTCTATTCAGATGGTAGATATTTCCAAAGTATATAACAGTATATTTCTGTCATACTTAATCTCTCATTTTGGAAAGTGAAATGACATTTAGCACAGAATTCATTACACTTAAATTTCTATGTAATAGCACGTATCAGAGATGGGGACATAAGGTTTCTTTAGGAATCAGTAAAAAATCCCAGATGAATCAGATGAAGTAGACAAACATCTTGAAGTAGACATGTAAATCATGTCAGACGAAATATTATCTGTAAATATCTACGAACTGAGAAAAGAATTTTGTATTTCTAAGTCAGATGTAGGCATGTAGCTTGTAGACATCTATATTTAGGGAAGACAAATCCCAGGCTTAGTTCTGGTTTTCTACAGAAATTTAGGCCTGGTCCAGGCACCCAACTGCTTGACTCTTCCAAGGTGGCCAGAAGCAAAATTTCAGAAACTATATGCCTTGAAATGTAAATTATTAGTTTAGATTAGGTCAGATTATTCTGACTGCTTTCCTGGAGCACAAATTTTCATTGCAGTAAAAGAGGATATTTCCACATCTAGCAAGAAACATTACAGCACATACTACTGTTCGAGTACCATCTCACTTGGATGTTTTATGTACAGAGAAGGAAGGTGTGGAGAGTTGAAAGCAAGATGTCAATCAGAAACTATGAAAATAAACTGATAAAAGGGGTAAACAAAGAACTTTGATCCAAAATGCAGTGAAACCCATTAAAGTCCTCCTGCTCGACCTCATTTACTTCTAGGACTGTTCCCAGATGTGCTGACAGATTTACTTCTGTTTCTACCTTTGCTGATTTTCAGAGACCATATTTTGTAGTTTTTCTTCTAGTATTAATTCAGGCAGAAACCCAGCTCATTTTAATTCATCCTTTTTGGTAGAATAGTGTTTGATGTAAATTGAATATTCTATTTGAAGTATGCAACCATAAAAATCTGTGACCTTATAATTAAAGAGGTTCAGCATAAATAAGCCACTATACAAGACTTCCTGGAGTGTGAACAGGAAATGTGGTGTTTTATTCATCTACAGACCAGGCTTTAAGAGGTTTTGTGCTGCAGAATCTCAAGAGCTTGTGAGTAGTTCAGTAACTTAATCCTTGAGGCATTTAAAAATATTTAAATTGTCCCACTTATTTTTTAAGCATCAGCAAAAGTTTGCTGATTTTTTACTTGTACAATTAAAACTTACCAGGGAAACTGTGTGTCAGTTTAGTTCTAATGTAATTTCATACTAAATCAAAGTCATCAAGAAGAGTAATTCCAACTCTGACCATGCTCTCATGCTGCCATGATTCATTAGTTACAGTACTAATATTCACAGAAAATGCATATGCAGCATAGATATAGGGAGAACTTAGCTTTAACTTGCAACACTCTAAGTCACTTGAAACTTCACATTTAGAATGATCAATTTCAGAAATGGGGCAAACCACACCCTTATTGCCATACCTCAGTACTTCACTCTCAGTCATATCCTGTATTACAAGGAGCTGGCTCGATCCATTTGGGTATTACGCATTTCAGATTGTTGGTAATGGTTAGAGGATCAATGAATATACACCTTGAAAGATAAAAAATATTCCTTACAGGTCTTTACAAAAACTTAATCCATCTTAGTAAACTTCTCACTGTCACTACTTTATGTTTCCTAGAACTCTGTAGCTGATTTTCTGGTGTACTCCAACAGTAAATACCTGAAACCTCTGGATAATTCAGAGTACTCTGTGTAGTAATTCTTTTTTTTTTTTTTTATCCTGCTTTTGTCATTTCAGAAACATAATTCATTTCTGTGTTTGATGTCCTCACAAGCCATTTGTGCTTTTATGTTTATCTCCATTATTCAAAAAATGCAATCAAAATCCAAAAGCTTTCAGTGCTACTCAGCCACGATACATGCACACAAACATAGCAATTAAGGCCCTCACACTGCATTGGAAAAGGCAGGTGGGGTAGCTGCTCACTTTTCAACCTCAACAGGCATTACCATCAATTTTATTTAAGAGTAAATTAAATCTACAAAAGGTTCTTGCTTTTACTGGAAAACACTGACTGGGAAAAGATTTTATTGAAAAATGTCAGACTAGTTCAAACTTTAGTTTTCTTCATAGTTTGTTTTATTGAATAGTCTTTGATTGTAGTAAATCTTTCTTATTTTTTGTGATATCCTGACCCAGTTTGTGTTGCATATACAGGTTTAATACACTCTTACAGAAGATTCTTTATGACAGTTTCAGGAGACATGGTGAGTTATTACCATTAACCTTAGTTAAAAGCTAGACATTTTTAAAACTATTTTGCTCCTAGTCCTAGTTCTGGCAACTTTTGGAAGATCTTTCTTCACATGTCTCAGCCACTGGTGTTTAAGTCAGAATTAATAGGCAAAGTCTGTAGTCTAAAAATAGACTGCAGGTTAGTATTTAAAGAAGCTTTTGTCTTGTCCCCTGTTTCCCTTTGAGGCACTACTGAAAAAACCTTCAGCTTTCTTTTCCCTGGTGCTGTGTAGCTGATCCAGAGGGCTGGAGAGCTGCTGCAGTGCTGCAGGGCAGCCAGGAGTATGAGATACACCCCAGCCAATTTATGTGCTCCAGGCATGTTGGAGAAATTATTTTCCTTCTCCTGGTCAGATGCATTAACAATCAGTGGAAAAGTGGAAAAGCTCTAATTCACTTTAATATTTCAGTTTCTTCTAGGGGAATCATATTACAGAAACAAATTGTACCTTTTGGGTTAAAAGTGTGGAAACACTTTAGCAGTCCTTTCCTGACAGGGGAGGCACAAGTATTTGCCAGTCTTGTTCACAAATATGGACAAAGAGTAAGTATGGACTGTTTTGTATGATCTTAAGTATAACAGATAATATTATTCTTAAAAACTCACTCTGTAAAAGGAGTTAAGTGTTTTGTATGTGATACTGGTGGTTCCCCTATATATTTTGATCTTGCAGGAAACATTCCCTGCATTTAGAAGAATAATAATGTAGACAATTTCTTAATTTTTTCAGAAGAGTTTAGACAACAAAACAAACTCAAACAAATGATTTTATTTTCCAGCCTTCGTTCAGCAACACTTCCCTGAAGGATTCATTGACACAGCTAGAAACAGCCTTACTCTGTAGATCAACCAATAAGAGAAATTATTCTCCTTTCTTAAAAAAAAAAAAAAAAAAAAAAAAAGACTCTCCCTAGTTGCCATAAGATGTGTATTCTACCCATTCTCAAGATTAGGATAATTCAGCAATGGAAAATTAGAAATAAGACTTTTCTCATTCCAGTTAAAGTATTTTCAAAACAAAGTTGGAATCACCATTTCTAAGTACCAAATCTCTAGACAGAAGAATACTAATAATGTAGCCAGACCACTGACCCACTGACTATGTTGAATTCCAGAGGAGAAATCATGAGAAAGATGAAGAAACTATAACAAAGGAAGATGTGAGATGGACGTACTAAGATTGTAAAACTACATTTGCAATTTGAAGACTGAACAGGCACTTTTCTAATTTTATATCATTTGTTTGTAAAGGAAATGAAGCTTTATGTTAAACAATGTCAAATACCTCCTAAACACACAGATGATCAGTCATCAGAGCACAGACCAAGCTTTTATCTTGTGTATTTCTTGTTTGTCAGTTCCTTGAAAACCTCTGGATAATTTTGGAGGTAGAATATCCTTGAGGTCAATTTGAAAAGCTTATTCCACCATCACATCTTTCAAATCATTGCAGATTAAATCAGGCTGTGGATATAGTAAGGAAGCAAACATGTTTAAAGAACTCTGTGATTTTTAAAATCCATACATATCCAGGGAAGAAACGACCTAGTAAAAGCATGAAAAGAAAAAAGGATTACGGGGAAAGCTTAAAATACATGAAAGAGGACATCTAATTTCCCTCCTCATACTGAATTTGGATACCTCTCCTGCATAAGAGATATGATTTCAAATTTAGCTTTAAGCAATATGAAAATTTAGAAGATTCTGAGAAATAGTGTACTGAGTATGACTGCTAAGAAATAGGTAAAAATTCATCTAAATCATCTCTCCAAGTTGAAGAAATCTACACCTGTTTTTACAGTGACATGCATCATAAAACATTATTTTGTGGCTTACTTTTTCACATGTCATATAATGAATGGTTTAGTCCTCTTCATGTTGATATATGGAAGTTTGTTTTGAAAAACAATTTCAGGTTACTGATAATTAAAGACAGCTTTTTCAAAGACAATCTCATCAGTAAATCTTTCATGTAATTCTGACATATTGTTAATAGAAATGTTATTTGTGAGCCAGATATGCAGCTTCTACCACATGTCTCTGTCAAGCTGGATTGTGAAAGGCAAAGGAAGGAGGTGTGTTATTACAGAGCTATCAGTGAAGCAAAGCTAAATAGTCTTGTGCAGATGAAACATGCTGATAAACCAACATTAGCAAGTTGTTGCTGAATTACAGGAAAGAAACCTATATAGAGATGCAAAGTATTTATCATAATAGCTTTCAAAGAGCTTAACTGTCCATATATGACATAAAGTTTATAAAATTATTAGCAAAAATTTGATAGAGCAACTTTATCTAAATCCCACATTAACAAAGATAAACACAGACATTGTGTTATGCCCAACATCAGATTCTTCCAGCTGTTGATATAAATCCTTCCATGCACCCTAAAGGCAAACTACTAGATAAGGTAATATAGCAGAAGCAGATTCTCATATTTAGGCATGATTTAGGTGTGCTTTAAAGGATTCTGATTTAGCACTGCAGCTAAAGAAAAAATAAAGTTTATCTACTTTTCTTCTTTAATTACTACAGAGAAATAACTGTTATATTTGTGGTAATTATTTTGTTCCTCCTGTTTCCTTCTTGCACCTTTCAGATCTTTCATTTTAAGAAATTTGGGAGGCCTTACATATTGGAGTGTTCTCAAAAAAAATATGTGGATATCTATTTCCATGCTTTAGCAACCTAGAAGAATATGTAGTGATTATTATTAAAAGAGGACACACTGAGATACACCAAGAGCCAGTATCTGCAATTGTTCTGTCATACTGCCATAAATTTGAGGTAGTCCATTATTTTTTGCCAAACAAGGTTCCGGTGATACTGTGGGACTAAACACTTGGTTGTGGAATTGGAAAGAACAAGTGGTATGCCAGCTCAGGTACCAGTCATTGTTTCAGGGGCCCTCCAAGCACCCTGGGTGACTTGGAGAGATAGAAGGTTTTTACCTTGGGCTCTAGGCAGTTGGTACCTGGCAGCCACCACACCTGGATGTCACTGCAAAATGCTTCTAAGATCTGCAGTGCTTTTTGAAGCTCTGAGGACACTCATTCTTCTTCCCCCTCCCACGTATTTCTCCCCTCTATTCTTCAAGTTTTTATTTACGCAGCAACCCTCACGTTTGCTATTCAGAAAATTTTCCTCTTATATTTACCTGAAACACTAATGCATAGAAAAGCAAGGTCAGTGATGATTATTAGACTGAATCACCATTAAGAGTCATGGGCATAGCAGGAGGAGACATGTGAAATGAAACAACAATGAAGTCCATATTCCAGCATTTACTTCAGACTATCACTAGTCCAATCCTGGGGACTAGAAGGTCATTACTGTTTGGCACATGTTAAGAGTACATCTTCTGATTTCATTTAAAAAAATTAATTTCCAAAAGGAACCCAGTTTGTGTTTTCTGTCTCAGAGCTCTGAGGCATGACTCAATGTGTGGTAAGTGGGGCTAACTGGGTGATTTGCTTGAATATCACTTCTTCTATGAACTAAATACAGATGCACCCTTAGATTTCCTATTCTAGATCCAAAATTCTGATATAAGAGTTTGAACTTGTCAAACTGGAATTTCATGCTTGTATAAACTATTTGGCTTTTCATCCAAATTTGGAACTCAAGATTTTGAAATCTGAAACTTTAATTGAAGAAAAACCTGTTTTCTACCTAGTTCTGTCCTGGTCTGCCAGATATGTGGAAATGGTACAAATCATGAGAGAATCCAAACCAGCTACAGCAAGTTGCACTCAAGGCATTTCATGTGTCTTTTTTTTTTTTTTTTTTTTTTTTTTTGAGGTTTTCTCATCTATTCTGCTCTTCTCTGAAGCCTTTCATCCTTATTCAGAATGAAATCTCCACTGGCACTTAAAATCTTTGGAGAGAGTATGAACAGTAAAGCATTAATTTACACTGTTAATTGCTGTATAAATTAAACATGTTCTCTTGAGAGTAGCTGCTTCTGAAGTCAGATTTTCATAGGGAAAGTTACACTGGCAGTTCTGCAGCAGTATGCTTTTTTCTACAATTTTCTGTAGCAAAAATGAAGCAAAATTAGTTAGCAAAATGACATTCAGCCACGAGGAAAAGCAGGATAGCAGAAGATAGGGATTAGTTTATTAAAAGTAACTTAGTTTCTGATAAAATTTTTTGCTATGTCACAGAAACATCAAATCTGAATCAGAAAGTGATTTTCCTGATGAGTTAATTATTTGTCTTCTCCACGGGCACCCCCTTGTCGCGGGGGAGAAGCTTGCGTGCCCTTATGAGGTTGTGAGCTATGCTGGTGGTGG
>JAWWEU010000001.1:95807687-95825651 GCA_035583155.1 Acropternis orthonyx | reverse complement strand
TCCCTGAAACAATACCTCAGCCTTGGCCATATTGACCACCATCAGTGGTCCACTCTGGCCTCCAATCAGGAGGCATGAAGACACACCATTCATAATGCTGCTGCTTCCTTTGAGAGCACACGCAGGATCAGTGTTGAATCAAAAAGACAACGCAGAAAAAACCGTGACTTGCCAACACCACCTGTGGAGACTTTCCACTGTGCCTTTTGCAACCAGACTTGCCTATCTCACACTGGCCTTTTTAGCCATCAGCGAGCTTGCAGCAAGCGTGGGTAGAGCCCTTCCCAAATCTTTGTTCGTGAAGCCTAGCCATGATGATGATAATTATTTGTCAGAGTTGCCTGAATTTGTAGGGTGAGGCTATGCCTTCAACTTCTCCAGTGCTTGGCCCTCGGTCCCAATGGCACAGTTTTCTGTGCCAATGCAAGCAAACACACCAATAAAACTCACGTTCCTCTTCTTGTACTGCAGAGTGGGATTGTTTATCATCACTGTGTGCTTTTTCTAAATAGGTATTTAGGAAATGTTCTGGGGAAAAAAAAAAAAAAACATAAATCTTATCACTACCTCCCACGGATTTTATTCTGGGCTTCTCTACAGTACTTTGCTTTAACTCATTGCAACTCACCAAAACAAACTGAAAGGGATCCTTCCCCATGATTCTTTTCACAGCACTTGAAAGCACAAAGATCATCACAACAGAGGCATGATTTTCTCTCAGCTCTGCCCTAGTGCCTTCTTGCCATAATGAGGAAGCACCTGGAGAAGCTGGAATTCCTCTGACAACAACCGTGATACTCTGTGTGGATCATCCTACCTGCTAAAATAACCTTCCACATCAGTCTCACAATAGCTAACACACACAATCAGTCTGGTGGGAAATCTGATTAGGACACTTGTTCCCACAGAAAATACCAACTCATAGGAAGTGGATCACCCTGTGGAAATACTCTCCTCTTGACAAAGTGTTGGAAAGAGCACAAACAGGTTTTCACCAAAGTCAATTCAATGGTCTGGCCAGCCTGTTGAGGGTTAGGGAAGGTTTTAACATGGAGATTGCTTGAAGCACTAAAAATTCAGCACCTTTTTGATTTTACATTCCTAATTTACTTCCTGAAGTCTCATGTAGACATACTTTGCAAACTTGAAATCACAAGCAAAGTAGGGTTGCATCTCACAGATCAGTTCTAACCAGCAGCTCTTTTGAGCTGGATTTGTGGTAAGCAGAGGCTAACAACTAGTCATAATTGGTTTGTACCCCTGACCATAGCTCTTCTCCTTTTCTGAACCGCTTGCCGGAAAATAATCATTCTCTAGAAGCAACATAATGCTGGAGTTGCCTGACTCCACAGAAATGGCAGACTAATGCTGTGACCCTAAATATTTGTACAGGAAAAAGAAATTCATACATAATTTGTAGGGGAATCGTTTCTAACATGCAGCACTGTTAGTCAGACTACTCAGGGGAAGTCTGTGCCAGGCTGTGAAGTAGCCCTGCTGAAAACTTTGTTATGTCCATCAAAGATAGACTACAAAACATTTCCAAATTTGTAGTTGTTGTACAGCTAGGAATAGGGTTGAAGCTACAGTAGCACAAAGTTCTCAGGGTTATTGTTTAGCTCAAGTTTGCTGTGGGCCTGAGAGCCTTAGGGCTTTTTTCAGACCATTTCTAACATATTCTGAATAACCTGATCAAGGTCCGTTTTTTTTCCTGGAGGGACAGGAGTCAGTGATAGGTCATTCCCCCTAGGTTCGCCAAGGATCCCCGTTTAGTCAGTAACACAAATCTGCTCTACCATCTTCTTCCTGGAAGAGATGTGACACAGCTTTGTGGGTAGTCTTTTGTGAACCATGCAGAGCTGCAGGGCTCTGAAAAATCCTGCCAAGAATTAATTCCTCAGTCAATTACATGGGTGAGAAAAAAATGCAGAGAGACAGACACTTTGTCTGTGCCTGTGCATGGCTTCATACAAAACCAGGAGCAGCTGCCTCTCTCATTACCTTGGTAAAATACAATAACCTTCCTATTGAAATTCCAGAAGCTATAATTTAGGAATTGAACACAGCAGTAAATTAAATGTTATTCTGTGTGCAAGTTAAGTGTGGCATTTGACTTCCTGACCAAATATCTATATTTTCATGTCTACAATGCAGGTCTCTACATAGGATTTCAGTACATAAGTGTTCATTATTGTCAAATAAGTCTAGTGAGCTATTTAGATGATCCTAAGTTCACATGGTCATTTGAGTAACTCAACTCCCTCAAGTTTTCTGACCAGGTATCCATTGACTACAATGGGAGCTTACACAGCTCACTTGCATTAAGTTACATGAAGTGTAGCATCTTGAATTTAGGTTTTGAATCTAACACTGACATCCACAAAAAATTCCAACACTGGCATTTTTGGTCTCTTTGAAACACATATGCATGTTATTATTAGAGTTCACCCAACTCATGTTGCTAAACAGTGAATATGATAGATTCTGTAACAGTACATAAAAATGGCCCAAATGCTGTGGCATGCAAACTAGGTTTGCATCTATTATTTGTTCTCTTTTTGAAGAAAAACAGAAAAAACTTCCAACAAAACTGTGATCAGACAAAGGCTGTGGTCTCAGTTTCATAGATGACCATGGCAACTGATAGATGAGCCTTCAATTAATGCATTTTAGTACCAGTTTCGATTACCTTCTTATCTTCTGCATAACCTGTGCCTAGATACTTCCTCTCAATTTTTAAAGAAGTGTGTGAAGAGAGACTGGGACAAATACTGCCAGATGATTTAAGAGGATATGATTTGTATTGATAGATATAAAGAGGGCTCCTAAACAAAAGCAACCTTTGGATTTTAAACTGGAACAGATCATCATGTTAATTTTGGCCTCTACATGAAATTGGAAAGTAAGTCTGCCAGGAAAAATGAGCCCCAGATACTTTCTATTCAACACACATTCTCTCTGAAGTACTGTATCACACACTATATTGGATTTGCAATGCTGAACATAATTTGCCACAAATTACATAGTTCTTATATCAGTTTGTAATAGTGCCATTTTATCCACAATGATCCACTTTTCTGGATTGATTTGATGTGTGCGTTTATGGAAGACTGAAACCAGATATTTGTTTTGCCTAAAGGAGGAATCATCTCTTTGTATTGAGCTACTATGTCAATGTGCATTTATATGATTTTTTTTTTAAATCGAGGTCTATGTAGTGTGAAAATTTCATGTATGTCATAGAGAGAAACTAAGAACTGATCTCTGTATCTAAGATTTAATCATAATTCCAAATCAATAACAAATGCGAATCTCGACCTGCTGGAGGAGTATTTTAAAGAGTACTCTTTAAAGCAGGTAAGGTCTGTACTACTGTACTCTTTGACCTTGTGTATTTTGAACCTGCCCGCCAACTTCAAACAGACTTTACAAAAAGTACAGACACGTCAAGCACATTCAGAACTTTAAAGTTTGTTGAAAATGGGCAGCAAACTGCTACGTTACTGCTAGCCACACAGAGGGAAAGCTTTATAACCTTAATTTTTGTTAGATGATAAAGAATCTGTGTGCAGGAGTTATGAGGGAAATCAAATCTAATTAGTTTGGCTGCTGACAGAATTATCTTTTGAAGCAAACTTTCCAGGTATTAAAGACCTATAGTTGAGGATCCTGAATAGAAAGCAATATTTTCAGGAGGAATTATGGAAGAAGAAAGCAGAAGGCATTAAAATTCAGAAGATATTGAAAATTAAAAAAGAAAATGGTGAGAGTATGAACCAGAGAAGAAAATAAAATATATAGAATCAGCTACTTAATGACTGAAGTTCAAGTAGTTTGAGACAACTGTCCTGTAAATTCACACTGTCACTTACTACCTCGCAATGTTTCGAAATAGACAAGACCTCATGGGCTGTGTGCCAACAAGGAGAGGAGAATAAAGGGGTTTTTTTATATGCAATGGTGTTTTCTGGTATCATGTTGGTTTCTATTTTTGGGTCTTTTTCCCTTAAACTGTTAAGGGAACTTGTAATCTGTATTGACATTTACCCAGGCAAATATTGTGCTCAGGATTTTATTTAACTTTGATCTGTCATTGTTCTGATTCTTTATATATTTTGCTGAGGCACTGAGCTAGTCATACAACCTACATGAGTGTCCTGTCCAGCAATGGATTGCTGTGATGATTTGACTCAGCAGTCTCGTGTATATTTCCGTAGTTCATTTCTGTGAATTTCTGATCATGCCAGATGACAACCAGGCAGAAACTCTCAGGGACTAGGTTAAATCCTTAAAATATTATAAGTTGTTGCCAGTTAAGGGGATTCTTTTCTGTTAATTTAATTTTTATCCAAGACCAAATATAATTATTGCTATGGCTATCAAGATAATAATTATTTAATCACTAAATATTAGTAAAAAATGCTATTTAATCTTACACATTTGAATTGTTGATGAAAAATATGTAATGTCAGAATTTTTCAATGAAGATTTCAGTGATACTCACTTTAGTAGTGAATTAGCAGTCAATCAAATTTTAAGTGTATTGCGTTGAAACAAGTATATATGACCTTTGCCTACTGTCTATGATTATCAATAAGTTGTGGGTGAATTGTGTGAATGTTTTGTGTGGTAAAATCTGTGAAAACACCTATGAAGTGAATCTAAATATACATGCAAATAAATTATAGAAAATGCTTTAATAGCATTTTATAATATGACTTTCATGCATTTATACTCACATGATTTTTTTTCTAAAATATTTAACTGTCATTAAGCTTTTAATATTAAAACATTTAATTTACAGATCTGAAAACACATTACAAAGGCAGGCAAGTATCATTATTCCTGTTTCACTGCAAATTAATAAAGCTCAGCAAGAAGGACTCGCTTCATGCAGTATGGCTAGGTAAGACATCTTTAGAGATTTAGCTAAATAGATAATGACTGGAGGCTGGGAAATGTGAAATACTTATTCACTAATTTTTTTTTCCAATAAATGGAAAAATGGGCACAGAGTAATATATTTTATTCACGGTCTCATGGGAGATTCTTGGTGGAGCTTTGGACGAAGACACCAAATCAACATTTTCGTCCCCTTGTAGTTAAAATGAGTGTTGTCATTTCCTTCTGTGGGTAGAGCAACATGCCAGGTCTCCCATGCCTGCTTCCTAGGGCTTCTCACATTGTCTCTCAGAGTTAAGTATCACTGCAGCTCTGTGGGTCATTATCAAAAGACAATCTCACCATACTTGGTGGATTGTGAATCCTCTTTCAAGGAGTTTTCTCCATTTCATTTATGTCTTTTTTTTTCCTTGTTTTTTCTTGTCAGATGTATGTATTTGTGTTTCATCAAGAGGTTCAAAGGGACCTTTCCATACAAAAGGGATCAATAGTACCTCAAAGCTCATGCTTTTGTTTGCCTGAAACTTCCAGAAAAAAGTAACAATGGCCACTAAATACAGGAAAAATAACTTGCTGGTTAATACACTTCTAATTGAGTTCTGGTTCCAAACAACATTTTCATCCTCCACATTTTGCTATTTATATTTAAGTATCTGTCTGCCTGCTGAAGGTTTGTGGGAGGGTAACAAATCTACAGGGAAGCCTTTCATTTACAATTGCCTTATTTAGACTGGGTGGATTCATTTTCTGTACTGCTGAGAAGCAGGTTAATAGGTCCTCCTACTTAAATCCAAGAAAAAAATGAGTATTGCAAGCAAATACATTGCAAAGATTAGATCATTTACTTCACAAGGAGCATTTACCTTATTTTAATTTTCACTGATTGCCAGCTATGTTCAGCAAAATACTTCCAGTAGAAAATACACGGCTGAGCTACACTAGCAATGTGAAGGCTTTATCTAGAATGCTACATTACCGTGTTAGCACTTTTTCTTCTGGATTGAGCTCGACTGCCTGATTTTTTCATATTTTAAAATATTAGCCATAGCAGAATTATTTTAGTATTATTACAGTATCTATATTCTTCTTTGCAGTTTGATTGAATGGCTGTTGTATGAAAATCAAACCGGCAAAACTACAATAACCCTATGGCTACCGCCCAGGAAGAATTTCTTTCCTGCAAGAAACTAAGGCATAATCAGTGAAGAAATCCCAGTGAGATTGATCAGATGACACATAGGGTTAAGTATTATGGTGAATTAGTTGGCAGCTTTACTACAAGAAGTCCCCAAATCTTGTTTTGAAATGACAGACATTCTGAAATCAATGTTGGTATTTGAGACATTAGGAAAGTTTAGTCTATTTTGTAAGTGCTTTCAGTTGAAAGAAAGTCCTAGATCCACAGTTGTTTATCACTCTTCCTCTCACACTTAGTAACAAGGAAATCTTATTTCACTGAATTCCAGCACCAACCACTCTGTCAGACTGAATACTACCAAATAAAAGTGAAACAATATTTACAATAACTGTTTCTCACTCGTTTTGTTACAGGCATTTGGTTAACTATATCATTAATACAGAGCATTTGCATACCCTTTTCTTAAATTAATAACTTAAATAATAACTTCTCACTAAAGGACAAATTAGGCACTCCACAGAAGATAAAAAAACTAAAGGTTGAGAGAGGATGAAATGGCAAAATTTCTGCTCTGAAAGAGATTTGATAATCATTGTGTTTGTGACATTGTTCCATTGCAGAACCTAGAGGGAAGTTTGTATCATCTCACGTTAGCTCTCCTCCGTAAGACCAAATAACTCCCCCAGACCAGAAAATGTTGGCTACACTTTACTCTTTCTCTGCTGGTAAGATTGTGGAACATTACACAATCTGAATTATTTCAGGGGAAATTAATTATTTAATGGGAAAAAATACCTACTTTGTTAAATTCAGAACCAAATTCTATATGATATTTTAATTAAAAGTATGTGAAAGGTATTTTTAATGTTTTTTCTTTCCTTTTTGAAATGTGAAGTTCAGAGCATATAACTGACAGATCAGGTTTTAATTAAATCAAATGGCTCACAATATTTTTTGTTTTGCACCAGTCCCACTTAAGTGATTTTAGTGGCTTCTAGTCAGGCTTGGTGACAGCCACCTGTTCTATTCCTCAGCACCAGTGACACTACAACTCTTCAAAGAGCAGTTTACAACATAAAGAAAACCAGCATGAGTGTCTTCTATTACAATGACAGACTTCCCAGCTAGACCTCAGACCTGTCTTTTCACTGTGAACTCACATGATGCCTAGAGCTGAGGCTTACTTCCTTACTCCCTAGATGAGGTGATAGGACAGGCTGCTCAACCCTGCCCAGATGAAACCCATGGTGACCTCCTGCAGCTCCAGGTCCCTGGGAAACCTCCAGCCCCAATGGCACCCTGGTACCATCCGTCCCAAAAAAGCCTGCTGCATCCACCCCTGGCAGCGCTGCTGTGGTATGACCTGTCCCACCACACCTACACTAACCTGTGAGATCAGGTCCTGTGTCATAGTTTAACCCCAGCTCAGTCCCACACAGCTGCTCACTCCCTCCAACCTGCTGGCATAGCAGAGAGAATCAGAAGAGTAAAAGTGAGAAAACTTGGGGGTTGAGGTAAAGACAGTTTAGTAGGTAAAACTAAAGCCACACATGCAGCCAAAGCAGAGAAAGGAATTCATTAATCCCTTACCATGAGCAGACAGGTGTTCAGCCATCTCAAGGAAAGCCGGGCTCCATCATGCATAATGATGACTTGGGAAGGCAAACTTCATCATCCTTCTTCCCCCAGCTTTACATGCTGAGCATGACACCGTATGGTGTAGGATATCCCTCTGGTCAGTTGGGATCAGCTGTCCCAGTTGTGTCCCCTCCCAGAATCTTGTGCACCTCCAGCCCCATCACCGGTGGTGTGAGAAGCAGAAAAGGCCTTGACACTGTGTAAATGCTGCACAGCAACAGCTAAAACATCCCTGTGTTATCAATACTCTTTCTAGCAAAAATCCAAACCATGGCCCTGTATTAGCTACTGTGAAGAAAATTAACTCTGCCCCAGCCAAACCCGCACATGTTTTACAGTGAAGCAAGGATAGGTCAGATGCCAGTAGCAGCAACACTTGGCACTAAGTAATTTTGTTTTCCTTGCAGTCCACCAATATTTTTACTTTGGTCATGTGTGTTTGAGTAAATAAACCCAAGCTCCCAGTTTCCATTGTCAGAAAACCTCACTGTCTCTGATCCTTTCCTGTAATGACTCGGGGAGAGAAGGTGGAATGGAAGTGACAGCATGTTAAGGGCAGCAGCACAGAAATTAAAGGAAAGCAGGACAGATGCTGAAGGCCCATGAACACCCCTTCACTGTGGGTCCCTTCATACAAAAGAAGTACATGTCTCCACCCTCATCGAAGAAGAATTAATAAGATAGTTTAATAAGAGGGGTAAAAAGTGAGAAGAAAAAAAGCAGAAACCAAAGGAAAGTAATTCAGGGATATTGCAGAAGTACTTAGAGCATATTGTTACAAATCCAGTGTGATAAAATCTTCTTATTGTGATCTGCATGTCACTTCGGATGTTCTGACCTGTCCTGAAAATAATAAAATAATAATCTACTTCTAATTATTTCCTGTTTATATATTAAGTGTCTAAAATCAAAGTTAAGCAGGTTGAAAAAGATTCAAAAAGCCTCTTACTCTCCTTCCTTCCCATACACAATCACAAGGGGAAGAATGCTAGGAACCCAGAAAACTACGTCATTGAAGTGAACTATCTTTCCTTTAAGAAACACATTTTAATGAGTTCAGTCTGTTGGAAATGTGACTTCCTCTTGTAAAGAAGACACAGAGCCACTTTCAAAATTCATTTCCAAATTAGATGTGTTAGCTGCTATGAGTTTCCCCAGCTACAAAACAGCAGCAAGATGATAAGTCCTTGTGGGCATGAAGCTGACACACTGATTTTGTACTGCACAGACTGATTCAAAGGTTAAGGGGGAAGAAGAGACATTTGTCATCCTGATGGCAGAACATAACCTTTCATATTCCTGTGGTGACACTTTAATGAAACTTATCAAAGGGTTTTTTCACAGACAAAAAATCTGCCAAGACCACAAACAGACAAGTAACAAGATCCAGTGGCCCAAACAGAAAAATGCATGCTTTAGTGTGCTAATGCATTGCTGATTTGTCTTTCTTATGCCAGTTATGTTATTTCATGCCTTTCATGCCATTGCCAAACCCTCCCTTTCTCTTCTTTGTTCTGTCTCTTTTCTTGATGAGCACAACATCACATGGAATGGAATATCCTTTTGATCAATTTAGGTCTGCCATCCAGGCAGTGTCCTCTGCCAGCCTCTTGCCACTCCCAGCCTACTCACTTTTGAGGGTAGACAAAAGAGACAAAACTTTGACACCCAGGGTGGGAAATGAAACCTTCTGGGTTCTCTCCCTCCCACCCCACACCCTCATCTGAAAGGCTGCAGGAGGGAGGTGGTAAGAGGCTGGCAGGAGACACTGCCTGTTCAGCAGGAAAAAGTGATACCCCATACAGTGTGATGTGCTTCAGCAAGAACGGCTCAGGTCAAGAGGGAGAGAGGGGGGATATTTGCTGTGACAGTGTTTGTCCCTGCAAGCAAGCTTAATGCATGCTGAAGGTTTATTGGCCAAGAAATGGGTGAACATTTCTCTGCAAAAGGGTGGTAGAGAATAAATTCCTTATTTTGCCTGGCTCATGTGTGCAGCTTTTGCTTTTCCGATTAAACTGTCATAAACACAAGTCTTTTTTCCTTTCTTCTGTCTTCTCCCCATCCTGTGAAGAGGGGAGAAGTGTAAGGCTGAGAGGGTATCAGCTAGAGAATCCACCACAATATAGATGACAATTCTTCCCTGGTACACCATCTTTACATGCTTTACTGTACTGTTAAGACATACACAACTAGGTTTAAAACAACATTTGCATTTATTTAGTAATTTACCCATTTTCAACCAGAACTTAATGTTTTTAATCATATTGACAGATTTTGGCATTAGATCAAGTAATTAGTGATTCTTCACTGTGCCTGTCCCTCTCTCAAATACTTTGCACAGATTTCAAGATGATGTACTGCACTGTTGGAGAAAGAAAAATGTGCCTAGAGAGGCAGCGCTTGAGAGTGTGGGAGCAAAACACCTCACTGCTGGGGGCAGTTTGCAAGGCTTAGTGTGAAAACATGGTCACACTCACCAAAGACGTGAAATTCGTTGTCACACTTGAAAGACAAAAGTCACTGAAAATGAGACTCCTTTAGTGAACTCATTTACTGGAATCAAATCTGTACTCCTTTTCTGATTAAGAAGAGAGCTGGAAAATACAGGAAGGATATTATAATGAAAAAAATATAGTAAATTTATAGTGAAAATCATTCCTCCTGAAGCTATTTGTACTCTATCATTCTTTTTATTAACGATAGGTCTTAATCTAAAGATCCTGTGTCCTGATCATCTGCATATACCACTTTTAATACAGACTCTTTTAAAGACAAACATGCTTGAACTTATACTACCAAAAGGCATTGCCCCTCTGACTCCCAGAAAATGTTTGACTGTCAGTCCTCTTTTCCCCAGTGTCTCATCTCTTTTTTTCACAGGGCAAAGCTGTTGAACAATTTCTTTAAACATTTATCCCTCTGTTTGTCTCTGTTCTATATTTTTAGAGTTTGGCAGGAAAAAAAATGTAAATGCTAAAAATCAATTTTTCCAGTATCCCAGTTAACATAGTTCAGATTTATTTAATCTCTTTAAAAAAATACAAATGGGGGGATGCAATTTTACCTGATTAATAATGCATAGTCTAAAATGAAAGACAGAAGCAGGCAGGGGAGGGAGGAGAGACCTGCTGCCCTGAGCAATAATTTGGCTTCATAAGCTGTAAAACAGTAAATGTGTCGATTTGAATGGCACCTTATCTTTATCCATATTTAGTACTTGAAAGATCTGTTGCAGATCAGGAGACACGCGTTCTGTTTGCAAGCTGACAAAGTCTGTTCTACAGTCTGCTCCCAACTACGTGATCAGGTAACTTAAGAGTATTCTGAGGCACTTGGCAGCTGTACTATGTTTACAAATAAGGGCTTTGGTGGAGCTTATCTGCCTTATGCAGGATCTTTTTCTTTGACAGCCAAAGGCTTGATGCTAGTGAGGTTGTTTGAATGGTATAAATGCTCTTAATATAGAACCTAATATGCCAAAATGCATATGAATACAGCTTCTGGCGAGTTTTTCTCTTAAGACAGTTTCTGCCTTGTGTTTGAACTCTTGTAGAAATTTCAATTTAAGATTAAAGAGGTATAAATAGTGCACTTACTCACTGGTAAGAAGTGAATTTGCATTTTTTTTCTGCTCTGCAAAAAAATAAAAACTCACATGATGTTATCTGTTGTGGTAGCTGTGGGTAGCTCACTGTCAGGATGAAAATATTAGTGTGTAGAATATTGTAAACAAGGATAGACTTTACAGAAAAGTAAATTAATGCACAGTTCATGAGCTGGCCTTAATCTCTTAGTAGGGAACTGATGGCTCTAAATTTTATGTCTTTTACTTTTCTCTAGGTTTTACTGACTTCATAAAAAGAAAATGCAGAGGGGGATGTACTCTGAGCAACCTGGTTTAGTGAAAGTCTCCATAGATGGCAGAGGGATTGGAACTAGGTGATATTTAAGGTCCCTTCCAACCCAAGCCATTCTATGATTTTAAATGGTATCTCTGTCATTCTGAATCTCTAGATCGACGCATACCCTTTTTGTCACCTCATTGTTTTTAGTGTCACGACTTCCTGTATGTTCTCTGCTGCTTTTTCTAATAATTAGATCTCCCTGAAAACTGTACTGCACTTATGGGGTAAGAATACCCAAACTTCCTCTATTTTCCTCTCTATACAAAATAACTCTCTATTTTTATTTTTACAATCCATAAACAAACTTTGCATTTGGAAAACTGTAAAAATCTGATTCGGCAGCTGTACAGGGCCTATACCCATGTAGTTCATATAAAACTTAGGATGTTAATCTTTCTCTTTCTCTCTCCCAACAGTTTCATGCTAATAATATTTCATGGTTTCTGGGACTCCTTTTTAAAAAGTCAGCAGGCTGTAATGCAGATTACAGCACAACAGTACTGTAACTATTTTTAGGAAATGATCACTTAGAAAAGCCCCAAGAGATCTGCAGGAGCTATTTTGTGGTGTTCCTTAAGAAAAAATAAAATAATATACATGCTATCTAGCTTAGATAGACTTTAGTTTGTCATCTGTTGGATCTTCTTTTCAGATGACAGGCTATAATATTAATTGAAACAAAATGCTGAGATCAGACTTGTCCACATATCTAGAAATAGAACAACAGGTTTAGAAAAACCCAAAATAATAAAAATGCCAGCAATTTGTATTTTTTTTTCTGTTCTTATTCAGCTTGTGTTAATGACTAGTAGATGGTTTATGGTTTTCTGAAACTGATGCTCAAGGACAAGGAAATTGGGGGTCTGTACTTGGGTTTGATTTTTAAAAAAACTGTAAAGTAATAGGTACCATGTTGCTCACACATTCAGAGATAATTCAATTCCATTGTAAATAAAGTTTCTTGCCGCAGGGCATCTGAGTTTGTTAGTAGGTGCCAATATGGTTTGAACATCTGCTCTACTGAAACAATATTTTACAATATTTATCTAGCTCCTTATTGAGACATGACAAAGTGTCCTCTGCCTCCTTAGAAATACGGGGGATGTTTTTGTTCCCGTAGACAGGACTTGGCTTAGCAAACTGTTTGTGCTTGATGAATGACAGGATCCCTTAATGAAAGTCAGTTGTTCCAGGAAACTATTGTTGTTCTTCTGTAATAGCAGGACAAGATGAAGGTTCTCATATTAGCATGAAGAGAAGCTTTTTTTTTTTTTTTTTAATTACAGTACTGAGTCCAAATGGATCTTTCCTGAGCTTACCAAAGGCTGTAATGAGAAACATCAGTGACTGAACACTGGATGCAAACAAAAATTTCAAGGGAAAAAAACTGTTGAATATCTTCTGAACTAAATTCCACTTTGAAAAAGTATTCACTGCCTTAAGCTGTGCCTTGAAGGAACTGATTTTTTTATATAATATAGCCTGCTAAAGCAGCAGGCGAAGTAAGTGATTTCATAAAATATCACAGAAGCACCAGCAAACTGAAAATTACTGTCATCTGTGCATCATGCACAGCATTTAGTTGCAATATCTTCAATCATTATAATATCTTAAAAAAATTTAGCTATATGGCAAGTGTCCTCTTCTTTTTAAAGGATCACAGTGACTTTTTACTGGATTGTCCTCTGGGTTTTACTTCCCTTCCCATTTGGCTGTTCAGGCATACACTGTGCTACAGTTCTCCTGTGACCAATCTTACAACACCAGAATGCTGTTTGTCATGAACACTGTAAAAGATAAATAATATCTTTATTTTCTAGACAGTCATTGGTCTAGCAGGACTAGGGCAAAAAGCCTCTGGTTCTGCAGGGACTGTCAAGCACCATGCCTGGAAGATGTTTTCAGCAGTGGGAAAGCAGGAAGGTGGGGATATAATACTGCAATTCTGCTGGACAGACATCTGTTACCATCACCTCTGAACCTCTTTCATTAAGTCAACATCTTCATAAACATCTTGGATGCAGGACTCGAAGTTATAATGAGCAAGTTTGGTGATGATAGTAACCTGGAGAAGCTGTCAACTTCCTTGAAGACAGAGAGGCCCTGCAGAGAGACCTTGACAAATTAGAGAGATGGGAAATCACCAACTGTATGAAGCTGAACAAGGACAAGTGCCAGATTCTGGACCTGGGACAAGGCAAACCTGGATGCACAGATAGGCTGGGGAATGAGATGCTGTAAAGCAATGCCATGGAAAGGACCTGAGGGTCCTGGTCGAGGGCAAGTTGAATACAAGTCAGCAGTGCCCTGGCTTCCTCAGAACCTCATGCTATTTTCCTCAGGGACCCTTCTGCCTGCTATGGGAGACTGAATGACTTCCTATTTCAAGGTCATTATTGTTCTAGATGTCTAGGGTTTTCAAAATGACTATATAGTTTTCTTTAAAAGAATGAAATTATGAAAATAAGTTGATTTAAGTAGAGGTGACAATGAAGTTCTCTTTTCCACATAACTTTCCTCAGCTAGAAGTCATAACTCACCAATGCATTGCTATTATTAATAAGACTTTTCCATTATAAACTGTTGTTAATCCTTAGTTTGTGAATATAGCAATTTACACCAGTTAAAAGAGCAAAATACTTTCTTCCTTGGTTAATTAACGCTGGCTAGATACCCGCAAGAGCATAACTCTGTAATGCATACAAATAACAGGATTTGATTGATTCTTCTATGGCCTGTTAAAAAATGCATTGAGGGCCTAAAAGATTTAAAAGGGAAAAATAGAAAAACTCCCAGATTGGCCTCTATCTGACACTGAGACTGAATCTGAAAATTCTAATAAATGGAAAACTACTCTATATGCAATTTTCTAACCAATCTCTAACCCATAGAAGCAATGATATGGAAGTTAAAACAGTAAATTGTTACTTAGTGCTAAGTGTAGCCCTTTATTTTGTGGGGGTTTTAGACTGAATGCAAGATGAGGCAAATAAGTTGAATTCAGCCTCATACATTATTCACAGGGACTGAGCTAACATGATCATTCTTTTTCGTTAAAGCCCTTGCAAGTAGTACAGCTATTCATTTTAACACTGTTAATACAATGAAGATACATTAATATGGAATGTCAGTGTCTTAAGCTCTGTTACTACTCTATTAAATCTATGTATCTTTAAATTGTTTTTCCTATATACCCTTATATTTTTTAAATCTGATACTTTCCACTTAATTTTTAATGACTCAAAATACATGCAAATACAGCACAAACTGAAATAGTTTATCTACATTTATGCAATAAACTCATTAAACCATGTTATGTGCTCTTTATTTCTTGCATCAGTCTTGTATTCAGAGGAAATAATTAATGGTGAAATCCTTGTTAATGGGTGGCCTGATGACAGGTCTTCAGAGTTCATTTTGACCTCTACTTGCTTGCAGGCCAAAAACCTCCCATTTTTAATGCCTGTAGCCTTCCTGACCAATTTGGATACTATGGATCTGATTAACTGTTTGGAATGCAGTAGCCCCAGAGGGTCTAATCAGACACTAATGTTCTTCTAGGACAAGTATATCCCTTTTCATATGTGCATAATAGTACTATATACACAGTAGCAGTGCTCAGCAGCATTGCAATAAAGTAAGCTCAGCAATGAGTATTCCATTTCCTAACTTTAACATGTGTTATGAAGACATGAAGCAGAGTAGGGAAATGACCTGAAGACACAAAACCTGTAGCAGAGCTTTAAATGTAAACCAAACTTTGGGATTTATTCTACTGCCCTGATTGCAAAGCCAGCTTGTATAACCCAAGCATGCAATATCTTTTTCTTGCTTTGTTGGATTTTACAACTACTTTGTACAACTATGAAACAGTAGCGAGCACAGCATTTTACAAAATCCTTAATGACACAGTCAAGTCGTTAGTTCTTCACATGCAGACCTTCATGATGTGACTGTAATCCTTAACACCTTCCTGTGCCTCAAGAAGTGTGTGAAACCTATGCAGAGTTTGGATTTTTTATAGCTAGACAGAAGATACCTATCTGTACAGGTTTATGTAGATGTAGGGCTTAGAATGACCCTATGACAAATCTAAGAAATGTATTATCAGGATAAAAACATTGCACTATTATTTTAAGGTTCTTGCAAGCAGTATCCAAGACTATTCTGAAAGTAAAATCAGCTGCTGAAATATCACCATCAACAAATGTTTTGTCTTGGTCACCTTTTGCTCCCTCTTTGGGAGACATTTACTTTTGGCTTCCTCCTTTCCTTTCTTTCAGCTGCAGTATATGGCAGACTACCCCCTATAGCCCCTTAGGAAAGGCTTACTACCAATTTTTGAATTCAACTTTGATTTTAGTCCAGTGTTACTGCTGAGGTTCATCTGAATTAGGTGTAAATGTGTAAGAAACCATTCTATATGGGAACATACAGATGTCCTCTTGACATAAATGTGTTCAATCCTAACTGGTATGGACTGGGCAGCAGTTAGTTAAGTGGCTGATTAACTTGTGGGATGAGATTGCGTGAGCTTCTGAGCCATGCTGTCAAGCTCAATCATCTTATGAAAGGGAAGGCCACATTAACCCTTCTATTTCTAAAAAGAACCACCATTCCTGGGGCAATCTTCAATAGCTAGAAATGGTCAAGAACAAGAGGATTTGGTAAGTGTGAAGCACCAATCACTCTGAGAAAACAAGAAAGAAGAACAGTTTCAACCTAGAAAGAATACAAATTGATCTAATGGCTTGGATCCTCAATAGCAAATGCAAATTTAAATTCCCTTAGCCAAAGAAGGTATTGAAGCTGTGTCTCCCAGAATCTGGATAAAGCCTCAAACTAGAATTCTTGCTTTCATTTGAATGAGAGAAGTCACAGAAAAGGAAATCTACAAATCTCTAAGTGTAGAACAAAAAGGGGGGAAAACAAGTCATGTCAGAATTTATTTTTTCTCCTGTAATTTGCTTTACCTATTAAATTGAAACATCAGTTTTTCAAAAAGTTCCCAGAGGAGGTCAGACTACCTAACTGGAAGGATTTATCTGGAGATATAAGATAGCAGGGATATGCCCAGGATTATATGCATTCTGAACATTTTTGTGATTTTCGTCAATTCTATTTCTTGTTCTTTTCTCTCATACCTGTGGGGAAAGTATCATAAACTAAGATTTTTTTTTTTATTGCTTGAACTTAAATTCCAAATATTATATATAGCATGAGACTGTTTTCCTACTTGTTTCACTATAATCTGGAAGCTGGCAGATAATTCCTATTTAAAACCTAAACTAGGGCAAAGATGCAGTACAGTGTGGCAGCAAGCTCTTTGCCAGAGTTTTGAAGTCTGGCACTCAGTCAGCCATGTGAAATGTGGCTTCCAAGTCCTCTGTTACTTGCTTACTAAACCTGTTTTTTATTCCTTACTGAGCAATCTGCCATTTTGCTATAGCCCCAGTAAAAGGCATGCTTAAAAAAGCTTCAGTATTGCACTGTTAGTGTTTTGTAGATCTTATTTGGCAGTCCAAGGCAACTCTACAAATAAAACAGAAATCTGGTCAGGAATATCTCTAAATTCAGGTAGAGTGGAAAAAGACCAAAAAAAAGATACAACGCTCCTGAAAATTTTGCCTGGGAATAGCCACCTCCAATAGGGCACCCTGCAGTTGTAAAAGGATAACAACACTAAAATTAATAAACCAGCCTAAAAGTCAGAAATAGAAAGACCAGGATTTGCCTCCTGATTGATCCTGAGGGGGGCAGGTCCACTTCTCTTTCCCAGCCATCTTTCTTCTCCAGCTCTTGTCTCACCACCAGTTTTATACCACTTAGTTCTCTTTTTCCTCTGTTCCCTGCCTTCTGGCTTTTCTTTAAACTCTACTCTGTTGAATCCCTCAGTGTCAGCCTTTCAAGATCAGCCCCTTCCCATTTTGGAGTCCATTTCCCAGCAGTTGCAGAACATATCCATCTCACCTACTGTCCATTACTTATAAGACAAGCATTGGTCTCAAGACACACTCAGAAACTCATTCCCACATTCATCTTTGCTTTCCTCTCTGACACTGTAATACATATTGATTTGTCGTCTGCTGAAGGCAGAAATTTTGTATGAAGTACTGTGAGATTTCACAGCCACTGTCTGATTTTCTCATTCTCCCCAGCGATTCACTTACCTGACATCTTGTTCATCTAATGTCAAGCCATCTCATTTGCAAACTGCTTCAAGTAGAAAAGTGGATTCAGAAGTGAGACAATACCTGAGCTCTATATGTGTTTGTGTGTATGACTCAAATGTGCAGTTGCCTTGTGTGATGGGTTTGATAAATCCCAAAAAACTCAGATTAAGGTTTTAGTTTTAGCTAGGCCCCAATTTTGTGGGTCATG
>JAWWEU010000001.1:95778735-95801880 GCA_035583155.1 Acropternis orthonyx | reverse complement strand
TCCTGCTTCAAAAAACAGGATGTGTATCTGAAGTCTGGTGAACCAGGCTGGTTTTAGCATAATTCAACACCAAGACAGCACCCTGGTGCCAACAGTAGAACTTGCATGATCTCTGGCATGATGGCTTGTGTGATGGCTTGCATTGCATGCATTCTCTGGTGGGATTCCAGGACTTATCAGGATGGGCCATCATGTCACAGTATCTTTACAGGTGTTATTACATAAATCTAAGGTTTGAACTGACTTTTCATCATACATATTCTACAGATATTCTGTTTTTAAAGTGGTAGCACAAAATTGGGCATTTGATTTTGACTGGGGTAGGAATAGGGTCAAACTGTGGAAGAAGGCAACTCTTAGCTGTAGTTACATATAGCCTAGAAACCTGCATACCTTTTATAAATCCTTGGTCTTTGAACTTCATGTCTCATTTAGGGGGCGGGGCAGGGGGGGGTGGGGTGGTGGGCAGGGCAAGGAGGCGGGGGGATGATTTTGTCAAGCCTATCACAATAGGCTGAGGACTGGAAACAGTGCCAAAACCTTTTGCCCTTTATTTAAAGGAATATGAGATAATGGTGGACAAGACAAGATGGCTCAGTCTAAACCCTGTATTTGTCACCTACTAGTAAAGAGGTCTGTAGTTAAAGGGAGCGTGAACACCTGAGCTGTGTTGTTGTAATATGAATATTATTGGTAAAATGAATCTTTCCTTGGTCCTTGTAAGTAGTAAATGTAGTCATTAGTCTGTTGAGCTGAAATGACTATTTTCATTAATGTTTTCTTTGCTGTTTCCAATAGTTCCTTCTAAATTTGTAAATTGTCATTTAGCTTGACTCATACAATTTAAATGAATATTGATTTGCTGATTTAAACTTCAACACTACCTCACTGAAGTGTAATATTCATCTTTATCTATCTGTGTTGCTTTAAAAGTAAATATTTAATTTTGTACTTGTATAAAAATCTAACTAAATCAGTGTCTGAACTCCCCAGACTTTTCACCACTGTTTTAATTCTATTAGTAAGACATTTGAAGAGGGAATTATTTTGGTGTCTGCAAAGTCAGATATCTAGTAAAACTAATGGAAAGGTAACTTTTTTATTATGCCTGACTGGTTGGTTAGGTCATCTGAGGAATTTGGCAGTTCCTTGTGTTTAAACTTTTTGACACCGAAACGTTAGCAATATGTTCTAATTGTATTTTAAATGTAAAAAATGAAATAAAAAGCATTCCCTTATCCAAGATGGCAGATAAAGTGCCATTTTTGTTAGTGAGAGACTAACAAGAGAATTTCAGGAACCTGCCAGAAAAATGTGCAATTCACCCTTGTTTCGTATTTATCCTAATGAATGTAAAAGTAGTTAGCAAACACTTTATTTTCAAAAAAAAAGTTTTCAATTAATATTAAAAAGCAGTATTTATCAGAAATTAAGACAAATTTTTCTTTCATGTCTGGATACAAATCTGGATCACTCTCTATTGAAACAATATTTTTCTTTTCCTACACAAAGTGGACAGTTCTGGTGAGATTTATCTGATGAAATGATTACTGGCACTACTGAGGGTCACTTACTCCATTCAGATAAGGTGTAGCTAAACACCTTCCTAAGGCTATAAAATGAGTAGATTAATCTAAGAAGTTTCTACAAGAAACTCCTCCATTCCCAGCTCTTTAGGTCTAATTCAAAGGACACTGGAACCAGAAGATCAAATTTTAATTTTTTTTTTTTCTGGATGTAGTAATTCCATCCATTCTATTGTGTTCCAGTAGCTTCATGAAGCTTTTATAAAGCCACTTTCAGCCTACTACCAAACTGTGAATACTCAGCAGATACTGAGTATTTGCTTAAACTATGGGCAAAGTTCAGGCAGTCTCCTTTAACAGATACTGATCAATAGCCAGTGGAGATGGACAGGTTGATTTTCCTGCAGAGTGGAGGAATATCACTACTGCCTGAAGGCACTGTGCTCAGGTGTGACTCTGTAGGAGGTGAGTTGCTTGCAGAAGAAGCAGGATTTGGCAGGGTTGATGTTGTGGTCCTGAACAATGTTCATGCAAGATGATGAAGGTAGGCCTAAGGTCATGTAGAGATATAGGACAGTTAATCATAGTCACCTTCTCTGGAAGAGATGGGGATAGAAAGTGGGATATCTTCTGGGTTAAAACCCTTTCTGTCATTCAAATCGTCTCTTTCTTCCTCTGTTCACCTTCACTTGTGATCATGAACAAGGTGTCAAGAGCCTTTGAAATACCTCACAACTACACCTCATACACCTCTTGCCAAGACTACCACAATTTTTTCCCCATTTTAGTTTTGTTTCTTGTACCCTGATTCAGTTTTCTCCAAGTGGTCCATTCAGCTGTCTCTACCTCAGAACAGTCATTGGGAATGGCTATGGGGAGTTTATGACAGAGTACTTGGGACACAGTGGTGATGTGATTTGCTTGGACTGTGTAAGAGCAATTTAAGGGTTATATATTTTTGGCATTTACCCTATGTTTTCCCAAGTTCATGGCCCATAAAAAGCCTCAAATTAAGCAATGCAAACATTTTAGGAATGTGATCTGCAGTGTGTGGCCACACGATGTAGCAGAAGAGTACAGACACAACCAATGATTTCAGAAAGATTCCTGTTGCTGAGTAAGGTACTTGATTAAGGCCCAGGCATATAATATACCTGTTATCAATAAAATGGAAACTTGTGTACCAAGTGAAATCAGAGTTAAATTTCTACAAATTCAGATCATGACTTTTGTGTGTGTGTGTGTGAAAGCATTTATAACCTGTATTAAAGTGATGAAAGGGTATAAGAAAAGGAATATCATTAATCCATTTTTAAAGATTTAGCATTTCTGAGAGGCAAAAGAAATAAAAATTCCATCCTATAGACTTCTTGAGACACTAGAAACACTCCTTCTTCTCACCAGAATGTAAATAAAACCTTTGGAAAGCATGGAAACAGTGAAGTAAAAGATTAGCTGGCTGACCCATGAAGAATAAGAAGTATATAGGACGTTGCTTGGTGTGTCAGAAACACATTTTCAGTTGGTGGGTCTGCCTTATTCAGGGTAGCAGTTAATCCTCATGGAGTAATGAGGAACACATCCTCTCATTTTAATTAGCTATACTGTCCATTTAGCAACTCTGGTAGGATAATGACATGCACCTTATTATTTTCATATTATTATTTATTATTCACTTATTGCATTGTTTCATGCCCTTCTCTTGAGAAGGCATCTCCAGACAAAATGTGGTTTTGAACTAGCAGTATGAAGGAACTGGTTTGAATTCATATGAATAAATAGTTCTTCTCAAAATACCAGTTTCTAAAAATGATTCTCTAAGAATTTAAAATAACTGGAGCCACACTGTAACTGAACTAAAGCTAAATACAGATATTATCTGCCTTGCATGGCTGTAACAGTCATGAAGGTAATGTGTTTTTAACCTTAGAAACAAAGCATTTCGTGCACCTCACCCCAGTGCATAAATCATTCACAGAATGATGAAAATGGTAAGAATCTATGGAACAATTATCTCAGATTAGTATTTCAGCACAAGTCTATAAAATGCCTGAATGTAAGTTTTCTGAATGATTACTCATGCCAATGTAACATATTTCTTTCTGTAAAAACTGATGGTATCTAATTCAATACTTAAAATGCAGCAATAATCAAACAGCTGAAGCTCTTGGTAATCCAAACCAAACCTTGATTAACACATCAACAATTAGTAGTTTTATGGTTGTGATAGGCCCTTATGAAGCCATAAATTCAGATCAGCAGAGGTGCTATTCGGAGGTTAGTAACTGCTCCAGTGTTTCAAAGCTTGTACTTCCCTAAACTAATTGTCAAGAAGATATGTGGCATATTAAAATGCTATGGACCTTGATTAATGCAAACCCATGTATAGAAATCAATGTTTTTGTCAATTTGCTCAAGCTTAGCATCTAGTCCACTCTGCGAAATGGATCTAGATACAGGAAAATCCATAGCACAAAAGTCCTACGTGTTTTTGTGCTGTACTTTGCACTATGGATTCAAAGTAAACCTTTGAATACAGTACATGAGATACATTTTGACACTTCCTTTTTAATTTGTCTTGCTTATGCTAGTTTTAAAATGTCATACCCTCTGCTGTAGCTTGCTGACAGAATAGAAAATTATATATGACTCTCCAAGTTAGGATATAGAAATCTGAACTGGGAAACAAGTCTTTACTGATGAATTTAGCTTATAGAGCTGGAGCAAGGAAGCAATCTGATCAGGTCATTGTCTTATCTGAAAAAAACAAATAAACATGGATGAGTATAATTTGAAGTGACAGACACAAAAATTCCATAAAATTCATACACACTTGAATGGATACAAAATTTTTCTCCTTGACTAATTTTCATAATGTTTCATTAACCTTGGTGGAAAACTTCAGCAAAGACACTTATTCAGTAGAAGTAAGTCAGGTTGCTGTGTATTGGTTATATATAAATAAAGATGTTTCCCATTCTGAAAGGACAACTCCTTCTCCTTTCTCTTTTCCCTCTCTGTTCCATTTTCCCTGTGCCTGATATTTCTGTGATACTGCATGACCTCTCCTTTAAAAATAATGGTCTTTAATGTGAGTGTTCTACAGCAAGCAATAGGCTTATCCTTTGATGTACATATTCTAGGTCACTTTTTTCTCTTCACTTACTTCATTTTTTGCATCACCTGCCATGTCCATAGCCATAGCAGATTATTTACTTGTCTGTCAGTTTATTTTCTTGGACATAACTTGTCCATTTGTGCCCATGCAGCAAAACTGAAATGCATTCAAAGTTAGAAAACTAGGTATGTTTGGCATAATTAAAAATATGCCCTTTCCCTTTCCTTGATTTACATCTTTTCTTACCCAGCTTCCCCACTTTTCCTTTCTGAGATCAGTTCAGTTCCGGCTGTCTAGAAACCTTCACTGTCCTCACTTCACCTCATGCAATTTGCATAAACAAGGTGTCTCCCAGCTTTTAGGCAGTGATTCACACCTCCTACCCAAGCTTTCAGCTGTCAAACTACAGACATTTTTCTTCTACAACTGACTATTCCACTAAAAAGCAACCTACATAGCATGCGTTGTAGCTGCACAGGACAAGCAGAGACACTGTCATTGCTCCACCTCTCTAAGGTATGTATTTGAAATTATATTTCTGGAGAAAAACATTAATTCCAATAGAATCTTAGAATCATAGAGTGGCTTGTGTTGGAAGAGACCTTAAAGATCATCTAGTTCCAACCCCTCTGCCATGGGCAAGGACACCTTTCATTAGATCGGGCTGCACAGAGCTCTGTCCAACATGACCTTGAACACTTCCAGGGATGAGACATTCACAACACAAGTTGACTATGTCCCAAGGAAAATGTAGGGCTAATCTTTAGTTTAAACTGATCTACAGAAAATATTACTAATTTAATAAAGGGTGGAAAAGTGAAAGCCAATCCTCTTGAACATAAGAGGACAGCCTCAAAATAACCATGGAGATTCAGTTCCATTTTCTATCAAAGAGAAACTTCTGAGCTGCAAGAAGGAATGCTGTTTATATTCATGTTACTCAAATGTAATGCTTGGCATTTTGATAAAGCTCATGCCACAGGAATTTCCATGTCTTCTTATAGTTTCTCTCTAGCTTTTTACTTGTAAAAATACTTGGTGGAAACACATTAGAATTTCCCACCAACAGTAGGTTACAGAAATGAGCTGATTGACAACATCTCTAAATTATTTCAAATTCCTTCTGATTCAGAGTTTCATCCCCTGAACTGATATATAATGACACGCTCTGGGGAAGAAGCAGGGAGTGATGATTTGTTTGCAGGTTAGTGTCAAACATGACAGCAATTTAGATGCATAGCTATAAATAAAAGTGTGAATGAATGAATGAATGAATGAATGAACGAACGAACTGCAATGACAACCTTGGTAAATGGCACTCACATTGGAAAAGATACTTAAGTCACATTCTGATCATACTGGAGTCTGAATAGATGCAGTTAAAACTAGTGGGTGATCTTATATTCAAAATTAACATTTTTTTTTTTTTTATCTGCAGTCATACCAAGTTCTTTCTACAGTGAATGTCACTAACTTAAAATATCTATGATGGGGGATTTTTGTGCCTTCCTTCTAATTTGTGGCTTTACAAAAGCAGAGTTATGTACGTTTCTATGTCAGTAAACTAATGAAAAATAAGCAATTGGAAAACTCTATATACATTGGATATAATGTTAAACTGACCTATGACGGCTTATAATAGAAGAAGAATCAGCTTTGGAACAAGAATCAATATTTCTCTTTTAACAAAACATTGCCAGTTTAGTGGAATAATTCACTATTTTATTAACTGTTAGAATGATATTTTAATATGGATTGTCTGCTGGAAGATGGTATGTCTACACTGCAGAGTTCTGTGTTCTGCAGAGCCACCAGGGCTAGCTTGGATACAGGAACCACCGCAGACCCAGCACTCCTGCTGAGATTATATTGTGATGCAGATATACACTGCATATGTGAACAGTGCAGACATGTTGTTCAGAGCTAGAGAATTTGGTGCAGGAGAAATGACTGAGGACATTGTGGGGGGAATGGGGAGACCTTGTTTTGATGCCTTGCTGAAGCATCTAGTATCAGTTCTTCAAGCAAGCACTAGAAGTGAGGTCTTCCCTCTGCCTGATGGTATGTCCTAACGAAATAGGAACAGAATCTTCTTTTCTCTTCAACAGTTCATTTAAACCATGCAAATCAGAATAACAGCACAGAAAGGCAGATTTAAAGTACACTCTATTCTGAACTCTTCCTATGAAGGTGAATTTCATAAGACAGCTCAAACTGGTGGCTGCTTGCTGCAGTCCCAGAGCAGTCCCCATCTCCTTTTGCTGACAGTACAGCTGCTTTCTGCTTCTTTCTCATGTACCTAGCACTGACTCTCAGGCAGACCATTCAAGGTACTAAACTAGCTATGAAGAAATGTTTAGCTTCCTCTAGATTTTGCTCCAACAGAGGAAGCATTAGGAGTAGGACTGCCACCTTTAGGACAACAAATAGCTCCCAAACCCGCTTAAAAGTACACCCTCAGGGGAAAACAGCAATCCAGTTTGGTCATGGAGTCTCCTTCTGTGGCATCTAAACATTTCTTTGCTTTAAGTGAACTAGGCACTAGCAAGTACTGAGATACAGGGGCTTTTTTTTCATACCAGTGCTCCTCTGTTCTTCCAAGAAGAAAACATTTCTAGACACATAGTTATGATTATTTTATAACTTTTTCAGCTTTCTCACTTTGGAGAAAGTCTTTCATCTGGCAGGAATTTTCCTCTATGTTTTGCCTCACATAAGACACCTGAATGACTTGAAACACAATTAGCCTTGCAAATAAACTTTTGACTGTTGGCATTTGCAAAAATGGGGCTTACCCCAGTACTACTGACAATAACCTCTCTCTGACACAAAATGCTTGTTTTAAAGTACTTTACTGAAGTACTTTACACAGCTATTCCTTCTTTTCCATTTTAGGTGTCAAACAGGGAAGGTGACTCTTAAGTAAAAGTCTACATTACAGAAATAGTCAAAGGAAAGAAATAGGCATTACAAATCTAGGAAATCCTTCCCATCTGAGACATCAGTCTTTCTGTACTGAGTGAAAATCAATAGGAAATGACAGGTATTATGCATGAAAGTTGCTTACAGAGCACAAGGAGGAAATTACCTGACTTTTGCATAACCTTGGTTATTTAGATGGCTTGGCCAACAAGCAGTCACTGAAGGCCTTTCCGTAGCCCAAGGTAATTTATACTCTATAGTGCTTCTTAGCATGTAGGCATCTGGGTAATATCTGGGTATCATCGTGGAGTGACAGCTCAGTCTACGAAATGTAAGGTTTACCCCTATAAATATAACCCTGAAGTGAGTTCTGGCCCATGTGGGGTGTAGGGTATACCCTGTAAATAGTGGAAATCAGTGGGTCAGCCCTGCTGGAATAGCAAAGATGGCCCCTATTGAGAGGTTGTAGTGGAAGACTACATAGCATATGTTGTGTAGAGCGATGTCTAGTGAGGAGTTTGCTTGGACAATTCTTTTTAAGCCTCCAATGAAAAAAGATGTGCTAATGCACACTTTAGCTAAAAGATAGGGTTCTCATGTGTGGGTAAAATATCAGGCAGTTTCACCACTCAATAAGGTGGTAAAAGACTGTCACCAGGATTTGTGATTTTGCTGCCTTTATGTTTTTTGCAGGATTTCTACCTACAGCGCGAGGAAACAGCAAGGCATGAGCAAGCTGCTTATAGTACCTGGACAGAAATAGATGCATGCAAGCTGCCATTTGTTTTGTAACTACAAACCTCGTAAGAAGTGTTGGTTCTGTATCCCTCTCACAGGGTGGTAATGATGACATTCCCGGCGTTTCCCTTTTGTTGGGCATTATGTGTCAGTAGGGAATCAAGTGGGTCTTTGTTGGGTTGAACTACATCTAGACTGCTCCCATACACACAGCCTTCTCGGACTCCTGCCCTCGAGCAGTTTACTGTAGGAGAGGGGAGGACAATGACAGTCGAAAGCCGAAAAAGGAACTGCCCATTGCGGCGTGCCCCGCGGGGGCGGGTGAGCTCCGACCACGATGGGTGCGTGCTGCAGGGAGGCAGAGGGATGCCAGAGGGGTTCGGCGGGGTGCCGCTGCGGTGCGCATCCCAAGTGCTCTGACGGCCACTCGCTGTCCCTCCCCAGCCAGGTACCGGGGCGGGGCAGTGCAGGGAGAGCCGCCCCCCGGCTGCCCCGGCGCGGCCGGCGGCTGGGTGGGCATCGCATCGCATCGCTGGGAGGCGTCGGCGAGAGGCGGGCGGAGAGGAGTGTCCGGAGAGGCAGAGGCAGCTCGGCTCGGCTCGGCTCGGCTCGGCTCGGCAGGGCACGGAACGGCACGTCGAGACAAGACAAGGCAAGGCAAAGAAAGACCCCCGAGAGAAAGTGGAAGTGTGCCTCGCTCCGCCGCGGCCGCCAGCCCCGCACCGGCGGAGAGGCGCTGCCGCGGGCGAGGGCTGCTGCCGAGACCGCGTCCCCCCGAGGTGAGTGCCGCCCTCGGACAGGGCAGGGCAAGGCAGGGCAGGGAGGGTACTCGGCGGGCGAGCACCGCAGGGCGGCTGCCCCTCTGGTCTCCCGCATCGGGAACGGGCTGATACGGAGGCACGTTTTGCATAGGAGGCTGGTTGGTGCTCTCTGTGTGTACCGGGGTGCGTGAGGAGGGTGGTGGTGTGTGCGCTTTTTCTTCTGTGTTCCTTTTTGTCTGAGTGCCCGTGCCCTGTCCATGGCCAGCGGCCCCGCAGCCCGCCGCCAGCCCTGGTGGGGTCTGCCCAGGAGGAGGCAGGAGCCGCCCCTACGCTGCTGGGGAGCGAGAGAGGGAAACGCGATGGGTCAGCGAGGTGCTGGGCTCAGCCCACCGCTCATTGTGTGCGGAGGTGAGGAAACTAACTCAGGCTCTGGCAGATGAGCCCTCTTCCCCTTTGTGGACACGCCGCTGCCCTTCCCGAGCCCCCAGTTGGGGCTGACAGGCTGCCGAGAGCAGGTGGAAATCAGTGCTGACAGGCAGCTGGGTGGCGACTTTCTGATAAACGTTTTGTTTCATGGGTAGTGTCAGTCGGTTAAATCCCAGTGTTTTGTTTGAGCGTGCCAACCGAATGGGTGACAGAAGGACTCCGGAGCAGTCTTACCGCCAGGCTCCTTTCCAGCACCAGCTCGTCTCAGGTGGCTCCTGTGCCCGTGTCCCCTGTGCCACAGTGCCGGGCTGGAGTGCTCCCTGAGCCCCCGTTTCACAATTGGGGACTTGAGTGTGTGAGCTTGGATACCAACAACCCTGGCTTTACCTCAGGGCTGGAGCTGCTGGCAAATGGGTGCCTTCTCTGGAGGCTTGATCTGGAGAAATACAACTTTTCTTTCCCTCTGGGAAGATAGGGAATAGCGTGTCAGGAGAATCTCATGTGTTTCAGGAAGAGGGGTTGCATCACTGGAAGATGATCCAATTTAGGTGTTTGCTCAGTCAGTTTAGGAACTTTTGTCTCTTGCTGTGGGATGTTTCTGGGCAGATCATAGCCAGAGCGTGGTTTCTTGACTCCCGTTCCCACAACTTTGTAAGAGGCTGTTCTCCTGTTGAGTTTTCTTTTCTCCATGTATTCTGCTTATAGAGTCCTGACTGGATTCACAGTTATCAGTATGTTATGGCAAAAATGAGAGATCAGTGGTGAAGGAGTAGCTTTTTAGGTGGTGCTTTACTTTGGGAATCATTTTGTGGGGTGTAAAAACATTGTAGGCATCATTGCCAGCATCGGAGATGTGACCTGGGGGTAGAAACAAAAAAAAAAAAAAAAAAAAAGGCATAGTACATATGTGTGTGTGTGTGTGTGTGTGTGTGTGTGTGTGTGTGTGTGTGTGTGTGTGTGTTCAAAGTGATGGGACAAGTTCTCTTGACTGGGCTATTGTTCTGGAACAGCAGGGGTTCCATTAAAAGTACCGGTAAAGACTGGGATTAGGGTGATTGGTAGAGCAGAGCTCTGAACCGTTGCAGTGATTTTGTGTTGTAGCAGCATTCAGAAATCCCAGCTGTAAATCACGTTATACAAAGAGAGAGCCAGCCCTTGGCCTCAAGGGATGACACACGTACAGCAAGCAATTTGTAAGAGGAAGGAACAGAGGGGAAGGCATTTGTCTAATATTACATAGGTTAGGCCAGAGCTCAAAGTTTCCAGACTGTAACTGGCTTTTTATATTTTGTCTCTGTTATAATACTTTTTTGTTATGAATTGAACTTTTCCTGATAATGGAATAATTTTCTAAGTAGTAGCAATGTTTGATATATAGCATGCAGAACCTGTATTTAATGTGTAAAATGAATAAACATCAACAGTTTTTGAAGTGGGAAATCAAAATACTTCTAACTACAAGTCTACAAAATTATTTGAATAAGCCTACCTAGGGTATCATATATTCTGTAATTGTATGGTAAGAATTAAATGGAGCTTGACTTGCTTGGAATTTGTAGTGCTGGTTGAGGCAACTGACCATCACAATAACAGTGGTTTATTGCACTGATTTGAAAGAGCTCTTGCATTTTATGCTGGCATTAAGCTGCTTTTCAGTAGTACTGTTATTTCAAACCAGCATAATGAGATGAAAAGCAGTTGGCATGCATCCCTGTAAAACAAGATTTTAGTGCTAAATTCAGATCCTTGCTTGAAGGTATCTATAAAATACCATGGTTATGCAGGGTGTCATACCAAGGAAAATAGACATCTAGGTTAAAGCTGTCTTAAGACATTTTTGTCATAAAATGACAGTCAGAACAGCAGTTTCAACCACATTTTTCCTCTTTTGGAAGGGAATGGTATCTTAGCTCAGACGTGGAAGGTCTTGCAAGTGAACCTGGGGTAAGTGGCCATAATAAATGGGACACTTTAATGAGATTAATTACAGATTTGAACATGAGCCTTTTCTGTCTCACCTGATTGTCCTAACCACCAAGTTACATCAACGTGATTTCTGTGTGTTGGCTTCACAAAAAATGTGTTTAAATATGTAATTTGAATATACATGTGTACACATATGCAGAGAGGGTTTTTGTTGAGTTGTGAGGTATAACAGAAAATGTTGTATCCAATGTGAATAAGGCTTTTATTCAGATTTTCATGAACATGACTTTTGTCTAGTTCTATAAAAAGTGACAAAATAACAATTTTTTCATCTGAGTCCAAAAAAAAAAAAAAAAAACCAACAAAAAAACAAAACCCAAAACCACAACAAAACCAAACCAAACCAAAAAAAATGCAACCCCAAACAGACACCATGGACCAAAGCCATTTTGAACAGTAATCTCAAGTTAATCTTGTGTGTTGGTTTGTTACTGTCTTCTGATCATAGCCTAACAAACCTCACTTGCACATTCTATGTTTTTTCCACTTCATCTTCTTTCTGCTTACTATCTGTTATTCAGATAATTGTAGCTAATAAACATAGAAAAAATGTTATAATCCTGCACAAAATTAGCAATAATTGGGGATGCAGTTGATGATTTCTGGGAATATCATGTTGTCACGTGTTGGCAACAAGAGCAGCTACTAGAGATACTTGCCATTTTGTGGGCCAGACCTGCTGATTTAAGACTCTGCCAAGTCCATGTGAAATACAGTTTGTTGCATCTTTCTGAAAAAGATGACAAATATTTTTTGGCTCAATAAGATGAAAGAACCATCCTGGCAGGCATCTAAGTCTAACCTTTGCATTTAGATTGGTTAATTTTCCCTAAGGTGTGTGTTTCATGTGGTGCCAAGCCTAGCTGTTAATTCATTTAGCTTCTTAGAGGCATTTCACAGCAATCAAATAAACATTAATATGTGTGTGTGTGTGTGTGTGTGTGTGTGTGTGTGTGTGTGTGTGTGTGTGTGTGTATGACTATCCGCACAGCCTTTTTGTCTATTAATTATTAATAAATCATGTTCTGATTTATGCTTGTATGTGTGTATGTTCCTGGCCTGTCTTATCACACATGCAGAAGAGGAGGGTTGGATTACAGATTTTAGTTTTTGTTCCTTCTTTCTAAATTATCTGCTTTAAAATATCCCTCTCCCTAATTCCTGAAAGTGTTAATGCAAACATTACATCTGTTTACTCAGGGTAAGATTTTTGTCTTCCTTAAAATATTCAGGATCGTGAAAGGAGGCCATGCAACCTGAAGTAAATGGCTTTAGAGGGGTTGACTTAATTGTGATTTTTGGATCCTACATAGAGAAGTACGTGATTAACTCCAGAGGTGCTAAAAATGGGCTGTTCCTTTCTGGAATGAATGTGTGTCTAGGATAGGTATCAAATCTTAACTTCAGTGACCTTGAAAAGATAGAAGAGCACATGCATCCCCAGCAGTGCAAGGCTGACAGCTGTGTTGACTCAGAGATACAGGCACTATGGTAGCCAAGCTAATTTTTCTGGTGCTTCTAGGCTTAAGCCACTCTTATCTGACTTGATTGGAGAAGAATAAGTTCTGGTTCAAAATTACAAATTCCTCCAAAATACATAATTTCTTGTAGCAGCTGAAAGGTATTTGAAATCACTTTGCAAATCATTTAAAGCTTTCTTTTTCTTCCCTCAGTGAAAATGGCTAAGGTGGCACAGCTGGGTTTGTTATGTGAATTTATCTGGCAATGAACAGCAGCTGCTCAAAGATTTGTTGAAAGGAAATTGGGTAGTGTGATTTCAGCCTATAGTGAGATGCTGGAAGCTAGCATTGTCCCAGAGGCTTGCAAGAATTCCTTGTAGCTACCTAAGGTATATGATGCAGCTGCAGCACAAGCATATAACAGAACCTCATGAGAGTGTAAAATCTGCATGACAGATACTGCTTGTGGTTCAGAAGACAGTAGATTTTTCTGGTCAGTCTCAAACGGGGAGTGCAGTCTTTCTTGCAAATACAAATTCTGTTGTCTTGTGAAGTAATAAGCTGTGGACTTGAAATAAACTGATATAAGGTGTTCTTTTAAAATGAGAAAAAAAAAAAAAGGTTTTGCTTTTGATACCTAAAGATCTGTGCATCTGCTTTTCTAGGATCATGGATTATTTTATTTTGAGATTAGATAAGGTACAAAATGTTTGGAAAGACTGACTGCAGGATGTGTGGAGCATCAGTGTAGTTGTGAGATTTTGTTTTGAAGCAGTTAAGTATGTTTCGGGTAAATGGGCTATGACGAAATTGTTGCTGCTTGTATTGCAGTAGATTATGGTGGATTAATTCTCAGTTGAGATGCCTTTGTGTCAGGTGCTCTTATTAGATGTAATAAAACAAAAACACCTATCCAACTGCATTTATCTTAGAGTCTGACAAATACTAGAAGGAGAATACGTAGAAGGAGAGAAGACCAGATAACTTTACATTTTTATGGTATCAATAGCTAAATCCCATCACAGAAGCCTAATCTAAGCAAGTGCCCAAGCTTCCTATGTAGTCAGAAGGGTGAGATGAATGACCTTCTGGTTGTAGGTATCAGAATGTACGGCCCTGACTCTCTCTTCTATGACTCTCTCTTCTATGTCTGCTTTGGGGTCAAAGTGGAGGGATATTGGTGTCCTTGCCTGTACCTGTGCAAGTCAAGTGAGGGCTCCAACCTTGCTGAAGAGAGTACTGTGTGTGCTTAACACTTACCTGGCATGTCCTGGATGTCAGCTAATAAGGGAAAGTTTGTGCTGTTTGTCAGATCTGGATTGTAGATAAATATGCAGTGTCCTAATTAGGAGTTTTATTTAAGGAACTTTAGTGATTTAACACCCCAATCTAATTACTCATAAGCTTCTTCCTAATTTTGCAGTTAGTGCTGGAGCAAGACTTTTTATGGAAAATACACCCCTAAGGAAATTGGAACCGCTAACTTCCAGTACTTATAGAAAGCTTTATTTCTGTAACAATGTTCTATAGATAATATCTATAAGGAAATAGCAGTACTTTTACATGGTGGCAAAGGCAGAAAATGTGTCAGGTGTTTTCGAAAAACTACAGGAAGTCAGGTCTTGCAACCTAAATGACTCTGGCTTTAGAATGTGCATCTGTAGGATCAAATTCTGCTCAGATATTACCTAGCAGAGAAAGCATGCTTTAATCACTCTATACCACAGTCATCTATGGCCTTCAGAGGGTAATGAGGAGGAGTCAGGGTGTAGCCAGAGTGTACTGTCTGTGTGCTTATGTAGTTTATAGCAGCCAAGGCAGCTTTTCATAAACGTAGATGGTAAGGTGCAATTTGGAGCAGCCATAAGCTCATCTAATATATAGTGTGGCCTTACAAGAATAAAGCTGGTTTTTTTAGCTTGTTTCCAGGTAATCCATGTAGTGTGTTTCAGTTGGACAGAGAACCTGGTGGAGAATATCTTGGCCCATCAACCAGAGGGTCATAACAATTTTCTCCTCGGGGAAAGTCTCTGAAGTGTTCTCTCAGTTTCAAGGAGCAGTCTTGCTCTTTCCAGAGGTTGATAAATTTGCCTAATCCTTAGTGCTGGAAGGCAGTTTTTGCTTTGCAGAATTAAACCCTAATAATTTGTTCTCTTTAAGTGCTAGGTTTTTAATGTTTTTGAAGATGAGGAGCTTTGTATCCAGTCTGGAGAGAGAGATCTGTTTATTTGTGAAATGGATGTAGCTGGAAAAGAAATAAACAAGCTCTCAGGCTCAGAATACCTTATTCCCATATTGGACTGATAAAGCAATTAAGCTTAAAAGCTTGTCACTTGTTTTTATTGCACAATAATTGTAGTAGGCTTTTAAACTAATCTTTTGCTTATTTGTCTTTATAAAGGAAAATGTTTAATCTGTAGGCAGAACTGCTGTGTGCCTGGGGGGCTCTGAGTGTGGACATGTGTGTTTAATGGAAAACAGTCAGAGTCAATTCAGCATGCGAGATCATGCCCTGGGCTCACGATTCCTCAGTCCTGTCACATCTCTTCCTTTCCCAGCAGGACATGCTCATCTACATCCCAGTGTGCCAACACAGCCATATAAAGGAAAGGATATAAAAACACTGCAAGCTACTCTGCTCTGCTTCCACTTCTTACCACAGATACTGTTTTTGATGTCAAGTGGCTCGGTACTTCCTTGACCCCTTTCACTGTTTCTCACTGAATGTGTTTTAGCATCAAATGATTTGGCTCTCACTTTAGTCCCAGGTTCAAGTCTTTGGATTGTTCAAACTGCATATATGCTAATGAATTCAATATCCCTACCAGCAATGGAGAAGTAGTTCCTTCCAAGGAGGGGCATGGAGGGAAAAAGAAGGCATTGTTGGTCAGCTAATTTGTTTCAAGGTCTGCTTTGGACAAACAATATGGGCACAGACCCTGCCAAATTTGGCTTCCCCTGCCTGGGACATTTCTCTAGCACTCTCCCAGAAGGTGGTCTACCCTTAACTGCCCCCGCATGCCTGTGATAGAAAGAGCTTGGAAGCACTCCTGAGTGTCAAATGCCGCTGGGCTTTAATATGAGCATTACTGGTGAAGAGACCCTAGCCCTGATGGTGGCTGTGTGCAGAGGGGCAAGTGGATGGTGAACAGCATCAGTAGTTTTACTCCAGTTCTGTATTTGAGATTTTGGTATTTAATCATATTTTCTGTGCTTACAGATGTATTTTTTTCTCCCCCTGTGAAAGGAAATGTATGTACAAACAGCACACAGGAGCTGTGGGGCACTCTAATAGACAGCCAGTTTCTTGAGAGTAAAAGTGTTCTTAAGGGTGGGGAATCCTCTCTCACTGAGTAAAGGCTGAGGAAGCCAAGCTGGTTCATGATAACTTTTATTGACAGGGTGAAATTTTTATTTGTATATTTTGTCTATTGTAACTACTAATCTGACTTTCTGAATTTGTGCTTGCATTAATGCTTAGTTGTTGCAGCTATTGCTTTCAAGAATTCTGAAGGATGTTTTTTTGTTTTGTTTCCTTCAAAAAGGTGGAATCTTATTCCTCGGTAGCTTTTGCATTGGTGGATGTTCTCCCCATCCCCTGTCATATTCCCTCAACTTCCATTCAAACAGAAGATGTTCGAGATTGATGGTACATTTCCCTTAAAAAGCTTTAGTAAAAGGTGCTGGATTGGGGTAACTGTGCAGTTGTTGCAGAAAGAGGAATCCTGGGCACGCAAAGGGAGAGCCCACAGCAGCTGGGCAGCGTCACTCTGGCTGTGGCATCCGCTGCAGCTAAAGCAGTTCATGGGCCAGATGGAAGCTGTGTTCCAGTGGACCTGAATACCTGATCAGTAATTAATCTAGTTGCAAACAGTGCAAGAGGGCAGAGTGAGGCGGTTTTGCTGTGTTCTTTATATAGTTTTCCAAAACCAGAAAACACCACTTTCAAACTGTCTTCTCATTATTAGTTTTAAATACAGCTACTGCAAGTTGTGTCTGCTAGAAAGAGCAGTCAAATGTTCTCATTATTTCAGGGGCTTTGGTGTCCTCTAAGACATATAAAAAGTGGCGGTCACTGCTCCAAAAAACTTTCGGTCTATTAAAGAAAATTGGGTAGTGTCCACAGGGACAAATGAGGTAGCAAACATAATTTAAGTTAGAGGAGTTTCATTAGCTAAGAACAAGTTCTACTTATGTTTTTCTGTTTTATATAGTAAGTGATCATTAGAGTAGCTGGGTCTTAATATTTTAACTACTGTAATTTAAATAAAATCCGTATGATTTTAGAAAAGTCAGTTCAGTGCCACTGAGTAGGACTGAATTTCCCAGCAATTCAAGAGCAAGGACCACAGACCATACTGTGCCCTGGAAGCAGGGGAAGGAAGGAAAATGTAGGTCTACTTTTAAGGGACAGTTATTTTCTTCAGGTTGTCTACAGTTGTGTCAGGTCATGCAATGGCCATACTCAGTCATGAAATACAGTGACCTGTGTGGAAGGTAAATTTGTCCTCCCTGGTTTGATGCATGGTGGAGGTGATAGGCCACAGTACTGTGCTGTAGCTGTTTGCACCAGTTTGTTTGGTCTAGAAGTCAAAAAAGTGTCACATAGATGAAGACAAGCACCATAGGCTCTTTTGTCACCTGCTCTTGGCGCTCGACGCAGTGCAGCATTCTCTTCTGTACTGGGGATGAGAATATTTCAGAGGCCAGTGTGAGGTGGTGGAGTGTGGCAGCACTGGTAGACTGGCTGTGTGCATTCCAAACGGGTTATTTGTGCTGATTAATTAGGCTGGTATTTTGGAATGGCTAAGGGTGGGCCGGGTGTCTTCCATGCTTAAGTGTTAGCTGATCTCAGAAAGAAAGGACAGCAGAGTTATGGCTGCTGTTGCAGTGTATTTGCTGAACTCAGTTATGGAGGAAACATTTCTTTTTTTATTTTTGTTTTCTTTTCTTGTCCTACTTGTGGGCTGGGTCACATATGTGAATTCCTTCTCAGTCAAAACACATATAGTTCTCACACAGAGCTTACTGCTTGGGAGGGGTATATCTAGCTCACAAAAATTACAGCATTGTGTATAAAATGCGAGATTTAACTCAAAGCCTTGTCTTTTTGGGGCTAGAAAGTATTTGTTTTCTGCTTTCTGAGTCTTCCTTGTATTGTTTCTGTGTTTTTGTCTTCATTCATTCTTGGTAAGACATTGGCAAGTCATGGATACCACTTACAAGAGTAAATAAATGACAACTATTATTTAGTCTCCTTTTATTGATGATGTCTACTTTCACAAAAAAATTAACAACCATAGAGAAAAGAAATCAGGGAATTTTATGAGGGAGAGGATCAAGCATAATACAGAATGCTGTTTTGCTTTTGTGTTTTAGCACAGAACAGGGGTGACAGTTCTGCTAACCTGGGAACCAGTGAGATTAAACAACCTGCAATACTTTATGTATAACTATAATAATACAACAGACTTCAAGTTGTTCTCAGTACCCTTCATTTGTTCTTGTTAGTTTAAAATTTGCAGATTGTTTCATATTGGCACTTGTTAAATTTCAGCCAAGGTTTGACTGCTGAAATCTACAAGTGCCATTTCCAGCTCCCATCTGGTGCTGCCACTGGCTACTGATGACCTTTCCTCTTCTCTTCCAAAGACATAACGGTTCAGGAGTGAGATAATAAGATATATTAAAGGAAAACAGAAAACCAATCCCATTCCTTACTACCCAGCCTTCATTTTGTGACTCCATTGACTGTTTTTGTGAAAATGCAGGAAGCCATAAATTGCGGTTCTTCTGTTTCAAATGGCATTTAACTTCCTTTTCAAAACTGTTTTTATAAATTACTATAACTGCTACTGAAAATGAAGACATCCATGAAGGTTAAATTGCCTATCACTACATCAAAAATACATGAATGTAACTGAGATAAATGCTTAAACTTAGTACCTGTTTAATGCTGTTATAGTATAATTTTTGTTATTATCCCAGTAATTAGCCAGGGATCAAAGATTTCCTTAGATGAGTATGCTGTCTTTCTTCTTTCCCCACCCCCCATTAAATAGTGTAGCTTCTTCCTGCAAGGACTTGATGACAAATCATCTAAAGTTAATTTGTTAGTGTCCTAAACAGTGCTGAGGAGAATATAGCTGTTCTCATTAGCTTTCTTATTGCCTAAGTGTCAGCACAAAACTCTTGAGAATCTATTTGTAACATGAGTATGTCTTGATTTGCTTAATACACATTTTTATCCAATCATGGAGATGGCATTTAACTCTGTTCTGGCTTCCAAATCCTTGGTGAATTAGTCTTAAGTGACCAAAATCAATTGAAAATGTCTAAAGACTTAGTGTGATTGATGGTTCTCTTTGCAGAGTGACTAGGTTTTAAAATAGTTGAGGGTTTGCTTAAACATCAGGCTACAGGGTTATTTACTTCTAAGGGAAGAATTTCTGGTAGCTGTGCTCTATCAGCACAGGCCTTCTTGTGAAGTGTACTTTATTTTTATGTTTGTAGGGTTAATACTACTGTCATAGCAGTGCAGAGTAACTTACTCTTTGATGAAAGATTAGTACTGTAACATTCTCTGATACTGTGGACTTTGTTTCAAGAGTGTTCTCGTGCTGACAAATGATACTGAGAACTTACTTGTGTGGATTGGTCATGCTGGAGGATACTAAAAACTGCCTTTTTTTCTGTGTGTGGGTGTGTGTTTGTGTGTAATCCAGGGGATTGAAATTTGCTAGATATTGCTCATGATTCTTAAAGAATCAGGAATTAAGCATACTAATAACCTGGAAGTAAATTTGGTGTTTCCTTGAAAAAGGAACATGATTCAAAGAATGGCAGTCACTTAAAAGGACTGACAGTCTTTGTTCAAAATACTAATTTCTTTATCTGTGTATTGTCATAGGGAAATAAGATTCCTTTGGTGTACTTAAGTTTTAAGGAGTTAACAAAATCAATTTAAGGGGTGAAAAACGGGATTAGTATCCCAAGGTTATCTAAGGAATTGCTTGTTCACGTAGTGGTAAAGATTGCTTTAAATATTTTATGAAGGTAGCACTGGTAGTTTCACTGTGAGTTGGGTATGTCCTGAGAAGGTGAGAGGACTGTGTATTGAAACGACCACTAGAACCATGTTTAGTTAATACAGTGATGCTGCATAAGATTTGAAGTGCTTACGTTAGCTTTTACTTTAAAATAAAGGTATTTATAATATCAATATGACTAGTGTACTCTGGGATGCAGTTTGCTATCTTATCTCAATTTTGGCATGGGAAGAAAGCAAGCGTGTGGCTTTTTTGTTTGTTTGTTTAAATCACAACATAGAGCAACAGCACTTGCTGCAGAAAATGAGAGCGTAAGCAGTCTGTATTTGTGACATGACAAATGGGGCCACCATTTCAGTCTTCCATAGCATACTAATAACAGAGCTCAGTTAATGTTGGAGCATTCATACTCCATTGCAAAATTTAAAGTATTTATTGGTACTGGATATGACTTCCTCCAGTGCTGCCCAGCCTCTTCCCAGTTCATAACGGTGGCAACAGAGTTACATGTTTTTCATCCTCAAACACTGAGAAGCCACAAAAGCCTAAGTATAATTCTCAAATGTAGCAATATCTTTCTATTGTGTGTATAAATGTGTGTGCATACATATGTATGTGTGTACTGTAAGACCCCAAGTCTTGAGCTACAAGCTCACCAAAGGGTTTTACTTCAAAAATATACAAAGCTCCAACAATATCCATCCTCTGGACACACTAGAAGAGCCTTTGGTTCTTTTAACACCAGCAGGCTCACAGAGGCTGAGGTGTGGAACTGGGCATTGCCTCACCTGCGTGAAATTCCACCTGGCCCCCCCTTCCCCCCACACTTAAGTTGGTCTGATCCAATAATTAATATAATAATCCAGTGTCTCACACGTACATATACGGTGTGGTTTCTGATTAATAATTCCCAATAAGATGAGAGTAATTCTGTAATACTAATAAGTTTTCTTCTTAATTTTAAGGAGGAGATGGTTCCTAAAACTTAGCAAGAGTACGTTCAACAGTTGAACTTTGTAAAGTCTACGTTTTTCTGGCAAATTCAAAACCTGTAGCAGAAGGTACTTTTTCGTGCAGGCTAGAAGATAAAGTGACCATCTTGTGTAAATGTTACCAGGTTGTATCTAGAACTGCAGCACTGAGTTAGACATGCTGCTTTATAAAAGAAAAATAAAATCCTGTTCATGCACTTCAGCAATTTGTCATTACTTACCAAGCTTATTAACTCATAAGCAGCATTTAATGAGGATAACCACAAAGTAATCAATTTATACAGTGTGTTTATTGCTTCCTCAATGAATTTATGTATTAAATTTAGAGTTCCTCAGTGAATATGTTAATCTATTTTTATATTTTGTATACATTTTGTTCTCTAAATAAACAAAAATATTTCTTCAAGGTCTTTATTCCAAGCTACAGGTTGTCTGTATGAATATCACCTGGTTTAAGCACAGTGTAGGATTTTCTCCTGTGGTCCCACTGCATCTACAGTTGAACCCTTCAGTCAGGCTGATGGCACCTCTATGAAAATATATCTGAGAAAGGGCAGTATGCCACACAGCAGAGTGAGGAAAAAAGGTGTGAGGAACAACTCTGCCAGCACCCAGCTCAAAGAAGAAGGGGGAGGAGGCGTTGCACAATGCTAGAGCAGTTATTTCCCTGTAGCCCATGGAGTACCTTGCCAAAGCAGATAGGTACCCAGATATGGGCAGCCATGGATAAACCTGTAAAGAAGGGATGGTTAGTTTTTGTCTTTGTTTCTCTCTATTCTACCCTGATTTACAAAGAATTAAATTAATTTTCCCTAAATCACGTATGTTTTATCCATACTGGTAATTGGTAAGTGATCTCCCTGTCTTTATCAGGATCTGTGATCTTTTCCATCTTATCTTCTGCTTCTGACCTATTGAGGAGGAAGGGTGAGAGAGCGGCTGGGTGGGTGCCTGAAAGCTGGCGGACATCAACCTTCAGCAACAACCTAGAAAATAACTTATATGTAGGCTATGAAGTCATAACTGTAAAATCCTGTAATCAACAACTGAACTGTCAGATTATAAATCTCTGATAAATTTTATGGTTTGTAATCTACAATACTTAAGAAAATAATAGGCTGAAGTGTATTCAGGTTTTTCCTATTTCTCATTTTCACACACTTAATATAAAAAGTACTGAATTCATGCTAGTATACAATCATTCAGCTCTTGGACTCACCTTTTAAACAATTAATTGTATTAATTTCTGGTAATAAGTGACATATTCAACCACAAGGCTCCTTCTTTATGCCTTCCAGATAGCTCACCATACCTTTATGTAATTCAGTTAGTTGTGTAAATTAATTGAAAAAGGAATAAAATCATCTTAAGAATGTATAGCAAAACTAAATGGGTTGTGCATATTATCATATGATAGAAATAACCATTTTAGTGCTTAAGGAGAAAAGTCTATCCATTGGTAATATAAACTAATTAATGGCTAGTTTTGCATTTGAAAGAATTCTAAATCTTACCTCCAAATTGCAACCAGTGTAAGCAAAGCAGGAGCTGTAATCTCTGGCACTGAATATAGTACAACGAAATGCTCTTGCATCTTCTTGGACATGTGTGTTTAATGCATCTTTTTCCATTGAAACATTGTGTAACTACGTATACAAATGGTGTGAGAGATTGGCATGCAGCACTAAAGCATTGTTCTGGAAAAATGATACATTTTCCTTAATGTAGTCCGAGTTCTGAGGCATCATCTGTAATGGTTTAAGAGTAAATGGTGACCTTTGCTGTGTGGTCGGAGAAAAATTTTTTCCAACCTTGTGCTTTTGTACATATTGAAGCTAAGATTTAATTATTCATCCTTTAAGGAACATCATACTAATCTTGATTTAGTCTACTATGTTATCTGTGAATGTATGATATTAATTGAGTTTAGATTAATTTAATCTTAAAAGCACATTACTAGTATAATTTATTCAGTATCTTCTTAACAAAGAAAATTACATTTATTTAAAGTAATTCAAAAGAAGCAAAGACTTCTCATTAGATAAGATATCTGCAAAATCTTGGTTCTTCTCTAAGCACAGAAAAGACTGTTGTTATGGGTCTAAAATCTTGGAATTTTTCTTTCATCTACCAACCCTGCACCTCAGAGGAATCACCCTCTGTCTCC
>JAWWEU010000001.1:95752041-95778461 GCA_035583155.1 Acropternis orthonyx | reverse complement strand
ACTATAATTCTGACTTGTAATCTGTTTGTGAGTTAGACTCATTCCTCCTGCTGGTTTACCTTTAAACCAGCACAACTGTAGTTTATAATTCAATACCTTTTTTTTTTTTGTAGCAGTATGCAAATGCTGCCTTTTTTAATTGCAACTACTGTAATACAACACATGCTGTTAATTTCTGCAAAAGGATTTTATGAACTGTCTCATAACCTATTATATGATAGAAAGTAGCAAGCAAAATCCACTAAGATTAGCATGAACTGCCAAATTAAATTCTGTAGCAAAGTCTCTTCGCTTGAGGGGCAAGTATCCTTTTTCTTGTAGGTACTAATATTCTAGAATGCAGGTATTAGCAGTTTAATACCAAATTGCCTCCTCTTCCTGTCTATCCTTCATGCAGAGAATTCGACTGTACTGCATCATGTCAGCTGAAACTAGTGGAGTTGACAAAAGTTTATGTGAACAATTGCAAACACCACAAATGCAACTGCCTTTAACTTCCTTAATGGCTTTGGCTCCTAGTGACAGCTCTCTCTATTTTGACCAGATTTTGTGGCCAATACGCTAAACTGTACAGATTTACTGTGATGATTTTCTTTTCATGCCAGTGATGGGATTAAACCATACGTTCTCAATAAGTAAATACTATTTGTATCATTTCAGCAAATCTAGCATGAATTACGCTATTCCTGGTGTAATTTGGTTTAGCTCCAGAGTAAATCAATGCTGTTGTACCAATTTACAGAAGCAAGGGCAGGATCTCAAAGAAGCATTTGCTGTAATACTAATGTAATAAATAGTAATGTTTATTAGTAATAAATATAGTAATACTCTATATGAGAAGTCTTGTAGGATTGCACTGAAATTGAGTCATTGTTTTCTTTTTATAAATTCTCAAATCTTGGCTTTGGTTTCAAAGAGTAAACATCTATTTGTAAGCAAAAAACCCCTATATCTTATGCATTCAGAATTAAGATGGGCTTCTTCCTTCAGCCTTCCAGGTAGTCACCATACTTTTACATAATTCACATTTAGCGCATTGAATGTGGGAATTAGCGATTAACACTTAAGAGACCTATCTTTTTTTTACAGTGATGTGCTTTGGGGGTAAAAGAGAATGGACAACTTACTAAAATAAATTTGGGTGAGGGCTTGCAAAATAATCTTATTACTGGAGCAACAGGAATTGCATTCATAGATAAGATATCTAATCATCACCAAAGCTATCATTCCAGAAGTCCTCAAAGACAGAATATTGGTCATATTCTTTGTGGGTGAGAAATTTTGTCCTCAGAAAAGGATGCAAAGTAAATATCTTAAAATATGGGTTTTCAGTAAAATAACTGTCTTGTTTACGTGAGAAACATACATTAGAAAAACACCACTGAAAGTGGATCAATTGCCACTTCCTAAAAACAGAGGAACGGTGTCTATTCTTCATTTGGTCTGTGCTTTGTTTCAGAAGTCATTGTTCCCTAAAATTTTCTTTTGTGTATACTTAAAATACTAAATAATGAAGTTCTCATTAAGGATTTTGAGAATGAATAAATGCACTTAGTAGAAGTGTGTAAGACATTTCTGATCTCTAGAACAGGCCTCTTAACCATTCATCAGTCTTCTTATCTGCATGTAAGCTGCAGTTTTTTAATTAATTTATTATTCATAGTTATTAGCAGTACATACTTGAAACTGATTACGTACTAGCCAAAAAGACAATCTTGCGCTTCAACAGTGATGACTTGATCTACCTAATGAAGGCAGAGTTGAATCTCAGCATGGATTTTAGTAGTACTGCTACCTCAGCATTTCAAAGTGCTAGTCATTTAATCACATGTTCAGCCTTGCAGTCCCTAAATTAATATCTTTAAATTTTGAGGGGTACTTTGGTATGTGTATGTAATATACATATATGTATAGGGGTGTTAGTCATTTGGATTGCATGAGATGTTTCACAGAAAGGAACAAGTGTTGGCCATGGATGCCAAACTTGAGAGAAGATAGGGCTAGATTGTATCAATATTATTGATAAATCAAAAATGAGACACCCACAGCTTTTGCACCATGATGTACATGCTCATGTTCATATTGTAATACACAATATAAAGGGATTAAGGACAGATCTGTACTGAACTTGTTTGGGTTACTTGTTGAACATTTGGAGAAAAGTAGTATTTCCACTTTGCACACACTGCAGGCGGCTGAAAAATGGATGGAAGAGAGTTCTTCAGCTAAGCAGTCATTTTGTGTGATACTCAAGTATAAATGAGAAAAATTATTGTAGTTCTCCCATTTGTAGGTTTGTTTTTTGCTCCCACTGGTTTATAAAAAGGTTGGTATGAGATTTAAACGAGACATTGTGCATGTGGGGCTTCTATGTGGAAACATTTGCAAGAGGGTGAAATTTATTCCTGTGGATGGTCTAAGTGATGTGACCTGTCAAGGTAATGAATGAAATCTTGTACTTAGGCAGGAATATTACAGTGGCTACTGTATGCAGAGATGATGTTTGCTAAATTGAAAAACAGGTTTATTAATGGTGTTCTTACAAAGACAGGACTAATCTAGGATTCTGCTACCGTATTTATTTAACAAGTCAGCTTTTAATGATTCACGCAGTTCAGGTTGCAAAGTGAGTGATGATTATTTTTTTGCAGTGCTATGTTCACAGCTGTGAAAAGGTGGTTGCACACCTCAGAAGACTGATTCATAAACATAGATCAATATTTTATTCTGTCTTTTGCTGGTGTTAATTTAGTAGAAAGAGGTGTTCCCATATTCCTAACATTGTTTATGATTTAAACTTCCTGCTTATTTATTTGAAAATACTGTTTTTTTGCCAAAAGCACAGTATAATCTGATAATCTTGTGTTATGGGGGATTTCTTGGGAGTAAATTAGGCCATTCAAAGTAGGACATGTTGCTTCTCAAGCCTTGAAATATGTGATTCGTAAATTACTTGGTACAATCCCAGAGAAGGCTCTACAGTTTTCCTGAGGAGAAGGGCATCTGTAGTGCTGGGAGCTCAGCTGTGTGCTCCTGGTTTAGGTGTCTGGAATCTGTCCATCCAGACATACACATGAAGGCAGACAGCAGAAGTACTGGACTGTGACAGTCACAGCAGCAGGCACAAGTGTCTGGAGTGTGACGTGTGACCCTCACAGTATTGTCTTGAGCCATATGTAGTGCAGCACAGATGGCAGGAGTGTGGAAGGGAAACCTGATGGGAAGTTTGACTGATTTATCTGCCGTTGCCTCCTCTCCTTTTGTTGTGTCATTAGTGGTATACTGAGGAAACAGGACAATAAAGACACACTTTGAGAGGGTATAATGGTTCAACAGTGAAAAATATTAATGAAGTGTTGGAAAAAAAGCTTTTGGGAGTGGAGTATTCACATTTCAATATATATTGCCTTTTTAATGGGAAAGGTTTGCTAATGTTAATGGCCTGGTCATGATTTAATGGAAAAGGTGCTGTCTTTCAGCTCTAAACAGGCAGAAATGGGAAGGGAAATAAGAAGAAAAACGTGCTGCTTCTGTATTTTAAATATACATTAGTAGACTTTATGAGCTGCGAGTGTAGTGGACAGAACAAGGATGTATGAAGTGATTTCAAATAGATTCCAAGAGGTCAGTTTAATGTTTAGAGCCTAGGCAAAAAAAACTCAAACCCTTTAAACTTGCATAGATTGCAAAATTTCCAGACAAGTGACACACAAAGGAAAAATGGAGAGATATTTTGAGGCCTGTGTGAAGTGTTATTTATGCTGGACCTGTTGTTCAAGGCTGGTGCCTGGCCAGCTTTAGTCAGAGCAGACTAAGAGCTCTGACATTTGGCCAGAACTCCCTGTTGGATATAGCTGAGATAATCTGAACTACTTTATCACTAGGTAGCTGATCCATTGAGCTGCTTTAGGGTCCTAAATATTGTAGTAGCCTCTAGAAGATCATCTTTTCCACTAGATTTGTTACCCATAGCTTAATGTGTCAGACAGTTTCTTCTGGAAGAGAGAGACTTTAAACACATTCAGTTAGCTGACACTTTCCTTGTCTCCTGTGCCACTCTGCACTGTCTGTCTATCCCTGCAGAGCTAAGCTTATAGACAACATTGTTCTCCTGCTTTGCTGGGCCTTATATGCAAGAACAAATGCATGATGGTGCAGAATAGAAGAGGCACTGCATGTCCTGAAGTTAAATGTCTTATTTCAGTCTCCTTGTTAATTTGTGATGGCATATGAGGACAAATTATTTAAAAGGATTTTCTATTATAGTGGCTGTTTCCCTTCAGTGTGGATTAAATTATCCTGGAGGTCAGACACTATTCCTATTGGGTTCCCTTGAATATTAGTAGGAATTTTTTTAATTTTTTTTTTTTTTATTTCAAGTACCTGATCATCATGTGGCTATGCCTGTAACTAAGGGCAAAATCATACATTTTGCTTGGGGAAAGGATCTGTAGCTGCCTTTCTTCTTTCCTTTTACCCTTATACAACATATTAAAGAACTATCACCCTTCAGACTCTGTTCCCTTTTGCAAATATCTATGAATGGAGATGAGACTGTACCCTGGACTAGATGTTTGAGCCACATACACCCTTATGCTGCACAGAGATGTCTGATAGTGCAGAACTCAGCTGATGGAGTGAGCAGGCTGTGTGTTGTCTATTTTGGGAGATAATGGGCTATAGCAGCTAAAAGGGAGAATACTTGCTACATGGTGCATTCAGATGTAATCTTCTCTTTATTGTCATTCTGAGCATTAAATAGTTCAGCTAAGCATATGGAATTTGCAATGAAATGCTGCCCAAAATAGTCTATAAATGTTTAATGGTGCCTTGACTGGTAAGGAGTAAGAAATTTTTAAAGCATGACATGCTGCCTTGTCTGTGTCTCCTGGCCAACTGGCAGACAAATAGAAATGGGTGCAGCTCCAGCAGTGTGTATTCTTATGGCCATGAAGTGCTTGGATGCAAATTCAATCCAAAATAAAGCTGTCCCAGAGCAAGGGGCCACATAGAGTAACCCAATGTATGTGTATTAGGCACACCAGCTCATCATACTGGAAAATTATTTGAATAATTGTTTTAAAAGTCATTTTGCACAAGCTAAAAATGTACAAACTGACCAGCTCTGACTCCAACCCAAGTATCAATTGGTTTCTTAGGTTAGACCTGCCTTATGAAAGGTGATGTTTTGTTGGCTGACTGGTGGCTTCCTTCCAATACTGAATATTGACTGAGGAGATGTGTAAGGGAGTTGAGTCCTAACTTTCCTTTTCCAGTCTCTCAAATATGGGATAATAGAGAAATAGGGCTGGAAAACTTGGAGAAATTCTCTAGTTTATCTCCCTGCTCCAAATAAATAATAATTTCTTCCTATTTTTTCTCAGCCAATATTTGTGTAATTGTGAAAGAGGTTGTGAACCTCAAAAGAAGGACTTCTAGTAGCAGCTCAATGAACCACACTGCAGATGTGGGTAGTTGTGACTGCATTTGGTGATATGGAAGAGTCACAGAATTTTTAAAGTTGGAAAAGACCTCTAAGATCATTGAGTCCAACTGTTAACACAGCACTTCCATCTTCATCACTGAACCATGTCCCCAAGTGCCACATCTAGACATTTTTGACTCCACCACCTCCCTGGGTAACCTGTTCTAAAAGCCTGACTATCCTTTTGGTGAACAAATTTTTCCTAATACCCCATCTAAACCTACCCTGGTGCAATTTGAGGCCACTTCCTCTTGGCCTGACACTTGTTACTTGGGAGAAGAGACCGACCCCCACCTTGCTACAACCTCCTTTCAGAGAGTTATAGAGATTGATAAGGTCACCCCCGAGCCTCCTTTTTTCCTGCCTAAACAACTCCAGCTCCCTCAACTGTTCTACATGAGTCTTGTGCTCCAGATCCTTCTGGACACAATTCAGCACCCCAGTGTCCTTCTTGTGAGGAACTCAGATCTGAACAGAGTGTTGAAGGTGCAGCCTCACCAGTGCTGAGTACAGGGAGATGATCACTGCTGGTCTTGCTGGCCACACTATTTCTGATACAAGCCAAGATGCCATTGCCTTCCTGGCCACCTGGGCACACTGCTGGCTTATGTTCAACCAGCTGTTGACCAGCACCCACCTGTCTTTTTCCATCAGGCACCTTTCCAGCCCCTCTGCCCCAAGCCTGGAGTGCTTCATGGTGTTGTTATGAGCCAAGGGCAGGACCTAACATTTGGCCTTGTTGAACCTCATATAATTGGACTTGGACCATGGATTCAGCCTTTTCAGATCCCTCTGCAGACCCTTCCTGCCCTCCAGCAGATGGACACATACATCCAGCATGATGTCATGTGCACTATTCCATCATCCAAGTGGCTGATAAAGATATTAAGCAGGACTGGCGCCAATAATGAGTCCTGAGGAACACCTACTTGGGACTGGTGCCAGCTGGATGTAACTCTGTTGCTCACCACTCTCTGGGCCCTCCCACCCAGCCAGTTTTTCACTGAGCAAAGAATACACCTGTTCAAGCCACGGGCAGCCAGTTTCTCCAGGCAGTGCTGTGGGAAACAGTCTCAAAGGCTTTACAAAAGTCTAGATAAACAATATCCATAACTGTTCTCTTATCTGTTAAGGAGGTCACTTTGTCACAGAAGATCAGGGTCAAGGAAAACCAATGAAATCACAAAGAGACCCCTTAAGGGAGTTCAGTGTCCTGGTTTGGGTGGAGTAGAGTTAATTTTCTTCACAGTAGACATCATGGAGCTTTGTTTTGAATTTGGACTGAAAAGAGTGCAGATAACACAGGGATGCACTGCTGAGGGAATGAGCAGCAGCTGTGTGGTGCTTAGTTGCTGGCTGGGGTTAAACCCTGACAGTCCTTTTTGGTGCCTGAATAGGGACTCAACAGTTGGAGATAATAACAGACTGACCTGAGCATATTAGAAGGGATTTATATCTGTTAATATTTGTGGGTCATGATATTGATTCATATGTTCTATTGTATGTATGTGTGTATGGCCAGACTTCGCGAACGAAGAACTTGGGAAGGGCTCTCCCCAAGTGGGTGTGCCCTTCCAGCCTGTGCAGTGGATTTTTTAGGTGAGGCACAGCGTGCACAGAACTGGCCCCGCTGTTTAAGTCCTAAGGTCCATTTGCTATGGCTGAGCGAGCTTGGACAGTGACAGTGAAGTCCTCGGGACTGTCTACAGCAGCCGGTACTAACCGGGGCTAACCCTGCTTAGCATCCGAGATCTGATTAATTTGTCTGATTTGTACCATGCTCTTTTTCTTTTTTTTGGCCATATGTGTTCAAGATTGGTGTTGGCTTTTGCAGTTTTCTGTCTTCTGTAACGATTAGTGACGTTTTGCCTGAGAGATTTGTTACTAAAACACTGACTTTACACTTCATTTGGCATTTCAGCTCTGTATAAATACATTACTCTACTTTGAATACAATGTCATGGAGACAATTAACAATTATATTTCTTCCTCAGAGAGGTTTCTTTGTGGAGAAAATACAGAATGGTGTTATGATAAGGCTACAAAAAGATCTGATGCTGTTAACTTCCTGTTAACACTTGCTGAGTTAACAGCAGCAAGAAGAATGTAAGGTTAGTGTCAGGGCTAGTGAAGAAATGTGAGAAATAATGCTGTGGGTTTGTTTTCAAATGGATGCTCTGACTCATTGTTAGCACTTTTTCTCTAGGAAGTTCCTGTGTCAAGTTGTCCGGGTGTCACCAGCAGCAGGCTTAGTTAGCATTGACAGTACTTGCCATCAGCTCAGTGTCAGACTGTGTGTGCATCTATAACTGTCTCCATCCCTAGGTAAAACACTCCCACAGGATAAGTGTGTTCTTGCCATTCCTCTCACCCTCAGCCTCTCTCCCATAAGGGAAGCTGAGACCATGCAGGCGCCTTCCCTTTCCTTGCCTTTAACTTCATGCCAGAAGTGGGAATTCTGCCCTGATTGGCTTCATGTGCCAGATTCTGCATGTAGGATAAACTTGGATTATCTGAACCTACAGGTTCTGGGAATCCACTGCAAAATCAGCACATCAGCTCATCAGCAGCAGTTCTGATGCAGTCTTCCTGCTGCTTAGTTAAGCATCTCCCCATATTCAGAGGGAAGCATTACTGCAAGTGTATGCTCTTTTTTGAGTAAATTCATTTCCTGCCAATTCTGTGAATGCTACATCTTAGAATATAAATAATTATATTAATTTGGGAGTTCAGTTTGCTTTTCCAGTCTCTTGTGGTAGGCAGTACTTGACTGTGGAACCCTGTGCCATTTGCATTTTTAAATTTTTGCTCTCTTGGATTACCAAAAATGTTCTTAATCATTGCTTGAATATCTAACCCTCTTTGTAGTTTCCTGAATATGTTCACATAACTGAACCTGTGCATATTAGTACTAAAGCAGGTGCCGCTAATATAATGGCTACATTTTTCTTCTCATTTTCCATTTCAAAATGCTACTTTTTAACACTCAAAAACTTGCCTCCTGGATTTATAATGTGCTGCTCTGAAAGTTTTTGGATGAGGAGGAAAAGTGGGGAAATTAGTTTAAAGTATGTCTTCCATAAATAAATTTTTAAAAGCAAAGAGGCAAAAAGAACTCTTGCATATTTTTTGGTCACTCCAGTGGTACATGAAGGTGTACAAAATGAAAAATGAGGTCAGGAGTAGGCAGGACTAAACCTCACATTAACTGTAATATATAGTGCCGTTTCAGTAAACTGTAGTGTCTTTATTATAAAACTTTGTCTCACAGGGCTGTGAGTCCAGTGGTGTGATGAAGAACTGCCCTTAGTGCTAGGTAACCTTTATAGGAAATGATGGAGATGTACAGGTCATTTCAACATTGTTCTCACAACACCTTTTACAAGGTGTAGATAACAAAGTAGGAGAGTTCATATTTCATGACATAATGCTTCTGTAGTCTACTTACTATGCTTCCTTCCATCCTTGCTCTCAAAAACAACCTACTCCCCCATTCTTCTGTGATTAATGACTGCTCTAAGTTTACATTTGAGCTCTGTTTTTAAGTATCTGACTGGTCTCTTACAGAAACTTGATCTGTTATTTTAGAATAATAATGCTTTCTTCCATCATCCTCAGATCTCAAAGCACCATGCTGTTGATCAGCTTCCTTTCTTAATGTATTGTAATGATACTTTTTTGCCAGAAACAGAGCATTGTGTTCTCATCCGAGTTAAAAAACATCTTTCAGTAAGGTGTTACTATACTTTCAGAGTAACTCAGAACCTCATGCCAGGTCTGAGTTCATATGCTCTGAGCCTGGGGTAATCCGACAAAGTCAATGTAAAACCCCCTACTGATTTCAACAATACCAGGATAAACTGTTGTGCTGAAGAGTAATGAACGAAAATGCACAAACATATCCACAGTATTTCTGTTTGATCAGCCTAATAACCTATTAACGAATGATTTGCAGACATGTCTAATACCAAAAGATCATATATCATAGTTAATTTATGCTCAGGGGGATAAATATTTGTCCAAAAACTCACCATTTTCCACGTTTTTCTTGAAAGCCATTTTGTTCCAATCCTGCAAGCATGTTTAATTAAATACGTCCACATTCAAGCAAATTAAAAATAGTTATAATCCTAGTTGAACTTGAAATTGGCCTTTTCTCCAACTGCTGTGCAGCATTTACAGTAATGTAGTCGTATTGGTTTGAGTTCGACAGCAGCTTTTTGACAAATACATTTGTCCTTTCCATGCCAAATCTATTAACAGTACTTGTCTGTGCTGCTGTATTTTTATAACCAAGAATAATGTGTTTACTCATAATCAGAGTTCTTCTCTATATTGAAATCCATTGTTCATGACACCCTTGCTAGCAGAATACATTGAACTTGATTCCTATGCACCCAGAAAGGATAGCTGAATGGAGATTAGGAAACCTTACAGAGCAAGTATGGTACCTGAGGAAGTAGTGACTTGTTTCCTAGCACAATTCTGGACTCTTTCACTTGGCATCTGGGAAACAGAAAGGTCTGCAAGCGTCACTGTTATTCCTCTCTTGAGGGCACTGTTCCCTTTGATGGTCTGGATTTCTTCTGCACGGTCTTTCTTCTTCAGAGGAAGCAAACAGTCCTTGCTATTGATATGTGTGTGTGTGTGTGTAGCTCTTCCACCATTTGCACCTTGAAGTCAAGCATGTAGCAGAGCACTTTGCTTATCCTCCTTCAAGTAAACCGGTTAGTCATAGTCTTCTTTCTACTTTCAGCCTTTTAGTATTCTTGGATGGCAACTTCAAGTCCCTTAGTATTAAACATCAACATGTGTCTGTAACATTATGCACATTGTTTTTGGGAGTCTGCTGTGTGGTGCCTGCCCACAGGGTCTCTGCCTGAACCAAACTGAGCAAACTTCAAGGGTTTTTGTGTGGCCTGAGGATTTTCAGGCTCCTGCCTGGCCAGGCTGTCTTTCCAGGTACCAGATACTTTGGCAAGGAAAAGGTTCAGATATGTAGCACATGAAAAAAGTGCAAAAACTCGGATCAAATACTCTGCTTCAGCTAAGTTAATGAAAACCAGGAAGATAAGGAGTACTAATAATGTATCAAGTGACTGAAAGTAAAGCCTAGAACCTTAGCAAAAGGTTCAGTAAGTGTCTGATATGAACAAGTGTCTCTTGAGTTAGCATGAACTTGTATGTTGCATAACTAAATGAAATTTGATCTGTCACGGTGAGGTTGTGTCCACCTAGTGATTTGTGCTACATAGCCATTATGCTGTTGATCCAGTGTTTGGACTGTAAAACTAGGAGGTGCTTTGTTGTGGTCTTCAGAGATCTGAGTTTAATGTTGGCTGTACCCCAGGGGTTCTGTTGACACTGTCTGTAAGTTCTTGACTTTTCCCTTTCTTTTTTGAATCAGTGAAGGTGCTGTCTTGAGGAAGGTGAGATGTGGGTAACAAACCCATATATAGGTAAAATGTGGGCAGGGGAAACTGAGAAAGCTTTTATGAAGCCATTTCTTCAATTCATTCCCACAATAGAATTATATGCTTAGGCTACCCTGGTCTTCAGCATCTTAAAAGAAAGTGATCCATAAGCTCACCCTGTTACAAGATTCTTATTCATCCAAAATTAAGCTTTTCATAATGAGATCTAGATAATGATGAGCTGCATGAGTTGCCTTGGTAACCTGTTGCCTCAAAAGTCTTATGTATAGCTTTAGGACTTGGAGGGGGGGGGTGTGGGGGGGTGGGATGGGAGAAAAATAATCAGTGTAAAGCGAAATGTCCATGTTTGTCAAAGGGACATATCTTCCAGAGAACTTTTTGTCTCATCAAATTCCAGGAGAAAGTTTATTCATTAAAGTGGACTATAAAAACTATGATGATACTGTATCCAGCTTGTGTGAGATGAGATGCCTTTTTTTTTTTTTTAAGACAAAATCAAAATTTGTCTCTAATTAGAATAAAAAATGCAGCACAAATGCAATCTGTTTTGGTTATATAAAGGCCAGATTCAGAATCAAGTATATTTTTCCTGTAGGTGAGGTGCAGAAGAGAGTATCACTAGCCCTACTGTATTTCCTTTCTCCTATGAGGAGTTCTATGTCTCTAAAGCACAAGAATCAGTTGTTTTACCAATAGCAAAAAATGCCATTTAAAAAAAAAAAGGTAAATCAGTTTGCGATGACCAACAGTGTGGTCTGATTCAGCAGCATTTCAGGGGCTCTAGCATTTCTTGTGCACTTTCCCTGGAAGAGCTTGTGTGCTTGGTTTCCCAAAACACTTTTATTTTCATTGGTGATGACTTGTTAGGAAGACAGATAGAAATACAGGACTTTCTTGGAGCTTTCTCTGTCTCCTAAAGAGGCATTGCAGTTCGAAAAGTTAAGTGGCCGAATCTGAAACAGGTGTTTCTCTACTGCCTTTCCTGTAAATAGTGATGTATTAAGGATCTGCTTTTGTGTTATGTAGTGGAGTGTAGCCTTAAAAGGTTTTTTTTAAAGGTTTATTCCTGTTTTGAGGTCAGAATGTAGAGTTGGCTGGAGCTAACAGCAGGCTAGGGTTTCTGAATAAATGAAACTATACACAAGAACAAAAGAATTTAATTTTTAACCCAAGTTGTGCTTTAAATTAGAGTTGTGCAATTGTGGCAGTGTGAATTTTATTTTCTCAGCATTTCCTTCTCAAGGTTGAAAGAAAAAAATGAAACTCTTCACTTAAATGGAAAATAGAGATGAGACAATGGAGAAAAACATCTTCCTTAATTAATGTCACAGAAATTAGATACACCAGTTGACAACCACATCTCAGTGACTGCCCAAGTCATAACCAAGTCCCTGCGAATTTGTTAGAATTTGTTTTTATGCAGTGCCTGACATTTCAGTCAAAATACTCTGATTCTTTTCTGCTCTTCAGGAAGGACTTGAATCAATCTACTTAATCAATTTTAGGTATTTATAGGTATCAGTTAAGGAAGGCTGGTATCTGTGAGCAATTAAGACAAATAGGAGTACAAGGAATCAGAGCTGGTAAATCTTTTTGATTCTAGTGTTGAGGGCTTTCTGCTGTGTAGAAGACAAACAAACTCAAAACCCCTGCATATGTTAAAGAACTACATAAGATTTAAATTGCTCATGCGTGTTGCAATGCAATCACAAAGTTCCCATCAAAATCAAACTGTGATGTAAACAGCGCACGTGCAAAAGTGTCCTATTGCTTTTGTTCTTATTTTTTCCTCTCTTAGAAAAGAATTAATACAGTACAATTGTAGTAGCTAATTATAATGGTCTCTTGTTTATTGACATCTTGCTCAAACAGCTAACAAAACAGAGAATTGGCATAACCTTATATTTTACCGTGCCTGTCTTTTTATTAACAGATCTGTAGCTTTGCTTCTGCAGAGGGGATAATAACTTTTGTGTCAGGACTTTATCTGATATAATTTGATTGCTCAGTACTCTTATCAGTCCCTCCAATTGCTCAGCTGCTAGTGTGTGTTTAGCAATTTCTACCTTGCCTGTTACCCACCTTGCGTATTTTCTGCCTGGCTTTGGTTGCCTTGTCTGTCAGCTGTCTGCCACTACAAGGGCTAAATACATCTAGTATGAAATATAAGGATTCACTCATCTTCTCAAAGCAACTGCAAAGAATATCTATTTTTAGTGCTGGTATAGTATATATAGTATATTTTCAAACAAAGATTATGTATTAGTAGAGTCTTCCTTATGGACTAAATTTGTTTGTGGAGTAAAGTTGAATTCTAGTCTTGGCTGTATTGGGTAGGTATTCCACAAGAAAACTCCTTGTTTTCTATAGTAGTGTTCAGACCAGATTCATTACTTGAAATCAGAGGGGGTGTGAGATGCGGTGATTTTTGCAAATTAATTTGGGTAATGATTTCAGCGTATTTCATGTGTAGATATTGATAAAATCTTGTGTGGGTTAAAGAGACGCTGGGCATATTCAGCATGTTACAAGGGACAATCAAAATCCTGCAGCTTTGGCATGATGAGTCAAATCATTAACTGTGCCATAGCAAAGCTGGATGTTTATATCAATGTATTGGAATCAAGGTATCAACTTTGCTACATGAAAACACAAATAAAAATATATATATTTGATAAATGACACTAATAAATAGAGCTATGGAGAGAAACACAAGGAATAAAGCTGTAGGGAAAACCAGTAACAATACGAACCAGTGATCCTCTTACATTATCTGTTTTGTTATCTTGTTAAATGCCTGAAGAAAATTTGCCTTGGTTGTGATGGCTCTTGGTTTTCGTTGATGTTTTCATTATTGTAACAGCAACTTGCAACTCTTCTGTGTTTAGTCAGCACTAGATGCCAAACATACTAATCTAGTTATTCTGTCAAGTTTGACTATATAAGGAGATATATTTTTTCAAACTCATTAATTTTGAATATAAAAAAATAACACACTACTAAGTGATTTTGAGAAAAAGTACCCTTTCATTTTAAAGGCCTATTCAGTGTTGTGAATTGACAAACATAAGTGTGAAACAGTATAACCCTTTCTTCATTTGTTTTGTTACTAACACTACTCTGTTGTCAGCATGCACAGGTAAAGGAATGTAGACATGAAAGTAGAAGTTTTGAAGGACCTGATCTAGCAAGAAAGGATGAACATGATTTTACATAGTAATATCTAAAAGTAATCTGATTGTAACTTGAAATACAGAAGTATGCAGTGTGCACTCAAATTCTAATTTGTTAACTTGCTCATACAAATGAAGTTTTACAGATGTGTGTCTATTTTGACTATATCCCACACAAGCAATTATTATTTCTTTATTATTATTATGATTAGTAGTAGTAGTGTTAAACCAGCTAAATGTGTGTAATGTAGTCATTAAAACTAACAATGTCGTGGGTATGGGACTGTTATTGTTTTGGTTTGACCTTGGTAAAATGCCAAGCCTCTCAGAGCTGCGCGGAGTTTCAACAAAGGAGTGAAGGGAAAAAAACAACTTAAAGCTGAAACTGATATATATACAAATATTTACACAAATTTACAAGACATATATGTACAAATATAAAAGAAAAACCAACAATAACTTTACCCCAGGCTGCCCTCCCAACAACACACAAACTCCACCACCCAGAAGCCCAGAAAAACACACCCCAAAAGATGTTTCCTGGGAAGAAGACCCAGCAAAGAGAGGGAAAGAGCACCCCCAAACAAAACAAAAGTATTTTACTTCCCAAGGACCAAAGCTTCTCAAGGGAACGGCAGGGCCTATCACTCAGAGCTTCACAGCGTGTCTTCTTACAGCACACACCAGGAGAGAAGAAGGGGAGGAGAACACATCTCCACTGGTTTTATACTTAAGCTGACGTCATATGATATGAAATACCTAGTTGGTTGCCTAAGTCAGGTGATACCTGTCCCTCTGAATCTACGGAGAGCCCTATAGCCCAAAACTGAGGCTTGCTGAAGACCTATACTAAGGCCTTAATCTGAGTTTTTTTGGGGTTTATCAAACCAATCACAGGGACCTTCCTAATCTGAAGAAAATAAAGGTGTTAAAACTGTTGTAAGAGTTGTTAGCATCTGGCTGAATTGAGCCTTTTTTAAAGTTCTCATTAGAAGTCTGTGTAAGTCTTTACTTAGTCCTTGTGGTGCCATGGAATTCAAAATGCATCTTCTGAAATTAAATCCTCTTCCCTCTGAATTCAGTTTGCCCTAACAGACTGTATTTAAAAAAAAAAAAAAAAAAAAAAAAAGATGTTAAGCAAAACCACCATAAATACCTGTTTGCCATTAAAGACAGTCCATTGCATATCTATGCTGGTTCATCTTGATGAAGAGAGAAGGGTGCAATCAATCAAAACCAATATAATGTCATAGCAATATATGTCAAGCTAAAAATAGAAACTCTAATAAAGATCTCTAAATACAAATAAAGATATCTACAATATTTTTACTGGGTAGGGACTAAATTGCAGTGTCTTCATTTACTGCTTGCATTGCTTGCCTGATTTGACTTGGTGGTTGCTTATGTTGGCATCAATTTATTTGCTGACAACTCATTTTGTCTGTTCAAATCACCCATTTTATCAAGCTAATTTTCTGTTGTTACAATACTGTCCACTGATTTGAAAAGAAAAGAGAAAAAGAGAAAAGAAAAGCAAGGCTGCTTAAATTATTGAATGCTTTTCATCTAGGGTGTTTTACAGGTCTCAAGGTACGTTTGCTGTTTTTTTACAGAAGAAACATCTGAGAGTCTCAGCAAGACAAAATTCCATTTGTACAGAGCTGCACCTCTGCTGGAAGAATACAAAGGTACCCATGGGTGCATTTTAAAGAAATTATATATAGAGATTGGAAACTTCATGTAAAATCAGACCTGTTATTCATCTCATTTGGTCTAAATAAAATAACTGAAATTGAAACCAAAATCATGTTGTATGACCTTTTATTTTACTTCAGAATAGTCTGGTTGGCAACCCATGTGGCAGATATGACTGGATATAAAATGATTTCTGAGATGTGGCCTTGCTCAGAAGGTGGAGATAAAGAAAAATTATTCCTGGCATTTTGTGGAGCCTAAAGCTGTCAAACTATTCCAGTGTGACTGTGTAGCCCTGGAGACTAAGGTCTGTGAAGCACCCACTGCATCTGTGAGTTTATGGCCCTGGGAAATGCCAAGTCTGGAGAGGAGTCCGTGTTCCCCAAAGGTGACATCTGCCCTTAGCAAAAGTAAGGCTATGCTGTTGCACTTTGTGTCTGTGTATGATGGTTCTGTGACATTAGCGTTACAGTCTCGTAAGTAACTAAAATGTTGTTTTTATTGTAGCAGTTGCATTGGGTTTGCATGGCCAGATTTTGGTAGGAGGGGGGGACTACAGAAGCAGCTTCTGTAAGAAGCTGCCAGAAGCTTCCCCCTTGTCTGATAGAGCCAATGCAAAGTAGCTTTAAAGTGGACCCGCTACTGGCCAAAGGCCAAGCCCACTGGTGATGCTGGTGGCACCTCTGGGATAACAACCTTAAGAAGAGGAAAGGGAAAAACAGCCTGCTGTGGAGCAAGAGCCAAAAGAGTGAGAATATGTGAGCGACACAGCCCTGCAGACACCAAGGTCAGTGAAGAAGATGGAGAATCCTGTGCTGGAGCGGGTGGATGCCCAAAGGAGGCTGTGCTGGAGCAGGCTCCTGGCAGGACATGTGGACCCACTGGAGAGAGGCGCCCATACCGGAGCAGATTTGCTGGCAGGACTTGCGACCCCATGCTGGAGCAGTCTGTTCTTGGAGGACTGCACCCTGTGGAAGGGTTCCTTGCTGGAGCAGTTCATAAAGGACTGCAGTCCATGGGAAGGACCCACTTTGGAGAAGTTTGTGCCATTGCTGAGACAGGAGCAAGAGGGAAGCGAGGGTGACATTTCAGTGTCCCTTCTGAATCTTCATACAGATTGAGAGTAGGCTGCTAGTGATACTTAGATTTGTTTATTGTTGAGTTGGATTTGGCTTTGTTTGTGGATTCATAGTTTTGGGATTATTTAAAAGTTAAGTCTTTGTGTGGAAGCTGTACTACTGCTACTGTAGTATTCTTGTTTTCCAAACTCTGTTCATGGGACACATGCCTATGGGAATGACACTGAGTATCTCCGTGTATTCATGCCCTGTTTTTGGCCATGATTTTGTAGTCTGTATATGCACAGATAGCTCCCATTTGGCCTCTGCTTAAGTACATCAGATGAAAGCAGATAATGGCACTGCAATCTGAAGAATCAAATACTTTACTGAGAGGATGAAGGGCATGGCTGAGAGCAGAAAAATTGATAATGTTTTATTTTATTTAAATGCCTTTACAGTGTACTAACTGTAAGAGTTCCACCAAAGGTCACTATTAATTGAGTGTCTAGTTGGATGAAATAACCTCTCACATTAGGCAGAATGTAATTTTTCTTTTTAACAACACTTTTTTGGAGCTCCTTATTTTTCAAAGAGAAAACTAAATATATTAAGAGCATTAAAACTGCAAATTGCCTGAAAGCATAGAGCCATCAGAAATTTTGTTAGCAGACCTAGCTATTTGTGCTACTTTGAGTAGTCCATAAGTAGAAATGTGTGATTTCCTAGCAGTGTGTAGGTATGAATTAATTGTTTTCCTCTTTAGTATTCCCCATTCCACCTGTCTCCCCTTTGACCTGATCCCCAGCCCCGCCACCAAAGCTGGCTTCTTGGTACTCTCAGTGGAAACCCTATGATTACTGAGTGTATAGTATTTGTGTCTCCTGGAATGTGCAATAACTTCTTTTGGTTGAGGAAAAGATTGAAGCCCAGTTATAGGAAATAGTAAGAGAAACCCATTTGCCCATTCTGCACAATTATTGCTGTTTTTGCTGTGCTGAGGCATGATGGAATTAATCCTACAGCAGTTTCATAACTGTTGTGTTTATTTGGAGAGAAACTTTTACTTGAAAATACTTTTCTTCATCTTCCCTTTGTTCCACATCTTTTCCTTGATATAACATAAATAATCTCTGACCAAAATGCTGGTTTCTGCCCTGAAGGGGAAAGAAATTAAAGCACTTGCTTGCTAGTCTATGCAGAGATGTTGTTGTGGTACATCTCAGATGACAACCTTAGTGTGTTATAGCAATTTGGCAGTAACTTGAATTTCAACCATGAGGCTCATACTTCATCACCAATGTGTTTTACACTTAGCCTAAGGCTGCTAAGGCAGTGTTTAACCTTCAAGCTTAGGCACACTGAGATCTGAAACAGTGGTGATATTAGATAGGTAGAAGGAAGTGTCCTGATATGTTACTGCATTCAGAGATGTGTTGAGTCCTGAGATATCAGTGATCTTCATACAGGTTTTCTGTTTTAAGTGTGGTCAGAACCTCAGTGTTTTGTGGGGCTTGTCCAAGGTTGTCTGAGGGCAAATAAACCTCTTTTCTTAAAAACCATTTAGGTCAAGCTGTGGTGCAACCTAGTTCAAACAGAAGTATGTTTCCTCTGTGAGTAAGCACAGTTGTGAAGCAGTTGCCAACTTGTGAAGATAAAGACTCGTTCAATGAGACAGTTTCAGCTCCCACTCATACTATTGCCCTGGATGGTTGCCTAGTCTCCTCACTATGATCCAGATCTGTGTTTGGGGATGCCCTGATTTGCATAGTATTTATGTGGTAGACTTTGGAGCTTTAAAGACTCTGTTGCTTGCTGCACCAGAGATCCTGCTTTTGTTCTCAGGTTTTGTTTTTGAGTTTCATTTTATATAGCAAACAGAGGAGACCTACTGCTTTCATTTAGTAATTCAGAGTACACTGCAAGCCCCCACTGATTGTGGGGAGGTTGTGGGAGCAGAAGCTGTAGGAGCATCACTGCCTGCCTTCTGATGGGCTCAGTCATTGCTGCATCCCTTCTGGAAACAAAGCACCGTCACTCTCACTTACTAGCCACCAGTCAGTTTGCTGGTTTCCTAGGCAGGCATGGTCGGGGGGAGAAGGTCTCCACTCTCTCCAGGCTACATGCTCCGATGGGAAGGCTTCTTAAATTGAGCATGTGTGCACTCCCATGCAACACAGTCTGATTTGTAATTTGCATGTGCTTGCTTCAAGAGAGCAAAAATGCAGGAATTCCGGGGAAGCCCTGAATTTTGGGCCTGGGAATAGTGCTGTTTGTTTTTCTGGTTGTTTGAGTGTGTACAAATGCAGTAGTTGGACTTGTAGACAAAATATATCCTGTTTTTAAATTTGAGGTAGTAGCTAATTTTGTCATCAAGCTAAAACCACTACACATTAAGTACTGTGAAGATCATGATAAAAGATTGCTACATATGGAGTTAAAAATAAAGATGTTAAACCAGTAGCTTAATAGTAAGAAGCAGAGATCAATATACGTTAAAATATGTTATATGCACCAGGCAGCTATTCACCATCTAGTGTGAGGTGAGCAGCATTGCTTGGCTAACATGTTTCCATGTTGCAGAGTTGCTATGGCAATATCAAACCAATGAATAAACCACATCACAGAGACAGGGAGGTGAGTAAGTGTGAAATTGATTCAGTGGAGAACAGGAATATATGTGGGAGCGAAATTGGTCAAGATAAAATTTGTGGTAGGAATATATTTTTATTTTCACATTTTCAATAATTTATTGTAATATTTTAAAAGATTGAAGTCTTCTAGGTATTTTTTCCACCATAAACTCTTATGTATTTTCATCTGATGCTGTGTGTGTGTTTCAGCATATATAAGGCATTTAATCTATTAATAATTAATATAACTGAATATGAAAAGTGCATAATATTTTTATAAATTAAAATGATTGCTAGTCATATCAAATCTAGGTAAGATAAATTAACCTGACTGTAAGTTTTGTTATCATATAAAAGCTAATATTGTAGAAGTTGTATTTGAAAGCATGTTTCTATGTACAGCAGGCTTAAACTTGTTCTTTATCTCTAAATGTGTAGTATAGTGACAGAATCCACAGAAATGTCATAGAAACACTGCATTTTGGATACCACACTGATTTAACAAGAGACAGATATCTGTGCATATAAATGGATTGCACAAATATTGATCATGCTTCGTTGCCCCATTTTGTGATTTATGTGACCAGTGTTTGGAATGTCTTAGGAAGAAAATATTATAGGGTGTTTTTTTTTTCCCTATTCATTTTAAAACATTCTGTGAAAAGATGTTACACTAAAATGTACTATCAGCAGTATATTTCTGTTATCTGTGGAAAATAAAATATATATCAGACGTGTTTCTAATTAGGGTTTCTGTTTTACTAATTCATCTCAGTTCAGTTGGATGATCAAATAATGATAAAGCTTTTAGTCCTAGGAAGGATCCTGTTGCTGAGGAATAGAATGTTATTTTGTTATATGTGAATTACTAATTTTACAAATTGATATTTGCTTAAGACATAAAGAAATCTATTCTTAGAATATAGTTTTGGGGAGGAAGCATGCTTCTGTGAGTTTCAGTGCTTGTAGTTCATATGCTATTAATTCAGTCTAAATTTGCTGCTTATCTACAGCTTAAAAAAACTCTGACATCTTACATGTGCTTTTCTGTTTCATCTCTACTTCCCCTTGTGACTGTATCTCTGTATCTAAGCCTTTTTTATTTTATTTGTTCATGAACAAAAATATGCATGGTAACAATGTGAAACTAAACAGCATTAAATTAATTTTATTTTTTAAGGTGCCAGAATGGTCTTATTAAGTACAGTCAATAAAATGAAGAATGTAGTTTGTCTGAAGTCCTACTCTCGCATGAAAGCTGCTCTGCTGCTGCTTTGGGTTTCTATAATTCGAAGCAGAACTGAATAGCTCAGTTTATTTACAGAACAGAAACCAATATTTGTTTGCATTTACCCTTTTGACTTAGCCTTTAGAGAACATCATTTGCCAAATTATTGGCAAAGAAGTTGCTGGCCAGTTCTTTTTACATTGTATGGAATGATAAGGTGAAGACAAACATAGGGCAAGTGTTGGCTGAACACTGAAGCTTTTGTGATTTGCAGTCTTAGGGGTAGGGAAAAAACCTCTTCTGTGGCACAACATCTTGATGTCCTTCATTTACACATTTTCCTGCATCTCTCTGCAAGTGTTAAGCTCTGACGCAATAATGTTCCTAAACTCAGTTCATGTGCTGATGAGCAGCTGCATCTCAAGCCACTGTTCATTTGTGGTATTTTCAGATGTAAACAAAATCCCCAAATTAATTGATCAAACCTAGATAGATCAAGGTTAAACAAATGCAAAAAGAAATAATGTAGTCCAGGATGTAGTTTTTGTTGTACACCATATGCACATGGACTATCTTGCTTCACTTGTCATTGACTGTTTTAGCTGTGCACAGCATACAAGACTGGCTACCCAGTGATCCCCAGCAGGGACTTTGCAGAGGCAGAGTTGTCACTGCTGAAGCTCCTGGCCCTGGCATGGCCCAGCCCAATGGTGAGCCCTCCTTGAGCTATGCTGATTGCCAGGCTGGCCTGAATGAGGACAGACCAGCAGCTGAAAAGGTGGAAATGTTCTCTTTGAGGAAGGGTGCTTTCAGAAGAGGCTGAGTTTTCCACCTACTGAGTTGACTTTCTCACTCTTGGCGCGTATGTTGCCAAAAGTGCAGACTTGCTGTTTCGAAAGCAAAGGAACTTTTGTTCCAAGAGGCGTCTGTTTGAAGGTCTGCTTATCAGCGGTGCTTGGTAAGTAGCCCGGCGTGTGCATAACCCCCGTGCCACTGCAGAAAAGTCGTTCATTTGCAAAATCCTCGGAAGCTTTTATTAAAGCCTGAGTTCATAGCAAGACAGACATGGCTAAGAAACAGGTCTTAAGTCTTGGGGGAAGGAAGGGAGAAATATCTCTTCAGAAGGCCACAAGAACCCTCTGGATAAAGTGGGTTTCTTTTCTCAGCAATGCACGCAATGCATACAATTCACCTGTGTGAGAAATATAGGCTTAATTCGTGTCGAAATTATGACGAGGCATTTTAGCTTGCCAAAATTCTTTTCGGAGATTCCGAAGGTGTTAAATATTATACGTCTGGGCGTTGTGAAATATGTGGTAGAGATGTAACCTCAGAGCGCCTGTAAGTTGCAGCGAAAAACCGTCAAGTAGTAGAAACTAACAATGCAAGGCATAATGTTTTAGTTTAATGTATGAAATAGGTAAAAGAAAGGAACCAAAGTTAATGGCTAAGCTGCCTTTTGAGATACAGTGTAAGCAAAGATAAGCTAGTTACCTCAACACAATAGAGAAGCAGATGGAATCAAGATAAAGAAGAAGTGCCCCCAGGCAAAAGACAAAACTTAAGTAACAGAAACGTCTTTAGTTAATATTTAAGCTAATTGCGTTAAAGAACTACAACCCTTCCTAAAGACCCCAGCCCCACAATTACCAAAAAGCACCGCACAGAATCCGATGGGAGGGCCACAAAGACAATTATTTAACAAGAAATAAAGAATATGTATGTTTTAACTGTATATAAAGAGAGCCTGCGAGCTCTAACGTTGTGCTACTGTTAGAGCACTGACTCTGCGTAGCACCCAGCGCTGTTTTACTCTGTAATTTTCATTACTTATAAAATTAAACTACCCTTTTGCCGAGTGATTCGGTCATTTGGGAAGTCATTTATAACAACCTTCAGCTTTTTTTATCTCCTGTAATATGAAATTACTTAGGTTAGCTTCCATGACCATGCAAGCCAAGATAGCTTTCTGTCCCCATCTGTGAGTGGAAAAAACTATACCAAACTAGTCGTAAGACACAGTTCTCTTACTCGCTGTTATGCTTTTACATTGACCAGGGCAGTAATTAGTTACTCTCGCAAAAGTGCGAGAAGTGTTAAGAGTTCAATTTTAAAAAGAAGTTACTTTGAAGCCGGGTAGCACGGAGCAAAATGGCGGGCACCACCCTGGGTTGTCGGCAGGGCTGACCTTACCGACCTGTGAGGCGTTATGGTGGCTGACGGCGACATCCTGGGAGGTCCTCAGGCCGTGACAGACAGCGAGAGCGCAGGAGAATGGTTACATCTCTCCCTGCCTGGAGACTGGCTGCCGGCCAATCGGCACCCTGCAGGAGTCTGCCTGGAGCCGAGCTGGCCACTGCTCGCCCAGAGGAGAGTATATAAGACCGTGACCAGGAGTGCCTGCCGGCCGGCCATGCCATCCCAGGTTCATCCAGGGTTTAAGCCTGACTGCTGGTCCCGCTCCTCGTCCTACCTGCCTCTCCTCGCCGTCGCCCCTTCACCCAGCCTGCCTCTCCTTGTCCTGCCTGCCCAGCCTCCCTGCATTGGTTCCTCTCAGGTCCCTTCCCACTGGTGGTGGTAATTCTTTCCCTTTGCTTTAACCTGTCCCTTTCCTTATCTCCCCCCATCCCCCCAATCCTCCTGCAGTCTCTCCTTTTAATTACTGTTTCAATAAAGGCAGTCTCTGTCTGAGACCCAACATAAGGAGTTGCGTGCCTGAATCTCGCTCTCTGAGCAATCCAACAAAAGAACCTAGTTACAATTTGAAACCGGATTGTAACACTAGTGATACCTCCTCTTCCTGCCCTCTGAAGCAGATGGTGACAACGGTTCATTTTGACAGAAGCATGTATCCAGTCATGTAGCACCCTAAGTGCTGTCTAATGTGATGAGTGCTCCATGCTTCCTCAGCGGCATCAATGTCCCCTTGGCAGCGCTCACGGTTGCAGCGTGATGGTCAGAGTATATGTGTAACAGCACACATAGAAACAAAGGGATACAGCTTAGGAGAAATGCATCCAGGCATCCACTTTAGGTAAGCAGTGGGGATGGACACCATATGACACTGGAAATTTTCTTCTCTCTGGACTGTTTATGGGTGTGTGATGCCCTGTGCTGTAAGTTATCTCCATGTCAGTCCTTCCAATAAAAGGACTAGTATGGGCATAATGAACACATGGGGAAAAAAGTGCTCTTTTCACCTCAGTAGCTAGATACATACACAGTCCAGAAAATCATGATCTGTACACTTTGCAAGATTCAACAGCATGGAAGTGGCATTTTGAGTAAATTTCTCTTTGCTTTCTCTTATGCAGAACTCAGCACTGAGGTGACATTGTCTGGTCTCTTTTTGTGTCCACTGAGGTTGGTCTCACCTTTCTCCGCACAATCCCATGTGCCAGCAATGAGGCACTGGGAACAGCAGGGAGAGCCTAGCTCTCTGTCCATAGCACCCACAGTTTACCTCAGCCCAGGGGTGATAAAGGGTGGGAGCATGTTCAGTGCAAGCAGAATGTTATCAAGCACTAATTCCTCTGAAAAATATGTCTGTATAAAGCCAAAGTATTTTCAAAGAATTGTAACCTCACTGGATATTTAGCCTTGTGTTATAACAAAGCCACTTTGTTCTGTGTTATAAGGCAACATCACGCTTGCTAAAAGTCCTTACTTATGTAGGAGTAATTGCTTCTTATACAGTCAGTCTGTGTATTTTCAGTGGGTTTTATTGCTTTGTGGTGTACAGAGAAGGGAGGGAAAGATGGAGTCTGACCATGAGATTTTTTTCATAGAAAGAGTACTATCTAAGCCTTTGATTTCTGCCTGTTGACCTCTAGCATTGTAACAGTCAGTGGTAACTTTGTATTTACCTTGAGTTACCCTCTTCTGTCTTTGTGTGGCTTTTTTTTTCTGTTTTTCATATTTCTTCAGTTTTGAGTCCGCTGCCATTTATTAATTTCTCATTATTTTGGTTCTCTCCCTTTTTTGTATTTTTTTGTTGTTTTTTTTCCAGTCTGGTAGGACTGCTTCTGTGCATTTGGTATGTAGACTCCTACAAAAACTGCCAGTGCTCACTTCTGCCAACGTCCTTTGCATTAGTTCCTATTGAGACACTGGATTGCAGCTTTTTAAGAAACTGAGGTAAATTTTCCTTGTTCTTTGGTTTCACTTCCTTTCTTAGAAATCTGAATTCATATCTTTAGGAATATTTTAATACAAATTATCTTATTTGAGCACCTCCTCTAACATTTTGGTCTTAGAAGCAGCTTTCAAGAGCAGCTTTTTGGGATTAAAGAAGATACTCTGGTGAAGGCAATTTTCAATTTACTTCCAAATGCAGGATGGGACACCCAGCTGGGACCATGGATGAGAACCATGCCTGTGCCTGAGTCTCCATAATGCTTTTCCTTGGAGCCATCTAGTAACTTGTCATCTGGTCAGAGCTGTCTGGTGTGGGCAAAGGGTGCACAGCAGAAGTCAAAGGGAGTTCAGGGAAGGCTGAGAAGCTTTTATAGCTTTACCTGGGGAATGTGTTTTCTGGTATCCACTGAGCAGTTCAAGGAGAGTCCTTAGTTACTAATGCCCTTTGTACCTTCTTTGGGGTTGGTGACAGTCTCTTCTCAGCCCTTTTGGGATGTATGGCTCCTCCCTGAGCGTAAAAGTTCCCTTGACAGCTTGTCTGTAGGTTTCAGCAACATGTCACCATTCATTTGGTAAATCACTTAGTGCAGCTCTAGTTGTCACCCACCACTCTTTCCTGCATAATTGCCAGTGGTTTCTATGGCCTGCCATCAATCCTCTTTGAGATGTCTGGTTTCCTCTGCCATTCTTCCATGCATCTGTTTGGCTAAGTTTATATTTTCATAAGCTCTCAGACAAGCTGCATTGCCTGCAGTTACTGCCTGTTTCTTGAGGGATCACATTAGCCATAGATTTAATTAATTGATATAACTCTATTCCAAAAGCCTTTCTGCCAATATGTACCACTTAAATCTATTAGTTAGATGTTCCAGCTAAGTAGTTATCTTTTTGTGCTGCACTGCTGTAAAACGAATGAAACAGAACAGTGGCTCATATGAGAGGTTAGATAGTAGAAATGAGAGCACAGAAATAGTAACAGGTTCGCCTCCTTCCCTGACAACTAAAAGATAATCAAAGCACAGAATCATTGACCTTGTGACTGAAGTGTGGTTGTGACACAGCTTGGTTGTTCTTCCTATGGTCCATGGTACACCGTGGTGCATCCTGCAGTCCTGGTTGCCTACTTGTTGAGACCAGAGGACCTACAGGAGTTACCTGGGCTTGTCTTTTAAGAATCAGGTGACATGAAGACTGAGCTCATCTGCTCATAGTTTATGAATTGAGCTGCACTAATAACATCTTGAGTGAGTAAGTTCCCAAAGAGGCGCTGATTTTTTGACCTGCCAGTACCTGCATTTTTGGTATTTACTCTTTAAGTGCACCGAATTATTTTTCATTTCAGTGGTAGGGAACATCATGTATTGCAAACATATTGGAACATCTCTCCTATGGGGAAGAGCCGAGAGAATTGGGATTGTTCAACCTGGAGAAGACAAGGCTCCAGGAAGACCTTATAGCAGCATTTCAGCACTTCAAGGGAGGTTATAAGAAAGATGGGTATGGGAAATGGACTCAGCTATGAAGGATGGAAAAACCTCTAGAACTGGAATCACCACTGCAGAAAACTTGTCAAGGA
>JAWWEU010000001.1:95707915-95751941 GCA_035583155.1 Acropternis orthonyx | reverse complement strand
CTCAAACGGGCTATTTCCTCTGTAACCTTGTACTTATTGTGATCTCTTTATTAAATTGTAGTTCTGACTTGCAGTCTGTTTGTGAGTTGGGTTCTTTTCCCCTGCCAGTTTACCTTAAACCAGCACATCATTTTTCCTAACAAGTTAGACATGAGCCAGCAGTGTGCGCTCACATTTCAGAAAACCAGTTGTATACTGGATTGCATAAAAAAAAGTGTGACCAGCAGGTTGGGGAAGGTGACTCCCCCTTTGCTCCATTCTCATGAGATCTCACCTGGAGTATTATTTCATCCAGCTTCGGGATCCCCAGTACAAAACAAATGTGGGTTTGTTTGAATGTGTCTAGAGGAGGGCTACAAAAATCATCAGAGGGATGGAACACCTTGCCTATGCGAGCAGGCTGAGTTGGGGTTATTCAGCCTGAAGAAGTCTCCAGAGAGACATTCTAACAGCCTTCCAGGACCTAATGGGGCCTGCAGGAAAGATGGAGACTTTTTACCTGGGTCAGAGGACAAGGGGAAATGGCTTTAAACTGAAAGAGACTTGATTTAGACTGGATAGAAGGAGGACATTTTTTACAATGAGGGTGGTGAGACAATGGAACAGGTTGCCCCTAGAAACTGCAGATGTCTCGTCCCTGAACCTGTTCAAAGTCAGGTTGGATGGGTCTTTGAGCAGTCTGAGCTGGTGAAAAATGTCCCTGCAGTGAGATTGCTCTATGTGATCTCTAAAGGTCCCTTCCAGCCTGAACTGTTCTACAATTCTGTGATTCTATGATCCTTGATCCTAATTGTTTTACCTGTGGGTAAAGCAAAAACATTACTTCTAGCTATTGTGAAAGATACTCAGAATGTAGTTCAGAAATTGGGACAGCTGAATCAGCCACTATGTAAGTTGATCAGTGCATCTAGGGAGGAAATGCTTCTTTAAGTGACAATGCCCCAATAGGGCAACTGCAGAGATCAATATCCACTGAGGATATTCATCAGTGCTTTGTGTTACTCTGGAGGTGTAAGAGGGATAAAATTCCTTTGCAGGATACTTCTTTGTTCTTATTGATGGTGAAGAATAGTTTTTTTTTTTTTCTGTAAAACATTCTTTATATATGTGCATTTTTTAATTCTCCCTTGTCCTTCTGTTTTCTTAGTGTATTGAGTTGATTTTTTTTTCCTGTGCAAACTGTTGATATTGCAAAAAACCAAAGGATGGGTATTTATAGATTAAAAAAGTTGGCAACTTAGTTCTGAAGCTGAAATAATGTAGTAGAACACAACAAATTTTTTTTCCCAAATAGACAAATCAAAATCAATGCCAATATTTCTCTCTGAAGATTGAATGAAAAAACACTCAGGACATTTCTTCCTCCATCTTCCCTTTCTTCCACCAAAACCAAGCTCCCCATGGGTCCCCCCCCACATCTTACATCGTGGGAGCCCTAGTTTAAATAGGAAATATTTTTCAGAATTGAATAGAATATAAGAGCCTAATCATATTTCCCTGCAGCCTTTCCTTTAACCCTGAGAAGAGTAAGATTGTGCCTTCTTAAAATGAGAGAGTTAATAATACTTCTCTTCCACAGAGATTCTGTCAAGAGAAATATGTTGTGACTTTGTGACTTAGAAGTATCGGCTGGCAGCCTGCCCCCTGAGCTCAAGAAGGCATGGCATCATGCCCAGACTCCTTTTCTCTGGTCTTCAACTTCGTCACATAGCTGTGCAAAAACAAGTCAATACTTTCTCCTAACCATGGTTATCCTGCTGAAGACTCATCTGTACTACCTAGAGGATTCTATTCTGTTTGTTTCAACTTAGAATTCACTCACAGTCCTCATTGTCAGCATTTTTTTTGTGTAACCAATGCATCTTAGCATCTTAACCTTCTTATAGAGACTACCTTTTTTAATTCAGCTCAGCTGTTGGATGGTTTTCCAACCTCATAGTACTTTTTGATGAGCCTCAGGTAGGGGGTAGCTAATCCCCTGGTAATTGCTGTAATGACAATCTTACTCGCCTTACTGTGAGTCCAGCCAGTCTAGAAAAAGTTAAATTATTGAATGCTTTGGTAATGCATACTATATAAATATCTTGAATCAGATTTATTTTTTTAGATGGATTTTCTATTAAGTGATTGGATTGTAAGAAGTTATAATAATGCTATAAACAGTGACATTTCAAAAAAATGATATTTTTTTCACTCTAGTAAAAGGAATTAATCTTCCTTGAGATTCTGTTCCTAATGAAGAAAAATTACTAACAACAAGCAATGAGGTGACACTAAATAGTATTGGAGGGAGAATACCATGCTGTTGACATTTTAGAACGATCCAGAGTGAATACTCAGCCCAACTGACAATCAGAAGACAGAAATTTTAAATATAAGTTTGGTTTTATTAATTTAATTTTAAAAAATAAAACACTGAAAAGATTTTACAATATTGGAATTTGAAATAGCATTATATCTTTAATCTCTACAGATGGTAACTTTATGACAAAAAACTACTGTATACTATGCAATATATTAATATATGAGCTGTACTCAGTAATTCAAAGAGGAAAATGCAGAAAGCTGATGACAGTTAATGAAAGGTCTGTCATAGACTCTTTAGCCTGCATCATCAAGACCTGCCTGCCTGCCACTGCCAATCCTCATCTTTCTGCAATACCTGTATGGTGAATCTTTTTAGTAGTTTGTATTTTTGCAGGACACAAAGGCAGATGGCACTGCGACTACCTTTTGTGACAACAGTATTGTGTCAGGCATCACATTTTCATTTGAATTTCTTCATCTGGCAAGTGAAACCAGAACCACAGTGAAAGCAGACTGCAATTTCACTTAAAGACTACTACAAACAGAAACTATCTCATGCATATCCCCCTGGGAGAGTTTAACTAGGATTTTGACAGTGCTGCACTTGAAGAGGTCCTGGAGTCATCATCAACAATTCCCTAATATCATCAGCTTTGTTTGTACCAGCACCAGTCAAAAAGGTTGTCAAAATGCTTGGCGTCATCAGGAAGGGTGTTACGAACCAGACAGAGAGAGTGTTTGCTGTGTATTCTTCTGTGGTGTACAACACTGATGTGCCCAAATCTTGACAGTTGTGTGTAGGTCCAGTTTCCATACCCCAGGAGGGATAGAAGAGGAACAGAGAGGGGCCTCTAGGTTGATGAAGGGGAAGTAGCTGTCTTTGAGGATTGCAGGGATAACTCATTTTGAGCAGAAGACTGGTGGAAAAGATGAGTGATGTTTTAACATTATAGGGCTAGTACTGAAGCTCTTGGCATTTGAGCTTTGGAGGGGACTAGCTTAAAACAGGTGAGAAAAGTACTTTCCAACAGAATTTCAAATGTGATTTTTTTTTTTCTTGCCATAACAGCTTGTGAGTGCAGATAATATAAAATTATTGAATAACTAAACCCCTGAAAAAGCAGAAACCCAACAAATTCATGGGCAGTAGGCTTATAGATACTAAAGGGAATAGACAGAAGTACACTCTGGTATGTCTAGTTTTGTGATGGTCAATGCAGGGGATTATTTAGGGAATAAACTGGATGGAAGAAAGGAAGACAGGAAGCTTAAATAGCTTCTCTAAGTTGTTAGCACCAGAGACAAAGTGTTGTGCTAGGTATTACTGTGCTCTGAACTTTTTTGTTTTTGTTTTTTTTTTTTTTTTTTTTTTTGTGTTTGCTCACAGTTTTCACTGGATTTTATGACCAATTTGTTTGCATGAAAAGAAAAGGTTTGCAACTTAAATGCTGCCGAGAGAATATGGTAGGACAAAGTGATCTTAGTTTTAGCTGTCAAAGAAGATGCAAAGCCGAATTCTAGATGTTTTCCGTGGTGTTAATCTACTCCAATGGTCAAGGGGAAAGACTTTGAGAATTCAGAACTTCACAATTGCCACAGAAGGTTGACATTCATTACAGGCATTTGGGAAGCTTTCATGGGCATCATGACTGTTCAGCGTTCTGGAAGGGAACCTCAGCCTGATTCACACTCTTCACTGATTCACAAAAACCAAATGGTGAGCAACTGATACAGTTCTGGCCAAAGTATCCATTGTCTTTTGTAGTGAAACACTGCCCTTTTAGTTAGAAACACTGTATTCTGGACACTGAAGAAACTCACCTTAGATTCACAGGTGGTAGCCTATATACCTACTCTGTAATATCAATCCTTCCAATCCTGTGCAGTTTCACAGAGAGCAAGTTAGACAAAGAAGATGTTTTTATCTCCCAGAAATTAAATGAGTATGCAGTTTTAAGTGATTCAATTGCAGTAGTATAGAAGGACGCCATCAGCCAAAATAACTATGTTTGTAGGCTTTCTAAGTGCAAAGTAAAACACATTGGAAGTCAGTGTGAAAGGCTAAAATCTTACACATTCAGCTATCAGGGTGACTGGCGTCAGGTTAGAGTACTTTAATGATTTTGATCACATGTTCATGCCACAATATGCCAGACTTTTCACCCTCTGAAACTGCCTATAAGATATACACTTATTGTTTTGGGGGGGTTGATTTTTTTTGCTTGTTTGTGAGGGTGTGGTGTTTATTTTGTTTTGTTTCTGCTAAGTACTTGAGGCAGCTACCTCTTTCTTATGGTGAATTGTGGTTTAACAATTCACCCTACTGACCATGAGATGTCTGCTTTTCAAATGTTGGTATGAGAATATCAGGATATAAACAAATTTCTGGTTAATGATTAACATCCTTCCCTGGAAGTGAATATAGAACAAGCAGCTTCAAAGTCCTTCATCTGTGGAACTGCTTAAAAATTGGTTTTCCCCTGGATGTTTTTTAGCAGTCAGTTGACAGCACAGACTTCAACATCAGCAACATAAAACGGTAAACAAGGGTTCCTTGCCGTATGTGATATTGGTTGAATCAGTGTCGTTGGCATCTTATTATTGATTAAAATAATGTCATAAATGGAGGACAATTGTTTGAAACTAGATACACAGGTGTTATGGATGGGAGGCTAAAAAGGGGGTTTGCAGAGTTTGAATTCATGACATATTCCTTCATGTGGAAGAAATATCTCCAGAAATGTATGGATGGCTGAAGTATATACCTTCATTAAAATATGCTGTTAAACATGTCTCAGACCAGCATCTACCCTCTTTGGTTTGCAAAGACTTCTGCAACCATTGTAGGATATTCATACTAAGGTCACTTAGTTTTTTTGGTCTCATGCCATCTGAGAGACTATTTGAGCCTTTACGATGAAGATAATAGCTGTATGTATCCACGGTATAACATAACTTTGTTCAACAAATTTGGAATCTGTTGTCAACAAAGCATATCTAATAAGAAATCAGAGTTGTGGGGTTATATGAAGTACTCCAGAGATCTGAGAGCCATCACAAACTAGGAATCATCTTTCTCAATCTGTGTTTGTGAGCTCCTGTACAACATAAAATGTGGAGTACAATCAAGAGCCAACCTTACCTCCCCTTCACTAACTAAAAAGAATCAGGCTTTTGAGATTGCTAATATCTTCTTTGTATCACTACGACAATTTACTTATTACTGCCTTCTTTCTATATTCTTCCACACACAGCCTAAGTTGTAACATTACTGTTGCATGCAATATCTGCATATTTTCCCAATGTGATCATTTGAGTCTGTTGAGGTCTGGGTTTTACTTCCAAGTTTTTATGAAAGACAATAAATATATTTTGAAAACCCTAAATAAATAAGAATTTTACTTGTGAGACATAGAACTGTAATTCTAGCCCTCAGAATTTTAATTTCTTTTTTCCTTTAGGACCAGTTTCAAGATATTAACCATCTACCTGGGTTGCATACACAGTAAAAGAATAAAATCTATAATGTCCACTGAACAATGAGATTATAACTTTATCTACCTGCTTTAAACCATGTACAGAGCTAATTTTGGTGATGACAGTATTCACTTAGTGCACTGCTATCTCGTTACGGAAAGACTAATGGCATGTAAGGGTCTCCTTTCTTATTTTGATGGAGGTTTGTATAATAACTTTCTTATGTCTTTTATCCACCAATAAATTGTTACTAGGTTGCTGTGGACAAACAAAACCCTCATTCCTGATTTCAAAAAGGACAGTTTTAAAAATTCTGCTTTTCTATTCTGTGTTGCTTTTTGCTTAGCTTGCTTAAAATAAAAGCAAATACAAGATGAAAGGCTTGAATAATGTAAGAACAAAACATAAAGCATGCTGAAAGATGCAAAGAAAGAGCAGATAACTAAACCTGATTGTCACTTAAGAAAAGGCTACTTTTGAACTTTGAAGTTGCCATGCCAAACCACAGGGTGTAGTTAGTGCATTGCAGTGATCTGTGACTGCAGTTCTCATAGGAAACTGGGAAATGAGATATATGTAAAACTGACAAGCTTCTTTTTTCAGTAAGGACTAAATAAGTACAACTGAGGGGAAAATAAGGCTCCTTTCAGTATTAGCATCAGCATTTTTCATCAATGTCTTATTACAGTTATGTTCAGATATCATTGCTATGCATGTATCTCATCTGGGGATGGAGGAGATCCTACAGCATCCTGTGTGGAAGCTTGAAAGAAGATTGATGTTTTTGAGGTTGTGGGGAAAAGGAATAGATGGAGACTGTCCTAGTGCAACTTATGGATGCATTTTTCTCATGACTTTTAACTCTTCATGGTAAATGAACTTTACCATAAAACCAGTTTTCCAAGGTTAAACTGGGGTTAAACTGGTGGCCAAAGGAAGTGCTGGAAGCTGGGTAGCCCCCAGATGCAGATCTTGTTCTGCCCTGCTGTGGTTTGCATAGGCTGCACACAGATGGCAGCATCCCCACTGGTGCTCCCACCAGTGAAAACAGATGGCAATGGACAACTGTGCCTGCTGTACCTACTGGCCATGCACTTCACTGAAGCTCTGTGCCATCATTATTTTTTTTTTTTTTCGCTTTCACCTGCATAAAATCTGTGTGCTTGTGTATCCTGGAGGTGTATTTTATCCTGCAGAACAGGAAAACGACTGCATGTGCTCCTGCAGTTCATACAATTTGAGATACTGCTTTCCCAGCTACACCAACCACTGCTTACTGCCAAAATGCCAGCCGACAGGCATGTAGCCAGTTGTTTGCTGAACTCTGCTAAGGTGGTCTAGACCAGTTTTGTGACTGTTTTGCAAAATCTTTATAAAATAGCCTCAGTCTGACAGCCTTGTATGAGGGCTAGCAACTCCTGCAGCTTTGTTGGCAAAGGGTATAATGATGAAGATCTGGGAAAGCAGCAGTGGAAGCTGGGGGAGGATGCCTGCTCAGTCCTATTTACTGGTATTTCCGTATTCACATATTTCTTTTCAAAACGTCTCACCTTGTGTTACTCTCTCTCACTATTGGAGTTGTGCTGTGCTTGGACTATATGACCTTTTTTTAATTTTCTGTAGTTATGCCATGTTTGTGTGGTTGGAGTGATCCAAACTGCATAGAGTATACAGGATGTGCACGTAACTAGTAAAAACGCACAATATAAACAGAGTGGCTTAAAGGTAAGTTCAGAATATTAAGTTGAAATATTAGCATAAAAGTTAGGTACGGGAGCCTAAATAGGCATGAGTAAAGCTTCAGTTCTGTGATTATTCTCACATAGTCCACAGGGACTTTTTGCTTCTCAGTCAGCGGATGCCAGAAGCTGGACCAAATGGCTCTATGCACCAAAGTGAGTTATGGCTCTTGAACCTGTTTGGGTATCTGAGTCTGGGCAGATCTATGAACAGACTTAGAGAAACGTTTTGTAGTTCTGGATTTGATATTGTCATGTGGATCTGTTTCAAAGTGAATGAGTATTGCATTAGCTATATAATTTGTGTTAGGTTCCTCATGCATTAGTTTGGGGGTTTCTTTTTTAATGTATGCTTTAGAAACTGGGTTTCCTAGGCAACTGTGGCCACCTTGTGGATTCTTCAAAAGAAAATTATATTTGATATTATAAAAAAGTAGCAAGGATAATTTTGACTATTAAAGACTACTCTGTTATGTTACTGGTCCTGTTTAATAACTTTCAGTCAACACTTCTTACTTGTTAGAAATTAATTATTTTTAGTAAATGTTAGTAGTAATACTACATCTACTACTAAGACTGTTATTAAATATATGCTTTCCATTATAAAGTTACCACTTCTTAAAATTAGATTGCTGGGAAATAGCACAGTAAAGGTGTGGTGAGTTGACTGAATGTCCACCTAGCTGCTCTCACTTGCCTTTTTCAACAGGAAATAGAGAAAATAAGACAAAAAAAATCTAATGGGTCCAGATTAGGGCAACGATATCACTTATTAGTTACCATTATGTGTCAAAACAGACCAGCAGCCTCTTGCACTGCTACCACCTTGCAAATCCAGTGAAGAAGGCAGATGAGGCTGTGCCAGTTTAAAGGTAAACTGGGAGGAGAAATGAACCCAACTCATAAGAGATTATAAATCAGAGTTACAGTGAACTAAATATATTGCAATACAATTATACAAAGAAAAATTGGTTTTAACCCGCAAAAAAACCAGAGCTATAACCCAGCACCCTGGGGCATGAACAGAATGGGGTTCATTAGCTGCCCCCCACCCCCGGGTCCAAAGTAAAAGGAAAGCATCATCTTGTTGATGAGGATGATGGTTGCAGTCTGGTTGAGAGTGGCAGTTGCAGTCCTGTTGAGGTCCTGGTCCTCCTCTGGATCTGATGAGTGGTACCAGAAGTCCCCAAACACCAAGATTATATATGCTTAGGCTCAGATGGGGATGCCTAGTACCTCCCCCAGGGTGAGGAGTTTCACAAAGGTGTGATTTACTCTGTGAGGTCTAGCATAGTTTTGGAATCCCTGATGGCCCATTAGCAGACATGACCCCTCAGGCTGGGTGTGAAGGTGCTAATGACTCTACAGGGGATTTATCATGGCTGAGTCATTGTGAACACATGTGAAGACAGGAAAACTTCCCTATCTTGCAGAGTTCTTTAACACCCAGCTTGTAGCCTGAGGGGTCAGGTGTGCCCTGGGCAGCTGCTGCCAACAACCCATTATTAACAGTTCATGAGAAATGACATAGAGGATGTAGAGTACACAGTTTTGGTTACACCCATGCAGCGATAAACTGGTCCGGGCCACTGTAACTAGGACAGAGGCAAATCAGGATATTCACTTCCTAGTATTACTCTGCTTGTCAGGCCTGCTCGGTTGCAATATGTAACTCTCTCCTGAGAACATGACCAGCATGTGTGGAACTCCTTGGCCTGGTTAATGGAGCTTTGAGTGGCTCAGAACAAGTTTCTCATGGTGTGTGAGGCTCTCAGAATTGTCAGGCCTCTGGACACTCGCAGCCAAGATATTTAGGGGCTTCAGGATCTCTGGCACTGGTACGGGTTAGGTAGAGGGGATGGTCAAAGTCCCCAATCATGGCTGGCTACTCCAGCCTTTTGAGGCTTCCAGTAACCTACTGGGAAGTCAGGCAAGATTTCACTTCAGTTCTTTGAAAGCTAAGTCCCAGGTGGTTCGGTAAATCATGTTAGATTCAGCTGATGGCTCTTTCCAGTGTGACTCTTGTTTTGCCAGAGAATTTCTGAGTGGCTCTATTTCTGGTCATAAAAGCTAGTATTCCTAAAGCCACTCTGAAGTGGCTGCTTAAATGGAGTAGTGGGAGCAAAAAATGGCATGAAGAACTCATTTGAAATTATTATAAAGCCTCTTCCAAAAGATATTGTGCAACAATAATCTATCATATTTCCTTCTGTCATGTAGTTTTTTCAAGGCTGCACCACAGCAGTGGGCTGCTATCATATGACTCTGTAGTAATGGAGAACTGTGTCTTGCTAAGGGCAGACAGATACAAAGCAGCTCATCAGCAACTCAAATAAAATGTTACTTTAGGAATACAGCAGGAAAAGGCATTCAAGCTTTTTAAAAAATAATCATAATAAAAAAATTAAAAAATTGCAATGTACTGTAAATGGAAAATAAAAGCCAACACCAGCAATTTTTTCTTTATTCCTTTATCATCATCCTGCAATATTGTGTTGTAAATCATGTATATTTTTTCTGTTTCTTCATTTTACTTCTGTATGTCCTGCTCTAATTAATTTAGATGATCACTAATTTGAAAATCACTTGTGGTCCAAAGGCCTTTCTAAAACTGCAGAGCTACTTTTTTTTTTTTTTTTAAACCAAAATAACTTCTTTTTCCTGCATTTCACTCAGGAACTCATCAGCCATAACTGTTTTTCACTGTATTACAGCTTTCCTAGAAGATAATTTTACACATTTTCATATGTCCATGATTCTTAACCTTAGCTGGCATAATAAAAAGTTTTTAATTGGTCAGCTTTAATAGATTTTTTTTATGCATTACTATACTCGATAAGGCTTTTTATTTCTCTTCCTAGAGTTTTCTTCCTGAATTCCATTTGAGTGAATAAAAGGACCTATTTTTCCTTCTGTTTGCACTAATTTTTTAAAGTCATGAAACATAAATCAGACTTACATATTTTTCTTGAGTCTCAGTTACAAGGAAGAGCTCAGATGCAGTCTGGTGGCTGAGACCATATTTATAAGTTTTCACACTAGAAAGAGAGCTCATGTATCAAACTGACAATATATGAAAGACAATATTCCAGGTAAATACCTTTCTTAAGACTTCTTGAATTTCAATAAAAACTTTAATTAAAACAAGAAACTTGATGATTTTTGATAAATGTGCACTATCTCACTCAGAGATTTTTAAAAAAGGCTGGAAAGTTAACCTAGACCCAGATCCTGCTGAGTCAAGCAGATATCATTTACCTTTGGTTAACCGGATTTGAATCTACATCATAAAATCAGCATTATAGGTGAAACTCATGTGGGGGATTCCCCTTAATCAGTACCTTTCTTCTGGTAGATCAGAGATATGAAGTGTTAAACACATATGCAAACTTCCTTTAATACTTCATTTTCTGGTACAATTTGACCTTTAACAGTTAGTTATAAACACAGTGCCAAGCAGCAAGCAGTGTTACAAAGAACATTTAAAGAATGGTGCGACATAGGTAATTGTAAACAATATTGCAATCTGCTTCACAAACAATCTATCACTTGTCTCTATGTTTTTGTTCCCAGTGTTTAATGCTGTGGGAGTGTTTGCTGCTGCTTTGTTCATTGTACTTTAATATTATGCCAAGTTTTCTGTCTTAGTAGTAGTGAAGTGTTTCTAATGACTTAGCATGGTTTTAACTATGGTGTTATTGTCTTTTATTAGGAGGTTTTGGAGTTTTGACCCCAGCACTGGATATTTGTGCCTTTATCTCCAAAGCACTGTGGTCAGGAGCATAAAAATGTTGGCAATTAAGTGGAAGAACTCGAAACAGTCTGTTGAGGCAGGACATGTACTAGCACAATATGTTTGGAATCACTTTTTTTTAAGGGGAGGAGGCAAGGGGAGTATATCCTCTCATCTTTGCATTGCATGAGTTCAAAGGGATTTTGATCAAGTGCTCTGAGAAGGAATCTATTAGGTGCTACTCAGCAGAGAGGCCATATGAGGTTCAGGAAATGCTTTGAAAATAGCTGGAGACTAGGTGAGTAACAGGTAAAGAATGAGTGCTTGCAATGTTTTTGCTTTTTCTTACACTGATGGCCCCAGCTGGAGCTAAACAGGGAACTAAATAGCTTGGTACAGTGACAGTGGTGATATACCTGTGTTTCCCGAAAAGAAGCAAGGACAACTATGAGAGGAGGATAATGATTCTTCTCATTCCTTAGACTGCACTTTGTCTTGTGTGGGTTGTTCAAAATGCAAATTTTTGATGAAAATTATCTACTGAAATTGTTCTTCAATAGAATTTTCTCAGAAACGTTATTAAAATAATCCCTGCAACTCTGCCTGAGAGCACTTGCCTCTGAGCTTCCTCTGCACGTGTAACTCATGTGTAAATGGCTTGTGTAAGTATTTCAGTTCTGTGGAAGATGACTGAGGTACATGGAAGTGGATTGTCTGAAATCATGCAGAAAGTTTATAGCACAGTGAAGGAATTAGGGAATTTAAGGAGTATTTAGACTGGTTGGAACTGTGTTATGCTTATGCTGCACATGTCTGGTAGTCTTGTAATTCAGATGCTGGCTAAAGCAGGCTTCTGGGGGTTAGTCCTGATGAATAAAACAAAGATGACCAGTTTAGTCTCAGGCAAAACAGGAACTGCAATCCTGGTGTTAGACCTTTAGATGATGTTTCCTGATAAAATAAGCAATGTGGAAAATACACTCCCAATCCTGAAGTTATTTTAAAGGGGAGCTTTCAAACAAGTAGGATTTCATTTAAAAGCATGAAGGTGGCAATTCCTAAGGTATTGTCCAGAACTACTGATCTTACAGGATACATTCAAATATTTAGGAGTGCAAAAATGTCTAATTTTTCCTTTTATGCTAACCTTGCGAGAAATCTTTTGCTGAAAGATTTAGGTGTATAGTCCTTTCTCCAGAAGTACATGCTTGTTGGATATATAAATACCAGCCTGGAAACAAAGTAGTTTTCTATAAAATTGTCAGTGGAGAGGAAAATGTATGTAATATACATAAACTGCTTAAATTCCTGCCCACTGAAACATGGATGAAGGTGATAGTTAAAGCAGTTTGGAAGTTCAGGTGTACTCCTGTGGCTTTGGGTTCTTACCCTTTGCAGTAGAATTGTTCAGTGGAAAACAGCATGACAATAATAAGGGTCTCACTCAGACTGTGGAGTCAAATGTAGATCCTTATTTATCATTGTTAAATAACAGAATGGAAGCAGTGAAGCACAAATTCTCAGTGGATTAAATTTTGACAGCTGAAAAGAAAAATGCCTATGCCATTAGAAATTGATGCTTCAGTCCCTAGAAACTTGAAGAGGCTTTTTTGTGTAAAACAGAAAATGGAAAAAATAAAAGCTGATTGTGACTTGGAATCCCAGATGTTGGCACCAGACAATCAAAATGATGCTACGTGTAATTACAAAACTGGGACTGAAACAGCAGTGAGATGCCATTAAGTCATCTTTTTGTCTCAGTACTCTCTACCTTGTCTCACCTGAGTGCTCCTACATACCTTTGGATGTAGCTGTTTGCACAAACACTTTGACAGTGAGGAAAGATTGGGTGGAAAGAAACAAAGCTTGAATGAGGCATGGCATGTCAAGCTGTTTATATTGTGTTTAAGTGAATGCTCTTGTGTTGTAACATTCCCACAGTCCTGTTCTGTTAATTTTTTAGTTTAGTGACCTGGCCAGAACATACTGTCGTTCCCTTCTAAGCAATGTACTTGAGTTTATTCCTCAGGGGAAGGGTTGTTGTATCCTCAGGTTTTATCCCATTGCATAGTAAGGAGGTAGCAGACATGCTTGCTCAGACTCAAGTGCCATGACATGCTTCTATATTCTGCAGTTATGACATAGTCTCTCCATTTGCCTTGATAATTTAATAATTTCTTAATACCTTAATCTTGTCTATTGCCTCTGATTAGGAAAGGAAGAGGCAATGGTGACTGTGGAAGAGAAGCAGGGGACAATAAGACCCTTGTTCATTGGGTTCTTTCTCCAGAGCAGTTGTGAGAAAGTTTTTTTGTGAGTTTTGGATGATTGCACAATAGAAACTAATGTGGGGGAGGAGGGTGAGGAGTGAGTTACACTGTGTACTGTTAAATCAGGGTGGAAATTCTCAGGAAGGAAGATTTTTAAGTTGCTTCCTCCAAATTTCTTTTTAGCGACCCTGTCAAAGTGCTAGGCTGTTTCCTTACTAGTCAGACTATATCCCAGGTCATCAATTTACATAAACTTTTCTTTGTCACTAACATTCATGTGCCCCAAGTTCTTCTGGCTAGGTAAATATTTAATCAACTGTGCTTTATCAGTTTAATGATACCTTGGTTTCACTATTACTGTTTTGCAATCATTTTATCAAAATGTCCTGGTCTAAGTAAACTCGAGACCCAGACAATGTGTCACCATCCAAAAAGCAGTCAGTCTTGAAACCCCATTTTCCTACTATGCAAGGCCAATTTCTATTTTCCCAACTAAGGTAAAGCTGGTTAATATTATGTGGATAGAAAGTAAGCAATTTTTCATGTAATTAATTTGTTTCAAGTATTCATATTCACTTCTGTTTGCCCAGAGGTCAAAAGAGGGCTGTGAAGAGCTGTGCCTTTAGAGGCTTTTATTAGAACTAATTAGGATATGTTATTGTCTTGTACAGAGGCTTTTGAGTGCAAGTCAGCTGTAATCCAGGTACAGTGTGAAGTTAAGTTCTGTCAGGCTTGCTGTCTCAGAGTAAGTATTGGCACATGAAAAATGATAGTAAATACCCTTTCCTGTCATATGTAGTTTTCTTTTAAGCACTGATAGTAGACATTATAAAATGCAGGTTAAAATGTTTATGTATATTTTTCCACCTTTTTTCCCTTTCAATTTCCCTTTGTGTGTGTCAAATTAATTCCACTTTCATGATTTTGTTTCAAAGATATACTAGGATTCTTTCAGTCTTTGAAGCCAACAGGGAGCGTTTCACTAAGTGAAGAACTTGGGCTTGTAGTTCGGGTAGAGGAAAAACAGATTCAAAGATGCTTCCCATAAGCTTGCCTGCTGTCATTTTCCATGGCAATTCATTAGCTGCTTGGAAAATGTAAATGGGCCCTTTGGAGCTATTATTTTGACACCCTTATGCTGCAATTTTGTCTTAAAAGTGCTACACAATGCAAAGTTATCTTACATGGATGTGGTTTGGCATATATTAATGATTTGTGTTTGCTTTCTGTGTCAATAATACTTCTAAAAAATAGCAGAGAAAAAAGCTGTTTGTCACATCTTTGGCAAACACTTTCCTTCCTTTTATTTAGATAGAAAGCTAAAAAGCTTATTTTGTTACTTTGGCTTATGATGTTCACTCAGTCGTTATTTAATAAAGTTGCATCTAGATGATTACTTTTGTATGTAATGGGATTTTTAAGTTTATTAGAGAATATTTTTAGTAGTTGTAAAACTATGAACTAATGATACTGAACATGTAATTTTTACGGCTGCATAATCAGAAGAACTTTAAACTTTCTGCAGTAGTGTTTTTAATGAGGGCAATTATTTAGGTTTTTGGTTTTTCTAAATCAAGCCTCTCTTACCAGTTCTGTTGCTTTATCTTTCTGTGATGGCACTTCTCAAAAAAAAAAAAAAAAAAAGAGTTTGTGTGTATTTCAGTTACCTCTAAGAGTCAGTTCATCTCCTGTTTTTGTTTGCTTGTTTGTTTTTAATAGACTTCTAATGCAGGTATGATTGTGTTAGCAGTGTTCTTTCTGCTACAGCTCAGTTTAGAACTCAAAGCAGTGTTTTGAAAGCCAAAACTGCTTTCTCTTCTTCTTTTGGCACAATTTTACCAAAAAGAAAAAAAAAAGGTATCTTTTGTTAATGAAAAGTGTTAGAAATGTGTCACAGTGTGACTCTAGAATGCTGTGAAACTGACTGGGGCAGTCCTTGGGTCATGCTGGCTGTCTTTGTTTTGTTTTGCCTTTTTTAATTTTCTTTTCTTTTGAGTGTTCATTGACTTTGGCCCATCATATTTTTTTAAACAAGATCCAGGCACTGAACTCTTTCAAGCCAAGCCAGGAAAGTAGTTCCCAGTGGGAATATTTGTGTTCTGTTTAAACCTACTCACCCAGAATACACTGAGTGGGTCACTTCCAATCCAATATTTCTTTCAGAATGCTATAAAGTTCATAGTAGTCTCATGCCAGTGCTTCAACATTGCCTTAAAGACAAACAGACCCAAAATAATAGAAAAAAAAACCAAACCACAAATCCATACAAACCCATAATACATTTTTAAATGTAGGAACATTTGTTAGATCAGGGAGAAGTATTGAAGTGTACCATTCTCTAATAGCTCCATTCTGGTTAGAGTTGCACTTTTCTGCTGAAATTGTTTTTAAGAAGAAATCACTCACCTTGCTTACTTGGCTGATGTGTTTCCTTCCTGCCAAGTACTTCTGCAACACCTGGATCATGTACTGTTAATTCAGTATGGCATTCGCTTTTATATTTGATCTTGTCAGGAGAAAAATTTGTTACTTTGGAGAGTATCCCAAAGTGAGAGGAAAACAGGGGACTGATTTTAATTTCGTTTCTTACCTTTTCTACTCTTCTACTCTTGTGCTTCACTGTTGTTATTTGCTGTCTGTGATGCAGCAATATTTTTGTAGGGTTAAATGTTATTCCTGGACTTTGAAGCACTGTGGGAATTTTTCTGCTTCATTTTCAGAATAACCTTCCAGACTCTTAGGAGCAGCAGTCAGTTATCAGGGAGTACAGGAGACGGTGCAGCACCAGGCAAGGGGAAGGGAGGTTGGTCAGCAGTGGCTGGCTGCCCAGTGGAGGCAGGGTGTACCAGGAATGCTGGGCACTTGCTTTAGGAGTGAGGGCTGGAAGCGTGTGAGGGGTACAAGGTTGGCTTCTGGGCAGGGGTGATGCATGAACAGGTGCCAAGGCAGCTGCTGATGTTGGTGGGAGCTAATACCCCCTTAGCAGTCTTTTGGCATCTATACATATTCAGACAGAAAACATTTGAATGAGACTCATAAAAAATATGAGCCCTGAGAGGCCTGAAGTTGATTTTACATGCATCCGGATAGTTCCATATAATTCAGCATTGGTTAGGTATGGGTGTGAATGCAATTCTTCCCTCCACTGATTTATACCATTATGTTTTCTGCTTGGTCCACCTGAACAGGAAACTAAGTCTTGGTATTTACGCTGTTAAGTAATAAAAATGGTGGAGCAAATTCACCCTACCTTTTTATTTGTACAAATCGAAAGTGAAGTTAGAAGTATATAGTTATGTGAATTGAAGCTTACAGCTACGTTATACTATGCTCCCCTGATGACTGAGAAAACTGGAGTACTTTTCCCCAAGAACTAAGAATTTTAGTGTTTATTTCTGCTGCTGTAAGGATTATACCCCAGGGGCCCTTGAGGGCAGTCAGCTGTATATGTAACCTACCTCCTAAGAATTGTGCTTAACGATACTGTTTAGCATGTCACACTGATCAGTGCACCTCTAGTTTACAGCACCTTGCAGAGGAAACTTGGCAGAAGAACAGACTTGGTGTTTCCTGCAACAATTCCTGCAAGGGATGGTGGTGAAGAGAAGCAATTCACAGTCTTTTGGGATTGTTACTGTGCAGGCTATAATGTCTTTTGCACCAGGGAATTAGGGAATTGTAAAAGTAGCAGTGTAAGAGCGCTATGATCTCTGTGGACTACGTGATCATATTATTACTGGGCACTGCTGTGAAATATGAAGCAGTCTCAAGAGCCCTCTAGAAGTAAATATAGAGCAGGTCATTCTAGGAATATTTTCATATGGCAATACCACTGGGTTTTCTCCTGCTGTGCTGTTCTGGAGAGGGGGATCAAAGGAGGTTGTTTCTCAGCATCCTAGATGTTTTGAACAGAGTTTGCCTGCTGTGAAGCCAAATATTCAATATGTGCCATAATGATCCTTTAATTTGAGCATGATGACTGTGTAATACTGACAGCAGCTTAAGTAGGTAACCCAAAGGAACCTCAGTAAAGATTTCATCATAATTAACTCATTTGTCATTAACTGTGGTATGGAATTACTGTGGATTGAAAATTACATTGCAATTTGCAAAAATACAAGATGGAAAATAGCTAGCAGGCCATCTGACAAGGAATATCTATTACTGCATGAGAATTAAAATCAGCAAAGCAAATTACATGAGTTGTTATAGCTGGCGACCTAGCTTTTCTTCAAGCATCTGAGAAGCATGATAATTCCAGTGCAAACACAAGTGTGTGTGTTTCTACATTTGCATAGTTTTAAATCACCCCTCTCACACTTTAAAATACTTGAACAGTTAACTTGCTGGCAGTAGAGTTTTGAACACTGTTTACCATGACAGCTGTTTGGCAACTGGCTCTGTAGCAGGGATAAAACAGCCCACTTCTGGCAGGTTGGCAGCAGGTCCTGGCAAAGAAAATGAGCTAAAAAGAGGGAATGACCATGTCAGCTCAGAGGATCCCACATGCTAAACCCTCATAGCTGTGCAGTAGTTGGCACTTGGTGCTGCATTGTCTGCTGGCTTAAGAATGTGGAAAATGCAAGTTAAATTTTAGAAATAGGCAGAGGCCCAGAGCTGATTTGATTTGGGCATGTAGCAGTTGGAAGCAGCTGGTTTGCTGTGGTTGAAGCTTATCATACTTGGTTTAGTTTCCCTGTTTTGCCCTTCTGACTTGGTTATGATATCCAGCACACTGTCTTGTCTTTGGACACAGGCACCTTGCGCCTCAGGGTAAAGAATGCTCTCTCATCCATGCTTACAGTCTTTGATACACTGAAGCTTTGATCGCTTCTTGAGGCCCCACTTGAAATGGATATAATTACCAGTGTTTAATAATAACCAACTTCTGTAGTGCTGAAATATATTTTTCTTGTTCTTCTGCCACTTCGTGTTTGTTCTTTATGAATATTCTTTCACTGAAAGCAGAAGGATCTTTTTATAACCTTGAACATACTTTTGGAGGCCCATGTATGTGGGGAAATCATTACCAGGCAAAAATAAAACTTTAATGGGTGTGCAGACTGCAAGCTTACGCATCTGATGGGATACAGTGTGAAAAAAAGGCTTCAGGCAGCTTGTGGAAGGGACATGTGCACTCTCACAAGTTTCAGATAAACCCTGTCTCCAATTTTGCAGTGATTTTCATTTGAATGTGTGATTTCACTTGAGTCTGAAAGTGATATAAATCAGAAAATAAGCATTTCATCTTCCAGTTTGAACAGACTTGTGTAAGAGAATGCCATAGGCTTTCATACACCTGTTACCGTGTTCAAGAAGTGAGTAAGAGTAGGAAAAATCAGCATGCTGGAGAGAATTTCTAAGAGCACAAAGTGACTACTGCAGCTTTTAATTTACTTAACAGACATAAAAGCTAAGAAGCTGCTCTTGGGGTGCTTTAGCAACAATGATAACTAGATTTTAAAATGAAGAGAAACCCAAGCCACGTTAATGTGGTGATATGTCCATTTTGCAGCCATTCTGCAGAAAAGGCTCTTTTGCCAGGAAAAGAGCCTTTGACTGTAATGCTTGTATCCTAAATGGGAAGAGTGATGCTAGGGGTAGGCTGTAGTGAACTCCAGTGAAAAGTAAGCGCTTGATTGTCAGACAGTTTTCTAAATAATTGTATATTGGTCTTGTCATAATTTCCTATTGTTTCATTGAATGAAGAACAGTATTATTCATGCAAATAAAACTTCTTTCTCTGTCTGTCATGATCTTCCATCTTTTTCACAATGATACTGGAAGGAATACAATATGGATGTTTAATGTAATATTTAACTTGTATTAGATTATAATTATAATTATAATAATCCATTGGAATTTTTTTTCCATTAAATTCTTCTAAAAAAAGACACCTTTCAGAAATAAGCACTACACAAAAGGGAAAAAAATTATTTAGGAATAAGATTATTTGTTTGATTTCTGTAGGAAGATGCAAACCCAAGACCTAAGTTTCTTGTCTCAGCCCTTATCTTCTTATTCTCCCAGACCACTTGCTCAGTGTCACCTTGCTGGGAATCATGACCTCCATCACAGGGAACTTCCTGAGACAGTAACCGGCAAGCTGCCTCTGTGGCAGGGCTTTCCTGGAACTGCAGTCCCTAGAGGCCTCAGGATTTGTGATGTGGAGGCAATCCAGATGGCAAGACTGCCTGGAGACACTGCAAGCTTTGTTGCCTTTCAGGTCACCAGCCAAGCTGGCTGGAAACCTGTCAGGCCTTTGATAGGACATGCTCCTCTTGCAGCCAAGTCATGTATTGATGACTGCCTGGTTGTCTGTTTTGAGTGTTACTGTGTTTTGACCAAGACATCTATTTTGAGATGTGAAAGCTTTTCCAAAAAAGAGGTTCACTTATATATGGAAGTTTCCACAAAATGTTCCAGTTTCTATATACTGGCATTGTACCCCAAACCCTACCAGATTCCTTTTTGTCCTGTTACTAGAATGGACTGCTGCATGACCATCAGCTACAGTTCTCCATAAGGAAGTGTCAGTTTCTATTTGGAAATTAGGCAGAAAGTAAAAGCTGGGTCTTGTGCTCTCCGTACAGTCACGTCTGTCTGACATCAAAATTCTGACCCTTCCTGGTAAGGCTGAGGTGTGGCTTCTTTCTTATGCTGTCTTAAGTTTTCATACAAAAGCTAACACTCTGTTTTCCTAATTTATCTTTCATATCTACTTTTTTCCCCTCTGTATTTATAGTGTTGCATGCCTCCCCCACCTTTTTTTCCCCTAAGACATGAAGCTAGTTCTACTTGAAGTTAGAGGTCAGACCTCTAGTTGTATAAACACTCTCCAAGACATGAATTTCAGGAAAGTAATAGATTTTTTTTGTTTGTTTGTTTACTTTCATGAATGCTAATGAAATTTGAAAGGTGATCTACTCTAGCATCTTTGGGTTTTGCCCAAGTATCAGGGTGCCAGGTACTGGTTATTTCCTTTTGTGAAATTGTCTTTATAGAAGTGGCTTTCAGCCCGAAAACAAACCATTCATGATGCTTAGTGGTGCTGTGATGGTTTGTCAGAATGGATGTTGGAAATGGATTTTGTTGATTGCCAGAGGGAAAAAATACCAACTGACATTTGACTAAAACTTGTGCTGCTGCAAAAAAGGTGACTGGCAATATGTTTTAGACAAACTTCAAAAAGATCACATCAGTGATCAATATTTGACGAAGAAAATGCTTGTTTTAGTAAGCAAGTTTTTACTATGCCAGGACGATTAACATTAAGACATTATCATTTATTGTGGCAGTTATATTTAAATTCATTCTTACTTCCTTCTTAATCTTTTCCTTATGTATACTTTGTAACAAGGAATCAAGATTCTGAGTCTTTTTTTTTTTTTTGTTACTGTATTTATACAGAATATGAGATTATATAATTAAACACAGTTGTTCTGTCTCTTTATATTCCCTTGCAATAATTGCTTGCTGTCCTTTAAACCACATACAACTCTTACCAGGATCAAGAATCCCTTTCTTGCCAGCATGGCCAGCAAAAATTTGAAAATGCAGTTTCGTAAACTAGTTTATAAACTTTTTTCAAATTGAGCAGATGAACATTATTGTTTTAGCTTAATGTATATGTTTTAGGGTTTTTTCAGTGGTTTGCTTAAGTGCGTCCTGAAATCTCTGCCATGCTCATTTAACTATAACTGAACATGTTCCTCTTGGATTTGTTTTCTAATTGTACATGTTCTAAGCAGTGTAGTAGGATGAAAAACCTTGTGCTGCAGCTTTTGCTGTCAGACTTAAAGAAATGCATGTGACACATTCCTTGAAAAAATTGACCAAATGCTATAAATTCCCTCTACATTATTTTTATTTATAGCTTTATTACCCCTGGACTCAGGAGAACAACTCTCTGTGAGCCCACCTGCCAACAGCTTCAGTCTGCTAAGGCAGTCTTGGGCTGCCTTGGGAATGCTGATATAACCTTCATGGCACTGTGCAATGTGCCCAGAAATACTTAAACCTAGTGCAGCAGCTCTTTACTGATTTGGCAAATCTCAGGCTTTGAAGACTCACATTCCTAGTCCCTGTCCTGTCTTCCTTCCTGTGGTGCCTCGATTTCAGATTTTAGCAGCATTATAGTCTCCCTGTGTCCTAAGAATAGATTTCCCCTACCAGACTTTGCCTGATGCTATTCCATTTACCAGATGTGCCTGATGCATGGGATTCCAGAACTGAGGAAAGGCTCAACGGCAGGTGCCAGAAGCAAAAATACATTATGTCACTGCTACCATCACTGATCTCCACAGGGTCCCAGGGCACACATCTTAATGTTCTTGAGAAGATTAAGACTTTGGTCTTCTTTTCAAGGTTATACCACCTTTAGGAACACATTTTCTGTCATTTAGCATGATCATTTCGATCTCGCTCACTGAGACAATGTTAGTGGTCAGGAAAGGTGATGGTAAAAGACTTGAGGAAAAAAGCACTAAATGCCACTGCAAGATGACATCCAGACCGTAGACAAACCAGATCCTCATCATCTGTCTTGCATCATGGGTGGGAAACACATTTTAAGTGTCATTTGCAGAGACTCACATGGTCTGGAAAAGTGATTTCAGAATGCATTTCAGGTGGCTCTCACCTGTACCAAGCATACCAAGTGGAAGAGTGTAACTGCTACGAATACACACAGTCTATGCCATGAATTGTCAAGGTGTGCCCTTTACAGATCTGGAGACCAACCTGTTCCTCTAATCCCATAGATCTCCATATTCTCAGGCCAAGGTGAGTAGGTTCTCCATATCAGGAACCTTTTATCTACCTGCTTAGGTACCAGTTTCCCAATCCAGGGGGATGTGTTTCCCCATAACCTCCAGTATTTCTATACTGTGTTAGTTGCATCTTGATCTTAACATACCTTTTAATTTTGCATATCTCTCATGGCATTATCTGTGCTTGCTAGGCTTGAATAGTGTATTAGGAGTGGAACTCCCTTCAGTAAACTGTTTGAGAAACTTCACACTGGATCTAAAACCCACTAGTCAGTGGGAACATTTTCATGACATTTTACTTTACACTAATTCAGGCTTTCAGTAATTATGTTTTAAAATCAAATGTCTATTTGAAAATTCAATAGGCCACAAGGTTGTGTTGTGGGAGTTGCTGCTTGTTTTAGCAAAAAGTTGAATGTTTTCACTTAAGACAATTATGTAATATAATTGGTACAGTGCACAACTGGTGCCATGGTAATATCTCTGCCCCTTTGATTGCAAAGCCTGACCTTGCTCTCCTCACGCACCCAGATCTCTCATTACATCTGTGGGAATTTCACAGAAGAGACAGCATACAGTAAGACCATTCTTGAATATACATTCCATTTTAATGCTTTGGTTATGAAAAGACTTTGATTTAAAAACCAATCAAATAATTAAGAATCTGATTTTATAAGAGCAAACAGTGAAGATTAATCTGTAAAGAAACTTATCAAGAATTTATATGTAATACAAGCTCTACCTAATCCCCTCAGCAGTACATGTTAATATTCTTGCCTTATGTTTGCTATGACTTACTGGATGTAGTATTATTCTGACTCCAGTCTACTGTACATTATACTTCCAGGCATGCCTTCCAAGCTAGTATACTCTAATGAAATAATTGTCAATGTATTTTCAGTAAAAGGGATTTTCTTTTCTTTAAAAATATTGCAGTTATTATTGCATGATCTAATAACAAGATTGTTTTACACAGAACAAACTCAAAATAACTCCTTCAATTTTACAAAAATGGCATCCTAAAAAGTCTGAGTTTAGTGATCTGGTGTAGCAAATATTTTTCCCAACACATGGACCCATTGTAGACAGGATTATTCAAAAGTCTTTTCTTTCTTGTAGGTCTCTTTCTAAACTTTCTATGCAGCCACATCTCTTTTTCATTAATGGCCTGATCCTGCAGTTCTGATGAAGCATTTTGAAAACAGGTTTTTATTCATATGTTTTTTAGCCCTTTACTCTCGGATTTTTTCCATATCTTTTTTTTCCCCCTTCTTATATCTCTCCTAATGTTTTCCGGGCATCATTCATGATTCTTATCAAGGGCTGTTAATAATTTTTTAGTCAGGCAGAAAATTCTTTCTCTGATATTGTTTCCCTGTGCTTTAGATTATGAACCTTTCCTTTGTTCATGTGGAATGACTTCTATCCCATCAGATAAAACACTCTTCCCTAACACTGTAAACAACAATAATTCATGAAAGCAAACTAATTTATGCAGGTTAAAGATATCAGCAATGTCAGACATGGGGAGAAAAGAAATGCAATGCAAATGTAATGGTTTATATTGTGTTTTGTGTTTTTCTCCCAGTCTTTGGAATTGAAAGTAGCTAAGCATGTGAGAAATAGGCAGAAGGTGCTGAGTGAGAGAGTAGTGTTTCTGGAATCAGGTGGCTTCAGTTTATAGGTTAAGAACATATGAAGCAGGCTGAGGACATTTGAAGGACAGAGCTGAAAGTGTGAAATAAACTGAGGCAGAATTGATTCTATTATCAACAGGAGTCATGTGCTTCCTCAATACCAAATATTCTATATTCTGTATTAAAAATGGTTTAATTTATCCAGTAACATAGCTAGTACTTTAGGTGGGTGGCAAATAAGTGACAATGGTAATCTGCTGCTGGAGATGTTCATATATTCTATAGGAACAGAACATATATTAGACTCATAAAATGACTTTGGAAGCAGGTAATGATTTTTTCTTCATTTGAAAATAAGAAAAAAATAAAGCCAGAAATTCAAGTTGCACAATTTACAGATGTTTTCTTTGATTTTACACATAAGGCATTTTGCTTGAAACATTTGAGTGTTTAACAACCTTTTTTTTCCCAGGAAATTAAAGCTTCTTCAACTCTGTTCAAGTTGTTCAGAGATCCAAAGATACTGTTCAAGCTGATTGACACCCCATCTTTCTGTAAATGTATAGGTAATGTCCTTGTACACATTATTTTCATGTTTTGTACCAAGGTTACTGCCACATAATACTGTGGAATGAGATGTTCCCACTGATGATATTTCTGATATTACTGTAAGTTTTCATGGCTGCAGCAGGAGAAAATGTACCCAGTTCACAGCAGTTTTCTCTGTGCAGAAATAAATAGCTTTTTTATAGGTGTGTACCCTTCCTTCATGGTCAAACACATGAAGGGACTGGAAGATGCATGCGTCTGGTGCCTCATACTCATGCATAGCTGTGTATATATCTCAGGTAAATTTACATATGGCCTTTTTCAGCCTGAAACGTAGGAGACAAGAGGGGCTGGCTGCGGGGGTGGCTGCTTTCGCGACTGAGTGCAGCCATAGCACCTATGTGCAGAATCAAAGGGGAGGTTGTGGTGCTCTGTTTTAGGGTAGAGATCTACAGCTGTCTGATGTGGCTCTGAATTCAGCAGGCTCATGGGGCATCTGGATGGGACAGGTTGCAACACTATGTCATACATTAAAATCCATCAGTTTGGGAGTTCTGCTAAAGCTCTGGTGGAATGACAGCACAGCTTGTTCTCCCTTGCTCTTTGGGTGCTGCCGGTACTTGGCTGCACATGTCAGTACTGGTGACAGGCAAGGCAGAAGGACTGTAGTGGGACAGCACTCACTACAATCCTCACAGGTGCTCAGTAAAATTCCTCCAGACATTTCCATTGTGTTCCTTAAGGACAGAAAACCAAAAATTTCATCATAAATTTAATGGAAGATGTGCAATAACATAGAGAGGTGCATGCTTCAGAGCAGGGGCTAGAAAGATTATACCATCAAGGGTTACAAGCCCGGTATGCTTTTCCTGTGGATCAGACCATATCCATGAAATGGAAAATACCAATCATGGTAAAGCACGCAAATGATAAATTACAATTTCACTTAAATTCAAGATAGATACTTTTTTTTTTTAATTATTTTTCCCCCAGTTGTGTGGCTGATTCAGGAGGGAAGTTTTCAGTAGATTAGCAGCATCACAATCCTCTTTGTATACCTTTCCACAGATTAAGATTTATATATTAATTTCTGTGATTGTGTATACTGTGTCTTCTATAAATAGCTCTCTTAATTTTTTTGTTTTCAGCTTCTTGAAAATAATATCTTGTTGGTAATAATATATGATCTATGTAAAATGTGATTTAGTTCTTCAGTATTCTTCCTGACATCTCAATGTGAACATATACCTTAATACCCTTTTCATGTGAAAGTTTGGTCTCAGTTATTTGTCTACTTTACTGCCAAACATTGATATGTAAATATTATTTGTAAAACATCTCTTCTCCATATCTCAGGTGCAGTTAAATAACATGGATCATCTGGAAAAAAACTAAGCATTCCTTACCTAGTTTATCAACAGAGAGCTACAATGCCATAGAGAGTTAGAGAATCTTTGTGCTGCCTTTCAGAATTTAAGTACTGTTAAATTGTCTTCCTTGATGAGTTATTCCTTTCAGATGTAGATCTAAACAGAAACTGAAAGGAATATAGTCTAGCTCTCACACTGATTTCCTTCTTGAATACTTCATACTCTAAAAACGAACACTGATGTTCTTTGTGGTGTTCCTACAGGGGAATAAGTACAATGTGGTCATCCAAGAGCAGTAGATGGACCATGACATTACCTATTCAAAAAGTAGCCTGTGTGCATTTGCCAGCAAATCCTCTCTGTGCACAACAAACCGACTGTTTTAGCAATTTACACAAGACATTTTGTCCTCAGATTTTGTTTAAAAGTTTCCTTATAATTTATGTGTATGAATATTTATAAAAAGGCCCAAAGAGATACAGGTAATGAACTGTAGAGATGCTCATTTTTAGAAAAGCATGTTACTAACATAATGTACTAATCAGCAGGAATATTCCACGAGTGCCCTTCTTGGTACACAGCCACAGAGTGGGTGGCCAGAACAGCTAAGCGAAAGGGTTGTGTTCCTTACCAGGGAGGAGCTACCTCGTTCTTTGGCTAAGAGGGGTAGCAGGATGCAAATGAAAATACGACTCAAAGGCACCAAACTAGTAAAAGATCAGAGTAGGGACATCAAGGTTAGGGACTGTAGAAGATATTTTAAAAGACATTGGGAAAATGAAGCTTGGAGGAAAAAAAAGTCAATTGCCATGGGCAAGGTAGACTTTATCTCAGGGTAATGCATGTTAAAGCATCATTATCTTTACTTCACTGCTATCAAACCCCTGGTCTCCTCTCCCCCAGATTTTCATTGGAGAGAGAAAAAAAAAGGTTTCAAGCAGGATAGACACTGCAGCTGTGGCACTGCTGTCTGGTCCAGCTCTGATCTCACAGAATCCCATGGAATCACAGAATATGCCGAGTTGGAAGGGCCCCACAAGGATCACTGAGTCCAGCTCCTGGCCCTACTCTGGACCATCCCCAAGAGTCACACCATGTGCCTGAGAGTATTGTACAAACTATTCTTGAACTCTGTCAGGCTTGGTGCTGTGACCACTTCCCTGGGAAGCCCATTCCAGTACCCAACAACCCTCTGGGTAAAGAACCTCTTTCTAATATCCAACCTAAACCTCCCCTGACACAACATCAGGCCTTTCCCTGGGGTCTTGTTGCTGGTCACCACAGAGAAGAGATCAGTGTCTACCCCTCCTCTTCCCCTTACGAGGAAGTTGTAACTGCATTGAGGTCTTCCCTCAGTCTCCTCCAGGCTGAACACTTCAAGTTCACTCAGCTGCTCCCCATGAGGCCTTCCCTCAAGGTCCTTCACCATCCTCATTGCCCTCCTTTGGACACACTCCAATAGCTGAATGTCTTTCTTGTATTGTGGTGCCCAAAACTGCACACAACATTCAAGGTGAGGCTGCCCCAGTGCAGAGCAGAGCAGGATAGTCCCCTCCCTTGGCTGGCTGGGGATGCTGTGCCTGATGCCCTCCAGGACAGGGTTGGCCCTCCTGGCTGCCAGGGCACTGCTGACTCAGATTTAACCTGCCCTTGACCAGGACCTCCAGGTCCCTTTCCATGGCACTGCTTTCCAAAATCTCATTCCCCAGTCTGTCCGTACATCCAGGGCTGCCCCATCCCAGGTGCAGATTCTGACTCTTCCTATTGTTGGACTTCATATGGTTGGTGATTGCACAGATCTCTAATTTGTGGTGATCTCCCTGTGGGGCCTCTCTGTCTCTGAGGGTGTCAACAGGTCCTCTCAGTTTTGTGTCATCTGCAAACTTGCTTAGTATCTCTTCCAGTCCTGTGTTCAAGTCATTTTTGAAGATGTTGAAGAGCACAGGGCCCAAGAAGGGCACAGGCCCTAGTGACAGGTCACCAGTCTGATGTTACCCCATTCACCATTACCCTCTATGCTCCACCCATGAGCCAATTGCTCACCCACACATGGTGTGTTTATCCAGCTGTAGGATGGACAGTTTGTCCAGAAGGATCCTGTGAGACACAAAATCAAAAGCCTTACTGAAATCCAAAAAGATTACATCAACTGGCTTCCCTTGATCAGCTAGGTGGGTTACCTTGTCATAAAAGTCAGATTTGATAAGCAGGACTTTCCTCTCATGGAGCTGTGCTGGCTGTGACCAATGATTGCATTGTCTTTCTGGTGTTTTTCAATACTTCCCAGAATAAGCTTCTCCATAACTTTTCCAGGCACTGAAGTGAGACTGACAGGCTTGTAGTTTCCAGTGTCCTCCTTCTTGCGCTTTTTGAAAATCAGGACAATGTTGGCCAGCTTCCAGTCAACTGGGACCTCTCCAGATTCCTAAGACCACTCAAAAATCATCGAGAGAGATTTTGTGATGACATCAGCCAGCTTTTTGAGGATTCTTGGATGAATCCCATCAGGCCCCATAGCTTATTTCAATCAGGCACAGCTCTGCCCCTCCTTACCCTCCAAGGCTTTTCACAGTCACTCAGCGTATCCTTTTTCTGTGTCCAGCCTGTCATTCCCCTAGGAGGTATCTGGTAATGAGGATGATTGCTCTGATGTCTTACAGCAAGATCCCTGTCAAACATCATTGTCAGAGACTGATAAGCTACCACCTGCCTTCAATACACAGAGCCAAGGGCCTGCAGATCTCCGCTTTCCCTCTTTGCTGGCCCTCGCTGTGCTGCCACTGTGTTCAGAGACCCTGTGGGTGTGCTGAGCCAACACCTGAGGGCTGGTGTGTCTGACATTGCAATCCCGAGGCAGTTCTCCCAGACTGTGAGCCTCAGAGTGGAGCTGGACTGATGTATGTGCTCCTGAGAGCCCTACAGCTGTCAGCCAGCCGCTCACTCTTCTCTCTGGCTTCTCTACCCTTGATACGTTTGGAGCAGCTGGTGGGGGTGCAGAGACAACAGCTGCAGATTTGCCTTTCACTTCCATCATGACCAACTCAGGGCATACTTGCCAGTAGGACTGGAAGCAATGCACCTTGAGTGCCTTCTCACTCTCCTGCCTTGACTTCTCTGATAGTATCATCCTCACTGCTGCCAGTGTTCTCCAGCAGCATTTCTTGTCATCCTGCTGATAAAATAGGAAAAAGGTATTGAGTCTCCAAGAGACGATCATACAAAGAAAAGCCAAAAGAGTAAAATACAAAGTGTATCAAATCAGAAAGTAACTGAACCCCCCAACATTTGTTGTTAAAAACCTGGACCTTAAAAAGCCAGTTTTGGGAAGGAAGGCATTTCTTTGTCCACTGCATACCCTTGCAAGTATGGGGAAAAATCAGGAGAAATAAAAAGGTCTGTGAAGAAAATGGTAGTTTCCAGCTGTTTGTCACTGGTTTATTTGTTGCAGAAGAGTAGCTAGTATGTCTGCTTTTAATAGCTGAGGCAATCTGGGTGCACCTTGCTCCTTTCATGTATCATGTAGCATTTTTAACTACTCAACCTGTATTCCATTCACTGTCATCGTTTGCAGCATCTCACAGGGCATCCTGGGGAGCTGCAGGGCTCAGCTTGCAGGTGGAGGATCACTGGGAAGCCGGGGGCTGTCAGCTCATCAAAGGCATAATGCGACGTAGCCATCAGACAGCTCTAGCCTGTCGTCTATGTTTGCTTATGCTGGCAACTTAGATGGTTCACTACAGAGATGTTTTACCTCCTATGTTAAAATCATAATTGTTCTTACTAGTGTAAAGTTCTTTGATGTTGGCTAACTACCTTGAAATTGCTTTTAGTTTAAGATAATTGTAAACAGAAATATTTATTTATAACATAAAAAATAGGTTATAGTTTCAAATATACAACAACAAAGAACAAGAGCAACAAAAGAAAAAAATAGCTATTAGTTTGTTGCTAAAAAGTTGAAATCTGAAAAACTTCCTTACTTCTCTCCAGCTGACTAGCAGCAGATTTCCTGAACTACATTGTCAAGGGCACTGCTTTTTTTGCCTTAAATCTCAGATTGCATTCATCACCTTACACCAACTTCTAGCACCTATTTTTTTGGGAACTCTGGAGGCGTCACATTTATACTTCTCAGGAGTATATTAATATCACTTATACAGGCTCCTGAGATACGATGTCCCTTTGACGCATCAGGAGCTGTCCTTTTTCCTCCATAGGTCCATCAGCAGCAGCTTAACTCAGTGAAGAAAATTTTCTTACCTGCCTTGTCACCCCCAGTCTCACTGTGAAATATCTGTATATATTGAATCATATTTTTAATCACCTCTTGTATAGGTTATCTAATCTCCTAAATTAGTCTTTGAAGGACCCTGTTTGCTCACTCTTTGACTGTACTGACTTTGAGGTATTCTAAATGTGGTTATGCATTTTAGACTGAACCTCAGAAAACCATCTATAACTTGTCTTCTGTATTGTGTGTGGGTTTCTAAACAAAAGGAGAATGTATGGTATTCTAAGAAAAAAATCTTAATATCACAAAGCTTTGGGTCTGTGTGCTAAGCCTTTATAGCTGTTTTCATATATTTAAAGTCCATTTTTGAAATTTGCCTCTGATGTTTAAATGCATCCTAATATGGAACTGTCCTTGGCAAACACTAAATTTGTGTTAGTTTCAGAGACTATAATTTTATGTTCAGCAAATGCTAATATTTTTTAATAGATGTAATGATTTTTCTTCTTAGAACATATAGAACTGAATTCAGTAAACCTATGTCAATGCAATGTTTGATTTACACAGATGGAAGATCTATAAGGACTGATAGTAAAAGGTGCTGATAGGCTCTTGACTTCAGCCATGGTAATAAGGTTGGAGCTAGATACGGTGAAAAAAAAATCCCACTAATTTCTCTAGACAAATTAGTATTACCTAGTGCTGTGTTGTCGTCCAATATGGCAAGAATATGTTGGTAATGATAAGGAAAAGTGGTTTTGGAATGACAAAGATGTTGAGAAATAGATAAATGCATAGCCTCCAATTAACACCAAGTGTAACAGGAGCACTTGGAAGATGTTAAGCAAATTAGTCTTGGTGTGCTGCTATGTGTAAAATCTAATTATTTTTTCCCAAGGTAGCTCATGTATGTAATTTTCCAGTAATCTTCGGTCATTCACTTGAAAATGTTTAGCTTTGCTCCCTTTGAAGGCAATGACAGAGCCCCTACTGATTTCAAGGTTAAAATATAAGAATGAAAGAATTGTTTATAGTCAGCACCAACTTGGGTGGTTTTCTCTTCTAAGAATTTACAGCATTGAGTGGCAATATAGCATGAAGTACATTATTATAATATAGAAAAACTGGGTTCCAGCTATCTGAATTTTAACTAAGTTTAGATCATGTGCTGATGGTGATTAATGCTCTAGTGATATGTGCAGTAACTGTACAAAGCTGCTGTACTCTGCTTGTTCTTGCTGTTTGCAGAGCTGTTCACATGTTCTGACTCTGGTCTTCTCTGGCTGCAATTTTCATCTGCCCAACAACTTCACTTTTTTTCTCTTCCTAAATATATTATCACAGAGGTGGTACTATCATTCCTGATTGGCTTAGCCTTAGCCAGCAGCAGGTCTGTCCTGGAGCTGGCTGGCATTGGCTCTGATGGACATGGGGGAAGCTTCTGGCTACCAAAACCTGGCTAGAGAAACCCAATACAGTACCTTATGTCATGTAAAAAGTTGTTAAGATCATACCCTTTGATCTGATTGTCGTTCTTATCAAGTCAGACTCTTGTCTGGTCTTTGTGGTCAGAATGATGAATTTGTTAAACACTGATGCAGACAAAGGAAAAAAGAGGAGATAAATACATCCATTAGAGACTGGGGAGAGTGCATAAACAGAGAGATCATCCCAGCTGCATGTTGCTACACTGTGCACATCTGGTAGCACAGTCAATTTAATCAAAGTGACATGTAGTTCTCTGTATCTTGCACATTTTCCCTTCACAAGTCCCACTTATTGTTTGTGCTTCATAAGAAAACACTGGGAACCAAGTGTGCATTAACAAGTTGTGTTGAGTTACCTGAAGAATGAAGTGCAGAAAAGCTCTGAAAGAAAAGTGGCATTGTATTTAGCATGAGATAAAATGGACAGTAGAAAGATCAGAAAATAAAAGAGGTCTTGGATAGCCCTTTTTGTCTAAGTTTAGTCTTTGCTTTTCAGATTGTTTTATAGATAATTCAGTAATATCCTGTTTTGTTGACTGTGTCTGTATTGAAACTGTGATTTACATCATAATTTTCAGCACAATTGTCAGCTGTCCAATACTCATCTTGTGTCTATAGAACTCTCCTCAGTATCCTGTAATTTCAGTTAAAACTTAAATTCGTTCTGTTCTTGGTTTATAGTACTTGCATATATTGCATGTTATTTTTTTTCCTAAATTAGGATCACTTTCTCTCTGAACTCCTGCAGTCCTTTCAAGTTTTTCTCTGCTTCAAGATTTAGATTGTTGTAGGAACATTTTCCCTGATAAAAGATACACAAATTCCTCTTTTTTATTATTGGCTTTTTATGCATCTAGTAGTGTGGTCATTATTTGTCTCCTGTTTTAAAACTATCAAAACAATTAGAGAAGAAAAAAATGAGGGGTACAATGAAATGGGTCGTCACATTTGCTAATTATCAGGAAGATGGAAATACACTTCTCATGTTGAACTGAATTCTTCTAGGTGTCTATTTCTTTCCTGAATATTATAAACTTTAAAAAAAATCTATCTGATCGTATCATGTCTCCTTACATGGAAATCCATGGATTTAATTTTTTTTTTTTTTTTTTTTTTTTTTTTTTTTTTTTTTTTTTTGGTCTGGTAGTTATGGTGACTGCCACATTTTTCTGCTCATCATTTTGATGTGTCTTGGTAGGTTCTTTTCAGTCTTGTAAGGGGTTTGCATATAAAAAATCTACATCAAAAATAGTAAGAAATCTAATTAAAAAAACCCCATATACACAGCTTGTATTGAAGAAATTAATTATCGAGTCGCTACTGTGCCAAAGATAAGCCTAACCATGTATGAGACTGTTGGGATTTCTTCGTGTCTTTGGCCTTGTTATTACTCTGCTCTAAGTTCTCCCACCACAAGTGAGAGCTTCTTCATCTCATCCGGTTAAGAAACTGCTAGAGAAGACTGCACACAGCCTAAAAATGGTCATTTTGGGTGTGGGAGGAAGCAAGTAATGCTTGCAAATGGCACATAACTTCTACTGATAATTTTGCAAACTTCATCAGTATGGCATAATAACATGCTGTGATTTTAACCTACTGTTTTTAGTCCATTAAAAATAATGACAAATTAGTCCACCCATATATATTCAGTCACAACAATATATAAGGAAGAAGAAAATGGATTTTTTCACCTTTCTCATTCTATAAGGGTTTAATCCAGTGGTAGAAGAATGGGAGGAAGATTGTCTGCCTCCTGAGAGACATTTCCAGTGAAATGGGATAGACAGGAAAGTGGGCAAAGGTTGGAGGAAGAGAAGAGAAAAGAAAAAGTCATCTGGTTCTCTAGAGGTCAAACACACTCTGAGTGATTGATTGAGTGCTTGGATTTGGTTTGTTGCTGCCGTCTCTGGAGGAAACCTCACATCCATCTCACGGGCAAGTTCATCTGAAAATTTATTTGGAAAAGCTGCTGTGTTTTGTTCTGCTGTGACTCATGTAGAGAAAATTAGTATAGAGTCCTTCTTGCTAAGTATCTACATCTGTTGTGGCTCATCCCTAGCTTCCTGATGAAGTATACAACTACCAGATGTTATCTGAAGAGTGGCTTGTTGGCAGCTGGATAGTATGGCCAAGGTTTGATTGCTAAGCAGTATTACTTGTCAAAACATATGAGCAATGTCAAATGCTACTCTACATTCAACTTTTTTTTTTGTCTACAGTCTTAAAGCCATAAGTAATGCAAAATTGTAACATCTGAAGGAATACAAAAAGCTTTGTTGCACTGAATGAAAATGGCATAAATGGGGAGCATCTGTCATATATTTAAAACCAGTAGTCATGGTGTTTTTCTCATTATTCAAATTGCCTTCAGATAGTTCTGCATTTCTCTATAAAATCTTTCAGTTATATGTGAATTATGAAACACTAAGATGATAAAATTATTAGATGTTCAGTAGTTTGTGACATCAGAAGACAGTGGAATAGTTACAAAATATTTACATGTCCTGAATTTAACATTGTATGTCAGTTTTTGACAGCAGAACCTTTTTTTAAACAGTTTTTGTTTGCTAGGTCAATATAGGAAGCATTTCGTAGGTGCTTTTTCTAAGTTGGGTTTTGAGCCTTGGAAATTGAGATGTGAAAGTAGTGTCTGCTCTGAGATGGCAATCTGTAAATTTGTGTTAAAGAAAAAGAGCTGTCCTAGTGATGGCTGACCAGTTCCAAGATTCTATTTTAAAAGCTCTGTAATTTCATTCAATGGTGAATTTGTACAAAGCATAAAATTGGCTGGTTTATCTCTATAGGGAGAGGTGGTAGGGAATTTTTCCGGAAGGGCCAAATGTATCTTGTTTCTGACCTTGTTTGTATTTTATCTCTATTTTTTGCTAAGCTAGACAAAATCAAATACATTAAGTGTTTTATTACCAGGTTTAATACCAGCACAGTGGAAAGTCTCCTCGGGCGGTGTTGGGGAGGCACGGTTCTTTCTGTGCCATTTGCAGCCGAACTTGCCTATCTTGCATTGGCCTCTTTAGCCATCAGCGCACTTGCAGCAAGCGTGGGTAGAGCCCTTCCCAAATCTTCATTTGCAAAGCCCAGCCATGATGATGATGATAATACCAGCTCAGTTTTTGTCCCCCAGTGTGAGAGCACTTGTGCCTCTTTGTAGACTTAAACACTGATGTAGTCTTTTTGGAACTAGCTTTTTAGAACAGTGGGACTGTAATTGAAAATATGCCTGTGTTACCTAATGTTCAGAGAAAGTAGCTTTACAATGCGCTTAAAGCTTGTCTAGATATACTTCCATAGTATGGAACATTATGTGGAATCTTACGTTGCCAGATTTTAAATGTTATTTATATATTTTTTTTCTATGCTGAATTCCTGTTTTCTTGGTGGAGTTCAGTCAGGAGAAAATACCTAACACAGAGACTTAAGTCTTTTTGTTCTCACACTTGAAATCTTTGTTTATGATATGGACAACTACCACCATCAGTATTGTTGTTCTCTGTTCTTCCTCTACTCTCCAGCTTAGCAAAAGGTTGCAGTGGAAATAATTTGACTTTCCAACAGGTGAACCATATTTCACATTCTTAAGTATTCCTATTGTGGCTTCCTTTTGCCTCAAGTTTAGCAGCCACTTGTCCTCACAGTTTGTCCTGCCTTTGCACTCACAGTTGTCCATTGTTCTCATTTCTCTTAATTCTCCATTTCATGCTACTTATTCTGCCTAGTGTTTTCATTCTGTCATTTCTCTGTGACCTTTCCTCCCTCCTTGTTGTGCTGTTTTAATGCTGCCCTTCAACATGTGTCAGAACTTCCTGCTGACAGCAATATACAATCCTGTTTTCTTTCCATTTAAGCTTTCACTTCTTTTGCAAAACCCACTAATGATAGCTACCCATGTAATAAAACTAAATATTTTATATAATTAAAAACCAAAAGATGAGATATTCTAAAATGAAAGCCCTGTCAAAGTTGCCATCTGCCAGGTGTCACCTCTTGAAAAGTTTGTGCCTTTCTTCCATTCCCCTGGAGGCTGATATTCATATTTGAGCAAGCGACCACATATTTTTTGTCACACAGACGCCTGGAAAATGGGAGAGTGCACAGTGCCCCACTGCAGGTGGGTGCATGGTGCCCCATGGACTTGCATAGTCCAATAATACAACTGAAAGGCACAGACCCAGGCTGTGGTGTAGCATTGCAGACTCTCCCTTGTCAAACGGTCCCATATGCTTCCCTGATTACATGGGCTAGTGCTTGTTAGGAGAGAAGAAATTACAGATGGGTTAACCATATAGACATCAGCACTGTTCCCAGTTACTCTGATGGAAATAGCAAGTCAACAGCTTGCAGCATTCAAGAGTCTGTCCTCTACCGTAATACTCTCTGTAAACTCCTATAGAATCATAGAACAATTTGTGTTGAGAGGGACCTTCAGAGGCCATCTAGTGCAAGCTCCTTCTGCAGTCAGCAGGGTCACCTTCAACTAGATCAAGTTGCTCAGAGCCTTGTCCAGCCTGAACTTGAATGTTTCCAGGAATGGGGATCACAGGGACAGAGTAGAGGGGCAGAATCACCTCTGTAGAACTGCTGGCCATGGTTATTTTACTGCAGCCCAGTACACAGTTGGCTTTCTGGGCTGCAGGCACACCTTCCTGGCTCGTGTCTAGCTTCTCATCCACCAGTAACCCCAGTCCTTCTTGGCAGGGTTGCCCTCAATCTGTTCATAGCCCAGACTGTATTGATATTGTGAGTTGCCCCAACCTAGCTACCGGACCTTGCACTTAGCTTTGTTGAATTCTCTCTCTCATTCCTTGCAGGATGGAGGATGTAGTCTAACCTGATACATAAATGCTACCAAGTTCAATCATCCTAAATTTTTACTCTGGCAATTCAGTAGATAAACACATACATTACAATCTGAAATGAAACAGATCCAAATGCTTTTTCTTCACATTTTGCTCAAGCCAAAATCAGAGGTACTTCCCCTTCCTTTTTCCTCTGTCCTCTGAAAAGCATCATTTGTACATTTCTCCCATTAACCAGTGTTTACCAAGAGTCCTCCTTGATTTAACCAGTGTGGGTTGTTGGAAGCGTAATGTTATTAGACATGGCACTCTGTCTGCCTGACAACACCACCAGAATGAACTGTCAGGAATGTCTCCACCAAAAAGTAATTGCTCAAAGGGATTTTTGTCAGATTAGTTGACATTTGCTCATGAACTATGACTAACATTGCCTCTTAAAACACTCTGTATATTTATTTTATAAACCATATGGCCTAAACTGGCCTAGTGTTGTATAGGTGTGAAAGGCAGTCTGCATAGATTTAATTACTTTGGACTTCTGAGTTTTACAGGAAAAAAATGCAATGGAAATGCAATTATTGTATTTTTTTTTATATAATTTATCTGTATTTCCCTCTGGTTATTTCTTGATTTTTTTTTTTCACTTTCTGTTGAAAAACTGTATTTTCAGAAAAAAAGCCGCACACCTAAATAATTAGTTCTTCAAAAGAATTCCTGTGCATATTTTACCTAAAACCAGATGTGAAATATGTGGCTGTTAGGAGCTGAGAGATTTCACCTAAGGGTTTTGCTAATGGATCACTGGAAGCCTGTGAATATATATTTTTCTGCTCTTGTGGGAACTTTGCAGAATAGTTAATAGAATCTGAATTAGTTATCCTCACTAATTAATTAGACCCTTTTCCCTTTGTAGTCCCTTTAACACTTTGTAGCTGTTAAAAATGCTATGTATACAAAATAGTAGGTGAGAACCCTTTCAGATGAATAAAAGATTTAAATATGGCTGGGCTATCAGTTCCCCTTTACAAGAGCTCTCACTCAGTGAAGTGTCAACTGTGGTAATAATGATATAAATAAAAATGAAATAAATAAGTCTTCACTGAGCACAGTTCTCTTAAATTATTTTTTGATTCTCAAAAAATATAAAAATATCTAAAAATATTTTACTATAGTTCTGCTGTAGGTTTCTCACAGAAGTAGTAAGCAAATTCATGGGTGTCTGTTCTTGGAAAAGTAATGCAGGAATTGTTCTCAGAGGATGCTGCAGCCTGGGTGTTTAAAATACAATGCAGGTCTACCTTTTGTGTGCCCTTAATCTGAAACCGGGTAATGCATCAGTGTACATTGACTTTTTATTGCATAGTGTGGTAAATAATTGTTTGGACTTCTTCATAGTCATGCATTTTCTTAGGCTTTTTGTCTTACAATCAGTGATTAAAATGTCATTAGACAACGTGCACTATCATGATATAAAGCATGCAGAGCTTGCAGTTTCTTTCTTCTGACATAAATATTCCATCTGTAATAAAGATGCAATGTAATACAAAGAAATGATAAAACAGGAACACATCAAGGAGTGTACACATGAGCATGTTTTTAGCTCAATGTAAATGACTCCATACATAAACCATGAGAGTCTGAAGATGGCTGTGAGCTCTATCCTGATTTTTACATTATAACATACTGGAAAATGATCTGTTATGCTAAAAGATGGTTATTTTTGGCAACCTATATCAATTTCCTATTCACACAGCAACTGGTGGCAACTAAAAATAATCCTGGTTTAGTACTAGCTAAGAATCTGGTCACATTTGGCACACGAACAACATGCACAAATAAAATTTAAGATCCCCTGTTCTGCTATTTCATTCAAGCCCACTCATCAAGCTTAGTTTGCTGCCATTTGAAAGCTATTGAAAACCCATTAACTGGCAGGACTGTGAAAGCCGCAGTGCAGCAGCACACCTCAGTGCTGGAAGAATGTGGCTGCAAGTGCACACCAATTAAATCTTTCTATTCGAGCGGATGTGGGATTAGGAGCAGTGTCAATCACTTGTGCTACAATAGCACGTGCAGTAGTCATGGTTCAAGACGCACAGAGGTTTATCGTAACTCCGGCAGCCGGGTGAGGATGACTTGGAAGCCTCTGCAAGATTCTGGAACAGAACCTACGTTAAATAATGTATTCTGAGGTATACTGGATACCTGAGGAAGGGCTTTAAATAATGCATTTTCTGGGCATGACAGTTGTAGCAGAAGAGAATGCTGAAACCTGTAGCAAGACTACAGCCTGAGATGAAAGAATGTCTCATTACCATTTTATCAAATGCTGTAAGTAACAAAATGGTTATTTTGCTTTTAAAGCTGTCTTTTTATTTTCTGAGGTGTGTCTTTTCAATGCATATGCAAAAAGTCGGAGGCAGATGCTGCATGATGTCAATGTAGTAGTGGGGAAGGGGAGTTGTTACTTTGCATGTGAATATGCAGGCAGAGCCCAGTGTTTCTTTTTCTCCTCTGTTCAGAGGCAACTTCATTGTGTGTGTGATAAAGCTCTCATTCTGAACTTCATACTGATCAGCTTTTAAAACTTTTGTTTAAATTAATCACCAAAGAATACCATATCCAAAAAGAAGAAATGCCATTCACAGCATTTGGTTAAGGACGCCTTTAAGGACAACCTTGGACATGGCTCTCACACTTTGCAAGGGTATACAAGTGAGAATAGCTTTACAATTATGAGCCCAGCTCATCATCATCTACTATAGATCAAATGTTTTTATCCCCTCCTTATCAGAATATTTAGCTATTTGGTCTGACAGACTTAAAAATAATAATGAACTTTTAACCTTGAATCAGGCAAGCTGCCTCCTTAAAGACATCCTGAAATTGGGATCTATGCTAAATGTATTGATTCAATGCAGAGCAAATTCCTAACAGCATTTTTTTTTCAAGGCTGCTTTTTTTCCTAGCTGCACATTTTTGAAGCTTGTAGGATTTGCCTTTTAAAGCATGATGATCTGAGTGGAAATTGCTGCTTTTATATCAGATAAATGAATTACTGTTAAGATACTTGTTTTGGACAGCCAGCAGTAGTTTGATAATCATGGATATTTTTTACTGAAGGACTTGGAAAACTTAAGGCTTCTAGTGATTATGTCACAGTTTTTACATGACAAGTAGCAGATTGCTGTAAAAGGTTTTCTCTCCAGATTGTGGTCTTTCATGACTTAAGTGTACCAAGGACATTTTTGAAACTATTTTAAAACATTCTGTTACAGTTAAGAAATGAGTAATGTGGTTCTTTGCTGTTTAAATATGAAATTAAGGTGCTCTGGAAGTATTCTAGTAATTCAAGGAAAAATTATTTATGTGGGTTTGTTCTTGTTTGGATTCGACGGGACTTGTGTATGGACTGTTTTTAAAGCTAGTGGGAGTTACAAGCCTAAATTCCCTGTTCATGCAGAGAAGCACAGATTAGTTTACTGCAGTTTTAAAGGTGCATTCTAAGAGTCAGTCTTTGAGCTTGTATTGAGACTTAATAAATGTAAACGAGGAGTTTGCAACATAATAACTATCTTGAAGATGTCAAAAAACTATTGTTCAGTCTTTATTCACTTTAGAATTACTTCTTAAAGTGAAACTGTAGCACATCTATATAGGCATGTGAGTGTCAATAGCCTATTAAATAAGTAACTCTTCAGTGAAACCTTAGGAAAGAGATGAGGATGACTATGGGGTTCTTCTGTTAAAAGGAAGCAAATGACGACTACTTGGGATGTTCATTGCATTGATTAAAAGGCAGAGATGAAGGACTGAAACACATCGGGGAAAGGTGAATGTACAGCATTAGTTTTGTGCATAATATTTGTTTCCTCTTTTTCAAATTTGGAGTTTTGATTAGTTATTTCTCAGTAAATTGGGGTATTTTACTACATAGCTCTTTTCCTTTTAAATAGTGTGATTTAGAAGACTGAGTGCTGACTGGAGGCTGACAGAATGGCATTTTAGTGCCTCTGATTTTTAGAATTGGCATAAGTACTTCCATTTCCAGTTGCACTTAGTGAAGGAGAAAGACTTCCTCTGTGATGTTCCTCTGAGTGTTATTATTTGACTTAATGTGCCAATATGTTGCTGATATTTGTGTTTGGCAGACTACTGGGATCAAAGACAGGCATGATGGCGACACCAGCAATGTTCAGAGATATGTTGAGAACAGCTGAATCTCAGTGGCTAGGACGTGACTGTTCACACCTCACTTTGCTTTTAATCCATTTCATCAGTGGATTAAAATTGTTTGTGTATCAGAAGGAAAAGACATAGAACCAGAGGAAGCATGGTTGCAGAGTACTGTCTCTTGGTCTGCTTTGGGGAGAGGGGAAGTAGCTAAAAGACACAAATTAATGACACTTTAAAGCTAGTGTTTTATGAATTACAGTGTTACATGCCTGGATTTTGCATGTATCTGCATTTTGGTTTTTTTAATCTCTGCAGGAGTGAGGTATGGAAATCTGAGCTGAGAAGGGCTGTTCTCTATGGTGTTAGTACCATTTTACTAATATTCTTTCATTTATTCAGTGCATTGCTCCCATTAGAAGGCTGTGAAAATGGCACATACTTCACCATATAAGCCACCATTTTGTCACAGGATCTTTCAGGCTGGAAAGATCCAGCCTTAAAGGTCTCCAGTCCACCACAGAATCATTAAGGTTGGAGAAGAGCTCTAAGATCATTGAGTCCAATCATTAACCTAACACTGCCAGATCCACCAGTAAACCATGCCCTTAAGCATCATACCTACACATTTTTTTAACAGTTCCAGGAACTGTGGTTCCACCACTTCCCTGGGCAGCCTGTTCCAATGTTGACCACAGTGAAGAAATTTTTCCTAATGTCCAATCTAAACTTACTCTGGCACAACTTGAGGCCATTTCCTCTTGTCCTGTCACTTTCCACCTGGGAGAAGAGACCAACACCCACCACCCTACAGGTTCCTTTCAGGTAGTTGTAGAGAACAGTAAGGTCTCCCCTGAGCCTCCCTTTCTCCAGTCTAAACAACCCCAGGTCCCTCAGCCACTCCTCATCAGACTTGTGCTCAAGACCCTTCCCGAGCTCCATTGCCCTTCTCTGGATATGCCCTCCTGCTCTAAACAGGGGTAGCTGGTCAAACCATGCCCAGTGAGGTCTTTCATCTCAGTAATACTCTGGAATTATGCCTGCTGCAGCCATCATGTTGTCTTTATCTGGCACCTGCAGCATTTAACACACAAGCCATATGTGTGTCTGCCTGTTTGAGCAGCTCATGTTGTCAATACTCGTGCCCATCTCCTTTTTGCAGCCAAGTATCGCTGCTGTGAGCTGTTCCTGCCTGTGTTACTAGCTTCTCCTTGGAAATCTGCGAGCATGAGCTATTCAGAAGAGAGAACAGTGGTGTGTAGGAGAGCATCACATATTATCTGCCAGCTGCTGGGTACCATTTTATCTCAATGATTTGTGTGACAGACTGTACAAATTAATGTAATTTTGCAAATTAGGCAGCACCTTGCTGCTATCTTCTCTCCCTTGTCTATCTAGTTATGACATAAATATCATCATTTACATGGCATTGGTTTTCCACCTGTGCTCTGGACTTCCTCTGAGGGATCTGCAAAGGTAACTAAGAGAAACGGTACTTTACTAAGGAGGCTTAAGTTTCTTGCTTGAGTCTGATTTCTGCTGCAAATGCTACAGAGGTGCATAAATGCAAACAGAATTAAAACCTTGACATAAGGAGTTAGTCATGCCAGCTGGAAGTCTGAGCCAAGTGAATTTATCCAAATACTAGGATCATCAAATCTGAACACTGGAGTCTACTTCTCTCTGGTTTATCTCTGCTTCCAATTCCTTTATCTCGTTTGTATGAATTATGAAACACTGAATTGTGCTATGTTACAGAGAAATGCTTACAGAGATCAGGGTTTGAAATATTAATTAGATGTTTATTGGTAAAACATACAGTAAAGTGATAGGATTTGAGACAAGATACAAAATAAATTTAATTATTCTCTTCAGGATCTTGCCCTTGTTACATTCAGCATCTGACTACCTGGCAAGGATTGTCCACGAAGAAAATGAATTAGAGTAGAAGAACATAAAGTCATGGAATGGTTTGAATTGGAAGGGACCTGAAAGATCATCTAGTTCCAAACTTCCCACCATGGACAGTAGACCTTGCACTAGACCAGGTTGCTCAAAGCCCCATCCAACCTGGCCTTGAACACTTCCAGGGATAGGGCATCCACAGCTTCTCTGGGCAAGCTGTTCCAGTGCCTTACCACCCTCACAGTAAAGAATTTCTTTCTGATACTTAATCTAAACCTGCCCTCCACGAGCTTAAAGGCATTCCCCCCGTCCTATCACTACATGCCCTTGTAAAGAGTCCCTCTCCCAGCTCTCTTGTAGCTTCCTTTAGGTACTGGAAGGTCATGCTAAGGTCAACCCAGAGTCTTCTCTTCTCCAGGCTAAACAGTCCCAACTCTCTCAACCTATCTTCATAGGAGAGGTGCTCCAGCCCTGTAATCATCTTCGTGGCCCTTTTCTGGACTTGCTCTTACAAGTCTACGTTCTTCTTATGTTGGAGGCCACAGAGCTGGATGCAGCACTTTGTGTGGAGTCTCACCAGAATGGAGTAGAGGGGCAGAATCTCCTCCCTTGACCTGCTGGCCACACTTGTTTTGATGCAGCCCAGGATGTGATTGGCTTTCTGGGCTGCAAGTGCACGTTAACTGGCTCATGTCCAGCTTCTCATCCACCAGCATCTCCAAGTCCTTCTTGGAAAAGCTGCACTTGGTCCGTTCATCCTCCAGCTTGCATTGATTCTAGGAGTTGTCCTGAGCCAGGTGCAGCATCTCAAACTTGGCCGTGTTAAACCTCGTGAGGTTCCCACGGGCCCACTTTTCAAACTGCACTGAAAGATGTGCTGGAACGTTTGGCCTTTAAATTTTGCTATATCCTCTTCAGATATCGTGTCATCTTAACAATTTTTTTTTTCTTTTTTGCTGCCTCCTAATCATAATACTTAACAAGTCCCTATACTACAGCAGTCCTTCCTTACCTGAATAAAACATTGTCTTGACTTTAGTCTGCAATGACATAAACCTTAATCATATACTTTCTCTTGAAAGGCAGAAGCCAGCAGTAATGTACTTAGAGATGTCATCTTGTGTTTTTCTCACACTAAATTCAAGACTTGATAGCAAAATTGCTGACATATTTATGAACGAAAGAAGAGTAAATTTTGTGGATTCTTTTTATGATTTCCGTTTTGGTTCATTTTAGCCCTCTCTTCGATAGCTTGCTGTTTCAATACATTTTCTATTGTGATAAAATTATTAACTACCACAACTCTCAGCCTAGTTGGAGGAGTGTTTTGCCCATGGTGCTGCCTGTTCCTCACAGCAGAGAGCAGGGTTATGGGACAGAATATACTAGCACATTCCAAGATACTTTGGTGGAAAGAGGTGTATTATTCTAAACACTGGTTTAGCACCTTAAATTCAGTCTGTTGCTTTTCCCAAGGGATTCACCCAGTGATGTGGTACAAAGAAACATCTCAAAGAATAAAAACCTTGCCAAAGATGGAATATTAATTAGAATGAAGAGACA
>JAWWEU010000001.1:95668143-95707815 GCA_035583155.1 Acropternis orthonyx | reverse complement strand
GCGGGAGAGCAGCCCCCAGGAAATCAAGTAAGCACCCACTCCTGGGGGGATCCAAACACCTGCCACAACCCAGAGTCTTCTGAGGCTCCAGACATGTGCCACAGTGGTGGCTCTACCTGAACCTTATGCAGTTTGGAAAGGGTTGGCAAAAGATGTGATATGATACATTAGTTTCAGCTTTCAGAGGATGGAGACTTGATTCTTCCATGGATGAAGAAGTAATACTGTGGGTGAAACATATGATACCTTCGTGTCAGCTTTCTTACTGTGAGACTGCCTGTGAAAATTTCATCTGTGTTTCAGTAGAGTGAGTTATTGTAGTTTAGATTGAATAAGAAGAGAAGAGGAGAAAAGAAATATTGGAGACCTGTAGTTGGTCTGTGACACAGAAACTCTTCGCCTCTGTGGCAGCAGGTGCAGGATGCGATGATGCAGGGAACGGTGATATGTACGTGTTCTATCAGACTGAATGGTTAGTGAGAGAACTCCAAAGTTCTTTTAAGTTTTCTCTTTCCCATGAACAGGATTTCTTCGGTTCCAGGATTGGTCAGGAGGTGTTACCAATTTATTTAGTGTATATTATGATGTCCAGGAGAATTCTTGTGTCCTCTTAGACATGCCCTCTGCCTCCAATGAGGAGCTCAAGGGACAAAATAGTAAGAACTATGCAGGTGGTTGGAAGGAGAGCTATAAACAGGACGTCTGTGCCAGTCTTTATTCAACAGTTGTCCCATTTGTTTAGGTTGATAGTTCATGATAGTGTCTTCTAACTCTTGTGTCATGGTTTATTTCTGTAGTGAGAGAGCTTAGTACAGCATGGCTGCTGGGAAATATTCCTTTTCCTTGTACATCCTTACAACACTGTGACCTATGGCATGAGGTTAAGATTGTTACTGAAATGAGATGCTTAGCATGACTGAGAGACCCTGCCTGCTGAAAATGAGGCTGGGAGGCAGAGGCAGGAGTCATCTTTACTGGGAGTCCTGAAAGCATAGGAGGAGCAGCTCTGTGTAATGAGCCACTGCTTGGGAGTTTTTAGGTCCTGTGAAGGTACAGAAAGCAATTCTGGGGGAATGAAGAGATGTTGATGAAAGATATTTGTTTGAGAAGCTTATACTGTAAAAATCTGTAAAAGAATGCTAATACAATACATGGTATTTCTTATTCCATTTTAACAGGCTGAATCTGCATCTGATGTATTAGTGATATACAGTGCAGACTTCTTTTAAAAAAAGTTTGATCAGTATGATAATTCAGATGTCATGAAGCATATCTGAAAAATTAGGTTTTTAATTATGCAGTCAAGAACAAATGGGATTTATCTTACTAACCTTAATACAAAGAGAGTCACAATTACAATATTTTTACTTTTGTTAAACTCTTTGTGTATCTGTCTTTCTCACTGTCATCACAGGATAGGTGCAGGACAAAGGAAAATAGCGAATTATTTAGCACGTATGAATGCTAGTATGTCTGTACCAGCTGATGATCCTAGATGCATTTATTTTGTTTACTGAGTTCATGTGACAATGACAGAAACTCAGAGTTATTTTTTTAATTTGAACTGATTTTCTATCTCATCTACATAAAAAAAGTTAGAGATCATGACACTGGACGCCAGGAAACATGTAAAAAGGACTTTTTATATCTGTATTTAGACATAGAAAGTGATATACAGAAAAATGTATTTTGCCCTGGCAATAACCCAATTATCTTGTAGTACTGGTCATCTAATAATTGGTCAAGCGTGCCTCCAGGGAAATAAAACTTTCCTCACTGTAAAAACAAACAACTTCCCTAACAATGACATCCACTTAGAATAGCATTTGGAACTTAATATTAAGATGATGATTTATATGAAATCCATGTTTGGAAAAATACACTTTGAAATAACAGCAAGAGGAGCAATACTAATTTGGACAGTTGAAGGCTGTAACGTTTCCAGCTTTGTATTCTACTAAAAATAGATTCTGTTTATAATATTTTAGTGGAAATCACAGTCATCCACCAAATATTTTTATGGCATCATTTTGTTTCTTACTGTAAAAATCTTTGTCATGAGAGGGAAGTATCAGCACTTTCCAGTCTACTGTGAACGGTTAAGGAAATTACAACAAAATCTTTTATAATTTTGGTATTTGGAGTGCTTTTTTCTTTTAATATACTAATTCTGCCAACAGCAAAGAAACCTAGCCACCCTGCAAATCAGATGAAAGAAGATTGTAATGGTCAAAGTACCATATTTTCTCACCATATTGGCACAGCATGTGTGAAGCTTCAGATTCTTGCATTACATTTTTTTGAGAAGATTGCTGCAAGAACAGAGAGCAGGAAAAAACCTAAACCAACAACATTCCCACCTCTCCCCACCCCACCCCAAACCTCTCTATTTTCATGTATGAAATTGTAGCTATATAGCCACTTTTCCTCACAAGGAATTGTGAAAATGTTGAGACTAGAAAACATATTTTCAATCATGAAGTAGCTCCAATTAGTCAAAATTATCTTTCTTTCTTGTTTCATACATATTAATGGTTAAGTTGTAAAGCCAAACAGAAAGTATTTGCAGATAATTCAAGTAACACCTGCATCAAAATTGCCACAGTATAAACATGGTTATTTTAAAGCAAGTAAAATTTGAAGCTGAAATAATTCTAATTTGTTCTTAAACAAGTGGAAATAATTAAGTCAACAGAGGTTTAGTTTGATTTGGAGCAAATAAAGAGCTGCCCTAACACAAGTTTATCAATATATCCTAAATGATCACCACCAGTTAAAAAAGTCATGCTTGAGCGTTTATTAAAAATATGTATTTTCCGTTTGCTTTTGAACAAATGCCTTTAGTGCAAACAACAGCAAAATAAGACCTTCTTAAAGACATCCTCAAGTTCTAGTATTTTGACTACTGCACATACCCTCAGCAAACAGATGACATAGATCAGTCTGTTGTCACTTGCAGAAACAAATGCAACTGTTTTCCCTGCCAATGCCATTCTTGTCCACTGAAGACAACTGTCCCTGACAACTTCTCCATCTGTAAGGTGAGTCAGAGAGTCAGGATGTAGTCCATTTTAAACCTCTTTTTGGTCAATAAGAGTGGGACCTTGCAAGATGTGTGGACAGGAGGGCACAAGACATAAGTGGAAGACCACTTGGTCATTTATTACTAGCTTTCTACCCAGCTAGAATAGAGGCTTTCCTGTAGAGTTTCCACTTGGAAGTGTACTTTACTCTCTCTTTTACCTGAGTAGATATTAAAACAAAAAGTGTTATTCTTGGGAAAAAGGTAAAGATGGATTCTGATATCTTTGGCTGTAAATCCTATTATGAATGTCTCTCTATGCAGTATGACATTTCAGAAGAGATCGAAGCAGCATTCAGAGCATGTAGACAGGCAATAGATCTGGGCCATACCACCTCAGGTTGGTGGAGTCCTGCTGTGGTCCCTTTTGGTGCAAATCCTGTTATGCAGTATGACATATAATATATGGGACTTGGTAAAAACATCTGCAGAAAATGGAGCAGTATATTAAAGTCATATTTTGAAAGTTAATCGATGGCTTTCAAATGTGATCCTGTTACTATAAAAGGAATCAAGACTTTATCCTGCAAAAGTTTTGTAAGTGTTGGCATCTAAGCTGAGCAGTAATGTCGGAGCTGCAATAATAATTTCTGTTTGATTTCTATTCCAGTTTCTTCAATAGTTGTGAAATACTATTTTATGTTTGTCTAGTTATTTCCTCAGTAAAGGAGCTTGAAGATTTGCATAGACTAGGAGTCCATGCTTTGATGTTCTGCTTTTTTTTTAAGGTGGCCACATGAGCTGAAGCTGTTCAGTTTCTCCTTCTTCTTCTCACTCTTCTCCTTCTTCTTCCTCTTCTTCACACACATTTTAACTTAATCCAGAAATCACATTGCTACTCATGTTAACAATCAAGTGTGACAATGCTTATCTTCACTTCTTTTTTCTTTAATATATACGTGCCATACGGCTGTGCTATAGTATTATGTGACCACATGTATAATGGTAGATAGTTGATGTGGAAGGTAACCTTACAGACAGGTAAGCTTACGTAAGCTCTGTCCTCAGAACAGGTGCTAAACCTGCTTTCATTTTCACTTTTCCATGAAGATCCAGCTCAAACTAGCAATTATGCTTGTTCTTGTAGCCACAGCCCATGCTTACCAAGGGCATACCAAATAACTACCCTCCCAACACAAAGGAGAGAAGCCTTTGAAATGTCACTGGTGTAGCTCTCCATACCAGAAATTCTCATGTGTTGCTTCTCCACTTTACAGAAGAGTTCTCTTTACAGAACTTCACAGGGCCATCTGGAGATGTCAGAGCTGAGTGAGTGAGCTGAGCTGAGTGCCAGAAACACTGGGCTGCAGTGCCCACATTGGTGCTTTTGTGTGACTGTCCACCCAGTAGGCCAAACAAGGAAACTTGTGGCCTTACCTGTTAATCTCATCCATGTGTGCTATTTTTATCTTGATATTCTGCCTAAATTTGCACCATATTAAATTCATTTTATTGTTACAAATTCCCTTCATTTTTATGCTATATAACCTTTCCTTTTCCCTTTCACTCTTTAAATTTCTGTTAACTTTTCTCTCTCCTTAGTCACTGCTTAGCTAAGCTATGCATATTTAATTCTTTTCATCTCTCCTCATAAATCAGTCCCTCAGGCCCCAGAAACATTTGTGGTAGTTTCTTTTGAACTGCTCCAATTTGACTGTCTAGAATTGAATACAATATTCCACATAAGTTGCCTTTCTGCGGAAAGGAGGATGGCCTGTTTCCAATCCTCTTGCTATTTAAAAACTGAGATGGCAGTCCCTTGATGTACACTGAACAGTGACCAGGGGCCTACATATTAGGTCTGCTTCAGAATAGTTGTTAGCCGCACTGTGCTGTAAACTACTTTTCCATCTGCTTTTACTTTACAGTAACCTCTGTAAATTATTAGAGTGTGCATAGAACCACAGTGCACTTAGCATAGGATTTCCTTTCCTGTGGGCTTGCCAGTCCTTACGGTTGGGTCTGTGAACCAGTGTTTCCCTTTTGGCTTTGAACTCTCTATGATGTACGATACTCAATATCCTCTTTGTCTTGATTCACATATACCTTTTTTTTTTTCCTATGAAATTTTATTCATGCAGGCTTTTTTCAAATTTTGATTTATGTGTTTTTCTCCTGTGTTTTCTGTAATTCTCGTATGCTATATGCCTCTTGATCCCTGGTGTATTTGCAGCCTAAGTAGTGATACCTGAGAATGTCTGTGATGAAAGAACTGACCCAGATTTTGAAACAATCTGATTTTTTGTTGTTCAAGCAGTAAAGTAGTTGGTTGTTGCTACTGATGTTTAACTTTCTCAGTACCTTTGAGGTGTAGCAACTGTAATTTTGGCTTCTTCTCACTGTGCACCGATGTGTTAACTCACTCTGCCAAGTTGCAGGTTTACAAGTGTTAACAATGGTCTTAGTATTTTTCATTGCTTATTGTGATGTGTCTGTGTAACAAGCCCTTTATATTATACTGTGATGGCAGGAAGAATTTTCCAGTACATCTGTCTCCTCTCTGCCCTTTATCTGGAAGTGTGGACTAGAGATGAATTTATTATTACATCTCCATTTCCTGCACTGTAAGAAAATAACTGTTATCTTCAAAGCTTAGTTGCAACTTCATAAGTTTTGTATTGCAGCCAAATAAAGACAGCTAGGTCAGTGCAAGGACTAGAAGGAGCTATTTTTTCTGGAGGACTTCTCATCTGTTCCTTCTTATCTTTTTTATTTGGCAAGCCCAGATCTTCTTTGCTCTCATTTTACCTTCTGATTTGGAGCTTCTTGAGTTTTACTTGCTCTTTGTGTGATTTATAGCAATTTATATAATTCGAATATGACCAAATATGCTGATACCGTTTTCTCATAGGCTTTGTGAGTGACAAGCATTAACTAGTGCTCTGTACTATTCTGCTAAACATACATAGCTTGCTTCTGGAAATCCCAAATAACAAGTGACATAAATTCATAGATTCAAAAGTGAACAAAAGGTTCTAAGGGTTAGCTCAAATAGCCAATGTGGTTTTTCTTCTAAGTTGTTGATATAGATATATATTAAAAAAATGTTAGTGCAGTCAAGTTGAACCAGATGACTGTTGCTTTCTGATCACTGATCCTGACATGGGAACTTAAAATTATTCTTTAAAAAAAAAAAAAGGTTGCTTTAGGAATAATATCATTTAACTTTGGAAAACATATAAGCATATTTTGCTTTGATCTTCCTAAAGATACAAAGTCTTTGTGATTATGTTACCTGTGTGTATGCAGCTTTTAGTTTTTCTTCCCATGATAATTTCCAAATCTGTTACGCAATTGCAAGAAAATGTTTCAAAAGCAGGTTAATCATGACACAGTTTATTCAAACAAGTGAGTATTACATTGCCTAGTAATGTTGTACGGCTTTTTCTTTTTTTTTTTTTTTTTTTTTTTTTTTTGTAAGGGAATATTGGATCCCAAGTTTCAGGGATCAGTTGCTCAAAAGCCTTACTTAAAGTCCAAAACAACAGTAAGCACTGTTTGTGATAGCAGCTTTACGAAAAGAAACAGTATGTTCATTTTGCTTGCATTCATGTAGTTTCTGGAATGTGGTCCACAGTTAAGGACTACCGCTCTGGGATACAGACTTCCTCCCAACCCATTCGGACTTTTGAGTTCCTTGTGCTTCAAGACAGGCAAAAAAAAAAAAAAAAAAGATTATTTTTATTTCTGAAAAATGGGAAGAACCCCTTATACATGTATTTGAAACCTGTTTTTTATCACACCAAAGGCCAGTGGATAGGCAAGTGGTTTGGCTACATTTGTCGAATAAGCTGGAACATAGTTAATGAATTTTACTGAGAACATAAAATATCCGTATGTTATAGACTGCTACATGACATAAATCACAAATGACAGGGCAGAGCCCTCTGCGATATTGAATTAGATATTATTTAGGCTCTCTTCTGTCATTGCAATGGCAAGATCCCAAATTGGTTGATTCTTTGATTTAAATATAATAAATTTTTAGTGAATCCACTGTAGCTTTACTGAATTGCTGATAGATAGATAACAGAGTCTATTAGAAAGCAGGTAGAGTTGATTAATAGTGTCTGATAAGTAACTTTTACTTGGTATCAAGCTGGAAATTGATTGCAGATCCTGCTTACCAGTCTAGTCACATCGAAAGGCTCTTGAACAGCATCATATGGGAGTAGGGTTTTATAAGAGGATGGTTGCCTGAACGTGCTCAGGATGCTCTTCAGCAAAGACAGAATTGGATGTTAATCAGAAATTGAGGAAACTTTGTGTATCCTGTCATTTAAAAGACCTAACTTTCCTATTACACCTAAAAGAAGCTCTGTGAAGTCAAGAGCAGGAGAAGCACATCAGTTCCTTTACTGCAATGTAATTTATTGTTGGAAGACTTGCCATTAATTGAATTCTTTGCATTCTTTACAAGGTAAATGTTTATACTGCTCCTGTGTGATTTTCTACTTTTGGGGTGGGAAGGGATAACAAGAAAAGAGAAAAGGGCTAAGTCCGTCACTACAGTAAGCAGGGCACTACTGACCTGATGAAAACGTTTTAGCTGTGAAAGTCAAGCTGAGTGGTTACAAGCACTGCGCTTCAGTCGCAGCTTAATAAATGTAATAGAGAGGCTGTTCACATGGTAAAGTAATTTCTTCTGTGCCGAACAAAGGATTTTCAAATCTAAGTATTTTAATACTGACCTTAATGCTGCAATTTGACATGGATTTAAACTAAGCTAGCCCCTTCTGTGGTTAAGAAGTATTTCTTTTTGAAACTGGAATATCAGTAGACAATACATAATAACTTGATTACTGAAGAGGGCACGTGTGAAAAAATGCATTGATGTGTGGTTCAGACCTCATGACTTCAGTTAGGCTGTAATATTTATATCACTGATTTAATATGGAATTCAGTTCAGCTGCATAAATACTAATAAATTATTAGTTCTAATTCAACATAGTTGATCTAAATAATATGCATTGTTTGTAGCAGAAAATCTTCCTGTATAGTGAACTCATTATGTATAACAGCAAAGTGCATTGCTGCAAAGGTCAGTGCTTTAGGTTCTGGTCTGATTTCTGTTAGTGAACATTAATTTAGCTTTTTGAACTAAATGAAACTGCACAGATTTACACCATCCATGTATCTTGGTCTCTAAGTGCCATAGCATTTGCTGCTCACTGCATGCCTTCCTATATATCTTTGTTAGTATTGTGATTTTATTTAGCTAGCCAGCTTTAAAAGTGTTGTGCAGTAGTTCAGCCTTTATTTAAAAAAAAAAAAAAAAAACCAGCTTCTTGATTTATTTAATGAATGCTGATCTATTTAATAATATTTAATAATTCACTGAAGTTGTTGAAATTTTGAAAAAAATATATTTCAGGACAATTTCAGGTATCTAAATTAGAATGTAGGTATTTAATTGCAGCTGTGAAGAAGGGGATGATATCTTTAGCAAGAACAGACCAGGATTGCAACTGAAGTGTCACAGGACCCAAACTAAACATAGTGCATAATTTTAGAGGTTTTTTTACTGTTTTTCCTTTAGTGAGATCAAGATGCTTAGAATATTGTTTGGGTAGCAGTCTCAAGCAGATACATTCTCAGAATCTCAGATTACCTTTTTCCAGATGCTTTAAGGCCTCTACATTTTGTTTCAATGCTGTAAAGACCATAGTCTTACAAATACCTAGACATCATACCTAGACACCTAGCATCATACACCATCATTCGCTTTACTTGACATGCTTACTTCATTAAGCAATGTCAGCAGTTTGGATGTGTGTTTGCCACTAATGAAGAGATACTTTGCAAAACACACTATTCCCAGGGTACAGGACTATTTCTTTCTTCTCTGATCACAATGGCAAATCAGCAAATATTTGTATCATTTAAAAAGTCAAAATACAGTATGCCTGAGCAGAGAGGCAAACTTTTTTGTAGTGCCTGTGAGAATATGTATGTAGGCATTAAGCTTTACATTCTGGAAATGACTCCTGACCTGTGCCCCAGGTTAGATAGGAATGCAATCACCCCCATGTAATGTGAATTACCATCTGAGGTGCCTTTTTTTAAGATGACTAGTGTCCCAGTTTAAATGCCAGAGCAAGTGACTGAAATTAAGTAACATTATGCCATAAGAAACAGAAGTATAAAGGAAATTGAAAATAGGTATGGCAAAAATGTTCCTGCATGGTGTAGTTACCTGGGCTCAAATCACCTGCAGGAGATGGAAGAAAATGCCTGTAACAATCACATTCTATCCCTCTGTTTATGTTTCATCACACTTCTCATGCTCTTCATGTTGTTCAGGAGCTGGTGCTTGTAGAGCCACAAATATTCCTTCTCTCATCTTCACAGTGAGAACCAGTGATAATTTAAAGCAATCATCTTCTCTTTACTCAGAAATCTCTTGTTTATACAGGCAGGATCAAGCTCCTGATTTGTGTTGTGATGCAGCTAGCATCGGTCCAGTTGCAAGTAAATTGCTACAATTTTAGGTTGTTTTGCAGCAACAATTCTTCTTTTTCTTGTGGTTCAGGGTGGACCCAGTCAGTGAAGCAGCTCTACACTAGCAACCATCCTTGAAATATTTTTTTTTCATGTTAGTTATGATGGTAATGACTTCCTTTGTCCTGTAGTCTTAATAACCAATGCAATATAATAAAAAGTTCACTGGCTTTGATATTTTAGTGTTTCATAAAGGTTTTTGTATTGTGTGCTTATACAGAAGATGCAGACCTTAAAACTATATATATACTGACAATCAAGTTTATTCTAGTTGTTCTTGTCTGGAACATACCATTAAATAAATAATTAAATAAATAATAACTTGGTAAGCTTTTTCAGTTTTTTCCAGGGAGACGCTACCAGTGTGTTATCTGGTGCAGTATACAATGACAATCACACTGACCTTATCAAATCACTGCACGTAACTGTAGTTTGTCATACACTGAAGCAAGAATCACATAAAATAATCTTCAGATATGATATGTCATGAGATATAAACTCTTATGCAGATTGATTCAGAAGGTAACCTTTCTCCATACCCACAAACCTTTCCTCATGTTACCAAACTGCCTCTTGACTGGCATACTCAAACCCAGCTCTGGCTGAGAACATGTTTTCCATATATCTTCTGCTATTTGAATGGGTGTCATATGCCAGTTCAGTGTGGCACTTTGTGTTGTTTTTCTCATGCACAGAAAAGGAAAGGATGGACAGACTTGCTGCACATCTTGCTCTTTAGAAGGCTTTCTAATAGCTTTGCTTCTGAGTCTGTCTGTAGCTGAGTTATCATTCTCTAAACAGTAACAGTTTACATCTGCCTAATAAAGTTCTGGATTTTAGCAGCTATTTTTTCCTGGAGGTTTTCTTTACAGCTGAAGCTCTTGCTTCTGTTGGCAATGCTCAGTTAAGACAGAGGAGCTGGCATACTTTGAATGGTAGAGCTTAATCCTGAGGACTGAGTTGACAGAAACTTTGGGCAGTTCAGTAAGGGAAGTGCATATTTTCATGTCTGAGGCAGACTAACCCTATGCACTGGTACAGGGTGGGAACTGACTGACTTGAGCTGCAACCCTGCTGAAGAGTTTGCAGGGGTTACAGTGGACACAGAGTTGAATGGAAGCCAGCCCTACATGGTGATGCTGAATCAGGCAAACCACATAATGGGCTGTACCAGGAGGTGTATGGCCAGCAGACTAAGGGAACTCACTGCCCATTGCTACGTGGGGCTTGTGAAGCTGCACCTTCAAGTATGTGTTTAGTCTTGGTCCCCCAGTGTAAGATGGACATGAAGTGGAACGAGGGCACCAGAAGGCTACCAGGATAACTAACCAAAATTTCTAAGCTGAAGTCTTCTCAGTAGTGGCAGTAGTAACAGTAGTAAAAGGATAACAGCAGTAGTAAAAGGATAATGGCAACCAGAAAAAGTCAAGGCATTTTTGATAGAAGACAGTGCAGCACTGAAACAGTTTACCCAGAGAACTTGTAGAATCCATTGATAGAGGTTTTCAAGACTGCTATACAAGACAAGGTTATCTGATCCAGTGTTGGTGACTGCTCCAAGTGGTACTATGTGATCCTCAGAATTTCCTCCAGAAGCATGTCTATAACCCTCCTGGGTCTGAGTTGAGCTCTTCCAAGGTGCTAAAGAAGCTCTGCCTCTTATGCTACTGTTGGTTCCCCTTCTCAGTAGGCCACCACCGAGCAGAGATCTGCCTGGTTCTAAAATGGGGACTGAATGTTGCATGCCTTAGAGATGAGCACTTTATAACTCCCCAGTCCCAAAGCCTCAAGCTTTACTGGGAATATTGCTTATATTTAAAATTCCAAGAGTTCCCAATGAACTCCTGCAAAGGCTTTGGTTCTTAATACCTTGAAGTCATGTAAAGAGAACATGCTACATGCATTTTCCCAAGAGATTTTGTTTCATTTAGTGAGAAAATACACATTTTGGCAAAAGGTTCACTGGAGTAACATAAAACCAAGGCAGAAGCATTTCACTAAAGCACCCAGCACATAACAACCCTCACAACACTTAGTAAAATACAACCCATCAGTTTTAAGTTACCCACAAGAGTTTAAGGAAAGAGTAAAGAAAGAAGGACTAAAAAAAGAGATTAGAACAAGAAAATTGCATAGCTACCACCAAAGGGTCCTCTGAAAGTCGGAACTTTATAGGGCAATGGCAGATCCCAAGAAAAAAGGCAGGAGGGAATCCCTATGCCCCTGTAGTTATAGGTTTTGGCTACTGTGGCCACCCCTCCCAGGCGGGATGCCAGGCTCAACTGATCACTCAATGTCCTCTGGGCCAGAGTGAGCGGTGCTGTAGCCAGTCAGCGGCTCCCAGGGCCTGGTGTGGGCAGTCTACCAGGTGGGCCTTTTTGGATTGACAGCTCTGCCACATGACTCCTGTGCACTCTGCCGGGTGGGTTCCAATACTGCCTCGGAACTTCAGGCCACGTGCATTCCATGGTGCCATGCAGCTTCACCCTGGTCCCTTCCCCCCATGTACACAGAGCTTGTTCTGACCCAATAATAAAATAACGCAGTGAGATCTGAATCCAGTCTCTCACACACCTGAATGATTAATTCAGGGAGTTTGCCTTGTCTGCACCTATACTATGTTGTTTGATCTAGGCTTAATCTAACAAGGTTGCTGAGCTGCAGCTGTTACATCCACAGGCAGATTCTGCTCTCCTCTGGGATGTATCAGGTTCCAGATGTGCTGAGAGAAGAAACTCCATCTGCAGTTCATTATTTTTCATCTGAGAACAGTGCCCAAATGGATTGAGTCCTTTTGTCAGTTAGCCTGAATTGTTTGACTTTGGCCACACACTGGAAACTGCTATCTGAGGCCAGTTCTGGAAGTCAAACACTGTCCTTCATGGAGCATAGACAGACACTCATACCAGCTGAAAGTCGTCCCAGTGGAGAGGCAGAGGACACTAAACCAGGCAAATCCTTCCTGAGATTGGAATCTGGCTGTGTGAGCTCATCTTTGCTATGCTATGTATGCTCAAAACATTAAGCTAATTTATTTAATTTCTCACTCTGGATGAGGAGAGTACTGTGATGGCAGAGATGTCCTACAGCTTCATCAGTCTCAGTTGAGATGTGGCAGCGAACACTACCAGTTCATCCTAAGAGAGAGGCTACACATGAACTAAGCTGAGGAAAAGCAAAGATACCACTAAACATTGTGGTCAGCAAACAACACGGATTTACAGCTAAGACTAGGACAACAGCCACAATTCTCACCCTCAGCTGAGTTTTCCAGATACAGACAGCAAGTTTAGTTGTAGCCTGTTGGAGCCCAAGTGCTTGGCTGCTCCTTGTTCCCTTCATAAAGGAGAAGGAATGAACAGACCAGAGGTGGGCTCACCAGCTGGATTGTCAAACACAGTTTAACACAGCAAGCTGGTTTTCCCTCTGTGGCTGTGGGCCTGGCTGGCAGGCATTACACCCACATTTAGCAGTGTTACAGTATAAGCTTAGAGTGCTACAAGCCAGAAGTACTGTGTAGGCTAAAGGCATGGCTACTGAAATGTTTTATACAAAGCAGAACATTTCTAATAGGGAAGATTTGCAGTTTGCTTATTCCCCAGCCCTATCATGAGAGAAAGAAGATGCAGTTGCAAACTACCTAAGGCTGAGGATGGTCTGAGTGCAACTCTTATGCAATTAAATGCTCTGACCATTGGGATTGAAACAGAGAATAAAGTTACATCTTCTGCAGCTTTATGGAGCTACCCTGTCATCTCCTTGTCTCATCCAACAAGGAAATACAAGAAATAAAACATATCATTTTTGCTATGAAATGAAACATATAATTTAAGGTCAAATGGAAAATTTTATACAGAAGGAGTTGTTGGCTTTTGATGTGCAGGAAGAAAGGCTTGTGTTTTGGCTTAATGCAGTTTTTAGTTTGACAAGTCATTTTCTTCTAACTAGAAGGGCATGCTTAGAAAGGAACAGAAATTATAGGGAGAGGTTAGCCTATGTTAAAAGAAATTGACTGAACTTGACTTGTAGAATTATATTCTATGTCTGCCTCTGTGGAGTTTCCCAGCAAGACACTCCAGACACTTTTCAGATAAATGTCTGCTCCTCAGTTTTAGGAAGTCTGGTTTGAGATACTGAGTTTTAATTCATAGTGAATACATATAATATCTAATATGATATCCAATTTGTGTTATATCAGGTATTATTATATGTAATTTATAATATAGAGTAATATAACAAATAATATAGCAAATTATTATGTAATATTATAGATATAATTTATAGAGGGATTGGCATGCAGACCTGGGACTATAACTTTGATAATATTATGGTATTGTGATTCCTAGTAGTTTATAGAATACTATGCCTTTAAAGCAAATCAAAACATGTAAAGAAAAGAACATAATTTTTGAACTGGACACCCAAAATTAATGGTTTAAAAAGAAAATAATTGTATTTCCCTTCCTCTCTAGAGAACACAGATAAGAATGCTCCTGTCCTTATTTATAAATGAAAATAAAAATATTTGTGAAGCTTTTAAGTGCTATGATGATGTGAGCTTTACAAAAGCCTATCAGGAAATTACTAATTATGCCTTTGGAGCAGGGTTTGAATGGTATTCAGTACATTAAACACATGCCAAACAGCAAGGAGAAAACAAAGTGGTCATTTAGTCAGCACTACTCATGTAGTACCCTGAATGAGGGAGGAGTCCTTTGATGATGTAACTGCATATATAACAGAACAAGTAGACAAAAGCAAGCCTAATTAAAGTTGTACAGTAATGCTTAATTTTGATATTTAACTGCCCAAGATTAATTGAGTCAGCATCCCCTTCAAAGCGGCCATCCCTCAAACTAAACAGAAAACCTCCCTCATCTAGGCTGCTGTCAGTCCATAGAAATTACAAATTTGAGCACCTAGCCCTCAGGTGATGGAAATATATATATAAAGTAGACGATGAGAATGAGAAGTGATTGGGTAGTCTGTAGCCACCACATCAGAAGGTCTTAGAGTAGGTTAGTGGGCATGTGATTGACGGACACAGATTCATATTCAAGGACTTGGGCAATAAAATTATCTGGCAATCCTATAGCCTCCTTTTGTACCATAGCAGTCTCCTGAAAAGCAACCAGCAGCACATAGTCTCCTACAGTCTTCACTCTCAGTGGAAAAGAGAACACACTGGAAAAGTGTGTTATTGCAATGTCAGTAAAAATACCAAATATAATGGTAATTACAAAAGAGGAATCTGATTTAAAGGTAATGCTATGAATGCTAGGAGTAACTGATTCAAAGACACATTTGTGATCGGTTTCCACATGAAGATTTCAGTATCTGACAGATTCAATAGAAGAATCAGTTTTGATGGCTATATACAATAAAAAAAGTTAAAAAATAATACAAAAAAAGGTAAACACGTAGTTAGAAATCTGAAATGACCTTGATGTTTTTGATAGTTGCCCAAGTACCCACTGCGTGCTAATGAGCTCTTTATAATTACGATATGATGATTTTTCTTCTCACCAAATACAGGAATTTACCAGCATAAAGCAAGATGAAAATTAATAAAAAAGAAACATGAGTATCAGAACTGGCTTTGCTCTTCATAATAGTTTCTTGTTTGTAAGCAAATGTGAGTTACTTGAATTATATTGAAATATTTAGGTACTTCTCCCATGTCACATTGAACTTCTAGACCTCTTTCTATTCACATTCTTTTCATATGAACTGAGCTAGCTTTTAAAAAAATGCATCAGTGATTTAATGGGATTAGTTACATATTGTTTTCAAAAAGTAAGTGATGATGATGTACGCTCTCTATAGTCTGCATTGGTCAAGTAGGAGGAGCTCCCTTGATAGTTTTACACGTGGTTAGAACAATCAAATAATTGGAGGTTTTATGGCACATTTGAAGGCATGATCTAAATTTGTCTCTCTTCAATTTCTTGCAGGCTGTTTCCAGCTATGTAATGTTTTTCGGACCCATGAGATGGAAATTGAGCAGTGCTTGCTGGAATCCCTCCCTCTCGGCCAGCGGCAGCGGCTGGTGAAGCGGATGCGCTGTGACCAAATAAAGGCATATTACGAACGAGAAAAAGCTTTTCAGAAACGAGAAGGCTATGTGAAAAAGCTGAAACATGGAAAGAATCATCGCGTTCATTTTAATCTTGCTGATATGATACAGGATGCAATCATACATCATGATGATAAAGAAGGTATGTAGTAATGCTGAACTGTTTTTTTTTTCCTTTTGTACAGCAAAAGTTTCAGAGGAAAAGCTTCCTTATTCTGCTCACCTATCCTTAGGTAAAATACAGTTTTACATGAGAGTATTCATAAAGTGATCACCTCAATAGAATATGCAGGCATGTATTGTATACGGCATGTTGTAGCTTGTTACTTAAATTAATGAGTTGTGGAGAATAAACTTTCAGAAGCCTAATCAATTTATTTTGAGGTTAATACATGTATAAGCTACTATGTTTCCAAACAAGTAAGGGTTATGAGTCCATAATTTTATGTGACCTGTTACATACCTACATGAACCATAGAATTTAACAGAAGTTACTTTGAAAATTAGGTTCTCATTTTTAGTGAAAATCTGGAGTGATGGATGCCATTATTAATGACACTGGCCTATCTAAAGCAGGGAGGTGGTGTTGACCCATAGTCAAACCAGGTGGTGGGTCATCTTTCTCATTGTGAAAAGATGTTTATGTCCTTTTGAAACATGTAACCATACTTTAGGTGTTCTTTTTTTAGTTTCCTGGCATTGTTTAAATCCCTGGTCCAGCTGATAGTAACATGAGGAATTTGTAATTTACTTCTTAGAAGAGGCTTGGTGCTGTGACTACTTTGTATAGTTGTATTGCCTTTAATTTGCTACACCTGTGGTTCATTTTACCTGGTTTCCAACACTATGAATTTTACTAAATTTTGCTGCATAAATCAGTATTAATAAATATATGTGTTTTAAAAGCTTGTGAGGCTCTCCAGTGTGATAAGTCCTTACCAACTGTGTTCTTACTATATAATTACTATCCTGTGTAGTTACTAATGCAGCCTTTGCATTTTGGTGTTACAATCCTACTAAGTTTCTGAACACATTATTGAATTTACATTTTGGGGGTAGCAGGACCTTAAAGTTAGACCTCCCCCTCCCAAAATCTCACTTCACTCTCCGCTCACATGCCCATAAAGCAAAATCTCATTCCGGTATTGCCTACAGTGATTATTCTGACGCTTGTGATTCATATTTTCTTGCATCTTTTATTGTTGGATGAGGTTACTTATCCAACAGCATGCACATGCATTTGAAACGTAAATGTCTTAATCTTATAAAAACTAATGCTTCATAATTTATCACAACAAAAGTAAAACTCAGTAATGAATAAGAAAATTCATGCCTCTTTCTCTCATTTTGATCATTAATTTCTATCGACTATCAGGAGTGAGGTGGAGGCAAACCCACATACTTTCATCCTTTCTCTTTCTCTTTAATATTAAATATATTATGTATATTTTTTCACTTTTATGCTGAAAAGCTCTTTCATTAAATAGTATTGAACAGCTAGAATAGCAAATATTTTTTAATTAAACCCACACATTTTTTTCTTCTGAAACTTGGATCTGTGTGTCTATTTATGTATCTTGGAGCTGAACATGCAGTACTTTTTCATACTCAGTAAAAACTATTGACGTCACTGAACTTTTTCTTTAATAGCTTTTCAGTTTCTGCTCCCTTTGTGGCATTTTTTAAAACATTTTTCATATTAGGTAAATCTTGGTATTGGTAAGTCAAAGAAAGAAGAAATAAGATTTAGCGGGGAATAAAAAGGAGAAGATACCATGATGTTTATTTGAATATTTAGGAATTAATTATATTCTATTAGAAAGGTTACATTTCCCAGTTATCTTAGAGGGTTTTGCATTACAGGGGGAAGATCTGACTTTCTGAAGTCCAGTTTCTGAGAACTGATAAGGATATTGACTAGAAAAATAAAAAAAACAGGGAAGTGGGAAAAGATAAAGAAAACTGAAGTTCTTAACTTTGCAAATTATGTTGTACCTTGTAGCACTTAAGACACTTTTCTGAGAATACTTAAATGTTGTAAAGAGGCTGAATTTTTTGTTATGGCTTTATTAAGCTGTCTCTGCCCCAGGTTGTTAATCACAGAATCATCAAGGTTTGAAAGAGACCTTCTAGATCATCCAGTCCCACCATGAGCCCAGCAGTACCATCATCACCCACAAAGCATGTCTCCAGGTACCACATCCATTCCCATGGCCAGGCATGGGGTGGGCAGGTTGTGTGTCACTTGTGCAAGTAGTCATTTCATTTGGGGCATGACAAGAACCCAATGTTCATGTGAGCAGTATGCACGTATAGGGCCCAGTTCTGAGTGTGCCACTTGTGCAAATGGGGATGTGTGTGTGCAGGGCACGGGGGCAAGCACAGCACTTGTATGAGGGGATGTGTGGCAGGGCACTGCTGTGAGCATGGGATGGAATGGAGGGGCTGGAACGTGCAGAGCTGCAGTTGGCGATGCCACCCGAGACCCTCTGCATAAGGACTGAGAGACAAACCAATGAAGTGGTTGTCATTGTGATGGCTGCTCTTGGCCACCCAGCCAGGACAACAACACCAATGAACTATTCATTAAGGAACCAAGGGACACTTCCAAATCAACCACCCTTTTCCTTGCGGGGGAATTCCCCTGGCCGGGTGTTTACTGGGAGCAAAACACCTGGGGGACAACTTCTTGGGACAGGGGCTCAGGGAGCCGACTCACAGAGGTGCCCTCTGGGATTTCTTGCCTGTTCCCAGAGAAGCTCACATGGCTGGAGTGGTCATTGGTGACTCTCTTGGCCACAGGGACGGTGCAGCCGCCGAGTTTCCCATCTCCAGTGCCTTGCCTGCTCCTGTCTTGCTCCCAAGATGGACCAGGCACAGGCAAGCATGGTTGGAAAAGCAGCATCTTTTCTTAATGTGTCCGTGGCAAAGCTATTGTCCCAAAACAGGGTTTTCACACAGTGTGCAAGAAACCACTCTCCACATAGAGTTGAGGTACTTTATTGCTTTAGTTATTTAAGTTGTGCACAGAAAGGAGTGCTGGGTAGCAAATTCACAAAGCCAGCACAAGGACTATCTAAACTTTTCCCTATTTCTACATTTTGGCAAACAAAGGCATTAATGTTAATTTGCTCCAAGTTATAGGATTATTTCATTCATTCAATATATTAATTACCTGATTATTATTTATTTTTAAATTATGTATTTTCTAATATATATCACATATATAATAAAAATATTATTTTTATTTAAATACTAATATATTTAAACCCAGTATAGTATATAAAACCAAATTATTGTATATTATAGAATAAATGTGAAAATTAATCTAATATTTGACTATTATCCTATCTTCCCTTGGTTAAAAGTTTCCCTTGCTTCTTATGCTAATTAGTCCAAATGGTCAGTCTTTGTCTTTTTTGGAGTCAGTGGGATGGGAGTCAGTGGTTGGAATATCCCTGTGCTGGAAGCACCTGTTACCCAGCCAGAGCTGATTTCAGCACTGTTGCTGAGTTTGCTTTATGAGTTTCTTGCTTATCCTGGCAGTTCTGCCAAATGGCCTGTTAAATACCCCACACAGAGATGAGGTACTTCATTTCTTTATTTAAGTTAATTTAGTTATCTAAGGTAATTTATTTAAGTTAAGTTAATTTAAGCACAGAAAGGGGTGCTGGGTGGTAAATTCACAAAGCCAGCACAATGACTATCCAAACTTTTCACTCACGTGGCACCACATCCGCAGGCTCAGCAGCTCCCAGCAGGGCTGCGAGTTGGGCTTCTCCCTCTCCTTGGGCATCTCCATCTCTCTCTGATGCAGAGGCACCCAGGGGAGCTGCTGCCTCCCGAGCGAGGTGCTCTCCGCAGAGTGGGCACCCTTGGGCTCTGCACCCCTTAAATACCCCCCGCCGAGGCTCACAATGGCCTCTGGGCACAGCACAGACCCCGCATCACAAAGGGCGCTGGGACACAGCGCTGTTGCAAAGGGCCACCCCAGCACCCCAACAACCATGGAACCTGCTGGGACTGCTGGGATCCATCTGGGACAGGCCCTGACTGGCAGGGGCAGCCCCCAGGCCTGTAGGCCCTGCTGTGCCCACACCCCTGGGACGCTTTTGACACAGTCCCCCAGGACATCCTGATCTCCACATGGGACAGCCATGGGATTGGAGTGTGGGCTACTCGAGGCATGAGCCATTGGATTTATGGATGCAGCCAGAGAGTTGTGGTCAGTGGCTCCTTGTCCAGGGAGAGGTCATATCTCCAAGTTCCACATCCACAAGCCTCACGAACATTTTCGTTTCAGATCCCTGAATAAGGCACAATTACAACCTCAGTGTGGTATTTATTGAGGGTGGTGTGTTTTCAATATTCTCGTTGTCTGTCAAGCCCTCATGTGAATGACAGACTTTTAATGACAGAGGTACATGGGAGGCATGTGACATCCACATTCCCATGCAACTTTTTTTTTGTGTCTTCCAACCTATGTAACTGAAAGTGAAAAAACGAAATACAAGTCTTTGAATTTAAGAGTCTAAACCCCTGCCAGGCTGAGTTGGCACCAAGCTGGAGGCCAGAACTTTCCAGAATGGGGTGGCAGGGCTGGCTGAGGAGCAGCTGATACTTCACAGGGTGGTGTCTGAGGGTGCCCCCACCCCAAACCTTAGAAACTTACCTCTGCAAGTTACCGAGGAGGCTCTTCCCTTCTGCCCTACACTGACAAGTCAAAGAAGTTATTCCTTAGAAACAGAGATTGGTGGAATATCCAATGAGGGTCACAGCCAGCCATGCTCCAGCGCAGGCCTACAGGAATCCCATGAGGTTCCCTGACACAGCCCCACCTTTGTGAGCCAAGTAACACCAAAACCTGGTCAGAGTTTGAACCTCAAGAACACTGCACAAAGCACTGCTGTCTGGTGTTTCCCTTCAATCTACCATAGTTAATGATATACCAGTTTTTGCACTGATGTCTCTCAAATCACAGTAACTAATGCTCCACACCACAGTCTGGATGCAGAATTCCCAGTGTCCATGTGTTTTCCTCCAGCTGCATTCCCCCTTCCTGCAGCTACCAAGAGGGCAAGCAAAATCATCAGCCAGATCACTCAAACCCAGTAATTTCCTTTTATTAAAGCAAAGCTCAACTTTTCATCAACGCCTTACTTTGAAAGGAAGGTGCCCACAGGTAGGTTCATGGGGAGAAGACAAAAAACAAAGCCAAGCAAACAAAAAGGAGAATAGCTTTTATTCGCACCTGTTGTCTCAGGGACTAGTCCTCCCAGGTGAGGCTTCTGATAGAGGATAGTTACAGTAATTACATCTCTTAGCCCAAAATGTACATTGACTTTTAGTGAAACAGCTACACACACAACCAAAAACGGCAAAAGAGACACTCCCTGAAACCTCCTCCCTCTCCACCTTATATAGATTGTGTGAGCACTGAGGAGCCTGTTCCAATGCCCAACCACCCTCTGAGTAAAGAACATTTTTCTAATGCCCAACCTAAACCTCCCCTGGCACAACTTCAGGCCACTCCCTCAGGTCCTGTCACTTGTCACCACAGAGAAGAGATCAGTGCCTGCCCCTCCTCCTCCCCTCACAAGGAAGTTGTAAGTGCAATGAGGTGTCCCCTCAGTCTCCTCTTCTCCAGGCTGAACAGACCAAGTGCCCTTAGCTGCTGCTCATACATCTTCCCCTCAAGGCCCTTCACCATCTTCATTGCCCTCCTTTGGACGCTCTCCAGTAGCTTAATCTCTTTCTCTTATACTATGGTGCCCAAAACTGCACACAATATTCAAGGTGATGCCACCCCAGTGCATAGCAGAGCGGGACAATCCCCTCCCTTGACTGGCTGGTGATGCTTTGCCTGATGCCCCTCAGGATAAGGTTGTCTCTCCTGGCTGCCAGGGCACTTGCTGACTCATATTCAACTCACTCCTGAATCTTCATTTTATTGTGCATTTGTTCTGACTATCACTGAGTATAGTCTACATGTTTAGATCTTTTCAGGAAATTAATCAAAAAGATATTTTCAAATGAGTGCCCAGAGCATAATTTGTAAAAAAGTTACAAATAAAATTCACAACCTTTCATTCAACTCTCCTAATACGCATGGGAGTTATAAGTGAAGATACTCTTCCTGCATCTTCCGATAGCTCCTAACTTTCTCTAAAAACCAAGCAAAATATTAGCTATGACTTTTAGCATTCTGTAATAGTCAGATACTTGAGGCTATTTTTGACATTCACACTGAAGAAATGTAGTTTGCTTATTGCAGTGGTGGTGAGGCATCAACAGTCTCTTGTGTTGCCTATACTTGGCCTTGAGCTGCACCTGAATCAGAGTACAAAGTTCAGCAACTGCTGAGACTGAATAGCATAAGCATAAAGGGAAGATACCTCAGGCAGAGGACCATAAGGTCAAGAAAAAACAGTAATGGTGTCCTCCACTTGAAACAGATAAAATAGGTCCCCAGAAACAATGAGCTCAAATAGCCCACAGCGAACTCAGTAGCAGTAACAACATTATCCTGAATGTGTGGTCCTTTCCCAGGACTATGAAAAGAGTGATTGTTTTCTTTAATCAGTTTAGGGACCTGCAAGTGCCTGTCTGCTGTGTTTCTAGCCAAATGTTCCCAGAGCCTGTTTGGTTTGGGGTGAAAAAATGCTTTATTAAGAACCATATGAACGAATAAAAACAAAAATTTGAAAAAAAAAAAAAGAGTTGAAATTCATAGACATGAAAGGTGTTTTCCTACCAGTGTTGTTGAGTGGAACATCCAGTCATGACTCTTTAGTGAATACATGTACTTCAGAATTTCTCCTCACATTAGACCTATAGTTTTGTAGTGAATATCACATCCATTTACTGTGTTTCATCTTGTTTCATGGAGCATGTAAAGTAGATTTCTTTCAGGGAAAACTGGACTGGAAGATGTGGTCTGGAAGTACATCTAGTGCCTCAAAACAGTAATGAGTTTTCAGTCCATAAGGCTGGGCTAGACATAGCCTGAAGTATTCCCACCAAAACAGGTATACCTGCGGAAGCTGGGCTTTTACCACCACCTATTTCCCTTTTCTGCTTATTAATATTTCACAATGGGCTCAGCAATTGACAGAATTTCCAAATATGCTCAGTGTGAATATAGGGAAGCAAATTCAGTAATAAGTATTTTAACAACGCTTCTCTTTGTAAAAGCTGGGCGTTGAACGAGCATTTTTAAAAAGGTAATTCAGTGCAAGTAAGAAGCAGAGAAGTACTTTTACATGATTTAGTAATAATAATGTAATGACTTAGGATAAAAGACCTTCTGCTATGTGAAGATAAGTTGTTAGCCTGTGAAAAATGGGATGCAGTCTCATCTGAATGTTTTATACTTTGGAAGAAATGCTGAAAGCAATGAAGAGGAGAACTTAGCAAACCATCAAAAATTCAGTTTTGTTTACTCAACATTAATAATCATCAGCAGGGCATTTTAAAACAGTTCTAATGTCTTTTTCAGAAATAATACAATTTTCAAAGTAGACTCTTGGTTTATAGTGAGATATCTAATAGCAAGTGTAGAGGTGTGGTACAGCATATTCAGTATTCAATTAACTTTAGTTGACTGAATTCTACCAGGCAACCCCTTTCCTTGTGAATTTGAAGTGTGATGGTTTTGAAGAGAGAATTCCACTCAAGGTATACTATAACTTATCTGACTGTGAGGAAGCTGATCCTGTCATTTGGGATGTGTAGGCAGACTGTGGTGTCCAAGAACAGGACTGTGCAGTCTGGACACTTCAGATTAAGTAACTGGATGCACATGAATTCGATTTTGTGATGAGACTGTAAATGTTTTTATGGCCCTTGGGTTCAAAGTGTGTACAAGGCCTCAAGCTTCACAGTTTTCAGGGTGTAGGGTTTCTGTAAAATCAAACTGAATATATCAGGGCTAAAATTCTGAGGTACATGCAGTTTTCTTCCAGTTTTACACTTGGAAGGGTGTATAGAGCAACAGTGCTATGAAAGAGTAGATTTATCATGGACGAGCAACAAACCCAGGGGGATTTGTAGAGACTGATTAAAAAGGAGTTGAAGAACTATGAGAGCGATACAACAATGCTCACATCTGAACACATTTGAATACAACTTTCAGCAAGAAAGAACACCCATTTCATAGGTGTAAAAGATGGCTATGGGGGATGTTTGACAGTTCTAGGAAGGAAATGCAAAAATCTGTAGTATAGAAAGTGAAAAGAGGACACAACAGTAGAATAGGATAAAAGTAGCTTCCCAAGTGAAGTCCAGAGGCTCATTTCTTATGGAATGTCATAAGCTATATAGTGTGGATGGCACATTTTGAAATGGTGAGTAGTAGTCTGGTTTGGTAGGTGAGATAAATTAGATACCATGAATAGATATATATATAGATGAATTTATAATGTGGCTAGTGCAGAGACATTTCGCACCTGAGTCTAATCAGAATTTCACTCTTATGAATTCACTGTCTTTGTTATTAATGAAAAATGTAATATACAGTCTCAAAATTCACTATAGCAGCTGCTACTGTGCACAAAATGCATTGCTGATACTGCATGCTAATAGGTGTGATCAGCAGTTCGCATTAAAATTCATTTTAGAATGGACTTTTAGAAATTTTTCTCAGTGTCCTGCTTTGTCTCAAATTTAGAAATTAATTATATGCTCATTATAATTCTCATGAAGTTAAAAACTAGTGAAATATGGTATCTTTGCTCTTTTTGGAGACATTTAAAATTATTAATTATATTTTTTACTTATTAGTCCTAACTGTTATTTAGTATTTTATCTGACCTGCAGAGATGGAAAGGGAATCTTCATTCTCCTTCTCCTTGCAGCTTCCTGCAATTTCTCTGTTTTAAATCAATATCGGCTGGTCACATTCACTCACACTACTAATAGTGAACATTTTGAGAGATTCTGCAACTATAATTCTCAGTGATGACCTGTCTAGAAGCAGAAGCTGATGAATAAGTGAATGCACTCTTTTCTGACACTGATTTTATACATCTCTACTGCTAGCAAGAGAATAGTTGTAGTTCATTTTCCTTTAAATCCTATATAGCTTTCTTCCTGTGAGATGTTAAATCCCTAATAATAACAGACAGCAGGACTTTTGTCCTGCTGATATTAAGTCGTATAATTGTACTACAGATTGGGAGATGTAGCCAAGCAGGCTCTGCATCCCATTCCTTCCCACTGTGAAATAGGCATGCTTGCACCTACATGTGGTATTAGTGGACTCAGATCTCTGATACACACACTCTGGTATATGCTGAGCCCTGCACATCAGCTGAGACTCATCTACAAGCAATTAGGAAATGAACTAAGAAATCAGCGAATAAATTGAGTGAATCTCAGATCGAATTTCTGCTTCAAAGACAAGGTGGTTGAGTGGATCTCAGTATTTTGGCCTTTGAGGATAAGGGGTATGCATTCTGCCTGAAGCAATGACGGAGTTTGTGGCACTGACAACAATGGGAAACACTGGCTGCTTTTAAAGAGGTGATTTTTTGGGGGTGCAGTGATAAGCTTGCTGTAGTGAAAAGTGTAGCTAAAAGTGAATGTGACAGTCTTGTACCTGAAAAATAACACAGAGGGGAAACAAAAGCACTGGCCTTGGTTTCTGTCATCTTTTGGTATATTCTATTACCCACCCTTTCAGTCATCCTGCAGCATTATTCAAAATACTGGACAGTCAGAAATTATTTATAAGTAGTGTCTTTTGTTATAAAAACTCTGAAGTTGTAATGTAGTCATAATATATACTGTAAGGTCTAGTGTGCTGTCTGGTCCTGGTAGGTCGGGGTAGAAAGTCCAGAGAGCAATCAGACTCAGTCTTGAGACAGAAGAGGTTACTTCTGTGAAAATGAGCATTACAAAAAGGAAATGCAGATTCCCTACACCTATTTAAAGCCCATTTCATCCTTATCATGGGCAATATGCTGATTCTGTGGCAGCACTGTGATTCTAAATAGAGGCAATACCAGAGTGTTAACATAATACTGCATCTGTAATAATGATTCTTGGTCCTTTCCATGGAAGTTCATCCTGACTCCGTGGAAGTTGAGCTTGACTCCATGTTTTACTCAGCCCTCCTCAACTATGCTAGAGCTTCTTTCTCACCCTTCAGAGTTGCCAGTGTGACCCTTTGCCTTTCACAGTATGATGCTACGATGTGATGGCTGGGGACAGCCTCAATGTCCCTTCTCTCACCAGGGAATGTCAGGAGAAGGTGATTTTGAAAGCAGAACATACCAATATCCTGCTTTTGCTGCAGTGTTCACTGCTGGGAAAGGCCTCCCAGGACTCGATCCTAGCCCCAGTGGACTGACTGCAGACCAGTTGCTTAATGCAGGGAAAAAAAACAGGAATCCTATCCTACTTCCCCTCCCATGATGCCAGTATCTCTAGCTGTTTGAAAGATGTAATATTGTTGTGAGATTGGTACTATCATGGTATTTGAGGGTTGGAATAATCAAGATAATGGAAAGTTTTAGTATTATTAGTTGTTTTAATGAGCACTGTATAATGTACAATGTTACGATAAATTTCAGTTACATTAATTAACGGTAAGTGAGCATAAAGGTGGGTCTGGTGCTGAACTTTAATTTGCATCTCAACAACTTTTGGCTATAAAAAGGGCTCAGGGGAAGGGAAAAAAATTCTGAAGAAAGATAGAGATATCTTTAATTTAAGGTGGCAGACAAGCTGACCACTGGCTTTCAATATTTAGAGAATGTGTCAAATATGTTATAATGATCATTGCTATTAATACAAAAAAGGATAAAAATAATTTGAAACAGACAAGTGAGGCTGAAACTTAGCTGAAGTAAACCAGACTTTTTATTATTTCCTTGGTTGTTTCCAAATCTACCAACTGACTTATTCCTGCATCTTATTGCATTAGGCTTGCTCATGCTTTACTGTCCTTTTTCCAGTACAGCTTGGTTGGTTACACACAAGATGTTCTGGAGAACAGTGAGTGACTCTGACTGTATCTGGTAAACATATCAGGGTAAACTTACTGATCCTCAAAGATCAGGTTTAACAGTTGCCAGCAGCCTTTTTAAAAAGCTGGAAGAACCAGGACATGGGCAGTAGTGACAGATTTGTGAAGGGGGGCTCCCTTATGTGAAACCTGTTGTCAGGCAGCTGGAAACTGGAGAAACGGGCTAAGGAATGAAGACTATTGAGAGTGTGTAACAGACTATTCATTGCAAATCCTTTCATAATTAAGAAGAATGGGAATATATTCAGGTTTCTTGTCTCCTGTTGGGATTCTGACTTTCAGCCTGCCTGTTTAGTTGTTTGATGGTACCTCTTCTCTAACTGATTGCAGGCAGTTTTTTCTGATTTATACCTATTATGTGTGCTGGGATGAGTGGTTAGAAAGCAAGACTCTGAGCATGGCAATGCCTTATTTTTAAAGTTCACCAAAGCTTTGCATGAGGATTGCTTTTTTGTGTGTCAGTAGTTCAGGGGCATCTTTGTTACTAGATGAGACTGAAAGATGAATGAATATGTTTACTAAAGACAGAATTGCAGTAATAGAAGAGATTTACAGAAAGAAAAAGTTATAAACCATGTTATTATACTTAATATTTAGAAAAGAGGTGAAAAACAGGTGTAGCATTGAATCTCTCAAGTTGAGCCTTTATTGTTGAGCCAGGGTTTCCTTAAAATAGGCAAACCCCCACATCTTGAGTTAAAAAAGTGACTGAAAAAGAGAAGGTTCTCTGTGTGAAAGCTCAGATTAATCCTCTGTGTCATCCCAAGTGACAATAACCCACTCCTGTTTGCTTCCACCTTTAAAAATCTTCTTGCCTTGTTTCCTATGATTAATATTTAATATCACCTTCTTTCATTCCATTCTCTTCCCAAAGGTACTTGAATTAGCATTTCTTTTGTACGTCTGTTACAGCGACAGCCTTCTGAAGAGGCAGGGCTAAAATGATAATGAATAATAATAATAATAATAATAATAAATGAAAAATACTAAATGCACAGGATATATATGTGTGTGTGTGTGTGTGTGTATATATATATATATATATACATATACTAGTTTTACATGTATTACACCAAGAGCATAAAGGCCAGAAATATAAAAACAGTGTGTGAATCGGGATTTGGTTGTGTAATCTGAGTAGCTTTTCCCAGTTTTCCATGCACTCTTGGGAAACCTCACTTTTACCAGTCATTCCAACCCTGTAAAGGATACAATGACAAACAGCTGTAGTGTGTTTAGTATGAACCTGTAACCTTAGTGACAAAAGAAAGCTCCCAAATTAAAAAAAAAAATAATCTTGGGTCAAAACCTATATTAATAGGAAATGAGACAAATTGCACCAATTAGTAAGGTGCTGCATAGTGACATCATGAAGAGGGATAAAAAAAAATCAATTTAATTTCAGTTTGAGGAATTTAAAGCACAGCGTGGTCAAGAACTTTCAAAACAGAGCTACAGGGCAGCTAAAATGTATTTGAGGGATTACATATTCTGTATTTCCTTACTTTAGCATGCTCAGTCCTTTTTAAAATTTATACAAAAAATAGATTTCTCAGATTTTATATTGTTCTGTTTCAAATTGTGCTATCATTATTTAATATATATTAATTTCAGATTACTAATTACTCTCAATTTAAATGTTGTTAGAACCAATTTTTTTCTACTGAGAAAGCGTTTGATATTCACGATGCATGTCATAATAGGGACCCTTCCCCATACAGAGCTATTTTGGATTTTACAGCTAGATTCCTTTTAGTTAGAGGAGAAAACTGTACATTAGAGAGTAATCTAAAATGGACTATGGGCAAATGTTGATCTACTATGAACTATTGTTGAAGAAATCACCATACACATGTATGGTAATTTATGCCATTTAATATTTATTGTCCAGTCCTTTAGAGACATGAACACTCAACACTGAATAGTGAAATCAAGAGACTGTTCAGAGCATATGAAATTAATGAAGTACACAAAAACTTTGTTGTTTTGGGGCTTTTGAAAAGAAAGAAAAGGATATACTGTAAATTAATGTATTCACAAGACCAATTCATGAATTCTGAACTGGGAATTCATGTCTGTAACTTTGGAAGATAGTGGACTGTCCAACATGCTGCTAGTGATTTAATCAGCCCTGTGTATAGGAAAATGAAGCATCAAATTACCATCTATTACCATCTATTACCAATCTATCCATCGATGAAGAACCAATTTCAAAGGCTCAGAAGGTAGTGACACATTTCAAACCAGGACAAGCCTTCCTACAGGTTCAGCATGGTTGTTAACTTTGGCTTCATGTGTGCTGAATTCAGCAACACAAGGCATCTTTTTGTTATGATGCAGGGAAACATACTGCCTTTAGTTATTGGGTAACAGATGTTAAGTAATTAAAGCAGCCCATTTCTAAAGCAATCATAAAATCAGAGGGAAATGAAATTTGAATACATTTGAATTCCTACAGGATTCCATATGTGCTTTTTCTCCATGTGTTTACATTTTTAGTAATTTAGTATAACTGATATGAGAACTGGATATTAAACTATTTCTTGTTGATAAAAATATGTATGATCCCTAATATGCAACATTTATTTAATTGTAAAATGTAAAACGCACAGAAAATGACATATCAAAAAAGTTAAGGATAGGCTCCCGGTTGTAGATTTTATCTAGCCCTTTTGTTCTGCCTGTGTACTGTCTAACCACAAGAGTGTCTCTGCTCCATGGCTGCTTTTCTGTTTGCTCTGAAATCAACCTGGTTTGTTTCAGCTTGAGTTTTTGTCGCTGCACTTGCCCAGAACTACCTTGATTTGAACAGTTATCCTCTGCCTCTACTAAGCAGAGAACTAAAGACAAAGCATCGCTCTATTTTCTGTCATTCTGACTAGGGTAATGCAAACCAAATGTAATTATCGGTCTTACAATCATATGGAGTTATACCTTCCTCCTTTTCTTCACAAAACTGAGACTGGAGCTGTCAGCCCCCCATTTTTGCTAGCCCCCAGGTAGTGCCTGTGGGTTGCTTTGAAAGCCATTTTGTGTCTGTTCATTTCTCTCTCCCATTGCCTTTTCTCTCCTCTTCTGTCCCCGCACCTGAAGTATCTCAAGCAGTGTCTGACCTGGCATGGCTTTCTCTTGGGGAAGGGGCCTGAGAAGTGAACTGAATCTCTATGGTCTTGCCTACAGTATAGTAAACTGCAGGATGTTGACGGAATAGTAAGCTGTTGTACAATAAACATCATCTATGCTACTAACTGTGTTTTGAAAACAGGAATATATACTAGACTGTTTGCAGTCCTGTTTCACATGCTCACGCTCTGAATAAATAAAATCTTAAGATGCATGTTTGAACTCAGTGATTCCTATTTGGTGGTTTTGTGTGTCTCTAAGTTCACCCTGAAGGACTTGTTGATCATCTCTCTGAAAAGCATGCCTTTTTCTTACTCATGTAGAGAGTTTCTAGAAACTAACCTCCTGGATTTTTCTCTGAATCACAGATTTTTGACAAGTAGGCACTGAATTGCTTGCTTTCCATGTAGGTAATTCCAGTCTTGAACTTTAAGCTTCTATATCTGAACAAAACCACATTTGGTTAACTAGGAATCATGTGTTTAAGTGTTGCTTCAATTAGAAGTGTAAAACCTAGTATTTATGAGGGAACCTCTGTAAAAATACACATATTTTTCTAAAAAATTTGTTCACATTCTCAACTGTGTATTTTGGTGGACTGTGATATAAAGCTTATCTGCAGTGGGACAAGTCAGTATGTCACTTTGCATGATCAGAGTATAATTAAAAATGCTTTCATGAACTAAAATGTCAATTAAAAAAATATTTAGAAGATCATTACCTTTAAACAAGAATCTATCTTTTTAAGTGTGTAATCTAGTCTGAATGGGTAACCTTTATACATATATATCTCTTCTTTTATTTATTTTTTTTATTTTTCTTTTTAATATTTGAAACCTGTCAAGCTCATTTATAGTTCCATGTAGGTATTTTTCTCCATAAGACCTTCCTTTCCATTTAATAGTAAAAACTTTTCCACCTGCACGTGATCTGGCACCCAAAACCATCAAGAAACACAAGAACTAATTACTCACAAATTCACTGTCATGCCAATAAAGGGTCGTTAAGCCATTAGCAACCAGCAAATTGACATCTGGCATTCTTCCTATTCATTTCAAACGGGATCCAGGGTGCGATGCAAGGCTATAAATTGGTAGCAATCAGACACCTATTCTTTTCATGAAAGATGGCATCCACTGAGTAGCAGGTATGCTGACATTCCCTGCATATTGTTATAAGTCACACTGATTAAAAATAAATTTGCTGTAATGTCAGAAGCCCCTAGTCTATACTTGTGAAATAAAAAGAGAGCAAGAATAGAATATTTTCTATGTGACTTGCTGTTGATTTCTTCTCCAGCATAGTTATTGTGCTTCAGATGGATTTCCAATAGTATCTCAGTACAAAGGGGAAACTTTTTTGTATCCATCTTTCAATATCACTTACTTTAAAATGTTTTCATTTCAATCACAGATTACTCTATGGTAGAAATTAAGCTGGGAAGCTACAGATATCAATAGAGAATGTGAGCAAACCTTTAAAACAACAAAACAGTTCTTTACAGAAAATCAACTGCACTTTTAATAATGCCTTAAAAATGTTTTCATTGTTTCAATTCAGCTATAGAAGCATTTTTCCATCAGGGTATACTCTTAAATTGCTACACTGGAGGAATAAAATAAACCTAAATGGAACATTTAAGCATAAGACTGGAAAAAGACCTTGTTTTGGGATCTTGCAACATACAGATTTTATTTTATGACTATCATATTGACTGCCAGATTGAGAAGAATGTTTGTTCAGGACCAAACCTGTCAGAGTTCAAGAAGTGTTTGGGTAATGCTCTCAGGCACGTGGTGTGACTCTTGGGGTGTCCTATGCAGGGCCAGGAGTTGGACCGGATGATCCTGATGGGTCCCTTCCAACTCAGCATATTCTGTGATTCTTTCCTTCTGTCTGAATCATAGTAGCTTTCCTGGTAAAAACACAAATATATATGAGAAAGAAGCAGGTTTATTTGTATAGTGCCTGGTAGTTTTAATTTCTCAATACAAATTCTATACACAAAGTATATATACTGCTTACTATTTCAGTCATCTTTCTGTTCTGTGAGACATGAATTGGAGTATTATTTTTTCTCAGTATGCTGAGGTATCATCTTAATGCAGTTTGTAAGGTTTTTAACTGTGAAAAGCTTTTGCAATTCAAGTTGACAGCGAACAAACTCTATAGCTATAATAGAAATTAGTTGTATGGCATAACGTATAGACAGCTGATTCTTTTTGATTATTGTTAATTGCAGCCATTACAGTAATAGGCTTTTATAGTGGAGGAACTGAAGGTTGCAAGTACACAATCAATAAATCTAAGGGAATGGATAATTTAGCTTGTGTTTCTACATTAATTGTATCTAAGAATGGAGGTGGAAATGTGAGTAGGTAAGCTGAAATTCACAATATTTCTAAATGCCCAGTTTTAAACAAGGATTTTAAGCATATGCAAAAGATTCAAGGTAGAATTCAGACAGTCAGCCTAGAACCACCTACTGTTTTCTTACAATGTTTCTCTATTACAATGCACTGTATATGTGACCTTGAAGGAGTACACACACATTTTACAGGACAATGAGGTAATTTCTCATGCCATGCACTGTTTAGGGTTTTGATTACATTTGGACTCAAAAGACAAGCATGACAGCTGCAGCACTAAATCCTTGAGCTAGGGTCTGTACTCCAAATTTTAACTATCACAACTACTGCTGACATGCAGTGGTAGTATTTTCTAGACTTCCCCATTTACCCACTGGCAGTAGAGAAAAAATGACTAAGTGTTTGTAAAGCTGGAAGCACGTTTGTGAAATTTGAATTGCTGCTTTGTTTCTTAGTCTACTAAGCGGACATCCTATCCTATAACCTTTTAATAATAATCATCCAGACTTCTCTGGCTTCTCAGTTCCTATACAGGATGAACATTGGACTTCTTTTGCCTTTAAGCCTCTCCCTAAAAGTTCTATGGATCAAATAATTAGAACTATAAACTTTGGACAGAAACGGACACATGTAAAGTCCAAATATATGCAGTTCTACTGATGTTTACATGGGAATAACCTTTTTATCCCACTTTTTCTCTGCATATGTGCTTTTGGTTGTATACATGCAGGCTCTCCTGGATTAGTCCTTATCTCTGTTGGTGACTTAGGCACTTCTAGCATGGGATTCTCCCTGGTTTCTCCTTGTTTTATCATCTTTATGTACCAGATACATGTCAGGTGCATTGTTAGAGCAAATGAGAACGTGTGGCATTTTGCATCAGTTGAGAAGTTTGAGGCTCTGTGGTGGTAGCTCATCACTGCAGCCCGGACCTACCGTATGGCTCCATATGGACATGGACTCATTTCTATGAGTCAGAATTGAGAACTGTCAGGTGGTGTGATACTGGTTCCTCCCTACCCTTGTTGACATCAATATTGTTGAATTCATAGAGCTGTAAGATTGGTTAGGCCAGAAGGGACCTCAGGAGATCTGTAGTCCAATATCGTGCTGAATTTTGTAGAGGAATGAGACAACTGGGGCATTGAACTAAGGGAGCTCTTATTATTGTAGTGCAAGACAAGACTAAGCAAAGCAGAGAGATTTCTGTGAAGAACAACTGATGATTCTACTTCAAAGCCAAACTAAACCATCAACTTGTATGTCAGGCTTTTGTTTTCCATAAGCTATAAAAAATATGTGATTATACCTGGTACTGTGTGAGTATAATTTTGTCCTTTCTGAGCTGACCTATAACTGCAATTCAGACTGTGGCAATTCATACCTGTAAAAACGTAAGTAAAACATAAGTAAAGCAAAATTTGCTTTGTGCTGTTTTTGTGCCGGCTGCCCAAGGTTTGGTGTAATAATCCAGCCCTTCTAGTGGCTTACCAGTGTCAAAAAATTGGTGTTTATTATGGAATGGGAAGCAGAGGTTCTGTTTCTCATATATCACCTCCTAGGTTCCCCAGGTCCTCAAGTGCTTCACTGGTAGTCCTGTGTACGTTCACCTTATGTAAGATTGGTGCATAGATTTAGCCATTTGTAAGCTTGGTGCTACTGAATGCAGAACAGTTTGTGCTTCAAGTTTGTCTCTTTGGTTGGACACTTCTTTTAGATGAACTGTTATAAGTCTTTCATTTCAGTCCTCTGTGTCCCTGTATGGTTTTTGCATTTCAAATACTGAACATTGAAGTCAAGTGAAGTCTACGTTGCTGCAATCTTCAGCTGTCCAAGTTTGACAGCCTTACCTCAAAGGAGATAGGGAGATGTTATGCTTTGCTTATTCTGAGGTGGTTTAAATGGTAGTCACAGTTTTCAAGTTTGATAGCTCTTCCTTCCATGCTGACTTTATACATGTGATCTGTTGTTCTTGGAGTGATAAGTGTGTTCATTGCTGGTTTGTCAATTGGTTTTTGTTGTTGGCATATTGGTAGTGGTGGTGGCTGCTGTAACTGGCGTGTGGAAATTAAGGTATTACCCACAATGCACTGAACTTACAAGCATCCAGAAACAGCAGTGGGATAAGAGTGAGTGGAAACAGAATGATTTCCAGGAGGCTGTACTTGTGCAGTCAGAGCAGCACTGACTAGAGGAGATTACGTCTCCTGTCTGAACCTGTTTGTGGGCAATTTCCTTTCCTTGCTGGACATCCAGGCCACCCATTATTAGTCAGGGACATTAATAAAGATTTTAGAACATATTTATTTGAGGCAAGACCCTTAATAGTGTCATTAGGACACTTAACAGTTGCCTTTCTGTTACATCACTGTTGTAGTCACTATTGACAGAAGACACCTAGTTTGTGCAAAGAATACACAGTGTGAAAGTTAGTATTTGGGCCCCCTTTTCAGAAATGGACAAAGATTGCAGAAGTTGTTGTGTTATATTATAAAATGTGACAAGTCTGCCCTCTGCCAAGTGTGAAAGAATTCCTCGCAGATTGGGAGTTTGGGAGCCAATATGTGAGAGAAGCTGTAGCTGTAACTGTCAGACCCTTCATGTCCGTGTGGTTTGGATGAATAGAGGTGAAAAATTAGAAAAGAATGAAGAAGATTTGGAGACCAGTGCATGCTGCTTGGATTACTACTAGGAAAAGTATAATATATTTCAAGAACGCAGCACTTCAGCCAAATCAAATTTTGCAAAACAAATCATGAGGAATGAAAACATCTTTGAGCTAAGTGCACAGGCAGAATGTAGAACATCGCAGAAACCAGATATAATTATTTTCTCTGAAGACTTGTGATGTCTAACCAATATGTGAAAATGTTCATATTTGTTATGTACAGTGCACGGGCATTAGAAGGACTTGGTAACCAATATGTTGCAGTCAATGCAATAAGTGCTGAATAGGACTATAAGGTAGTGCTTGAAGAGCTTACCCAAACTGAAGTATTCATGCAGCATGCATGCTTTTTATATTCATGTTTATATGGGAAATTCATTGGACAGAATCCCATATTCTACTTTCCTGCAGTGGTTACCTGTTTGCACAGCACAGGTAATCCCTTCAGACCTCACAAATCACATTGGCTTAGCAGAGTAGGAGGAGCCTCTCCAAAAGCTCAATTTTCTGAATGTGTCTCTGTGTGATGGTTCTATCCTTGAGTCAATAAGGAAAGCAGATCCTATTCCTTCACCTCTAATAGGAGAATGTGTCTCATTCTGTCCATATGTGCAAAGAGTCATTAGCCTTGCAAACTTCATGTATGGTATTAGGAAAAAAAGTAAATTGAGTGGTGTGGGTCTGTATTGTCAAGTAGAAAAGAACCGTTAAGAAGGTTTAATATGTTATTCTCAGTTGGTTTTAGCAAACTGTAAAGGACTCTGATTGAATGCTGGTATTGTTGAAAAATGTGTGACAATAATAAACCAAAATCCAACTATCTTCGCCTGTTTTAAAACTCTGTAAAAGTAAAGAGGGGAATGTCTTCTTGTGTGCACTGGGCTCCCCATGGCTCTTCACATTTCTTGGTCATCTCTGAGATGTCTGAAAGAGGATGCTGGTATCAGTAGTCTGAAGCGTGTTGATAGTTTAAGGTTTACCATACACAGGATGTATCTCTACTAGAAAATGTTTCACAGTACACAAATCTATGAAAGTGCGGATGGAACTGGGAATCCTTCTGTAGAATTGTTCCAATTTAATTACATATAGGTAAATGCTGTGAGTGCACCATGAGGACCAGCTGCTCCCTGCAGCTGGGAGCATGGGGGCCACACTAGGCAGCTGGACAGGGCCTGGCAGCCAGGGCGTGTTACACTGTCCCAGCTGGATGTTATGCCAGTGCTGTGTTTTCTATTTCAGAAAATTTCATTCATGATTTTATGATGCTGTTTCTACCACCACTCATGCTGCATGCTCTGTATGTCAGATTTAGCAATTGTGTGTCTGCAGAGTAAGTCAGTGCAGTAAACTGGTCCACGAGACAGGGCACCACACCCTACAATCAGCAGCTAAATTCTGTGTCACCTCTCTGAAACAATTCACCTACCTGTTGCACAGCTGATGGTGCTGATACAAAGAAAGGAAAGGAAATATGCAGTTGTCTTGGAACCACTGACTTGATTTCAACAGTCTGCTAACGATACTTAAAACACCAAATGACATTTAGAAAGTGTGCTTCTAACAGAGTTTAAAATTAAGCTAAAATTGAAATTGCCACTGGTTGCTCTCCCTTCTGTCCTGCCCAGCTTCTGTGCTATCCTTTGTCCTCCCATCTTTACGCTTGTCTCTAAGTGAGAGCCAGGGAGATGAACCATGTGGAAACTGCCTTTCATAAGATTGTCTATCCATACCAGCTCATGGCAGAATGACATGGGACACTGCTATGCAAGGATGAGGGCAGGAGTGTGTGAATGAATGCATGAACAAGAGGGAAGCAGCTCTGATTTTACAATGTAAACTATCACAAATTACATTCTGTGAAAGGTGGTGCTTGAGCCACGTGTCAAGTGGTGAGATATTCCTGGAACTACACATTTCCTTCGTATTTCTGGTCACTCATCTGCCACAGGCGTGACTATTTTGGATAAATTCATGGATAATTAATGACCCTAGTTTGTTCTATACTGCCTGGTTTAAGCTCGCTTCCTTGTGCATTGTGCTCTGTAGGAATTCCACTAGACATGCATGATCTGAGGGCCAGTGGTCTACAGCTGGTAATTAGTACCATTTAGCAGCTGCTAAGTAGGATAAAAGTCTATTATCCTTGAAGATCTCTAATACAAATCGTAATGAGTTGCTTACAAGGCTTCTAAACCAGCTGGCATAAACTTGCTCTGCATGGTGTGAGAGTTAAAACAGGGAGTGAGTCCTGCTTCATATGGAATATGAGTCAGCAGTACATTGATTTATGCCAATTAAGTAATGTTAGCATAAGATCAACATAAATGTTGTGTGAAACAGAGGGGTGTACAGTCTGTTCAGCTGAAAATTTGTGTTGTATGCAAATTCTTTAACTGTTACACTGGGGGAAAATGGGGGTATGACAGTGGTTTTCAAATTAAGGTACTGACCACCACAGAATGAGTTGTCTTGCTGATGTGTGTTTTAGTATTTATCGTTTAATGACTATGGGGCTGGAAAGTTGCAAATTCTGAAATAAATTTAACATATTGAGTAAAATATTGTAAAGATCTGAAACTTTTATTCAATTCTACAAACATTTGAATATACAATAAGGTGTTTCTGTAGCTGAAAGTTTGGCCTAAAAACTTACACTGGTAATTTAAAGAGCTTTCAAATTGAAACATATTTCTAAGGTGAGCCTAGTGGGGTGTGAGCTTTTGTAATAACTGACTGTAGCCTGATGATAAAGTTCTTGCTGGTTTTAGTCACCTTTTCCAGGATTTCCAGGAGAATGCACACATGGGAGACAGATAAAATACATGTACAAATTAAATAGCTGACGTAAATGCAAAGATGTTAACATTCCTCTTTTATAAATCTCATTAGCTAGTTGGAAGTAAAAGCTTTGAGAATAGCCATATTGATGTTTACTGTATGACTTTCCCCCGAGGCTAATTTTAGAGTGTTCAACTTAAGGTAAAGGTTAAAAAGCTTTGTTTTTATTGTAATTTTATCTCACTAACAGACACTCTGAATTCACTCAGGCCTGTGCTACCAGTTTTTGATGGCACAGCTATTCTGGTCTAGGAAGTAGCTATGCTGGTAAAACCCTGCTGTGCTATTAGCTGTAATGATAGAACCAGTACTTGTAGCTAAGCATGTGTTATTTTGTAAGGTGGTATTGAATCATTTTAGCAACAGCTCTGTTATGTACGCAGGTCGTAGTTACTGTGAGATAAAATCACAGCTTTTTTAACAACTAAGACAGACCTTAATACAACAGTTCTCTCCCTCTGGCCTGGCCAAAGCTCTAACTGGTAGAGTTAGTTCAAAACGGGAGAAAAACAGGGGATCACCATCCTTGCTTTGTGAAGCTGAGTGTGCCCCTTGCAGTAAAGTCTTTGGGCCATAAAACTGAATAGCTGTGTGCAATCTTCTCTAAATTACTGTGGTTTACACCAGGGTTTTTCTACATCCCTCTAGATATTGTCAGTGCATGTATTTGCAAATGTAAATTAGAGTCCTTTTATTTGAAAAAGTATAAAGTAGGAGGGAGTTGGACACTGAACTGAAAATGAAACAAAATAAGACTTTGGAAATAAAGGTCCTGGGATGGGGGCCGGGGAGGGGGGGGGGAGCTGGCGGGGAGAAAGGGGAGAGCGAGAGAGAGAGCGATTGTATAATCTCATGTAGCTGTTGTTAGGTAAGGTGACCCAGTAAGTGCTAAGTCTTACTTATCTGAAATTATTTTAGTGTCTACACTGCTCTTCCATGTGAGTATCTGTCCTGTCAGTATCTTACCTTGTTGAAAACAGATGCTTTGCCTGCCATATCACAACTTAACTGCTGCCCAGTGTGTAAGGAGGTAGGTTAATTTGTATCAAACTCCTTAGGCACTGTGAAAGACACACACTAGGATTTTTTAGGCCATGAGATTTGTGGCCTTACTATGCTCCAGTGGAGACACAGACTGCATTACATTTAATGTATATAGACATGAGAAAGGGCCAATTTGGTGAAGTTTTAAATTTAGCAGCTCTTGAATAACTGTAGTCCTTAAACTCAATAATTATTCTGGCCATGTCTACAGTGGTAGAAATGTCTGCCCGAGGCGGAACTGTGACTCTCCTTGCAGATCTCACTGGAGTTTGTCTTAATGTCTCTGTGGCCCAGAGACATAACCATTACTTTCTATATGGCTTTCCAGTTCAAGGTATTTCAGATAATAGGAGGGCTGTTCCCCCAACCTCCAGAGTGAAAGCACATTGGCAGGAAGCTGTGAGGGTTGGTGAATGCCTAGGCATGGACGTATAATAGTTGATGATGCACAACCTGGTAGGAAAGCAGCAAAGAACCTCAGCCCAGCCAGAAAGAAAGGGACTATCTTATCTTAAGCTTACCTGTGCTCCCATAATGGAGTGATTGAGCCCCTCCAGCCATTTCCAAGGCTGGGTTTTCACTGATTTCTCCACAAAGAGAGCATGGGGAAGAACTACCGTATATTTTGATCTACCAGCATTAAAGCTGGGAAAGATGTTGATTTGGGCTGTGGGACTACCTCTGCCAGTCTGTTTCATTGGTGGCTTGGTTTGTTTCTTTTAAAGGTAGTGTTGTGTTGAATGGAGCACAGGAATCAGCCTGACATTTCACATCATGCTTTTAAATGCAGAAGTGAATCAATGACCCAGTTGCTTTGAGGTCATGGTAATATTATTCCTGGCTGCCTGAAAAAAATTACAAACTGTTATGGGTTTAAGGTTGCAGAATTTTCTCTTTCCCTCACCCGCCTGGACTGGGAGTGAAGCCTGGAGCGGAGGG
>JAWWEU010000001.1:95610659-95667367 GCA_035583155.1 Acropternis orthonyx | reverse complement strand
ACGGTTGAAGAGGAGACAGAGGGTGATTCCTCTGAGGTGCAGGGTTGGTAGATGAAAGAAAAATTCCAAGATTTTAATCCCATAACAGTAAGTTTATGCCCAAACTACTTCCAGCTGTTGGTGAAAAGTGGTGGCTATTCCAATCTCCTTAATCACCTGTTACCCAGTACCACATTCCCAGATTCTTGATCTAACTGGAAAACTAATCTTAGCCTTGTGTCAAGTGACAAAAACATGCAACCTTGGACAGGAGGAGAATGGGATACACCATTCCAGGATCAGCATCATTTTAGCTAGGCTTCTGTGTCAGTATGTCATGCTTCTGTACATAATGAACAAGTAAAGCCTTCCAGCTGGAGTTATTCCTGCTAGACTAAAAGAACAAAAATAGATGTTAACAGGAACAAAGTTCAAGCTAGCTGGTATCTACTCCCCAGAAAAACAATTAATAGACACATACACTGGTACTCTATATACAGCACAGTAGAAGGTCAACTGTTAGGTTTTACATATGTTGGATACCTTTCTTTTTGTCTATTCTGTTCCTACTAAAACTGAGTTTGCTGTGAATGCAACATTGCCCAGCTCCTAAGTTTCTGTTACTATTAGTAGCTGATCTCTAGTGAGTTGCTGATAGCCCTGGGCCCTCTGAATTCACCTTTCAGGCTCTGCTGTCACTTCAGATCAGTACTCCTTTTGTCTACAGCATATAAAGTCGTAGATAGTTCCATATGCCAGGGTAGCTGGATTATATTCAACATAGCACAGTGTAAGTACTGGTTACTGCCATGTATATCAAACTTCTTAACACATTACATGCCACAGTTATACAAAGCTGAACAAAACTAAAATGTGTCAGGTAGTTGTCTTGTCATCACCAAGTTGCTGTAACAGCTAAAAGAGTTAAAATAAAGCTCCAAGCAAGCCAAGACAAGCTCAGTAAACATACACTTTACAGCCCTAGTTCCACATGCAAAGTTAGTACAAGACGTGTGGATGGTAACAGGCACAGCAATAATGACTTTACTGCATTATAAGGCTACACAATAAGTTGTAATCTAGTCAATAAAATCAATGGAATGTGGAAAGCTATTCAGCTCACTGGAATAATTTAGTTAAAATTGTATCATCAAGCATATGTAGAAAGCTATGTTGATTATTACCTTTCTTTACTACTGAGACTTCAATGCTTTCAAATGCTTTCTAAAACACCTCTATTAGATATGAAATCAGATATGAAATTCTGTTGTAAGTAGTCAATAATTTTTGTGTCAAATCTAAAAGATGGACGTGTTTATAGACACAAAGGAAGGGCTTGAGAGTTTGCCAAAAATTTTACTTTTTTTTTTTTTAAAGTAAATACCAGCTTCCTGACATTTCGGTAGCATTACTTGAATATAGTTTTCTATTATTTTCTGTCCATATTAGGGCAATTCATCCCAAATTGCTGGCAATAGCTAGAGTAATTCTATCAAAAAGAAAATACGAACTTAAGGTGAAGGTTTTCCTACTGACTAGTAAAGTCTTAAGTAAATGACCTAAGTGAGTTGCATAGTATGGAAGGGGATTTTGTTTCTGTGTTCTTCTTTTCTTTTTTTTTTTCTTTTTTTTTCTTTTTTTTTCTTTTTTTTGGTGCTTTGCAGAGGGGATGAATTCAAGGAAAGAGGAAGTTTTTGTACATATTTTTATACACAGAGGAATGTAGCACATTAATCTGATTCAGACCAAAGACTCTTGCCCAGCTGAAAAGTGAATTTTCATCTCTTACCCTGGTAGTCTTTATGATGAGATTTTCCTGAAGCACTGATCAAGCCATGTCTAATAATGAGGAAAAGTACACCAGACAAAGAAAAGAACTACTGAGCTAATATTTTTGTATTTGGCTCAATAATTTGTTTATGGTCACAATTCTTTAATATTCTACTTTAAGATCATGGTTTAATTACTAATTCTGTCAGCTGTAATCTTGGTCTGCATTTCTGCTGGTGGGAAAAAAAATCAAGGCAAAACCATTAATTCTTACGGATTTCGATCTTGGATCTAGAAATGGTCATTTTTTGCTTTCAACAGCAAGGAGTTGTTAAATGGATCTGGAAAGGCATTACTTCATTTTTTATAGCTTCTCTATAGGAACCAAGTCTTTGGGGGATAGATGAGAGGAAAAGATTCAATAAATTGCCCATATTTTTTTATACCTGAGTAACCAGAGTTTCTTTTTGTCACTTGGTTACTATTTTAGGCTTCAGATGAAATTATCGTGGAATACACTTAGAAATGCAGTTTCCCAACCCACTGACCATCCCACGTGTCCTTCTCCTGCCAAAAGAGAGATGTCTTCATCCTCTGTAGCTGCTCTAGAATGACCTACCAAAAAGCTACTTTTGGTGATCCCAAGGTTCTTTATGATTGATTTAATCTCAAGTACCCAAAAAGAAATTCCATATTTTATTTTTCCTGCTGTTATTTTGTTATTAGAGTCAGTTCCCAGATACAGAAGTAGCCAGAGGTAAAGGGTGTGTGAGTCCCTTTGTGAACAGGGGAAAGGAACAGACTCTTTTGGTCAACTCATTAATTGTCTTATCCTGTCTTGTAGAAACACAGGCTGAGGATGTTAACTTCATTGACAGCCTTAGTCAATGTAAGATTTCTGCCACCAAACCATAGTGTGCTTGCTCTGCCTCCACATGATATATGCCTTTGTATCCTCTGGTGCTTAAGGAGGTATTCAGTGAGCCACACTGAGAGGGCCAAAAAATAACCCTGCAGTAGAAAGAAGAAAGAAAATAAACAGGGAAAAAAAAAAGAAAACAAACAGGGGGGGAGAGCTGGCACAAGGGAAGAGTGGGCATGCAGTGGAGCACATGACTTCTCCCTTTTGACAACAGTACAGCCTGTGGGAATACACTATGAAGATGGCATTTTTGAGTAATTATATACTCTCACAATGTCATCAGTTAAAGCCTTCTTGAGAACAGAATGATTTCTGAAAATCACACTTTAAAGGACTATCTACCTTAGTTCCCATATTTGCAAATGAGACTCTCATTGCAGGTGGAATCAAGCCATAGTTCACATATTTAACCTACATACAGAGTCCATGAGAAAGAATGCTACATAACAACACCATATTAGGTGTCTGAGAATCTAAAATGGGTGGATTTCTTTTCCCCTGAAAAACAGGGATGGAGGAAGGGGAACAATTTGGAGCATTAATTTGTTCAGGTGAAATCCTGGTGGGATTGGGAGAATGAAATTACTTTCAGAGCTTTAAGAAATGTTCTGTGCTATGGAATTAATATTTTCTGCCCTACTAAAGAAATGGCATGACATAGGAACATTGAAAATGTTAACTCTTGAGGATGATGTAGTTGCACACCTTTTTAAGGAAGGAAGGATTTACTTGAAGGTAGAGGAAGCATCTCCACATATGGCCGGTAATTTAGGTATTAACCTAAGGAAGGAACTTAGTTCTGAAGTTTTACTTTTAATCATCTCTCTCTGGCTGAGGACAATTGTATGTTTTATTGTGAGATTTGTGAATCCGAGAGCAGAAAGAAATGCTTTGCTTCTTGGTGTTCATCTATTTGTCCCAAAGTTACGAAATTTTGTAAATAGTTTTCTCTACTGTCCCACTCTGGTTCAGCGCTTTTCATGTTACTTAGCAGGTGTACAGTTTCTGATACTCCATGTTACCTAATTTTCCAATTCCACTTTTGGTGAACATGCTAGACACAGCAGGGACTTCTGATAGGGATTAACTTTCAAAGTGGCATTTGCCAGAACACAGAAGTCTTTTACAGTTATGTAAATGAAATGTTGCAAAGCCTTTGGTGAGGAAAAATAAGTAACATGGAACTATTCACAAAGTATGGATTTATACAGTGCTTTGGATTGATCTTTGATTTTCAAAGCTTATGAAAGAGCAAAACATCACATGAATTTGTCTAACTATTGTAAATATTTGTCCATTATACCAGTGTGTTTACTATGTAAAGTGTTTAGCAATGAGATGCCAAATGTTTCACTTTAATTGTACAGGCTTGCAACCATTTAGCCAAATATTCTTTCTTAGGCTGAATATTTCTAGGGCACCTGGTCAAAAATAATTCAGCACATTCAGAAAACATTGATTGTATTAGTTGACAGTCTTTGAATAAAAGAACCTGACCCCTTTCAAATAGGTCAACTGAGTGTCTGAATGCTCTAAGAAGTTTAAATATGCATTGAAATGGAGTTGCAAGATATTCTTGAGAAAAAGAAAACATACAAAAAATGCATAGATATGGAGAAGATTGTGTTCATGAGTCTCTTGATGGATTAATAGAAGTTAGAAGGGCCTTGAGACAAATTTGTGGCCCTCCTGCTGGACAGACACCGGTGGAATAGATTTCTGGGGTATTAACTACTTAAAATTTCTTTGCAGTTGTTTGCACAAGTCCATACATAATCTTAATGAGGAATTCAAATCAAGATTTCCAGATGATGGAGGCAGAACCAGCTGTGCTCCTACTCAGGAAATATTATTGACAGTTATTCTCATGGAGAGAGGCCTTTTAAAAGGGTTCTTCATGCCAGTTTAGTGAAGACAGGGCTGCAGTGCTGGTGTGAATTCCCCTGATAATGTCTGGCATGGTTACTGTGAAATTCTGTTCAAGGACTGAACACTGTTACCATGAGTTAGTCAACGCTTTGATTTAGAATGAAAAGGTTATAAAGGCAATAAAGACCATGGGGAAAAAGTGCTGAATTTTCACTCTTGAGTGAGCACCAATATGAAAGGTTGTGGTTTTGCTTGTGCTTTTAAGCCTGTTTTCATTTCAAAAGGATTTGATACATGTAACTGGGAGTGGATTTTGACTCCAAGTCTCGTTTTAAAAATTATGCTGCATCAGTGATCTGACAGTTCATTGGGAAGGTTAAATTGAGTGCAAATCATTTAGCTTTGGTATGATGATTAATTTCAAATGATATCAGTTATGAATATTAGTTTCAAGTATTTACTGAAAAAAACAGCATATCTCATGGGAACTCTATCAAGTAAAATAAAACCAGCTGACTGTAATTTTGCTCCCAAATGAATTAATCAGGTGATTGTGACGTTGACACAGGGTCTTTCCACCAGCTCTTCCCTTCCCTCTCCTATGTACAAAATTGATGTGCTTATCTGTACACTTTCAAAGTCCTTGATACTGTTCATATTTACTATTCATTATCGAAGGTTCTTTGCTTACAGGTGTCACTATAAAAACAGGTGATATGGTAAATGCTGACATGATAGTCTTGCAAATATTATATGAGAGGTTTGCATGTATTATTAAATCCCCTAATGAAGATGATGAAGAATCAGCCTATTAACAGTTCAAAATTAGGTGTATTGCTGGTATATTAGGTATATTAATTCTTATTCCTCTTTTCTTTGATGTTTCAGTACTACGGCTGTTGAAGGATGGTGCTGACCCTCATATGCTTGTTTCCTCAGGAGGCTCCTTGCTCCATCTGGTGAGAGTGATTGAAGATTAGTGTTAGTGACTGTGGATAAATATGGTGGGATAGTGAGCAGCAGATTTGGCATATTAACAAAAAAGAAAGGCTTAGCAATATTTTTTTGTCTACGCTGACCTCTGCTGTAGTTATGATTGCATCCAGCTATGCTTTTTAAGTAAATGGTTGTTTTCAAATTACTTGCAAGAGAAATGGTAGCTAACAAAGGAGAATGAAATGTTTTATTTATAAATTATCTGTTCACTAAGAAAGAACAAAGGAAATTTTGCTTGATTCCAAGTACAGAATTATATGGTTCGAAGATGTACAGGTCCTGTATGAAAACATATCATGTAACATTTTTCCTGTTGTTTTTGTGCATATTTTCTTGCACTGGTTTGCTACATGTGGATATTTAACACATTATCTGCATTTAGTTCATCATTATTTGCATAGCAATTTGGATTAAGTAACAGAAAGATAAAAACTAAACAATTTGTATAAAATGACCAAAAGAAAAGCAAGAGGTAAGGGCATGTGGAGGAAAGAATGACAGACAGACAAAAATAAAATACCACAGAAGTTGAATTTTGACTTTGTTGAAGCCAATGGCAAAACTCATAATTATTAAGTCTTATGATCCTTTTCTTTGGTCTGTGATGCTTCAGTTACAGACATGCTGTCTATTCAATGTAAAACTATTTTAAAACATCCAACTTTGTTGCACAATGTGGCTAAAATAAATGTGATTTAGCAAATACAAGGGTGTAACAGATCTAGTGAAAAGTCTTCTGGCAGAGTGTTTAATTTTAGAAAAGTTGGATTTAGTTTCTCATCATATATACATAAAATAAAGTAATTTATTAATGGAAAAAAGCTCCTATAATATTACTGGACTCCAATACACCTTGCTCTTTCAAGATTCAGCATTTCCTTTATGTAATTAATCTGTATTTACCATCTTCCATGACCATGCTATTTACCAAGGACTATAGGAAATAGAGGCCTAGGTAAGGGGAGAGTGTGGCATTGGTTTGGAACAGAGAAAATGTTAATTCTCTTTTCTCTCCTCCAACTGTTGACCTGCTGCAAAGGTACTCAATCACTCTTTAAAAATGCAGTCCATATGAGATACTGTCTGTGGGATTCCCAAAACAGAGGCTTCCCAAATCTTATCCTCCACTGGAAGACCTAAAAGTCAATCTTTACCTTCAGTGTGGATGATGTGACATCAGTCTCAGGCAATGTAAAACAGAAAAATCCATCTTCAGGTGTTTTAGATTGTGTTGTCTAGTTTACCTGATGCACACTTTTTTAACGGCAGATGAAATTTGCAGCTGAACTGTACTTTTTTAGGTTTCTTGATCTGCTTCACTCCCCAATTCACTGTCACAAGCAGAATCTCTCAACTGGTGCCTGCTGCTTCACAGGCACACATATGCTTCCAAAGAAATGAAGGAAAACTTTCTGCAGTAAGATATTTGCAGTAAAGAGCTATGTGTAACCTGTTGCCTCAGTTTAGTCAGAGTTACTTGTAAGTACTCATATTTCATTTACAGGAAAATTCTGGTCCTGTTGAAGACAGAGGCAACCCTAATTTCAGTGAAATTTGAATTTGACCCTGATATGGGAGCAGTACAGACAGGAGGGGAGAGTCATGATGCAGGGAAACAGATAAATCAAGTTTATTTCCCTGCAAGAATTGAAAATAGCAATTTAGCATGCATCTATGTTATATTCTCAAGGCCCACTCAGATCCATTCTAAGTACTAGTTTTACCACTATGATTCTATATAAGCTGCTTTGTCCAAAGGGGAGCTTAACAGTGTTTATTCCTTCCACTTGTAAGCTAAATGTTTTGGGGTTTTTTTGCCAGAATGAATGGAAAATATATTTATCTCCACATTTTCCTTAAAATTTGATTAATTATATAATTAATTATATCATTGCTTTTTCTATTTCTGCTAACTTCTGAAATGAGATATATTTCTGAAAAAAATCAAATGTGATGCTTCATAAAGATTCTGTTGCCATGCCTGTATCCTGATATGGTTGAATCTCAGGGAAGCCATGGGAGCTTCAAAGGTATTCAGTGAACTCTCTTTAGATTCCATGAGAGAAGAAGTATAAGAAGAGAGTACTTGCCTGAGCTGCCCATTCAGTGGGAAGCACATACATGTGTGTGTGTGTATGGCCAGACTTCACCAACAAAGGTTTTGGGAAGGGCTCTCCCCACGTGGATGTGCCCTTCCAGCCTGCACAGTGAATTTTTTAGGTGAGGCACAGCGTGCGCAGAACTGGCCCCACCATTTAAGTCCTAAGGTCCGTTTGCCACGGCCGAGCGAGCTTGGACAGTGACAGTGAAATCCTTGGGACTGTCTACAGCACCGGGTACTAACCGGGGCTGACCCTGCTGAGCATCCGAGATCTGACAGGATCGGATGGCAGGGAGGCATTTAACTGCCCAGGGGACGGTCCCCACTGAGACTCAAACTCGGGCCCTTGGGATTCAGAGTCCGGAGTGCTCTCCTGTACGCCACAAGACCGCCCCTGAAGCACATAGCATCATACCAATTCACACAGGCAATCACCCACCCCCTCCCTAATAAATAAGTATATGCATACTGATTTTTTTTATGGAATTTCAAACTGGTCCAATTGTTTCACAAAATCCATCGAACAAGAATCAAGGGGCAGCAACAAATCTAAGCTGTTTTCAAACTGGTGAATAATCACTGAAAGGCTCTGTGTCTATTATAGATACACAAAATGGCTCAGTGATATTTGTCATCTCTCGAAATTTGTGGTTTTGGTTTTTTTTTTTTTTTTGCTTAACAATGCTTTGAAAATATTATTTGTATTAGATTATGTTGATCTCTCTTATAAAATATCTCTGATGTGTTAAAAATTGGGCATAGAACAGCTCAATATTGGTTATAATGATACAATGAATCAAAGTGATGCAACAAAACAAAACTGTTGCTAGAGGTGCCAGATAAGTTGCAAGCTAAAGGAAATACATCAGAATTTAATTTGTGTTCTGTAATTTACTGGTCAGTATGTTTGGAAATCATTTAAGGAAGAACTGCTTTTTATCCTGATGCAGTTTAAATGTCATCTTCTGAATTATTGATATTTATGATATTTATGATCACAATAGTACATGCAGCTCCTACATTCAGCAATTCCAAAAGAAATAAGTTGGCCAAAATTGTATGAGGTAAAGCAGGATAGAAAGGAGTCCCTGACAGATTTTTGAATAGGTTAAAGGAGGCTGCATGCAAGTATACAACTTTGGACCCTGAATCAGAGAAAGGAAAGTCATAGTTGATCTCTCTGTTTACAGGCCAGTCTACAGATGATACAAGGATAAAGCTGCAAAAGGCAGCTGAGAGAAAAGATCTGGGTAAACTACTGAACATAGCCTGGATGGCATATAGGAATAGGGATCAGAAAGGTAGAGTGAAAATGATGGCAGTGGTAGCAGATGGATGTCATGAATGTAATGAATGCTTGCATAGTAAGAGGGTTGGTTGGAGATAAGTATGCAGAAGGGGCACCCCTGCCCCACTGGGTCATAATCAGTCAAATCTAGTTACATACTTTTCTTTCCTCCCCATTTCCTTCAGTATTCTGGCTTCCATACCATACTAATGCAGATCAGCAAACTGGATGCTGGCCTATGGTTTCACATGTGATAGACATAACCCAGTTATTTAACCCTCACTTGCAAATTATCTGTGGATTTAACTCTATTTGTACGGTCAATGAACATGTGTGCTTTTTGAGACCAGGAAATGTTTCAACATTGGAAGAGGCGTAGATATTAAAGATAGTATTCAAATCATCAAAGTATCTAATACAGAAAATAAGTCTCCCTATAACCTCTCTTCAGTGGGGAAAGAGAGAGGATCCTTCTCTAAAGAGTTACTCATATTGTATGTTAGGCCAGAGTTAGGATCTTAACTGAGGTGCCCTGGTTGTCTTTTAAAGTATTATCCATAACCTTATGCATAAGAAGTTGCAGATGTGACAGGAGTAAGGTCAAAACAATGTCTAAGCCAGTTTCTTCTTCTCTACCAGAATTAGTGACCATGACCTCCATCATCATCATCACACACACACACCCCACCCACAGTCTCTCTCAACACATCCTTAGTGTGCAGAATATTTATTTGTCAAAGAGACTTGAAGAGGAGTCAGTGTAGTTGGCAGATTGGAAGTAGAAGTGGGCGTGTAGATGTATTATTGCTATGAACTGCGTAAAAGGCAGAAGTTAATGTACATGTGGACATATGTACATGTGGGTGTACATATCCTTAGATGCCACTGCTTATCATGCACTGATGCCTGTGTACTGATTTGGAATGACAATATTGAACAGAAAAAAATCCTTACCTGTATTGTAGATTAAGCAGATTTCATATAGTGCTTTTTCACAGGAAATAAAGGGTTCTGTGGATCATGCATATGAAACTGGTAGTCTCCACACAATTATTTCTATAGATTCCTCAGCTGTTGTTCCCTAAAAACACAGCAATTCAACTATAATGCATCATCTGCTGAATTTAAATACCATGTAATAAATTCACTTGTACACTGAGGAAAACACCATCCCTAATCTGTTCTTTTTTCTTCTAGTGTGCTCGCTATGATAATGCATTTGCTGCAGAAATTCTAATTGACAGAGGAGTAAATGTAAATCATCAAGATGAGGATTTTTGGACATCAATGCATGTAGCCTGTGCCTGTGATAATCCTGATATTGTCCTGCTACTGCTACTAGTAAGTAAAGCAATCCAATGCATTGTTTGCTTGAAAAGGAGACAGAATGTAATGCCCTAAGGTCTGAAACTGTTGTATGAATGCAACATATTACTACTAATCATATCAGTGAAAGCATATATTGTGTTTGCTTTTTCTTTGGTGCTCAGGATTTTTAGAAGGCATTTTTAGGCCTTCAGTGAGAATAAATTGTAAACATCAATGTCAAGTATCTCCTATCTCTTCCCTGTGGTCAGGAGCTTATATCGCTGATAAGCACTCAGTCCCAAACGGGAATTCAAGTAATTTCTTTTCTTCCTGTCCCTTTCTGTTAAGGGCTGAGTTCTCAGACAAGCTTATAAAAACCTCCTTCTGAAAAGCAAATATTCATTCAATTACACTGTGTTCATAAAACAAGTATTTGTGGACATGGTCAAAATGAGGCAAATTTAATATTTATCTAAACAACTTTGTCTTTTGAAAGCTCGCTTTACTTAGTATATTAATAGATATGGCATTCAGCCCTTGTGGAGAACAGCAGTGTGCCCAGGTGGCCAAGAAGTCCAATGGCATCCTGGCTTGTTTCAGGGATAGCGTGGTCAGCAGGACTATGGCAGTGATCATCCCCCTGTATTCAGCCCTAGTGAGGCTGCACTTCAAGTCCTGTGTTCAGTTTCGGACCCCTTACTACAGGAAAGACACTGAGGTGCTGGAGCTTGCCCAGAGAAGGGCAGTGGAGCTCGTGAATGGTCTGAAGCACAAGTCTTATGAGAAGCAGCAGAAGGGGCAGAGAGTGTTTAGGCTGGAGAAAAACAGACTCAGCAAAGACCTGAAAAGAGGTTGTAGTGATGTGGGGGTTGGTCTCTTCTCCCAGGTAGCAAGCAGCAGGACAAGAGGAAATGGCCTCAAGTTGTGCCAGGGGAGGTACAGATGAGATATTAGGGGAAAATTTCTTTACCGAAAGGGTAGGCAGCGCTGGAACAGTCTGATCATGGAATTGGTGGAGTCAACAGCCCTGGAACTATTTCAAAGGTGTGTAAATGTGGCACACAGGGACATGGTCTACTGGTGGACTTGCAGTGCTGGATTGACAGTTGGACTCAATGATCTTAAAGGTCTTTTCCAAGCTAATTGATTCTGTGATTCTGTTTTGTGCTTCCATTCCTAGGATCATAACCTCTAGTTTAATGCAATGGTAATAATGCAGCTGTTTTTTGCAGTTCATTTAATATTGCTCTTTAAAACACTAGTGCAGAAAGAGTCCACAGTCTGACTTAAAGTTTTTTAATCTATTTAGATAATTTTAAAATTTGTAAGTTTTAAGTAGGTCATTGCAAGTAGCTCAGCATATTTTATCATATTTATAATTGTATTTCAATATTACAAATAAAGGGAAGGGAGAAATATTTTTAAACTGCTTGATAGTAACTTCCATGAAATCACTTTGGGAGATTGTCTAGTCCATTCCCCTTGCTCAGACAAGAGGTAGCTACTGCAGATTGTCCAGGAGGAAATCTTCAAGGATGGAAAATCCACAAAACTTTTTATTAGGTTTAAACAGAATCTTGTGCTTTAATTTGTACCTATTGCATTTTGTCCTGTCACTGAGCTCCACCAAAGGGAGCCTGGCTTCATCTTCTTTACTCCTTCCATCGGGAATTCATTTGCACATTTTCGGAAGTCTTGCCAGAGCCTTCTTTCAAGCCTGAAGAGTCCCACGTCCCTCAGCCTCTTCTTGTATGACAGATGCTCCAGTCCCTTCATCATCTTTGTAGCTCCTTTGCAGGACTCACTCCAGTATGTCCATATATCTTTTTTACTGGGGAGCCTGCAACTGGAGCCTCACGAGTGGTGGGCTCTCACCAGTGCCTAGGCCTGTTGACAGTGCAGTCCAAGAAATCTATGGCCCTCTTTGAAGCAAGAGCACATTATTGGCTCATGCTCAACTTGTTGTCTGCCAGGTCATAGTCCCAGAAATATTTTGTGTGGAAAGTCATCTAGCTAGTAAATAAGAAATCCTAAAGAAAAGAGTATAACCTGGCAACCAGGGACTATTTGTGTCCAGCTGTCACATTGTACAGGCTGAGTCTTTACTGCACTAGACAAGATCTCTTCCATGATTTATGCCTTTAGTGCCTATAATTTTCCCAGTTCCATTTGATTAATAGTATAAATGTAGCCTTTGTTGTGCTGGGAATGTAATCTTCTTGTATTTTCAATTGCAACTATAATTAGATCCAGTAGATGTGCAATGCAATGTGTATAAATCTTGATAGAAGTATCCCATTCTAAACATTGTCACTGTTCTTGGCAAATAAAGGATAAAATTTCCAGAAGGTGATGTTTTAGCTCTTGTATTACCTTGTTCTGTCCAGCATATACACTTCTGAAGCCTGTGTATCCTTTGTATTCTGTGTGGACTCATAAGCTGATAAACAAATCAGAACAGAGCAGCTCACTTATAAAAAACTCTTGTATTATGGAAAACTCTTCTAATGTGGGGAATTTTTGAGAAATTCTGAATGTGGTGCTGTTGTTGACGTTAATAGGAACAGTTGAGGTTATACAGGGTACTTGTAAAGTTTTCCCTGCCTGTTTTTGCAAGAAGCCCGATGTATTAAACCCCCAAGTATTTCTATACAGGCTTATATCCAAAATAATTTTTCAGTGCCCATCATTTGAATGTTGTTTGATTTGGTCCCTGTTTGTTACAAGCTGTCTTTATCTGAAACTTCTAAGTATCTTCTGATAACTTGCTATAAATAGGTCACCTAATATATTAAAATTTCAACATTCAGGGATACATCCATCTGGATTTTTTTGCAGATAAACTTTGACTTGTCCATATTACTTGCAATAAATTCTGGTAAATTTCCACACATTTTAGGTGTTCAACACCTTTAAAGGCACAATTTCTTGACTAGATTAATAACTTTATATTCTCCCTTCTGGAGTCAGAATAAAGATAAGGGAAATATTCTTAGGTAAACAATAGTTTTTGAACCATGACATTAGTGTTCTCTTTAATAGCTTTTGACAAAGTGAAGATGAAAATTGAGGTTGGAGGGACCTATTTTTCACAATTCTGAAATGTCTTTGCATGAGCAATTCATATTAGAAATTACTTTGCCTTGAGGTTAGAGTGTTTCATGGACCATGTCTAATGTGTAGCGTGAGTCTCAATAATGCCAATATGAGCTACAGGCAGCATCTGTTATGCCAGTTTTTTTCACTGGAAGGAAAAATAACACACCTTGTACCCTCAGGAATTACTTTTAGATAAATATTTCTTCTGGACTGACTTTACAACACAGGCAATACCGTATTTTCTGTTTTAAAGATGTGAGCTAAAAGTAACAGCACAGTTCTTTAATTGAGACCTGTTCAAATTCTAATTCCTGGAAAACTGTCATAGAAGCCAGTGGAGATTTCCTCAGTGAGGTCTTCAGAACGTTTTCTGACTATTAATGAAGACTCACTTAAACATACCCAGCTTCTCATTTTATCCCACTTCTGGTGGTCTTCATGTTTCTCTGACTGAGACAAGATAGTGACTTGTCATTCATCAGCTTAGCTGTAGTAACTCACAGTCTCTGTCCTCTGGTGGATAGCAAAGACAAAAGTAAAACTTGTTCACTTCAAGCTGGAAGGGACTATAGCTGTTTGTAATGTACATAATACACTGTTGTGTTCTGTTGGAAGGCTATTGGAATTGTAATCACTGTTTTTGAAATAGATGCAGAATGAAATGCTTTAAGCTACTTCTATCCATCATTTCCAACATTTTACCCTAGGTGGTACAGCTTTCCAGGGACATATTTATATCTTCTCAGTTGTGTAGCCATCAGGAAGGGGAGGGGGAGCACTGGACGGTACAACCAGGAAATATATCCCATGTCTGCTAAGTAGTCGGTCAATGAAGAACTTGCCCCCAAGGCAGCTTCTAGCACAAAAGGAAATGTAGAAATGAAAAGTGATCCACAGAGGTCTGGTTACCATACATGCAGATGAGGTAGTAAAGGTCAGATTCATCAGTCACTGCTTGACCGCATCAGCTTTGGGTGTTTTCCCTGTGGGATACAGGGGACTGCTTTCTTAGGTGTTATATGAAGAAGGCTCCTGTGGCAGGTTGAAGAGAATGCTGAAGTGCCTTTCATTTAAAAACAGATGCATTTGTGACCACATGTAATCTCCAAGAGAGTATGAAAAGAACCAGATTTATTGGAACTATCGGCTCTGTTTTACCTCACTGCCTTTTGAAGGCTCAGGACTGGATGCACTGACAAGAAGTTGTGTTCGGGTGGGGTGTTGTCTTTTTGCTTACTTTGGGGCACATTGCAACATTGCGTGTTACATTAATTTCCTGCAGTTGGTACCATATTGAATTGAAACACTAGCTAAGATTTGTAGCTTAATATCCAATGTGCTTTGTCCTATCCTACCAGAGTTACAGAATATCCAATCACCAGTACTTGGTACTGCTCCCACTTTGTTAGCTGGTGAAAAGTGTTTAAACCTGTCATTCTCTGTTTTGGTTGCTGCAGCTTTAAACGGGTACCCATCACTTGCAGTCTGATTGTTCCTCCACAATAGACAATTTCGAGCTTTAAATAACTCTAATTAATACATAAAAGTGGGTAACCTTCACTTTACTTGTGTACTGTTCACACTACCTTCTTGTCATGGCAGCTCAGCCCTACATAGTCTCTCATTCACTCCTCCCACATCAGGATGGGGGAAAAAATCAGAAGGGTATAAGGAAGAAAACACCTGTGTTGAGATAAAGACAGTTTAAAAGAGAAAACTTGTGAGCTAAGACAGGTTAATACATAAAGCAAAACTGCACGAATAAGCAAAACTGCACAAATAAGCAAAATAAAGGAAGAAATTTATTCACAACATTTATTTCAACACATCTTCAGGGAAGCTGGGCTCCATCACATGTAACAGTGACTTGGGAAGAGAAATGGCATCACTCTGAGCAACGCCCTTCCTCCTTCTTCCCCAGCTTTATATGCTAAGCATGACACCATATGGTGTGGGATATCCCACTGGTCAGCTGTCCCAGCTGTGTCCCCTGCTAGTTCCTTGTGCACCACCAGCCCTGAAGCTGGTGGGGGTTGAGGCAGAAAAGGCCTTGACACTGTTTAGGCACTGCTCAGCAATAGCTAAGTCATCCCTGTGTTATCAGCACTGTTTTCAGCACAAATGCAAAACGAAACCCCATATTGTCTACTGTGAAAAGAATTAACTCAATCCCAGCCAGAACCTGCACACATCCGGTCCAGTGAACATTGATACTGCTGCAGTTCTGTATGTTATCCTTGGCTACTCAGGCAGTAGGGTATATAAATAAAAATACCACTTTGTAGAACCTTGCATTTTATTTTTCTTTTAATTTTTGCTCCATCAGACTGCATTATTTATTTTCATGAATTCTGTGTTCTAGAGAAACAGCACTGGATCATTAAAAAGGCAAAGAAAGTCAAGGTGCTCCACCTCCTCCTCTCTCTTCCTCCACCCCAAAGCATTGCAAAATTAAATGGAAAAAATATTATTGGTTGAATTCTGATTCAAGTCTCTGCAATTCTGTGATAGATGTAGTTGGATTCTTACCCACTGTTTTCTCTTAATTTTTAAATCATAGTGTTTAGGTACTTATTAAAAGGTTCACAAACAGATTGAGCTCCCATGTTTAGTTCTTTTTCTCAAGATAAATATGGCTGTGTTACATACCAACTGCAGGTTTCTTTATGACTTGCTGTCTATGACACTTTAATTTCAGAGCATGACACAGGTAATCATCATTGAGCTGTACAGTTTGGCTCACACATTACAAGTTGATAGGTACTAGTTTTCTTTTTTAATGTATCTTTGATTTTGGTTTTGGGAGTGGTTCTTTTCCCTCCTCCCCACACCCAAAGAGTCATGGAATCTTTTGATGTTGACTGTCCTGGGGTTGAGAGCAACAGAGGAAAAGAAAGCAGGTGAGAATGTGTTTTTATAGTGTACTTCACTTTCTTTTACTAGCATAAGGAGACACTTTTTAGTGGGCAACATGAATGTTCTACTTTCACCATCTTCAATACAGATCTTGTCAAATGAATCTAGGAAAGTGGAGATGGTATTCTAGTGCTTGTACAGCATGTTGCACAATAGAGATTTATTCTTTATTTATTCTTTTATAGACCTGAGGGCATTATTGTAATAAACATGGCAGTTAATTTACTAGAATGGCAGAGAACAGTGCTACATCCTCAGGAATTTGTGCATGAAAGAAAATCAGGTAGTAGAAAGTCATTCCTAATACATTCTTTTTATTGACCTTACTAGGAAAAGCAACTGTCTGCCAACTAATTAAATATGTTTCGTCATGTGCTTTTTGGAACCTAGAGTTGAAGCACAGAATACAAATCTGGCATAGAAGGCTAAAAGTAAAATTTAAAAAAAAAAAATTACTGGATGTTAATATTTTCGCTCCCTCCTTTTTAAGAATTTAGGAAAATCTGTGCCTAGCAATGTGCAAAAGGGAGTTATCATAGAATCATTCATTAGATTTGCAGTCACCAACAGCAGATGAGCAGTGTCAGTTAGGTATATAATACTATCCACTGTGTAATCCACTTTTGATTTTGGTGTAAAATCCCTTTTCAAAATTCAGATGTATTTTTACTGGAAAAAGTTACAGGAACAGATTTACTGGTGGGAGTAGAAAGGAAGACTTTGTGGGCTGTAACTCTCTTTTCCACTTCCCCATACAGTTCGTGTGGCACGTGTCTGAAGCCATGTAATCAGGCAGCAGTTATATGGTTATTTTGCCCTTGTTCTTTGCAACTGCATCAGACTATTTTAGCAAGCAGATATGAATGATCAAAATGTCATTATCTTTAGAACTTAATGAAAGATCTTTATAGTTCATAGTTTTGGAAACAGTTATAGCTGAATGAAGAATTGCTTCCTCAGTGGAAGCCCTCCCACTCAGTCTTGCTCAGTATGACTTCCTGCTTTGAGTCAGTATGAGAGGAAGAAGGGAAGAGGAGAGAATGAGGGGAGTTAGAGGTCGGAAGAGAAAAAAGGGTAACAGTTTATAGTATAAAGGGCCATGTGGCCTGAAAGAAAAATGATTCTTCTCTCTTTCTAGAGGCAGTTATCAATATTTGCTAGTTGTAAGAACTTTAAACAGAAGTGTTTTTCTGTGAAAACTGTGGGTATCTGAATTCACCTGCAGTTTGGAGAGGCTGATGGATGTATGATAAGTCTAGGAGGGAGCTTCTAGAGAATGTGTACTGCTGGCTTATAGCCTTTCATCATTGTTGACTGAGCTAAGATAGAAATAACGTAGGAGAAGGCTACTAATAAACTAATCTAGGTGATACCTGTTAATGAGTTGCTGAACTCCAGATGGCAACACTCTGGGGAAACTGTAGAAATATTAGTCTTTCTCCTTTAAGGCTGGAGGGAAAGGATGAAGCTAGCTAGAGATGCAGCACTAAAGGTGGTCCAAGGAGAGGTAAGAAATGGATACAGCAAAATGAATAGCCTAGTAAAGAAATGAGGATAATATGAAGAGAAAAGAAATAGCAACTGACAGGAGAAATAACCAGTGAAATAGAATCTGCAGTTCACAGTATGAAGAATGCTAAATCATGGGTTGAATCAAAGCCTTTTCACATGGTAAGTAGTGACAGAAAGTAAACCTGAAGTCTCTAAATACATATGCAATGGCTAGAAATTGCACACACCCCCACACTCTCCCTCTCTGCCTCCCTCCTTCCAGGTAGCAAACATTTGGGATTGGGGATGAGATTTAGGACATGGACCAGGGCTAGTAAGCAGCACATCTGTATAATTTGTAGTATGGTTTAGAGTTTTTAGCATCACAGCATTTACAGAAGATAAAAAATCCTGGAGGTAAAAGATGGACCTATTGGGAAAAATAACACCTTCAGTTTTGGTAGGAACAGGTCAGGAAAAGTATGCCAAGAGATAGACTACATGCACAAAAATTGGGAATTTTGGTTCAGTTTCACTGTAACGCTCTTGATCCCCAGAGAAAGATGATGAATGAATGACAAGACAGGGAAAATCAACATCTGGCTTTTGATCTTCAGTAAACATAGTTTTGTGCTATAAAGAAGCTGTGAACATCTAGGGGGATGTTCCACCAATGGGGGATATTTGTAGAGGGTGAAATTCATTCTTTATGCCAAATAGCCTCTGCTTGAATCACTGACTTAATTATTCTGTGACTCACTCTGATGGAGTAGCTAGGGAATATGAGGAAAACTGTTAGTTAAATTACAGAAGTAAAAAGCTGCCTGGTAGTAAAGAACATGAAAACAGCCTCACTGTTAAGAGAAACTGTGGGCCTGAGACTTACTGCAGTTTCTTTAGGATTGGTCCTACAATGTTATTTTATTTAGAGTTTTCAGTGATAACCTTGTGAGGAAAAATAGGGGTATGATAACGAAATATGTTGAAGACAGAGCTGTGATACCATATCAGTTGGGGTGAGGATTATAATGTTATGCTGAAATAATAGGGTATCTTTGAAGACTTTGGTAATAAAAATGGATTGAAATTTAAGTGTACAAAGTACAAGGTCATGCACTGAGAGACAGACATTTCTGTGATGTGCTCAGGAACAATCAATTGGGAAAAAGTAAAAAGACCTCAGAGCTTTAGTCAATTTTAAGACAATTGGATGCTACAAACATGTAACTGCAGGTGGGGAACAGAGATTCTTGGATTTGTCAGAATAAAGATGTTTTCAAGAGAAGGGAAGAGTGTTGTTGCCACTGTACAAGGAATGACAGCCTGCAGTTAATTATATACAGCTGTGTTCAAGAATGCTAAATTGGGCCAAAGAAAACTGCAGGGATAAACAGGGGAATAGAGAGCCTATCTTGCATGAAGGGCATAAAAATAATATGTTTAAATTAAAAAAAAAAAAAAAAAGCCAAATAGATTGTAAAAATTTCTGTAAATATACCAAGATAGAGGAAGAGGTAAAAAGAGCTTTTAAAGCCTGAAGTTACTGACATGATCACAAAAGCATCCAGCAATAAATGTAAGACAGAAATTAAACTAAGTTTTCTTCATGTTAGGACGCATATGTTGGAAACTAGCATTCCATACAGAAGTAACAGGGAACAAAAAAACCCAAAAAGCAACAAACCCTAATTGGCTTTAAAACTGATCTTAAACTTTTGAAGGAGATTATATGTTACGTGTTTACCTGCATTGCCAAAGTGATGCTCCGGGAGATCCATTCCCGCGTGACATCTGTTCAGGGGACTGCATAGATATAATTATTGTTTTTAAAACAATAAAGTAACATATGGAGGATATTGAAAACATAATATTGTGAACAACAGCAAGTAATGTGTAGATATTTGATGCCTGTCAGATTATGCTAAATTTCTATAGCCCAAAAAAAGACAGGAGAAAAGTTCATAGAAGAGAAGTTAGACATATTAACTACCAGGCAAATAGTGTTTTTCAAACATTTGAAATATTTTTGCTTATTTGTTTTTAATACTGTTTTAAGGTATTTGAAAAAAAAATATATATATATAATGGTCAACTATTATGAAATCTAGAGGGGAAAAAAGTGCTTTTTTTTCCTCAAGAAAAAAAGCCCCCAGGTCAAAAAAGCTAGATGTATAGTCATTGGTAGTAAGTTGAGAATGGCATTCAGATCTGTAATTAATTGTATGCCTCAGAAGTATTTATAAGATAAACTATTATAATGAATACAATTAATAATTCTATGTATGAGAAATATGCCAGTGAAGGAGCTTGATTAATCAGGGAAATAATAATGAAAAAGAAATAAAAGTACTATCAGACAATCTTTTTGTGACATTTGCTTGAGATTATTTAGGAGTTCCTGTTGAGTTCTACATTCTTACTGGCTTCCAGGTTTTACCAGGAGCTATACAAATATAATAAATATTTGGAAATGAGAAAATTTGAATCTCTGAGGCCTAGTGCCATGGTCTTCAAGGTGGATCCACACCCCAAGAGATGCACAGGTTGATTCATTGGGATTATTATAATTTCTATTTTTATTTATTTTTGTCTAAAAAAAATAAGAAATTAAGCTTTACTAATATTTATTATATTTATTGATGCTGGCACTCCATAGGTCAGAGGGTTCTGTGATTTGAACAGTAGGCAAGGTGTCCTGAGGGAAGAGCTGCTCCACATTGCAGAGATGTTGACAGCGGTGTTCTCACTTGTTCTTCCACTTGCAATGCATTGTGATGAATTGCAGTTTGTGCATGCCTGGCGACATGGACTTATGGATTATATTATTTACTTGTAACTAAACTAACCCTCACTAGCTGGAGAAGTAGTTTAAAAAATTCCTGAAAAGAAATAACAGATTGAAGATACTAAAACTAATAATGATAGCAAAAATGAACAGGAAAATGGTAGAGCCTCTCTTCATCATTAAGCATACAAACAGTGCTGATCTAATCAGATTTAATCAGAGATGGTTTTAGTCAAGCAATACCCAGTACAGTATTTTACAAAATTTCACTTAATTATAAATCTTCAGAACCCCCTTTTAAGGCTTCTTAATAGCAAAAGACAAAAAGCCACATGCTACTGGGGACACACTTGTTCATTCTGCTGTAGGGAAAATCAGCTGAAATAATACATGGAAAACAACATGGTGATAAACTCTAAAATGCACTCTTATCAGCAAGTACAGTTGAAAACTGTGTAGAAAAACATTACTGGAGTTTGGAGAAATAAGTGATAGAACACATTACACAGTTCGGGAGGTTTGCTACACAGTTGGCTGGAAGTGCAGGTGTTTCTAACATGTCCTGAGGCTTGTGGTATTTTCTAGATTCTGTTTCAGTAATGAAATACATGAAGAACTACTTTATGGTGAACACATCACTAAAAGAAAGATATGCCAAAGGAGATAAAATCTTGGAGTAAATAACTTTGATAAATGCAGTGTTTTATGGGAGAGCTATGCAAGTGTAGCCATTGGTGGAGCAGCTGCTCTGACCGGAGTAAGAAATGTTTCTGGGGTTTACAGAGCTGGCACCGCACCTGAAATTCACTCACTGAACCATAGGCAAGCTGTCCCCAGCTTCCTGTCGCAGCCAGGACATTGGCCCCAGAAGTACACAAAGCGCTACAGGGTCTCATCAGTTCATTTAGTTTTATAAAAACAAGATTTTTAAATAGTAAAATCTTTACAATACTTCTTAACGAGATCGGGGGTGACTGTGAAATTCTTTTGTACTGCACTGAGGGTCACTGGTTGTCTTGGGGCAAAGTGCTTGAAGGAATTGTTAAACTTAAAATCGAGTTCCACATTTTTCTTTTACAAAAAAGCAAAGATGCCTAATTTGCTGACCTTTTCTGTGATGAAAAGTGATGGGCAGTAGTATGCTATGTAGCAGGTATTTTTGGAAAATATAGGCATACTTAATCAGTACTTTTGAAGTAAGGATGATGGTCTAACAATGAGTAGGAAAGTAACTGCTTTTCAAAAAAAAACATGATGTGGGGAGAACATTTTGAAAAGAGTTGTTTTGACACTTTTCCATTGCTGTATGATTTTGTGGCTGAAAATTATGCATGTCAGCTATAAATACTCTTGTACTTAAAAGACCCCTCGGAAACAGAATTTCCTAACATTTAAAAATTTTTTTTGGCATTTCAGGGGGTTCTTTCCCCATTTTTTAAACATAAAAATGCATTACCTTATTAGTTGGCAAGACCAAGTGACTGGCATCAGGGAAGACAAAAATTTAGTAGCCTAATTTCAATAAAAAGATGTGTTTAATTGGTATATGGAATTGAAGAATTAGTATAATTTGATAATTATGACCAACCATGCACTTCTTTCATTTAGATCTATATATCTTTGTGAGCTGTCTTTTCCAGCTGTGACAGATTTTAACACCAAGTATTGAATTAAATTTAACTTAGAACCAGACCTTGAATCACTGTATCATAAAGTTAAAATTTTAACCCAATTTTTTAAAAAATAATGAAATAAGTTCAAACCTACTGTTCTGATTGAAAATATTATTATTATTAATAATAATAATACAGTAAACATTTTTTGACCAATAATGAATAAAATAAAATTATTTTAATATATTATTGATTACATCTTTATCTGGTCCTTTATAAATTCTGATTTTTTAGATGTTTTGTACTGTACATCATATATTGGTACACTGGTACACAAATAGTTTATAAGCAATTATACATGTATGGGAGATGTATGCTCAAAAATTTGTTACTGATGGGGTTCATGATAAGAACACTTTGGAGGTCACTAGTCTAGTGATTAGAACAAGAGCCTGAGATGTGAAAGACCAGGACTAGAATTGTGTAATGTATGTCTGTTCTAACTGAGGCATTACTATCAATTGAGAATGAAGGTCAACCAACTGTAAATCTACTAGAAAATATATATTGTTGTCTCTCTTTAAGTCTAGAAAAGGGAGGTCTGTGAGAAAATAGATGTTTTTTTTCAGCTTAGTGGCTTAAACAACTTGTTTGTAATGATTTTTAGTGCACCACTGGTGTTAAATCTTATGGAGCAGCACATATTTGCATACTGTATTTCCTCTTATGGGGACATTTACCTACTGAGATTTTTGGCACCCCACCACCTCAGTGGCAGGGAAGGGGAGTTGCATTTGCCCTTGTATTTAGGCACTCCTGAAAACTTTGAAATGTTCAGTATGGATGAAATTGCTCCAGTTCCTTCTTTCTTGTACCTTCTTTCCATAAATAACCATGTTATTCACAACCACATAATCCAGAAAGATACATCTTGTATTTTGAAATCTCTTGCTATCACCCTTTTCTTGAGCCTAAGAAAAATTAATATCTCACAGAAATTGACTGAAAATTGAAACATCTTCCAATATATAGTAAAACAGAATGTTACAAAGATGGTAGATGTGTTTCCCAGACTTCAGAGGAATCTTGTTGACTGCTGTCCTCTGGAACAACAACAACAACAACAACAACAACAAAAGAGAGAATACTTTTTCAGGTAAATTTATACCGTACAATTTATTTGGATAAGTGCTATTCCACAATACTTAAAAAACCCCAAGCCACTCAAATGAACACCCTCCACCCTCAGTCTCATATGGCTTTTTGTGTGTTTTCATTTCAGAAACATTGGAATGAAGTATCACTATGGCATACTTTATAATGCATAATTTAGAAGGGCTTGGGAGGATGAAACTGTGAAAAAAGAACCATCAAATGAATCTCCATGAATTCTTGAATTTCTGAGTGAGCTAGTAGGGGGAAACAGAGCACTGATATAATTTATCAAAAGTTCAAGGGCAACTTATCTTGATATGCCACCGTAAAGATTGATGTGTAAAGTCATTGAAAAGAAAACTGCTGCAGGAAAAACTGGCTCACATATTGAAAGCAGATGGCTTAGGTAAATTATAACTGTGCAGGGTTAGTGGACGTAGTAAACGAGGTGACATGAAGGTCATTAAAAGACTCGTGTTTGCACATGTGTTTGAAGACTTTTCAGTTAAAATAGGAAAGGTTGAGAAAAAGCATTGACTTTTCAAATCTGTAGACTATGTGTGGAAAAAGTAGCTAATGCAATCCAGTGTAAAACAATGTAAGATAATGAAACTGGAATAATAATGAAGCGAAGGAATTACAGCCATGAACTGAAAAATACTGAAAACTTAGATGTAGGGGGTTTTTTATTTGTTTGTTTGAATAATGAGCTTCAGCAAGATGTGTTTGCTGTCTGCAAGAAAGAAAGGCTAAAAAGATGTTGGGAAATGTATAAAAGCTGGCTTATGAAAGCACAGGGCAAAACTAGCCTTTTATATTATTTCTGTGTAACAGCTACATTGTCAGCAACTTGAAATCAAAGTTTCTCAAATCAGACTTGCCTAAATTTTAAGAGTCCCATTAGAAACTACGATGCATTGCACATTTTTAAAACACAGTAAATAATGTTTTCTTCAAATATTAAAAAATGAGAAGTATTTGTTAAATTGAGTACTGCAAGATGACTCATTTGGATTTATTGGAAAGAAGGATGCTCCTTAAAATTATGACAGTACTGGAAGTTGGGAAAATTTGTTTTTTTGGAATGAAAACTAGAGAATGGTAAGGGAATGATAATGGACAAATGTTCCTGGGCAGGTTGATAGGAAGATGATAGATGCCTCTTCATCATTGACTACTAAGATTACACTTTATGAACACGAGTTAAAAGATTTGTCTGATAAAAGCTGCCAGATAAATCCTTGATGGATGTCGTAGGATTACATCTTTAAAATATTTGTTACAGTTTTGTGTAAAATTTTGTCATTTTTCCAATATATGCATTAATCCATTGAGAGCAATATATGCAAATAAACCTGGAGTCTTATGTTTGGCTAATATATAAATGCCAGCTGCGGTTATAGTTTTATTGCTAGGATTTATAACCATATGTATTCATTTTTGTATAAACAATGACAAAATCTGTCATGGAATGTGTATTTCCCCCATAGTTATATTAGGGATTAACTTGCAACAGTCCCACACAGCAAGTTACTCCTTTCTATGGCTGGAAGATTTTTATGTCTACTGCACTTCATTTGTTACTCAAGAAGAGGGAAATAGTAGGTTTATCTGCTTGTTTGGTGAGTTCTTTAATTATACTTTGCTGTTCTGAGAAGCCAGTTTTGTATTAAGATGATTGGCATACTAAACTTACTAAATACATTTGGTATTTTACACAATGATTTGTTTGTAGGGTATCTAGATTTCATTACTAACCATCAAGAAAGCATCACCCTGAGTGCAGATTAAGCTTCTGTACAGTACCTTTCCTATACAGTCGGGTATGTGTTGATGCTACCAATCATATGAATTCATTGAATCTGTCTCATAGCAAAAATGCAAATTAACTGAGTTGAAACAAAAGTTCTGTACTCTTAGTTCCTTGCATGATATATTTATCTTTGCAGAAACTGTACCCTGTTCACAGCTATTGTTTATTACATACTTTTTAATCACTTGCTTTTTATATCAGAGACATGTATTACAGGCTTTTGTTTATTTTTACTGTATGTGTATATACATTAACATAGGCTCTGAATTTTTCTCTGCATTAATAAAATGGTAATATCTGATCTTATATCTGTTGTAATGCTGTTTATTTATAGGTGCCATTTGAAGCGTATTTAATTTACCAAACACACATGAATATATATATATATATGTGTGTGTGTGTGTGTGTGTATGTAATCTCAAGATGGACTGGAGAATGAAAATCAAAACATTCAGCATCTGTATTTTCCAAGTTGAGTAAATACAGACATGGATATAACAGTGTGCATAGACAGGAAGCAAAGGCTGGCTTCCCAAACAGCAGGGAGTAAGGAGAATACTATTGTGTTAAACAGGTCCTTCAGTTTTGCTCCCAGGTAGTCTTTCTGATGCGAGGTAGCTTCCGGAGTCAAAGATGAGTCCTTATAGAGGTACAGTCAGTGCTACTCTTTATTGCTAAATCTTACAGGTTATATAGGGTTTTACAGGGTTCATGTGCAACAAGCTACATAATCATTGGTTAGTGTCTGCATATCATACGATATTGTGTTAGTATCCCCTCCTATCTATTGTCAGCAATTTTACTTTCTCATGCTCTTTTCTCATGCTCATTATCCTAACTACTTGTAACTAACTTCTCTAAATGTTACATTCACTCAGGGACAGAACCAGCTTCCCCAAATGTATCACTTAAGGACAAATAATCTCTACTATCTGTCACGTAGGCTGACTTGTGCAAGCAGGCCTGTACCAGAACATTATGCTCAGCATCTGCAAAGATACTCCCAACACCTTTCCACCATTTGTGTTATTTACATTAAACCTGTAAGCTATGAGCTTTTCAAAAAACAACTTTCAGTCTTTACTGAGCCATTCAAATTCGCTTCCTTTATTTGCAGCTGACCCATGTGGTTGCTTAGTTTGTTCTGCCTTCAGTTGTTGTGGGTCAGGGCTGGAAGCCCTTTTAAGTGACACTACCAGGCAGAACTTCCTCCACCAATTTTGTTTGGAGTGTATGTACATGTATACAGATATAGATGTATTACTACTTCCCCATATATATGCATGTGTATATCTATGCATACAAGCAAACACACAGTAGGAAACATACTAGAATAAGTTAATACTTGCTGTCCTATTTTCCTATTTGTACTTAGCAGTACCACAGTGGATGGTCAGAGGATGCTTCCTATCTCCATTCTTCCTACAATAAATCTACGCCTTCCTGACTGTCCAGTGTTGTACCAAAATGACAGTTCGTATGAACCCCAGGGAGTGATCTTTTTAATTCCTGAAATATGAGATTTGTTTGACCTTTTGTAATTATAAACTTGCTTAATGGTTGTAAAGTAACTGTTAACTCTAGCTGTGGTGTCAGATTAACAGACTTTTTGACAGACAATTCCAGAGGTTCACTCCCTGCTGTGTGAAGAATTCCTTTCTATTTATTCTAAAAATAGAAGGCAATAATTTCAAAAAGTGACCTTTTGTTGCAGTATTATAAGACAGGGAATGATCATTTTTCTGCATGCCTGTCATAATTTTTAATGATTACAATTAAAATAAAAATGAAAAGAAAGTGTGCTCCTCTACTGTTATCTGAGGCATTCAGTGCTTGAATAATTTCATTTTTTTCCATAAGCTCTGCTGCTGCTGGGAAGTTTGCAAGTCCCATGTGCAGAAGCAGATGGGGAAATTTTAGTCTTTAGTCATCAATGCTCTTTGAAGTTTCCCTTCTAATTCCCTTTTCTTGCCAAATAATTTGAGAGCTGGCAATATCAAGTCAAATACCCATCCTTCTGTACTTCAAGCACCCTTTTTGTTGACCTCATTCTGATCTTTTGCATTTTTACTGCAATGTCTTAAAAATAGAATGGAATGCAAAGAGGGCTTTTCTTCATGATATATAACATGCAAGTAGATTTTGCTATAATTTCCTTATTGTCACTTCTTTAGTCTAACACAACTTTCAATATAAATATAAAATTTCAGTGAGAAAATACATTCTGAAATTTCTTCTCATTTTTTTCTTGCTTTCAAATAAAATTATTTCATTAAAAGATTTAAAAGCTTGTCTCAGTTTATTTTTGTGAATTCAAACTTGTATCTCCAATTCATATAATTACTCCAATTAAACTTTTCTTTTTTCCACATACTAAGCCAAAAGGAGTGTTTTCATGCTCTTAGAACCCTCCTGATGCCCTAATGCCTTATCTTTTTGTCTCTTTTCTGAGAAGCCCTCACTAAAACTATGTAATAAGAGCAAAAGAAATACATTCTTATGGCCTTTTTCCCTTGCAGATTTGGAAACAGCAATGAGTACATATGAAGAAGACACATTGAGGTTGAAGCAATTAGTTTCAAATTGTATGGCAAAATTTGGTCATGCATTTGAGCTACAGGTGTTGGTTATGTTAAGAGTGATCAGCTGAAGTCGCTGGAAAATTTCAGAATGAAGTATGGAAGAAACAGAAATGGATATAACAAAAATAATTCTCTTCTTCCAATTTCTAGTCAAAGTAGCTGGATGATTCTGAGTGTTTTCTTCAGATATTTATGTGGGACAAGAAAGGAAATAAGAATTATTCCTTGAGGCAAAGCTAAGTCAAGGAAACCAGACTATATTTAGCTTAGAAAGTAAGACCTTAAATTCCAAGAAACTTTGGTGATGTGTGCTAGGATTCAGAATATGAAGAACCACCGTAAAAGATGACTTGCCAACTGATTAAGATCCAAATACAAATCTGTATGCATTTAGAATTAATAGGATGTTCCTCAGTCTTCATGAATGTTGTAGTACTAGGGCATGCAAATAATGGTAACTTGTGAAGTGTATGATATTTTTTATTTAATAGCTTCTAGATTAGTAGATTTTACCTTTTTATTTCCTAACTGTATGCTTAGCTGTATTTTATTTTGAAATGTATTGTTGAAAACATACTGTACTTCTGCAGTGTTATCAGAAGTGTTCAGTACTGGAACTGAGTGGGATTTTCTTTGCCTTTTCTATGCCTTCCAGCTGATGGGTGAAATTTAAGTCCCTATGGTGCACAAACAGATGGCAAAATGTTGGTCTTTAGTTTTCAGTCATCACTGCTAATTCTTTTATCTTCTGAATGCATTAGTCAAACAGACTATGCCTGTCAAGCAATCTGTAATATGTACTGTGACAGCCTTTCTTTTTTTTAAAACTTTACTGAAAATCTTTTCTGTGAACTGGCATTGCCTACATTCTATTAGTTTAAGGAAAAAAATGCCTTATTTGCAAACTAAATGATTGCCAAAATGGTTGTGGAACTTTGATGACTTCAAAGTACTATTTTTATTATTTGTGTGATTTAATTCAATAACCAAGAAGTACATTTTCAAATACAATTGGGGATTTTTGTAGGTGTTGGTGATCTTATATGTGTACAACTATATGATGTTTTTTTATAAACAGACATTGTATTGGCACATTTTTTTTATCCTTTTTTATCCTATCCAGTGTGTCATCAAGAGACATACCTGGGATTTTTGGAACACTGTGATGTTCGTGCACACTGGCGTGCACACTGTCATGCACCATAAATCCTGATTTCTAGACTGTAACAAGAAAGTAAGTCTGTTTTGACCAGGAGTTAATTTTCATATTCAGATTTTGGTGCCTGTTTTTGCAACATGGAACCCAGAAGTGCCATGAATTAAAGAACTTGTATCCACACAGCAGCTGAAATACTTTACTTACCCAAGGATGAGTGAATTTGCAATTGCATTTGTATGATGGTTCACTGACTGGTCTAACATATACCTAGGAGGGAAAAAAGTAAGTAGTAACGGCATAACATTAATTTGCATTAATAAAAATACATCTCTTTTAGCAATTATGTAAGAATATTGGCATTAAATTTTCAACACTGTGTTGTCTCCTGATTTCTTTCAAAACGGGTTTTTTTGGAGATATGTGTTCTATCCTCTTCAGGTTATCTTATGTGCTGGAGGGCACTTATAAGGCTCTAAATTCAGCTTTGATTCTGTGGACTGTGTTGTCACAGACATTAGGGATTGAGCTTTGTGTTTGTGTGTTTATGATGTTTTGCTTGCTGAAAATGAATTCAAACCTTTACTTATATCACAAGTTAAGCTCACCCAGATGGCAGACAGTTCCTGCTCTTTTTGAAAGAATGATTTTGGTAATGCGACAAGCATGAGTTTATAGACAGTAGCAACTCTTATAAAGTCCTGAAATAGAACAAATATTGCAGACAGGTGGTCATCAGTATCTTTCCTGTGTGAGAGGTGGAAACTTCTGCTGCAGGTAACTATTGACTCAAAGTTATGGAAGGGGTCCTGTAAATGGTGCACTGGGCTAGCCCAGTTTATAGAGCTGTGCTCTCTGCAAGTCGGTCTAAAAGGAAATGAGAGAATTTTCTATTTGTATTAAGGGAGAACTTGTTTTCATGAATATGCCTTAATATGATGCCCTACTGTGAAGGAAATCAGCTGAGCAGGAGGATTTGTTCCCTGCATTTTCTCTGTAGCTACACAAGCCTGTGTAAGGCATACATGAATCAAACGGCAAGCATGATAGATGCAGTTAGACCTTTTCAGTTCTTACTTTAATTTGTGACTCACAGATTTTACTTCTGAATTGTATGTATGGTACAGAGTTTGGATTCTTTTTCAGATTATTTTGGTAAAAGACACTCTGGAAAGAAAGGAAGAAAATTATTTTCAGCTTGGAAACTCCTACATAATAAGGCTGCTGTTTACATTTCTTCAATACTTTTAATACTTAAGGTTTCAATAAATAAGAATTTATTGAGGAAAGCCCATTATTTTGGAAAAGTTATGCATAGGTCTGGTATCCATTATGGTTGAGGGGTGGTGGTGTTTTGATGTGGAACTTAAATAACTCCCAAGTAATTAACTGCCTGAGAGAAGTAATAAGTTATTATTTGCAAAACATATTTTACAAATAATAGTTTATTATTTGTAAAACGTAGGTCAAGTCATCAGTCTGGAATTACTGAAATTCCCATTTAATAAAATATCGGGTGTGTCCCCTTCAGACTGCAGTGATGGAAATTACCCTAAAAATGTTAAGAATGAAGTTGTGAAAAATTGCTTTTGTAGAGATGAAATTTCAGCTTACCTGTTTTTCTTAAAGATGTATGAAAAGAATGAGGCCACTCGGGCTAGCTGTGTAGCAGGTTGGAGAATGATTTTTTATCAAACCTACTTCAGTCTTCCATAAAGGGAGTATGTTGTCTTTTTTTCCTTTTCTTTTGGCAAGCTACATTTAGGGTCATTAAAGCCAAAACTGCACCTAGAACAGCTTTGAGGTGACTATACTGTTCGCCATGGATTATTCTGGAACTTACATATCTTTATAGATGGCTTATGAACATTTATGATCCCTCTTCCATTCACTATCAAGCCCAGGGGGAGGAGGAATAAAAGCAAATATTTAGAAATAGGTAACTGGTGTGGTAGACTTCTAGTTCTGAATCAGCATTTTTCTTGGACTTCTTTTGACTTTTTGTTCTGAAACAGGAATATTTTCTTTACTCTGGAGTTGATAGAAGTTGGTTACCTATCTTCTAAACATCATAAGTCTGTGGTGTCATGGGAAAGGAGCTTTCTTAAAAATCCATGTGGAAAAAAGTTAAAATGAAAGTATTAAGACTGCAATCGACATTCCAAGACAATATCTAGATTTAGTTAAAACGTTTCTAGATTGTTTTATACTCATTAAGAGAACACAAAAGAGGTAACTCAGCTTGTGTCTATCAGTTTTCATCTTACTAAACAGGTAAACCTGGATTATGATAGCAACAGATAGGGGAACTGTCAACACAGGATCTATAATTGTATTCACTAAAAAAGATTATTTTTTCCCCAGCTCTTCTAGTAGCTAAATTGTTATTTCTGTGAAATAATTTTCTGCCTACAGAAAATCTGTTGTTGAAATGAGTTGGAAGGAAAACATGCTTTTGAACTGAGAGCAGCTGCTCAATCTCACTTAGTCTTCTATTTCGTTGCCTGTGGTTTGCTAAAGTGGAGAAGTTTTTGACTTTTTTTTTTTTTTTTTTGAGCTTTGCTGTGAGAACTGTTCCTCATCTGCTCAGCATCATGAATTTGTAAAAAGTGAGATCCAGTGCTAATTACCTAAACCACAATAAATGTGTAGAGCAACTTTATTCCTTTCGCTTTGTTAACAAATGAGAGTCAAACAAGTCTAATAAAAGCCACAAAAAGGCACAGCTAGATTTGTGGAATTTGGTATCTTGAATGAAAACTTATGCAAGCCACTGAGGCTGGGGAACAAGATCACAGGCACCATGAAGCCTGTGAGTGTGTGTGATTTCATGTATGTTTCCTTGTTCTCAAAAAAATGCAGCATTAGATCCTGATAACTTTCTTTTTAACTGGTAGTGTACTAAGGACTTTTGGAAGGATGTACCATTTGCACAATAACTGTAATATACATGAGAACATGCAGATGGATGTATGTAAACCTCGGATATCCTTCAATGAGCAAAACCTTTTAATGGAATTAATGTGAAGAAATAGATCAATAAAGAGGGGAAGACTTAACTACTCATGTCACAGAAAATCAAATGCCAGAAATGTTTTGTGAAGAACTACATTTAGTCTTGGTCTACATCCATGGTTAATGCCATTTTATAAAAAGGGACAGTTTGTAAACCATGTGGTTATATTTTTAAAAAGTAAGAAAAAGTGAATTGTTCAAGCTGTTAGCAAAAAAAAAAAAAAAAAAAAATTGGTAGCCTTTCCTTGCAGGAAAGTGATGAACATAGAAGAGAGAATACTATGTAAATGTTTCTACATTTCCATACATATAAATGCATACAATTATATACAAATAGAGTATGTGAAATTGAATAAAAATAGATTACTAAAATAAGAATATAAATAGATATAAAAATGTCAGGTTTTGTGGTAGCGTTGACAGAAGACTGCACAAATTGTAAGAATTATGCAGAAAGCTGTTCCTAGGTGAAAACTCAACAGGTATAATAATATTTTTTCTGTCCTTTTTCTGTTTTTGTTGTTGTTTTTGTTTTTGTTTTATCCACACATATTCCTCAGGGTATATTGGGTTTCTCATTGCCTTCATAAAGCCTCATGAAGCCAGTGGTGGTAATCCTAGGTTACAGAGGCAGTCACTGGGTCATCATTTCTGTATTGAAAAATGTTTTATAACACTTCTGGGACTTTCTACTATATGAATAATGCTAAATTAGTTGTTTCAAATATTCAAATAGCATGCATGGTACACAAGTTCTAAAGAGTAATTTAAGGCATACAACAGAAGACAGGATTTTAAGCTTGTATTTCAGGAAATCATAGTCAGACTTTCAGGAGTCTACCTGTGTTCCACCTAAAGTGTGTTGATGCTAACTCTGGTTTAGAAAGCAGTTTGACCAGGTAACGCTTCTGAGCACAAAGTTCCCTGGGTGCTAAAACTGTACTGTAACACCCTAGCTGGGAAGCTAAGTAAGAGGTGGTACTTAGGTAAAGAAATGCCCAAATCCCTCCCAAGTCCTTGGGGAACCTCAGTAAATTAAGAGTTCTCTAAGAATGCCTAAATCAGATTATACTGTAATCCATATTGTCAGATGTCATTACGTTTCTGGACATACAGCCTAGTGGTTAGAGCTCTGTCCTTGAATACAGGAGATGGTTGGAAATGACTGGAGAAGGTCTAAACCCACACCTCTTCATATGGTTTTCACCTTTGCTGATGAAATTAGACTGCTGATACACAAAATATTGTGGATTTCAGAGAGACAGAAGGAAGTAAATAATTTTACATCTCTAAGTAAGGACACATGCCTCAATGAAGATTTCTGACTCTTTGTTCTTTTTTTGAGTAATGATAAGTAGATATATTTCTCATTTGGAAATCAAGAGATAAAATGTATAAGAAACACTAGAAATAAGAAAGAGTAGCAAGGATTGCTAGCCAGATAATAAATAACAGAAGGAAGTTTTAAGACCTTTTAATAAAATTAAATATCCAATGGAAGGTTTGCCCCTGTGCATGTTATATTGACTTTTTTTAAATTCAATTAATTCTTAAAAAAAAAAAAAAAAAGATATATTCATGGAGAAAATTAAAAATAAATTTTTTGCTTGTGAGTTAATAGTATCACTACTTAGGCTTCCTAAATGTAGGATATGAACTAAATTCAACTCTTTTCTTACCAGTGGAAACTTGGTTGTGACTGCATTTATACTTTGATGCTTGGGCCAAGTGGCAAGGGGTATCTTGTACAGGGATAGAGCACAGCAGAGCACTCTGTCTGTTCACACAGTCTGTTCATGTGATGGAGTTAGAAGTTTTTGTAATTTCTTACAAATCAAAATTCCTGGTAGTGCTTAGAATTTAGAAGGTATTTGGTTCTTTCCCCATCTTCTTGAACATTATTTGGAAAGAAAGAGTTCAGCTCCTTCTGCATCCTGCTGTGCAAAAGTTGTGTTCTTAGCTGCACCATCCAAAATTAACTACAAGTTTAGCTATACACAGATGTGCTCATGGCATAAGGTATAGTGGGAATGTACATTGTATCACGTACTCTACAGTGAATATGAAGTTGTTCATCTCTCTTCCACTGAATGGGAAGTCATCTCAAAATGCATCATGTTGGCAAAAAATGTGGGTATGCACATAAATGAGTACTGTGAAATTGCACCTCTAACCTACCTCATGCTGTATTGCTCCTGAGCCCTTTACCTAATCTTTAGGGTCACCACTTTTGCATGTATGTGGATTTCAGCTATTCTACTCTGGTTTTCTGTAATGAAAACATGTCAGAGGTTCTACAAATAAGTAAGTAGACAGAAATTAAAACAGGATTTAAAAATGCACAGTAAAATGATCCTAGGATAAACTGAAGCATTTTGAATCATCATTTCTGGAACTAGAAAGGTATGTTCTCTTTGGCAGCAGGCTCAGATGTCTGATCACATGGGGATACTGTGCAAATCTGCTACTGTCTCTTTAGTTATTATCTATGACTAGATTTCAATCTCTTATGCTGTATCTACGTACGAATGTTGCTCTGCATAGCACAGCATGCAGTTCAGTTGCATTTTGCATTCTGTGTGTTGAACTCGGTGTCTTTAGGAACATTTTAAAATAGTATATTTAGAGATGTTCCTTCTGCAGTCTTTCTAAAATGGAAGCAATTTATCATTGCAGAGAAATATTATTCTCAAAAATATTTTTCGTACTTATGGGATATATTGGATAAAGTTTTGCAATTTATTTATCATTTTTATTGAGAAATGACTTGAAAATGAGGATGTGTTGAGAATAAGCCTGTAAGTTTTCACATACATAGAGCACTGCATGCAGAATTCAAGTGATTTGTATTGAAATGAAATGAATAAATAATAATAGCATTTAGAATATAAACAAGGCATGCATATAAATTTAGAAATTAATATTAGCAGCCTGGGGACAGTCTTCCTCATGTTTTCATCAAGAGCTATAAACAGAAACCTAAGAAAAAAGTAAGACTATATTCAGATAATCTGAATTCCATCTCTAATCATATGTATGTTTCTTATTGTCTGGCCTAAGAGGTCATATATATAAAACAGTAGCACTCTAAGTTCATTAGCACAATTCTGGCCATCTGAATATAAACTAAACCTACATTATCGGTGATATTTGCTACCTGCAACATGTTCCACCCTAGTGATGTACCTCCACTGGGTAATAATGGGTCCTGTCCTGTTCAAGGTCTTCATTAATGACCTGGACAGTGAGACAGAGCACACCCTCAGTAAGCTCACAGCTGATACAAAGCTGGGAGACAGGAATAATACACCACATTAAAAATGCTTATTATTAAAAGCCACAAAATGTGTCTTTTTGAAGCAAGATACTATGTTTAGATGTGCACCATTATGCAGAGTTCCTTACTTATTTAAGTTCTCAGACTTTCTCCTACTTCCACTGCCACAATTTTCACCAAACTTGACCTTCTGTTTGTGAGAAATTAAATCAATAAATGAATTAATAAAAATTACTTGGATCTGAGTAATTCCAAATTACGTCCTTCTTTCAGTGATATTACATCTTAGAGAGGAATTAAAAGTGTGCTACTGACCAAGATAATTATCCCATTTTTCCTGAATTTGATATGTCAAAGGTAATTTGGTTTCTTAACTCAAGAAGGAAGAAAATGTTCCTCTGGCACTGCTTGGAGATGACCTATGTACAAGGAAGAATAGATACCTGCAAGACTTTGTGGATTTTTTTACTATATGCAAATCAACTAGATATGAAATTGTGTTTCTTCCATAATTCTACTGTCACCAGCAAAGTCTCATGGATCAGTGAGTAGAAAGCAAAACAAAGAAAAATCATACTTCCTAGCAGTGGAACAAGTGCAATAAATAATTGTGAAACCATCCTGAAAAGATACTGTGATCTTCAAATCCACCCTTTATTTGCCTTTTTATCATCTTTTTTATTTTATCTGGCAGGACAGGGAAGTAGGAAAAAATATAGAAACCTATAATGAATATAAGATTTACACCTATAAGTCTCCTTCCATTCATTTTTACTAAGCTTGAGAATCAAATCCTCTCATCTAATCTCATTAAACAATTCAGAAGATACACATCTAATCTAAATTTGCTGTGTAGCCTCCCCTTATGGTCAATGCAACAAGAGAAGACTAGAAGAAAGTAGTTCATTTTGTAGCAGGATAGGTTATTTTGCTGCATAGGGATATGGTCTAGTAGGATACCTGAGGTGTTTGAGACAGTGAGTAAGCTTTGATGTCTGTCTATCCCGTTGTCTGTGTGATGGAAATCACCTCAGACTAACAGTTCAGCTTCAACACCTTACATTTGATGACATAAAGCCTACATGAACTTGCTAGTGTTTCATGTCATATTTCACTCTGAGCCAGGAGCTCGGAGTGCTCATTGGCTTATTGGCCAGGAGCCCATTGCAAAGGTGTTTTTTTTATACAATACTTACAGAGAAAACTCCTGAAAGAAGTAGTCATACCTTTTATTAGTAATTTCATATTACAGTTGACCTCTGCTGCTGTGGTTTTAAGACAAGCTGTCCTTGGTACTTCTCATTTTTATTAGCTAAACCCTTTATCATACAAACTGTTAAGAAAAGTAATTAAATTTACCTGAGGTCACTCTTATTTCATAATTCCTTGCAGTTAAAAGCAATAGAGAGAACACTTTAATTAATATTATGACCTCTTAAAGAAGATACATTACGTTTCACTAGTAATGTAACTTCTAGTGATGTAACACTAGGAAACTTTTATGTCCATGAGACATATTTTCAAGGATGAGAGCTTTCTTACTTGAAAAAAAGTAAAAAGATTTCCCTTCACAGTGCAAATTCTTGCATTAACAATATTTAATATAGAAAATATAAGTTTTCTTATCCTGCTGGTGATTTCTTTTCAAGCTTCTCATGAATTTATTCCTCTCCTCACCCCACCCCCCCCCCCCCCCCCCGCCATGGCTCCTCTTAGTTGTCTGTCATTTATGCTGAATTTTGAATGAAACTTAGAGAAATTTCAGCCTGGCTTCTTTAGGGACTGCAGTTGAAATCATCGAGCTCACTTTCATTGTCTCCAGCTGGTGACAAATGGCAATTTTATTTAGCAATGGGTGGTTCTCTTTGAGGTTGGATTGATGGATGAGGCCATGAGAGGTCAGGCCAGCTGATGAGGTTACTCATACCAGCTGTCTATCCATCCCTGCTGCAGGCGTGTCTGTGCTGCTTGTCAATCAGCTTTTGAACCACTGCTGGTTACTGTGTAGTGGTTTTGACTGCAGTCAGTGACAGTTTACTTCACAATGTGGTGCTGTAAATGGTGATGGTTCCAAAACTGACTGATGAGAAACTCAAACTTCTGTCTGGCAAAGGAAGACTGGACAGCTAGTGTGGCAAGAGAGTCAGCTGTCTCAAAGCCAGCTTTCTGACATTCGAGAGTCCTTTATTTTGTCTTTGCTTTTTTGTGATGTGTGGTTTTGTTTAAGGTTATAATCAGCCTGCTGTCTAAGAACACCAGCTTTGAAGTGTTTTTGACTGAGAATGTATAAAGAAGCCCAGTTGTGTTTTGAGATTTCACTACAAAATCCTAAAATGCTTTTAATTCTTGTCTGTAGGCTGGAGCAAATGTGCTTCTGCAAGATGTTAATGGAAATATTGCACTTGATTATGCTGTAGAAGGGACTGAATCTAGCAGCATCCTTCTGATGTACTTGGAAGAAAATGGTAAGTCAGCTCTTCAGCTTTTGAAATGTCATAAAAATTATAAGGATGTATATTGATTTGATGTAAGTCACACCAAGGCAAATTGAATTCAATGAGTTTGGAGATGAAGTGGAGGAAGAAGATTTGGAGTCACAAAAGTTTTCAGTGTGTTTAGACTGGAACAACTAACAAAGGTTAGTGGCAGTTGCCTTTGTCAAATCTGCTTTTGCCCTTTCATATGGAGAAATGTAAATTCAAAGTAGAAAAACTGCAGCAACGCTGAAGCTTTTGAAAAAGCTAAGTTAGCATTTTAAGAACCAGGTTACACATTTTGTTTCATTTCACATGTGAACTATATATGTCTCAGAGTGTATTTTTTTTTTGAGAGACTGCTAAATGAAAAATATCTCTACAAATCATTTGAATGGAAATGCATATGACACTTTATCCCTTATTCAAAAATATTAGTATTTTGTGGGGGGTTTAATAATGAAAATACTGTAGCTAGATTTCTATTATGAATTATGCTTAATATGTTATCAGGTGATCAGGACCTATATTGAAATAATGGGTTTGTTACTCATCAGTTCCAAACTTAGATAAGAGTTCTGAAGTGAGATTTCTAGCATTGCTTTTAATGATAGTGTCTTAACATTCTGTGTGGCTCAACACTGAGGAAAAGGCATTAAACAGAAATAATGATCAGTAATGTAAAAATGTATAATTTCACATTGCCTTCATATAAGAAATCTTTTTTAACATAAACTAAGTTAAATTATATTTAAATGATATATCATGTACACTTGAAATAGAAGTTAACTTACACTGTCAAGGAAATCACACTCATTGTCAAGTTATGTACTGTTAGTCCACAGCAGGTTGAATATGTCTGTTTTATAATTTTGCTTCCTCTGTGCCTGGCAATGTCTTCAGAGCTCAGGGACTCTGCTTTTGGCTTTCCCTAGTGGCAAGACAGGTGTTAGATTCTCAAAACTTGATGGCTTTGAAAAATGCAGATATTTGGAGTCTAAATGCTCCAAATATTTTGGCTCATGAGGTATTTAACATATAGCATGCAACAAGCCTGTAGCATGCAAGATGTAGCCTTCTTACTTACAATTATTTATGCAGATCTGTCAGAAAATCATTTGTCTGTTATTTTATTTATTTGCAAAATAAAATAGTTTTTTGGGAAAAAAAAGATTGGCTAGTTTCTTGGCACTGTCAACACAGAAGGAACTTGCATGGAACAGAGGACTTTTATGACTCTAAAGTTACCAGTGATACCTCTTTTTCAGCAGATAAGAGAGTCACTGTTCTTCATTAAACAATAATTCTGTGATTGTGGAAAGCTTCCAAATTAAAAAAGTTAAATGTTAAGAAGGTGAGATATACCTCTACTAACTTTAGATAGCTAAACCTAAGCTAATCATCCAAACCTCTTGGTCAATAGAGCAAAATAGGAAATGCATACACTGTTTCATCTCTTCCTAACCTGGGTAGGTGAGGAGAACTGACTTCCAGGACTGTTTCTTTCTTCTGACCTATAAGAACCTAAGTTGACAGGTTTTAGTTTTAGACTGTTAGGGTACAGTCAGTTAATTGCAGTACTGCATAAAATCCTGGCTTTTAGGCAATCAGTGTCAAAATGCCCATCAGTTTTTTTTGGTCTGCTACTTTTATTCTTGTAACAATAGGCAGCTCAAAGTACCCCTGTTTTGCACTTGATTTTTTAAATTTAATTAATATATACTGAAATACTTGTATAGCCTACCATGGTTCATAGTAATTGAGGAGGAAATCCTTGAAGGAAATTAAGCTGTATGAATAAGTATGACTTACTTTAATTCACTAAATGTTTCTCTGTGAGTGGTTTTTATGAAGCCCTTCTCATTGCAGTAATCCCCATGCACACGTACATATACATACCCCACCACAGAACCATGTCAGGACCAGACTGTATCTGTTTAATGTCACTACAAATCTTAGTGAATGAAGTCTCTCTTCATTGTTGAAGATAACCCAATTTACTCTGTGGCAGGCCAGGAGCTGTGTTAACAATAGCCTTGGATGTATTTGATGATTTATATATTTTGAAATAGTTTTGCTTACTTACTGAAGTTACTTCTTTGAGTTCTGTTTGTTAATGATCTGTTAGGGCACAGGAGTATCACAAATGCAGAATACTGTTAATCCTCTAGCAATGGCCAGAAAGCTTTCGTATATACTTTACTGTGATGGAATATAACATCTAAGGATGTTGTATGGAGATTTCATTAGAAGAGTCTAGTGAAGTTATTACTATTTCATTAAAATGTTCTCTCTCCCTGTATAGAAGTCAGCTTTCTCTGCTCTTACATTATGGTATGTAACTAATGTTGCATTGTATACTGACAGTAATTATTGACTGAAGAGAGCAATAAGCAGACTTTACTTACCTAGGAGAAAACAAGTCGAGGTACATATCCTTTGCATATTAAGAACACTGTTTCTGTTGGGTAATGATTCTAGCATATTATAAGCTTCATTTAAGATATCCATGGTCAAGGATGGAAGGGAAAATACAGCATCCACCTTCATATTTAGAAAAGTGCTTGAAATAGCTTAACTGAATTATATTAGATCATGTCCTGTGGGCACTCAGAAGCCTAGTGGGCTCATGAGCTTCAGGATTTTATTTGGGTTGATTTATCTAAATCAAGTCTCTAGTAGTCCCTCTATAACAAACCCTCCTTAGAGCAAAGGAGATGCTTCAAAGGTAGGCAGCATCTGAATTACGATCTGAACTGCATGCTTCTTCCCAAGTGCTGTGAAGGGAGTCCAGAACAACTAACTGAGACATAGAAGTCTGCTATGTAAGATGATTGTTATGATATTTAAATTTCCAGATCTTTATGTAGGAGCCTATGCACTAGCTTTGGTGTCTAAATTCCTATCGCCTTTAGTGGGTTTCTAGGAAATGCTGCCTCTGGAGAGCAGAAGGATTATTCATTTGACCAGCCACAAGGAAAACACCAGTAAAAGCTGTTAAATTTGTTCTGTGCTGAGATGTTACTGGTTTTCCATGTTACTGGTGTTCTCATTTTGCTATGAAAAGAAAGTCATGATATTTAGGGACTCTGATATGTGCCGAGGCAAGGCCAACTGAGAGTAGGCTAGGTTACTGAGGGCTGTGTTAGACTGGAGCTTCTACTGTCTGTCTGGGCTCCCATTCCAGTGCAAATCCATTTTCATGTCATTTCATTTTATTTTCAGTTGAAATTTTCTTTGTTGCCACTTACACCTGTAGCTTCTTATCCTTTCATTGTTTACTTCCAGGAAGTGTCTCGCTCCAGACAAGAAATGAAAATATTAATGTAAAAAGGTGATTTTTTTCACTATTTGTCCTGTTTTATTCTAAATCTGGTTGATTATTGGAATCATCAAGAAAGTCCACCTGGCACTTTTTATAACCTTTATTTTCATAAATAACAGCTCTATGTTCTAAGGCAAGGTTTTTGATTTATTAATGACATGTAAAAAATATCCAACTTCAGATGGCTGCTAGTGGGTTCTCTGTTTTAGAGGCAGAATGTTCTACTGTAGAAATGTGTCAGTGAAGCTCTGGTCATGGTATATGATACTTATGTTTCCTCCTTTTCCATTAGGCTGATTTACATATTTAATACTTTCAGGAATGCAGCATTCTTGCTTACTTCCTTTCCTGGTATTTAGTTGTATGGTGGATTGGATGACTCAGCTATAAACTACAAATGACTGACAGATGTTTCTTGGTTCTGCATTTGCCAAGTCATAGGAGGTGACACATTCGCTGTAATTCATTTTCAAATAAGAGGTGTTCTCTTTTGCCCTCCAAGATCTCAGGCTTCAGCTTTCAGGGGTAACTGTGCATTCCAAGAACACCAGCCTTGTTATTTAACCTGAGAAAAGGCAATTTGTGAAAACAAATTAATGTCTATATTGTGTATTGTATAGTGAGGGGTTATGCAGTAGCAGATTAATGCAAAATAAAAAGAAAATCATCTGTTGGGATTTTATTTTTTTTTTTTTTAGGAATGACTGTATTTAAATAATATATCTACCCAAAAGTATAGATGGTATTTCTTTTTCTACTATGATACAAGTACAGAAGAAAAAAATGGATATTGCTTTTCTACATAGTATTATTTTTGGTTTTAACAGTTCACTTTATGTGGGGTAAGTTAATGTAAATGGCTGGTTAAAGCTTATTGACCTTTGATGGTAATACAGATTTCATGCACTTAAGCAAAATCTATTTGGGTATTCCAAGCTGTGTGAACAATGTTTTGTTCCCTGAATATTAAAGGAATCATATCCAAGTGTCTCAGAAAACTGTACATAGAGCCAAAATCATGTGCAAGTCCTATCCATTTAGGTACTTTTGTATGGTTTAAATCTGTTAAAATATTGTGCAGATTTCACAAAAGTAGACTGTGGTTTATTAAATTCTTACTAGCAAAGGGATTAAGCTTTACTCTTCAGCTGAAAAATAGAAGGAATAAATTTATTTTTCTGCCTTGGACTAGTAGATATATTAAAATAAAAAAAAAAAAAAAAAAAAAAAGGTGAAGTGTTAGTACAGAATCCTACACTGAAGACGGTGTTTAACATTAGCCAGAAATAGCCAACTTGTAAATTACTACAGTAAGGAGAATTTCCCTGAAGGCAGCAGTTAACAACACAAGGGAAATGACATGTGCAAGAAAAGCTGATTTGGAGAAGTAGTAGGCAAAGGATTAAGGAAAAATTTACTGTAAAACTGGCACTATACAGTAATCTAAAATGTGATAGGAAGATCCACCAAAAGTTAATTTAGATTTAAAATGTAAAGTAATTTGAAATTATTCATGAAATCCAGTGTGGTTGCACTAAAAGCCAAACTCCCACATAGCTGCTCATTCATTCCTTTCCTGAGAAGGATAGAGGGAGAAAGCAGGATGAAAAAGCTTGTGGTTTGAGATAAAGACATCAAGACTGCTTACCAGTTACTGTCACAGGCAAAACAGACTCTACTTGGTGAAAATTGCCAATGGGAATTGGAATGGATAGAGAGAAACAGAAAGACAAACATTAGAACAACAGCTTTCCTCCCCCTTTCCCAGGCTTTGCTCTTTCACTTGGACTCTTCTACCCCCCACAAGCAGCACAAGGAGGTGGGGGAGCTCGAGACAGTCTCTCTCTGCCAATTCTTCTTCACACTTTTCCCCTGCTCCAGTGTGGGTTTTTCACAAGTATGCAGTTCCCTCAGGAATATCTGTCTGCTTTGGCATGGGCCACACTTGGCTGACGGGCTCAGCTGTGTCTTGTGATGGGTCTGCTAGAGCTGACTAGAACTGTTGGTGGTTCACATGAGACAGCCCCTGGCTCTTCCCACAGAAGCCATCCCAACAGCCCCACGACTGCCAACACCTGGACAATACATCTGGTTGTGTGTTTCTCAACACTGGCACTTTTTGTGAAAATAGTAACAAAATGAAAATCCCAGTTATTTGTATTTTTCATCAGTTTTGATTGTTATTAACTACAAAAAATGTTCAGAATATGTACACCAAAATGTTTTAACATTAAAGTTGTGCTACAGAAACCCTTAAACAGATCTAGTAATCCAACAAGGAGAAGAAAAGCATGTAGTTTCTTCAGTGCAGTCAAGAAAAGGAATTCATATAAATCAATATACTTTCAGGAAAATACTGCTCTGGGTTTTAGTATTTAAAACTATTTCATAGACATTAAGGAATTATTGCTAATATACTGCAATAAGAACTGACTAAAATGCCAACACATACAGATTGTTAGCGCTAAAGATGAGCAAGCTTCAGCTAAAACTAAATCCCCTGACATATTTTCTGGTTTAGTACCATATGCACCATGATCTTGATTTATGCTTACGAATTTTCTTTTAACAATATTGATGCAGTAGTTTCTGTTTGTAGACGGAAAAACAGGCAATCAAAACAAGACAGGCTGGGGGTTGTTCAAATTTTTTTCACTTTAATTCTTGTTGATTGGGAACCACCTACCCATAAGACTCTCACACACAAAAAATCTGTTTTCTGCATTAATTGATGATAGGGGTTAGGTGTCGGGGTTGCCAGTAAGAATAGGGGACCAAATGAGATGTTTCAGTAGGTTTCTTCAAGTCCAAAAAATGAAGCACACAGGTAACACGTCATAGTTGTAGTAAAAAATGTTAGAGTTGAGAATGCTCATCTTCCTTTGGCCTTTTTGTTTTCTAATATAAACATGAGTAAGCTACTGTCTTTTTTTCTTCCTAGTTCTTGGGGAACTGACTTTGAAGGCTTAGATTCCTCTTAATAATTTTATGCTTCCAGTATGTTGCCCATATGTTTCTATCAAAGGGCAAACCTTTAAATCTACCATGCAGACTTTTGGCACTGGACTTATGTTTTAATTTATAGCTAGTAGTTTATGATCTACTAACTGATGCTGGAAAGAGAACAGGCATTCCTTGACTAATAGGCTTTGCAAAGATTTGAAGAAACAATGTAAAGAACATCAGAAATTGAGGATGCCCTTTTAAAATCCTTTCAATCCACTTACCAAAGAATAATCTAATTCTGTTACCATCAGAAATACATTATAATTTTTGATAGAATTCCTAAAATTATAATCTTTATCAAGTTGGAAAAAGTTGTCAGTGCCTGCAGTGCGCCCACAGGTTCTGCGACCTGTCCCCCACCCCTTCATGCTGAGGCTTGTCTGACTGTGCTCAAAGCCAGCTGTGATGTGGTACAGCCGTGTAACCTGGGAGCCCTTGGCTGAGGAAAGAGGCAGATTGTGAGGCAGAGCTGGGACAAACACTGTCGTGATCTTTCACCCATCCTTTGTCTCTGAGGCCACATTGAGGCTCAGGTCCTTGCTGGAGGTAGTCCTGTGCTCAGCCATGAACCTTGCTGACCCCAACCCTGAACCACTGGCTTCACTCCTTGCTTCAACTGAGTTATCTAGATTTGTTGTTAGAGTCTTTTCTGGCAATCACAGCACTGCTGTTGGCCTTGATTCCCATCACCAGACCTGTTCAGTTTTCTTGTTTGGGTACTGAGGGACTGTGCCCTGGTCAGCAAGGACATTGCCCTGCCTGCCCTGTATTCACCCTCACCTCCTGCCTCCCATGTTGACTAGCCTGCTTTTACTGCTCTGTCACACACAAAAAACAACAACAACAACAACAAAACAAACAAAAAACCCCCCAAAAAACAAAACAACCCCGCCCATAACATTAAGACCTTGCAGAGAAATTCAGAGTATTGAAATAGCATATGTGAAGCTCTCATCTCAAACATTACACTTACTGCAAGTAACCAGAAACACTGATATACTTGTTTTGATTCTGTGTTCATGTTACAAATAAAATAATAAATATGCAATGCATATCCACAAATTAATACTTTAATACTAAGCCTTGAGATTGTGCCAGTCTGTTAAAGTAAATTACAAAAAATATTTTTGTTTTCTTACAGGTTAAGAAGAGGCAGAGTTCATTTAATTAATTTTAGCTGAAAGGGTCATCAATATCCTTATTATAGAAGAGAGAGGGAAAGAGGCATGTTTCACCAGAGTGGGAGACTTGTTGCTGATATTTACAGGAAGAGAGGGTGGGAATTTAACTTCTGATAGCATTTTCAGACTAGAAGGAAATAAACTTATCATCCCAGCAAGCCAACTGTATCCTGGGCTGCATCAAAAGCAACATGGCCAACAGGTCAAGGGAGGTGCTTCTGTCCCTCTTCTCTGCTCTGATGAGACCCCACCTGAAGCACTGCATCCAGTTCTGGGGTCCCCAGCAGAGGAAGGACATGGCCCTGCTGGAGAGAGTCCAGTGGAGGCCACCAAGATGATCAGAGGGATTAAGCACCTCTCCTGCAAGGAAAGGCTGAGAGAATTATGTCTGTTCAGCCTGGAAAAAAGAAGGTTTTATCGTAACTTAATTGCAGCCTTCCAGTAGGTGAAGAGAGCCTACAAGAAAGATGGAGAGAGCACATGTAGTGACAGGAAGAAGGGCTATGGTTTTAGCTAGAAGAGAGTAGGTTTAGATTAGATACTAGGAAGAAATTCTTTACTGTGAAGGTGGTGAGGCACTGGAGCAGGTTGCCCAGAGAAGCTGTCGATACCTCATCCCTGGAAGTGTTCAAGGCCAGGTCCTTTCACAGCTACAGTGGACAAAAGTCTTTTGGTGATCTTAACAATGTTTAGGCCATTACCCATTTCAGTCTCTGACAGGTACCATGACTTTTTTGTTTGTTTTCTTAGTGATATTTTTGTGAACAAGTCTATCCTATTCTATACTGCACAGGAGAAAGTTACAAATTTTAAACCATGGTATTCCTCAAATTAACAGAAGAGTACGGAGAGGCTTATCACACCTGGGATGAAAAGAGCCTTGCTGTGTCTACAGCTCTGTGCAGGAAGGGCAGATACAGACAGGGTGACAGAAGACTGAAGTATGGGAGGAGTGACAGGCTTCTCAAAGCTGTTGCAAGTTTTTAATATATATTTGTGTTTGCAAGACAAGATGTGGTTGACCTCTCCTAAAGACCGTTATTAAGCTTATTGGAGAATGAGACATGCAAGTTACAGCAAGAGTGGCTGCTGGGTGTGTGTGTAGTGGGTATTTCCCAAAGAGGGCTTCAGGGTTTTGCTTTGTACTGCTCCCAGGAACTGGTGTTCCCTTGCAGATGGAAAAGCTTCTTTGTACTGGACATTTATGAGGAAAATACTTTTAATAGCAATTTTCAGTTCTGTTTGCCATGTATTTCTTTATCACTGCAACTTTGTGAAAGTTACTTTTTGATTATTTATCTGAGGTTTTTATATTCCTTTGGGTTGTCACTTCTGTAATCATATGCCAGAGAGGTGAGACAGCCAAAGTACATGAAATGGCCTTGTCAGGTGTTTTTCTTAAACAGTGAGAAGTAATTTATTTTGTAGCTTTTAGGTTATGCTCCTGCCTGTCATCAGCATTGATACTCATCACCAAATGTGTGCCCTGCAGGGTCACTACAGTTTTAACTGTTCCTTCTCCATGTTGTCTCCTGCAGAACTGGTGAGCGTGTAGTTCTGATTTTACAGGGTATTTGGAGTTTGTTTTCCACCTTATGCCTTTTTTTTTGCTTTGTTTTTGAAGGTTTTTTTTTTTTTACTTTCTATTTTTTAAATGTGAATTTGTTCCCATAGTACATGCCAATTTGTTTTTCTTCCTCTATTTATTCATGCTGGCTCTTGTCCCATTTCAGCTGAATATCTAAACCACAGTTCCCCTTTGAAAAGGAATGGGAAGGTCATTCTTTGAATCAGGCAGCAAGAGTTACTTACTTTATGAGTAGCATTTTGTTGTTCCATCTAAACTCCCGAGAAGTATCAGTCCCTGGGAAGGGAGAGCACGCTCTCCAGAATTGCAGACCTGATTAAGGGAAGGCACTTAAAGACAAGGTCTTCTTGTTTGAACCTCAGAGAATGATACATTCTTGATAAATCTGCTTGTTGGCTCTTGAGTTCTTGGAATTCAAAACTGCACTTCTTAGAGTGCAGTTTTGATTATTTTTAACATATTTTCATTCTATTTTCTGTAAAGGTAGAGAAAGGGAATCTCTGTCATTTCTGCAGCATTTTCAAACCTACTCTGGGTATTTAAAAAATGAAGCCTGTAGAACCATGCCATGCTAGTATCTTGTTTGCCAGGCTGTTCACTGCAATTTGTTTAATGAAATATATATAATTTCTTTATACAGCTATTACTTTGAAGCCAGTAAAGCTATCTTGAATTGCTTTAGAATTGACACAGACTGTGCCTTTTGTTGCTGTGTAGCATTGCTTATGTGTTTTCTCTGAGCTGATGGTCCCATTATATTTATGATAGAATGAATGTAACAACTGATGCAACTGGATTCTTTTCTTAATTTCTTCTTCAACATGGGCAAAGTTAATCTTTCAACAGCAAGTTTTTTTGGGGCCCCAGACAGGTCACACCAAGGTTCTATAAAAGGCAATTTAAAACGAGTAAGGGTCAGTATTTCACTGTTAATATAAGAATATGCTGGTAAGTTAATTCTCTGACTTTGTTGGGTGTAAGTCAGTAATAAATTGCTAAAAAAGGCTGAGTGGATTCAGTTGGCTTCTGCCCTCAACCTGTGACCAGTACTATAATTTACATGAAACATGATGAAGGAAATAACCTGATGGTAACTGTTTCACTCTCAGTATTTTTTTTTTTTTTTTTTGGTAATTTTTCTTCCTGCAAAAGTCAAAAACTAGTATTTCTAATTTGTGGATTGTGAACTTAGTTTTTGGATTTGAGTGTCTGAGGTGTTCTCAGACAAAATAGGTAATACATTAATTTCCACCTATTTCCTCTCTCATTGAGAATCAAAACTTTTGCTGTTTACTGGACATATAAGAGAAAGAAAAAATTGACATAAATTCTGTCAGCAGTCCTGAAAAATGGCTACCTTCATCAAGTATAAAGTGCTCCATATATTTTTTAACTTTAATCATTCATACCTGACAACATTAGGAAAAGCTTTATCATGATGAGTGAAGTTTCGTTTTGGCTTCTCAGTCTGTCAGTATTGTATGTTCAAAATGCTAAGTCAGCACTGCAAATGATAATTAATTTTGGATGTATATTGACCAACATACCACATGGTGTTTTGGAAATCTAAACTTAGGTATTTGAGAGAGTTCTGTCACTGGGACAAGAATGTTAAACCATCAGTTCACTGTTGCAAAAATCAAGAAATAGGCGGAAAGAGGGGGGGGGGGAGGGGCGGGGAAAGATTTAATTGGTGTCATGTGGCATCAGTAATCTGTAAATGTCATCAGGTAATTTAAAATCATTACTCTGAAATGTGATGAAGACATAAAAGCTTTAGTTCTGACAAAATAAATACATCGATTGTTAGGAGACATTGAGAACATCCTATGAAATTTGCAATGTGTTCTGGTCTAGCAATTGTCAGGCAATAGCATGTCAGCACATTCTGCTTTGGGGTGGTTGTCTAATCTATCAGTATCATATATAATTTGTAGATACACACATATGTGTGTTTTTCTAAATTACATATATGTGAAAGTTCACAGGGTTAATCCAGATACAGAAAACATCTAATTTTCCCCATTGTATGTTTAGATTTGTGTTTTACATTTGGTGTTATTTAGTATCATTTAGGTGACAGCTGTGAAAATAAGAATAAATAAATGTGGCTAGGAAGACAGTTCTCACTCTGAACATTTCACTTCAGAGCTGAAACTCTCACAAGTGTTGCAGGCAGCAGAACATAAAGCAGTGTGTACAGTAGCATGTTCGAAAATTGCTGAGATTCTTTGATGAACTACATATGGTACACCCATTTCTATGAGTTCCAGGGTGGGTTGAAACTAAGAAATTTAAAATATGATTTTATCCTGAAACATGCTTCAGTAGTTTTATTAATGTAAAGAACTTCAAGAACTGTTGAAGATAACATGTGAAGTTAAATACATACTAATTAATTAATTTATAGTTTGTCACTTTTCAGCTCACTGACAAATGTGGAAGAGAACCAAGAAATCATTTATTCATATGGTGTTTTTTGTTATGTCATGACCAGGAAAGAGAGGAAGAATTTTTATACTCAAATTACATTTTCTATAAATGGATTTAAGTGATCATGTGGAGCTAGAAGCAGAAGAATGAAGCCCTGAATTTTGGTTAGGTATTCTGATAAAACCACAGCCAGTTGCTAATTTAACCACTTAGCAATTTTGTTGTATCCCGTTTCTAATTTTAAACTTCTTCAGACTGGAGACCATACTTTCTTTTGGTTATAGACTGCCTTGTTTATCTACCTTTCAATACTGTTCTTTGACATCTGTTTCTTTCAGTAGCCATGCTGACACAAGCAATCTCATAACCTTCATTCCTTTCATTCCCTTCCATTTGTTCCTGCCTCCACACCACATTTTCTCTAGGTTTATGGGGCCTTGCAATGGTCTGGGCTCAGCTGGAGAATTAATCCCAGTTAAAAAAAACCCAGGCACATAAAAAAGTGTTGAGTTTTAATGTCATTTGCTTCACTTCACAATCTCTTAAGCAGTTGAGCCAACAGATTTGGAGGACTGGTCTGGGTACTGTGATGTATACACAGGGCTGGAAGAATGCAGCCAAAAATAATTTTAATTAAGTAAGTATCAAAGACTTGAGTGACTTCCTTAGATTGTGTAATTCTTTTCCCATTTACAGCTACTTCACAATCCCAGTGAGTTTAATGATATTGCAACTGCTGACAGCAGGAAATCAGGGTGGCTTATTTGATATTGCTGACTGACTTTAAATCGTCCATATTCCGACTGATAAAGATATGAGTTAACTTTTTGGTAATTGTAGGTCAGTAATATACACTGAAGTCTAATTCAGTGTTGATTAAGCTTTTACAAACCCAGAACACTGAATCACATATCTGTTCTTTATTGATGAATGAAATAGCAGAAGGTTTTATCCTTTTCTTGTTCCAGGTGTAGAGCTGAATTCATTGCGCCAAATGAAGATACAGAGGCCTATGACAATGCTTACAGATGTCCGACAGCTCATATCAAGTGGTGGAAGTGTGAACCAAAAGAATGATGAAGGGGTTACCCTGGTGAGTGGGAATATGTAATCTTCACGCTGTGAATATGCAGGTATTGCAGCTGTTCAGGTGAGCATGTTTGCAAGGCAATTCTCATAAGAAGCAAAATGAACCAAGATTTTGGTTCTCAGCGGGCCTTTTGAAAACACATGTGTGTCAGTTCCATACATAGTATAGATTTTAAAATAGGCTAGTGCAACATCTTGATGACAACGGTGTTGCTCGTAGCCACTAAATACAACATATGAAACGTAAAAATTAATAGCATAAAATATTAACACTGTAGTTTAATGCTACTTGTGGTCTCTCACATTCTGTGTGAGAGGAGCTGAAACTTCTCTCAGTGATTCCTGTTTTGGGCTGATATTTTCTGGCTGAGCCAGCCTAAAACACTGTTTCATGAAGCTATCCCATCTTGATTCAGTGTCATGAAGCATCCACCATGTAAGTAGATAAGCACTCCTACTCCCAAATTTGCATGTTATTTGTAGTCACTGGGTTTCATGATGTTTTTTTCTGCTAATAGATCTTCCATCCCTTTGTTTTGTCCAGATTTTTACTTCTTCAGCTGTCAAATAATTTTAAAATTATTGTATTTTTCCATAGATAGCATGTCTGTGGAATGTGCCCTTTGCATATAAAATCTTCAACACCATTACCAATCAATAAGTGGTAAATTAGCAGTGTTAATATATTGAATAACCTTTTAAAGGTACTTTGTGTTTTTCTGCGAATACTGTACTAAAATAATTAGAAGCCTAATAATTATTAGTATTACTATAATTTCTGCATTTGCATTGAACTACATTGCATGGTACTGAATTAATGTACTGAATCATTAGTATTTAATTCCATATTTTAATTATTCCATAATTTAATATTTTTAAGCTATAACCAAAAAAGTGAACAACCTCATATCTGAGATTGGTGAATCCAGCCACTGGCTCCATCTAGAAACAGAATGCTGTGGTTTTTGGGGTGGCCACCCCAAGGCAGAGTTGACTGTAGTGAAAAACAGGAGGGAAGCAGGGAAGAAGTTGGAAGAAACAGCACAATCTTTAGTTTAATTCATAAAAGCATTAATTTAACTGCCAGTTTTCTGATATATTTAAGCTAAGCTGCTAAATCACATTGCTATTGTACTTAACTTTAATTGCCTCTAGTCTGAATTGGCTTAGCTAAACTGAGTTATGAACTTAGGCAAATCTTACTGTATAAAACCTTTTCTGCCATTAGCTGAAATTATTGAAGTGTTTGTCTGAAATGTGTTTAAACAGTACTGCAAATACTGGGAGAAAAACATTGTGGATACTTTGTTTTTTGTTGTTTGCTCAGTGGAATGTTGACAAAGGGGACATTTTTTTAAATGAACTGTTTTTATGCTGAACTTTGATTTTTCAAGAAGTAGTTACAGAGTAGATAATTATGTTTTGGTTTGAGATTTCTATTATGTGAAACCTTTGTTTGACAAACTGGTGGGAAATCCAGAATTTGTAAAACTTCTCTCTCTCTATTCATGGGTGCGGAGTCAGGCAGTCTGTGATAGTTGTATGTGTATCAAAGGGTTCTGAGAATAGTGTTTTGCTGCCCTACATCTGTCTGTACAAAGAAGGCAAGTATCACAACTGTAAGTCTCAAATCAGATTTGCTGTCTCTTGACAGAATATATATCTAAGTCCATGCGTAAATTAGTAAGTTTAATTAAGCAAATTATTGTCATAAATACATAAATACACACATTCTCATAGATTCATAACACCTACCTATGTGCACATGCAATGCAGAGAGACACAGAATGATATTTGTTAAAATTATTTTTTCTGTTAAATTCTGCTGTAATAGTTTTTCTTTGGAAGACTTCAGTCATAAAATATTTCCTTTGTCCTATAAGCTTTTAAACTGCTTTTAAATAGCACTTGTCAAATTGATGCCTGAATAGAAAGTGTAATTTCTTCTGTTAAAACATACTCCTGCCTGATGCTATGTCAAATTATGTGAAAATTTTGAAGTTTTTGTACTTTGGAAATCAGAGCCTTCATAGCAGAATTGGTGTTCTGCCCCGGGGCAGGAGTATTCTGCCCCCTTGCCATTGGTAGATTTTGGATTAATTGTACTCTGTTTCATCCTTCTACATCAAGCATGTTCACAGTGAAAATTTTATGCATACTTTATGCATGTGCAGCTGAACCAGAAATAGCAGGTACTGCAAAAAAATATCCTGGGCTCTGATTTTGGTGTCTCCTATGCTTATAGTGACTTTGGAACTCTATGCAGTTGTAGTAACAGGTTTATTGCAAGACCTTGCCATTAGCCATCCCTTTCAATCATCAGAAAAATAATATCTTCAGCTAACAATACTTGAAGTAGAAAAAGTCATGTATTTGAGCTGCATGATTTGTGGATACAGGTTACAACCTATAATCTCAGTTCTCAATTTCTGCAATCTGCCTATGCCCTGTTCTTACTGACCATTATGTCCTTCTGACTGGGGATGAGCAATTATATTGTGCCAAATTCTATATTCACATCTTGTCCCCTTTCCTCCCAGAAGTGAAGGGAATGCTTGAAAAGATTGCAGAGAACCATGAGAAAATAAAGACCACTAAACCGTAACCTGGATCAATCTCATCATATGAAGCATGTACCTCAACAGTTACTCACCACAAATAAGAAATGATTTCCACCAAAACTGCAAATGATTTTTTTTCCCTGATGTAGTATTCTTTATTGGATTTTCCTCTTTTACTTGATTATTACCAGAGAAAATAATTTGTATTGCCCTACTGTTTCTTTCCCTATTTCTCTCTTCACTAAACCTGCTTGATATTATATTGCTTTTATATATATTTGACATACTTGCTATTTGTATTAATTAAATAAAAATAAAATGTGTGTCTTTTTTATAAAAAAAGTCTCCTTCTATAAATAACATTTATAGGGGACTTGATTGCTGATATAAATGCCAAACACATATAGAGCCTTAAAAATACATTGCAAAAGATAATGTCCAGCTTCTCAAATCAGCCATGGACAAAGAATTTCCTTTTCCCCCTTCTAGCCACTACAGTTTTCAGTAGCTTATCACCCATACTGTATTTGCTACTTATAATGACAAGCCATGAGCAAACACAGGTACCTTTGAAGTTGTCCTTGCTTTAGCAGCAAGCTGTGCTACTTGACCTCCCGAGGTTCCTGCTGACCTGAGCTTCTCTCAGTCTCTTACTGTGTTCTCCACCCTCCTTCTGTTCCCCTTTAAGTCTGAAATGCAGACAAAAAAATTCAACTAAAATTATTTAAACAATTACCAATTAAAATAATTATCTAAGGAAGCAATGCAAGTATAGTAAATAAAATGTCTGTGGCTCAAAACTGAGAAAGTATTTTCTGTGACTAATTTTGTGCTGCAGTCTCATTGTGCTTGGTTTGATTATGTGTAAATGAATTAATTTTGGAGTAAAGTAGTGTCAGCTTACATATGGCATATTTGAACTGTCACAAAAGAAAGTTAGGTCTGGGCTCTAAGAGCACTCAAGCTCTATTGAAATGTATGATTCTACCTGGGCTCATGAAGTTTCTGAATGTGTTTGAAAGGATTTTTGCTTGAAATTGTATGAAAAGTGGCAGTCAGACTAGACTGTTAGTAGTTTTCAGTAAGCTAACATTCTCATTATTTGTGGGTCTTGTTTATAAATGCTAAAATGCATTCCATAGTGGTTTTCTAGTCTGTAGTTATCACATGTATATTTTGTATTAACTGTTACCCTGATTTAGTCAAGATATGCAATAACACATGGTGGATTTTTCTGAGTTCTTTAAACTATTAACTTAAGCAACCTTTAACTTTCGTATTGCAGCTGCACGTGGCCTGTGCTAATGGATACAAGAATGTTGCATCTCTGATACTAGAACATGGGGCTGATCTCAATGTAGTGGATAATCAGTACTGGACACCCCTTCATTTAGCTGCAAAGTATGGACAGGTAAAGCATGAGGCTTTTTTTTTCACCTGCTTCTCTTTTCTTTATGGTAGTCTTCTGTACCAATAGCAAATACTTTTAAATCAGGGCAACTATTCTGATTTTAATGTGAAAAACTTTCACGTTTATGTGCTATAGATGGCATCTCAAATGACAGAGCTCAGTTAAGGATAAACCTTATGAAGCTATCAGCCCAATACAGCTCATTAAAATCAATCTACCATCTACAACAGTTTGTCTCTTAATATCCTACCTTTTCACTTTTCTGTCATTCTCACTCTCCCTGGACAAATGAAGTAACACTGCACTCTTCTTCACTAAAATTAGCAAAATACAGACCAAATATCTTCCCTTCATAGTGTTAATGAATAATACAATTTGGAGATAGCTTATTATCATTATAGATAATTTTCCAGTGTTACTTTGGAGATAAATACAACTTTCATGTGATTATGTTTGTAAAAAACAAGTAAATCATTTAAACTCCTTTATAAGAGGGATTTATTAGATACCAGAGAAATATTTCTTTCAGTAGTAAAGCTGTTGGGGAGCTTTTAAAATTTCCTTTCCTATGATGATAATTTTCAAACATCTTTTAGCCTTAGTATGAATTCATGTGCATAACATATTTATAATTCCATTTTGAGTAATTAATTACAGACTAATATGAGCATTGTTACTATTTTGGGTAAAAGTAGTATGGAAGAAGGGGAATAACCTTAGTTAATACATGATTTGCATAGTATCTTTTAAATTAAAATATATTTATGAGGAAATAGTTATTTTTTAGCCAAAAATATTAATGTTCTCTCAGAAAGGCATTAACATAAATTATGGACTCCATCCCTTACAGTTTCACACTCTTCTAACACATATTTGTGCCATATTTTTTTAAAACAGTCTCACTTGAATAACTTGCTACAGTGATAAATCTGTATGTTCTGCTGGAAGACTATAAAAAAGTCTATTTGGTTTTAGTTTGGTGCGTTTTGAGTTCTTGAGAGGAATCTATCCTTCCAGGAATGTATCTGAACAGAAAAATAGCCTTTTCTTATCTTTTAGTTTGTCTAATAAACAACAATCCTTTAATGACTGGTCACAAAAATTTCAAAATACCCATTCAAAACCATTCTCATTGAGTAGGTTGCTAGCATTGCTGCTGCATTACCTGCAACCAGATCTCATCCAATATATAAGTAATATTGCATTCCATGACTCATAGGGACTGATAGTTTTTTCTCTTTACTAAATACATATAGATGTATTTTGCATGTGGAGAAGCTACTCACATTAATAAAATGCTGGTTTTGAACTATTTTATTTTGCATATTATCGTAAAAAAAAAAAAAATTGAGATGTAATATGAAGAAATTGTTATACTATTTCAGAATGACATCCAGACTCAGTCGAAGGATGTGAACTCTGTACATACACAGTTCTATGTTTACAAATACACAAAATGGAAAAAAACTCCACCATGTTTGGCTATTTGTAAGACCATAACTATAATAGAGATGATACTAATTTACTTTGTCTGGGGAAAAACAAAGCAGGAACTGCTGCAGTTTTAAATTTATAGTGAGAACATTTAATTTGTATCTGCACAGGAGGAACCTTGTAAGAAATAAAGGCTCTGTAAGCTTCTTGTTACAATCTTAAGTTGTAAATTAAGTGTATTACAAAAAGCTTATTGCTCCAGCTTTTGCAGTAATTTGTATGAGAAATCAATCTGAGTGAGTTTAAGCATGTGAAAGACATTACATCCACACATTATAATCAAAACCTTGCTTGTAGAGATACCTCAATAATAGCAAATCCATTTTTGTTTAGATGGGGTTCTTCTGAACTAAATTTAGGCAACTAAACTTAGGGACAAAGTCCAAGTTTTGTCTTGTTTAATATGAATCATCACCTCTAGAAGACAACTCAGACAATTCTCGGGGGTGCATTTAAACTAGGGGGAATAAATCATTGCTTAGGGGTCTGACCCTCTTCTAATGTAGAGGTCATGGGCAACTAGCATATGTAAGAGGTCTAATTTAAGCATTTTAAAATTCTGCAGGAAGAATCCAGGCCAAAGTACAAGGCCAAAGGATGGGCCAACTGCCTATTGGTCTTCTAGGTCTCCCCAGTCATCATGAAGTGGGCATGGAGCTGATGCCTTATTTTTAGAAAGCACAGAGTTGAGCAGAAGTTGCACAGAGTGAAACCTACAAGAATGAGCAGAGTTAAATATTTGCAACAATACCAGTCTTACCACAAGCAAAACATAGCAGTAGATTGTTGCATTGTTTTCAGACAGGTAATAAGTTATAGATTTAAGTGTCAGTATGTATTATCACTTCTCCACGGGCACCCCCTTGTTGCAGGGGAGAAGCTTGCATGCCCTTATGAGGTTGTGAGCTATGCTGGTGGTGGTTTGTGCCTCCGTTAGGGTCTCCCATGCTAGTCAGGTCTCAACTGAAGGGTCAGACAAAGTGTGTCCATGGGCAGGATGGGCTCGCTAGC
>JAWWEU010000001.1:95582508-95610559 GCA_035583155.1 Acropternis orthonyx | reverse complement strand
ACTTTCCACTGTGCCTTTTGCAACCAGACTTGCCTATCTCGCATTGGCCTTTTTAGCCATCAGCGTGCTTGCAGCAAACATGGGTAGAGCCCTTCCCAGATCTTCTTTCGCGAAGCCTAGCCATGATGATGATGATGATGATGATGTATTATCTGATGTTGAAAAAAAGTAAAACTACCTTTACTTATCTTTACATATATTTGTAAAGAAAACCAATTTTGCTGATAAGTTTACCATTTAAACTTTGTTAGAACATTCATCGTGGCTAGGCTTCGAACATTTTTAGGCTGAATATTGAAACAGAGCATGGGTGAATGGTAAATGCCTATGAGTGCGGACTGTGTAGATCCAGAGTAGAACATTTTTCTTCCATAGGAATACAGTATATTTATGGTTAGTTTGATTTTTGTGTACAGGATATGGCTACTGGGTACAGAATAAGGCAGCTGAGGCTACTGCCTGAAGGTCAGGCTCTTTGTAAGACAAGAACCTGCTCTACAGCAACAGATTAGGTTACCAAAGAGTGCAATAGAGTGTTAACTGAAATACTACCGGCTGCAAACATTAAAAAATAATGGCAATATCATTAAAAAAAATAGGCAATTTTTAAAGCAAGTTATTCTGAGTTTCTGGGACTGTTGTCATTTCCCCCTCTGTAAGTATTAGGGCTAAAACCTATTTTATGTTTTTAATGCACATTGAGATATTAAAATTATACAAAAAATTGTTATTACTGATATTTACATCAGAGTTGCTTGCTGTAATAATGTTACCATAATAAAATGATGGAATAACATCTACAACTTGCATCCAGATCTGCATCAGTGACACACAAAACCCTCTTCAAATTAAGATTATGAGGGCAGCAAAGCTAGCCTCAAGAAATTAGAATATGCCAGGATTGATTATGTAAATTTAACAGGGCCTTCTGGACATACACATTTTTACCACTGTTTTTGATGGCAGTTGGAACTCCTTTGTCCCACACGCACCATGGGCAGCGCTGGTACACGTGTGGTTGCTGTCTGTGCTCACCGGAGCGGGGCACACATCCCCACTGGGGTACTCCTCTGCCCATGTTGGCACTGATACCCACTGCAGGAGAGCGACTTGTATTTCTCAGGCTGGCCTCTTAATTTGAATTTAGCACAGCAATCACTTTGTGAACAGCTAGTAATCTGGCATTGGTAGTGCTTTCCCTGCTGGACATCTTCCAGTAGCTGTGATCAGGAGAGCACACACTCTCCTTCCCCATGATGGGAATAGGCTGCAGTTCTGACATTTGCCTTGGGTACTTTGGCACAATTCCCAGGCACAAGCTGTTTCTTTGTTGTTTATCACAGAAATGTCACCTTTCAAGCAGCTATCGGAGGCATTCAGGTCAGAGCTGACTCTGCAGTAGCTGAAATGCTACCTTATCCAAAATTTCATCCTTGGGGGATGATGCCTATGTCTAAACTGTTAAATCACTAAATAAAAGAGGGCTAGGGGTTAAGGCAGGCAACAGTCTGGCTCACATTCATATTGTTTAGAACTAGCTTCCTCTATAGGAGATTAGTCTTGTTTGTAGAGAGCTTGTTGGAGTTGTCCAAAGCAGAGTCAGGGTGAGAGCTAACAGTTAAGCAGTGTGGATTAAAATGGATACTTCAGCTTGCTCCTCCATTGCACTCTCTTACTTAGTGAGACAGATTTAACCTCTGGTTTAAAGAGTTTCATGATGTCAAAAAAAAAAAAAAAAAAAAAAAAAAAAAAAAAAAAAAAAAAAGATTTGTTGAACAGCTGACTGTATCTCTCCAAGACTAAGTCTTGAACTAGCAACGGTTTCTTCCCATCAATAAATTGGTAATATCCCAAATAAATAAAAATTGTTTTTTGGTCTCAGATCCATAATTCATGTTTCTTAGCATATTATATACATCCTGTGTCAGTTTCAAAGTTTATGTGTGAAATTGCCATTCTGTAAGTATATTCTCCCTTAACACACATTTGGTTGGCCTGTTTGCTTGAACTGAATTTTGCCCCCTGACAAGTTAGTTCATCAAAACTACATTTTTCTCAGATCATAGAAGGGACTCTGCTCTTCCTTCAAGTCTCAGAGATCCCACCTGCTTACTGTGCAAACTAGTTTGCTCATCATTACCAAAATGCATTAGTCATTTGGTGAGCTGTAGTTTCATTTTTTTTAAGTGCCTGTTGACCTCAAAATAGAAAAAAAATCGACATGTGTTGTTAGAATATGCTGCAGTGTGAAAAGTATATATGAAGTCATTGTAGGAAATTATATTTAAACTCATTCAGGTTTGGCCATTGCCATAGCAGTTCCTTTGAATGCAGTTTCTGGACTTCTTTAAACACACTCCACAAATGTTTTCAACATGAAGAGCCTAAAGAAGGAGGTGCTTATTCAGTGTTTCAAAAAGAATAGGGTATAGTCACTCAGGGAATAAATATTTTCCCTGTCAAATAGTTGGAATCTTTAATTTATGGTCAGAAAATCCTCTAGAGAATGTTTTATCCAGGCATATCTCACACTTTTTTCTTTAGTCTTTTTGTTCATGTTTGGCATGTGTGATTGTACTCAGGTAGAAGAGCCATATTTCCCATCAGATCAAATTACACTCAGTTTTCTCAAACAGAGAGACCACTTTCGGATTTCTGCCTGTGATATCTTTCTTTCACTCTCAATATATTCACAAAATTTCTATAAATAATTCAAATGCAAATTGTGGGTACAGAATATAAGGCAAGAAAAGCTGGATTCACACAATAACAAATGATAAGAAAACAGATTGAGCTTCACATAGAGACTGGAGACAACCTCAGTTAATAAAATTACAATGAAATTCTCAGAGTTTACAGGTACGTTTTTAAGGCTGAGGTGTGCACAGACTACATATTTGATTATTGCAGGATCACACTGATCAGTATAAATTCTGTTTTTCTTGAAATACCATTTATAGTGACTTTCATATACAAGAGACAAGTATGAAAAAATTCTAACAAGATTCTTCAGGCACAAACTTTGGGAAGTGATAGATTTATGATCTCTATCAATTTATAACTTGTAGGACTATAACTTATAAGCATCTTTAGTCACAAGATCACATAATATTTTTCACTGATTTATTTTATTTTTTCTCAGTCTAATTTCCTGATGGATTGAAAAATAGCAATGTAGGCTATCAGTCAAAGTAAAAACTGATTAAGTGTTTACTTCAGCTGTAGAAAAGCATTTAAGTGACCTTTGTCACTTGCTTTGGTAGCTGAAAACAGCATTACGCTTTCCTACTTTCTTTGAACTATTCTAGACGTTTAAAAGGCATACTCTTAGACCATATGGGTTAAACTTGCTGACTGCGGAAAGGTAGTGGTGACATTTGAGGAGCTTGGGTTCCAGTCTAAGCTCTGTTCATGAACAGACACAGTATTTACAGTTCATTCCTCCCACACATAACCTATTTGTCCCATTGCCTCCAGTCTGCCTCATTCTTGTCCTTATTCTATTGCCTTATTGTCCTATTCATGTCCTTTCCTTATGCATTTTATCCCAATCCTAATTTCTTTGCACAGTCAGCTTCTGCCCTTCCTCCTCTCCCTGGTTCTCATCCAAGCTTTCATTGTTCTCCACTTTGACTTCATGCCAGCCTTCCTGCCCTTCTGTCCCACTTGCTCACAGTCCCAATCTCCCTTGTTCAACTCAATGTTTTTTCCCTCACTATGTCACTTTCTTCTTTCACTTTTCTGCTTAGTCTGTCTCTACCTACATCCTGACTCCTTGCCACATTTCTCTTCTTCCCTTTCACTTCATTTGCTTCATGCTGTTCATTCCCAAGTCCAGCATTTTATCTGTGCTTTCCTCTATTGCCCCACCCCCACTGTCTACCCTGCTGCTGGTCTTATTCCCACAACCTACTTTTTCTAATCTGTTCCTCTTTGCTAACCACAGGTGGTAATGGTCCCCTTTTCTCCACGCTCAAATAGGAAAAAACATCTTTCTAACCTATATTGTATTAAGAAGGGGGATCTGTAATGAGTTTCAGACATAATTTTCTGTGTTTGGAGCAGTACTGTGGATCAGATTCACAATTGCAGAGGAAATACTGTTTAGCCTCTGAACACTATTGCTCTTCTTTAGGGCTTCACAGATGAAATTTTGGCTTTAAGGGAGATTCAGGCATACTATTATGTAATGGAGAACAAATATATCATCTTAAAAAACTGAATTTACAGGAACCCTAATGGCTTAATAATTACCTTACTCCCTAATGTTGGGAGTTCTGTCTTGGAATTTGTTTCACTCCCCAGTAGCTTAAGGTCCCTAACCTACACTTTTCTTCTTTATGTCCTTTATGGTCATTTAAGTGCCTATTATCACCCCATTTAATTAGTTAAATAGTCTCCAGTATTATTCTAAGGAGTTTTATTGCTCCATGACTTTTCTGGTCTTATTTATTTGATCTATGGAATATATGACTTGGATGAAACTACAGCACCTCTATCAAAGAAGCTTAGTAATTATAGTAATAACAGTAGTAATTAAAATTGGAAACTATTTCCCTGCTTTCTCTTTTAATTGCACATCTTTTCAACATCCAAGTGTATATTTAAATAGAGCACTTGATACCGGTTAGACTAACATGTAGGCCTACAGTGAACTGCAGTAGGAAAAGTGGGCTCCTTGATTTATCCATTATAATAAAAAAAACTGTCTTGTAAGCATCTGGTAGCTGATTTTTTCAAAGGTTTGAAACTTGACAAAGTTTCGACAGTTTTCCAAACAGACAACAAAAGGAATATTCTTAGCCTATGGAATTCATCTTCTGCCTAATACAAAGCCTTCAAATTATACAGACATTCGACCTCACAAGGGCAAATAAAATGTTTTCCCATGCTCTGCTACCGAAGTGCTTCATTTTGGGTTGCTTTATTTTTTTTGTCTAATATAAGAAAAAACCCCAAACTGAAAAATCATAAACATTTACTGGCTGCAGTCCTAGCAAACTGCCTAACCAAAATCACACAGTGAGGTAAACGTGCACTTTTCAACCCAGTGACATAAATTTTAGTTGTATGAGCAATAGAAAAATGTTTTTTATGAGAGCAGATATAGGTCATCTTACTCAGTAACCAATTATATTTCTTGTGTTCTGCCTAGAGGTTTTGTTGTATTTAGTGAATAAACACCTTAGATATTAAAATAATAGTTGGGGATTTCACTGTGTTTCACACAGTAGAGTGAGATTAATAGTCCAAAATAGTACTGATTTTGATCTAAGATTGTTAATCCACTAGTTTCTTATTGCATGTCTTTGTCTCACTGTGGATGAGAGCATTCTGGGAACCATATCCAACAAAAATGAAGTTGAAACCTGAGAAGTGGCAGTTGAATTATGCAGAAAGAAATACTTGTGATCAAAGTTGTAAGAAGTGGTGATGGAGGGTTAGATTTCTTTCCTTTGTGAATGTGTTTACACTTGTAAAGGTACAGGGAGAATTTGGAGGTGGACTTATGCTGAGGGTACACTGAAATCCTACAAGAACTGTATTTTATTCTGCCTCTTGTAATCTGTAGAAATGTGTTTAGTAGCTGCAGAAGGTGGGGGTTTGAAGATACTGCCTGTGGTTTATCATACCATTTCAACTAGTGCAGGAAGGAAGGAGTAAACTGAATGACAGGAACACTCCACCTGTCCTACTTCTGCCATTTCAAATACCTCTGTTTTGCTCATTTTAGACCAATCTTGTGAAGCTCCTTTTGATGCACCAGGCAAATCCTAATCTTCTTAACTGCAACAATGAAAAGCCTTCAGGTAGGTGGAAATCCATGTACACTATGTATGGATTAGTTACTGTGACACTGTTTTCTTTCCTTCCTGCTTTCTCAGTTATACTTTATTTAGTGTGTAGAGTTATATACACACACATGTGTGTGTATGTTTTTACATATATTGCTGAGAACTGCTAGTCACAGTAATGCAGGATATCATATCAAATGACAGCACGTTCTTCCACTTCTTGCTTTCCCCGTTTATTTTTTAGCTATGTTTGTTGCTTGGGAGTTTTTCAGTGCCTTGGTCATAGCTGCATTTACACATTCCTGGCAACTTCTCACTGAGTTCCTTTCTGTCTCAACTGATCATACTACATAGACTCATGAAGTGGAATTCCTGTACCTGTTGTCTGAAAACAAATTCAACATCCAGTTTTGAAGTGTAGTAGCCATTGTTTACCACAGAAGGCACCTTCTTAGACCAGATAGCAACAGCGAGCTGAAGCATTGGCTCTAAATGGAATAGAATTAGAGACTATTAGGTGGGAGGGGACTTCATATCAACTGGTCTAACACAGAGATCCAAGCAGAGCTAATGTCAGTAGCTCTAGCTAGCAGTGTGGAAAAGAAGAAACACATTGGTTGTTCAATCTTCTATGCCCAGGATAAAATTAAGATGGTACCCGGTAATGTAGAAAATAGAATCTTTCTGTCAGATTATGAAGTATATCTTCCTTTGCATAATAAAGCAAAATATGCTGTGCTTCAAATACTATGTCACCTACAAATACATTCATAGGGAACTTCATGACACTTAACCTCAGAAAAGTTATTTGGGGTTAGATACATGCCAGTTTGTATTTGTATAAAAGAGTATGGACCAAAGTCAGATCATCTAACAATACAGTTAGCTAGCCACACTTAGTGTATAACACAGTTGAGCTAACTGTATTTCTGATCTGCAAACACAACTGATTCCAGCATTTCTGTATGCACAAGACATATAAATCTAGTTTGTAGAAATGTAAAATGTTTGAAAAGGATTTAAGTGCATGTTTTCATTGAAACACTGTGTTGAAAATGGTTGTATTGTTTTTCCTGAAATCCTATGAATTACTGAATACTTTGGTTCACTGCACAGAGAGAATGGTATCGAGATTTTGCAGATGACAACTTAATTCTGTACTGAGTTTATTTTACGTTTGTTTTCCCAGTAATTTCAAGTATTATTTTATGATCAATATCTGAGCAATAATTTTCATGTTATTTAGCCAGATGTTTAATCTTTATCTGATATAGAAATTTGAATTCAAAGTAGCTATACTACATCATTTTCTTTTTCTGATATTTTGGTGTTCCAATATCTTAGATGTTGCAGCTTCTGATTTTATTGAAGAAATGCTTATGAAGGCTGAAATTCTTTGGGAGGAAAAAATGAAAGACCCTTTAGCTGTTTCTACATTATCTCAAGAAGAGCCGTATGAAGAGATCATCCATGATTTGCCCACAGTTTCCAATAAACTGTAAGTGCTTCTCTTGTTATAGAGCAATTCACTGAAGCCAGATTGTCGTTTGAACTGTATCTGTCAATCTGTGCATCTTAGCTGTGTGTCCTTGAAAATGTTCAAAACCCATCTGGACATGGTCCTGGGCATCTGGCTCTATATGTCTCTGCTTGAGCAGGATAATTGGACCAGATGCCCTCTAGGGGAGGTCCCTTCCAACCCCAACCATTCTACGATTCCATGAGTCTGTGTGATTTGATGGGTTAAGTAACTCTTTCATTTTGAAAATATGCTGAATCATGTTTTGTGTTTGTATCTCTCATATATTTTTTGTCAATGTTACTTCTATAAAGTATGAATAATAGAATACTTTATTTTACTTGGCAGAAAAAATAATCTGGGATTACCTTAGCAGAATTATTAGACTTGAACATCTTTTTATTAAAGTAGAGGAGAATACTGCAGTAAAACTACCATTGGCTATGAGAGAAGCAGGGACAAGTCCTGAAAATAAAAATAATATATATGACTACAGATGAAATAATACTGGTCCAGGCAGTTGCAAATTTGTATTTAGATATTTACTGCTTAAAATTCAAGTGGAATCAAATAGAGTTTAGCAGTGTGGACTTAAAACTTGGTATTGAAGAGTCAATTTGTCTTCAAGTTATAAATATTGATATTTTTTGTATTTCCTTGTGAATCTTAAGAAAAGACTGTCATAGGTATGTGAAAAGAGATGTACAATAGGCACGAAACACTAATGGCTGTTTTATGGTAGTACAAGACATATTGATAATTCAAATTCTTATTTCCAGATACTGTTATCCATGGGAATTTTTAAAGGTACAAATAATGTCTTTATACAGTATGCAGTTGCTGTAATTTGAAGCATGTTGGCTGCATAAGCTTGCAAAACGCTGCTGTTAATTTTTATGTAGTAATCACCAAAGAGTGTGTGAGGAAAAAAAATAAAACCTCTTATAAAGAGACAGAAAAGATACACACACACACACACACACACACACACACATATATATATATATATGCTTCCATTTCATAATAGTTATAATTTATGGTCAGCAGAATGTATTTGGATACATTAAAATCTAGAAAAGGTTAGCAACTGTCATGAAATTGTCAATCTGTTAAATTCAGAATTCCAGGGGATATATTTATATTTAGTAAAGATTGCATATTTCATGGTTAGTAAACATGGTGTGTTGTATCTGCTTCATCATTTGTAGTCACTAATGTATGTAGCTGAGAGTATTATACTAATGTTTATGGAATTACTAATTTCTCATGCTTGTTAATTCCTTATGAAATAAGCAATCCTCTAGCCTAACCCATAAGTGTAATCATACTCTTGAAATATATGTGACCTTCAATTGTCTTTTAAATTAAAATAACTGATTTTGAGGCATGAAACTAAGCCTTTAGATTTTCAAACATAATTGGTTTTAGTTATTGAAATGTTGTAATACCAGAAGCAGAAGGTAGGTCACCCTTGTAGCTCCATAATTAGACCCAGCAAAAGTTATTCACAAAGGTTTTGGAGACTTTAAGAACTTTTTCATTGTTCTTGCATCTAGATGATGCATTTCGATGTGTTTTGCATTCTAGAAGTTCGTGCTGTGGTGCACATATTGTACTGGATTCCATTCTTTAGTGCTAAAACCCGTTTACCACTGGAAGACTTAACTTGCACAAAGTTGATGAATGTCTCTGCTATTCTTGTGTACCAAAGCAATTTTTTTTTTAATGCTGAAGAGGAGTGCCCAATGATAATCCACATGTACCATTGAGTTATTCTTTATTGTATCCATTCTTTGTTAACTGTCTTTGTATAATGAAGTGTGTTTAATGTGAAGTGGTAAGTTTTACAAGAGCTCCTGTTAACCCTGTGTTGTGGCCATATTTCTTTGTGCCCATCTCTCAGAAGAAAACAATACTCAAAAGCAAATTCAAAAATTATGAACAAACAATTATAAATAGAATGTGCTCTGTCAGCAAACCTAATTTTGCTGGTTCAAGATTAAATTACAGCATTGATTTCTGGAAGAGCACTATGAAGAGATGAATTGAAGGTCAGTGTCTTTATTCAGGTAAAGGAAATAAAGTTTAGTTGCCAGTATATTTGCATAATGCTAAATTACCAAGCAAACCTGATTGCCTTTAGCCAGGCAGTGGGTTAATCCAACTGAATTAGTGTTACCGTGAAGTACTAATTGTATTAGAATATTTTTTTCTTGTTCTTTTACTGAGCTTTTGAGTACTTTTGTCTATCTGATTTAGGATGGGTGGATTAGGAAGTTAACTGTGGTGGGTTGGCCCTAGCTGGCACTCACTGAGCTGCCTTGCTCACTCTAACACTCTGCTCCTTACCAGTAACAGAAGTTCTTTCCAACAAAAGCGATAAGCTTAAGGGGCCCATGAAAATATTATTGCAGAATTTGCCTTTATATAATTATCTCTGTCAAGTTAAAAGCTGCCCTCGTGCTTTGAAATACTGATGATAAAACTTCCAATTATTTGATTGTCAGGTCTCAGTGTTTTGTATGATTTCTTCTTTTTTTTTTTTTTTTTTTTTTTTTTTTTTTTTTTTTTAAATACAGGACATGTGAGTGTTGCCTGAAATCAAAGAATTACCTGGACAATTTTAGTATCGTTAAGGTAGAGCACAGGTCTTTAATTAAAGCTCTTTAAGGTGCAAAACATACATTAGCGCACACACAATTTTACAATTATAAAATTTTACAATTTTATAACACTAGCTAATTATCATATCTAATGGAATACACCCATCTAAAAGTTGTCTGTCCCCAGGACCTCCCTCAGGGCCACCCTTAGGTTGGCCTCCCCAAATTGGGTGGGTGGTGTCCCACGATCATCCTCTCTTCCCATTCTTCATCTTCCTCAGGTTGTCTGTCCTGGTTGGAACAAATTCAAGGATTCTGGGCCTTCTGAATAGCTTTGGCTAAAGTTATATCAAGGAATGTTCTGGATATATCTTGTTCTAGTACACTCTCTTCAGGCTGGATGTATCTTAGCTTGCTAAAAATTCTCTACTGAAATCCTTGACAAGAAAGATAAGCAACATTTTGGAATTTGGTACAAAAGCAAGTATTTACTTAAAAGCTCAATCCTAAAATTACTAAAGTGCTAAAATCTGCATTAAAATCTATATACTTGTGAACTTTAAGGAATCAAGAGGATGGCGGCCTATAGAAAACCATTTCAGTTTCTCTAAAAAAGACAAAAATACCCCAAACTTCAAATTAATTGCATATATGATTACTTTTTGCCTAAAAATTAAAATTTCTACTGTTCCATGTAACACTGAAGATTTTTTTCCAGTCAGATAGGCCAGTAGCAAGTCCTACCATGTGTTAATAAGATTACCCTAGATAACACTTCTTTCTGTCTACTATGCAACATTATTTTGGCTTATGTCTCCCTTTGTGGTTAATTATCTATTAATTATCAATTAATTTTTATAAAAGAAGACAGTTTATGCTAATCTACTTGCCTACATTAACATAAAATCTTCTCTTGCATTGTCCTATAGTTCTGCTTTCAAAGGCATTGCTTGAATTAATCTTGTGACTAAGCGAAATACATATGAATGTTAATAGAAATATTTTTATGGAAAGCCACTCGTTTCTGGAAACATTTTATTTCAGTTTATTTTTCACAGTCTTCTTGAACCTGAGTCATAACAAACTGTTGGAGTAATTTCAGCATGTTTTTTCGTTCACAGAATCATTCACATTTTCGTTTTAACATGAATTACATGTCAGTATTTCCATCACATAAAACCCTATTAATATCTCATAAATGCACATAATTCATAGGCTATTCTCATGTACATAAAGACATGAAATACACCTGTTAAGTTACTGTTATTATTGTCCTCTGAAGTTCAAAATGCATCTGTGAAAACGGTAGGCACCTTTTTTTCCCCTCACGATTTGCTGTGAGTTGCAACTTACTTCTCTTTTGTGACACCTGGAAGGTTTATTTGGTTGCAGGGAGTTTTAATGTGTGTTGTGTAGTTAACACAAAAGTTAAGATTAAATGGGTAAGGCTCAACTTCGCAGCACAAAAAAAAAAAAAAAAAAAAAAAAAAAAAAAAATTCCGGAATCTTCACAATTTAAAAGAAATATGACATGAATATTAAAAAAGTTAGAAGTGCAGTGCTTTGCTTTTTAGTACTTGAATTAATTTGGCTTATGGAGATTTGAGCAGTTTTGGACAGTAGTAACAGGCTACTCAGAAAGAAAACTTCATATTATATTATTCTTTGTCCAATTCTGTGTCTGGGTGAAATGTGAATTAATATTAATCTTTTGTGCTTGTGTGTGTGTCACAGCTATTTAATTTCTTCTACAATCTAATCACTTATATGTCTTATTCTAATCTCCAAAAATTCACAAAAATAGTTGGATAATGGCTTTCCTCAAGAGAAAGGGTTTGGATCTTTTGTCCATGTGACATTTGGTAAACAAATGTATGACAAAAGAAGTTTTATTTGTATTTTATTCAATGGGAAACTGCTTTGACCTGTTTTCCAATGAATTCTGCTTAAAAGGTGCTTTGTTCTTTGTTTCTAAAATTTATATGCGTGTTTCAGTTCTGTTTCCAACAGCAGTTCTTACCCTGAATTGCTATCAGTATTATCTATGAGTCCTCCTTAATTTCGTTTAACTGTGTGTATAATCCTAGCTTTTTTATAATCCATGGTTAAACTCAAATAACTTACAGTAAATATGAGATTTATTTTAACTAAGTTTGGGCTTTGTTCCATAGTAGAATGCACTATTCCCACAGTCCCATATTAAGTTTACATTTCCTTCACAGAAATAATGTACACATTTTGGCAAGGAGCTGATGTACACTCCATGAGATTGTCTCATTTGCACTGTCAGAATCCAGATGGTTATTTTTTAAGATGTTTGTGTTCTCAACTCCTAGGGCTGATTCCATGCTAATTCCTCTGGATGTACAACACTGCCAAAATCATCCAAGATTTTGGCATTGTTGTTTTTCAGAAGTGTTGTATTGTCTGAACTGTCAGTAGGGAAAACAACTCCATCTGTGTAAGAGTAAGTTTAACTATGTGGATGAAGAGTATTGTATATTGTTGCAGTTTGCTGCAGGAGTCTGCTATTGAGTTATTTGTTTGCTTTTTAACCTTAACACAAATTCAGAACAGCTTCTGGTCATAAAATATATCTTGAATATTGCATGATTAAAAATAAGCTAAAATAATTGGAATTTAGTTTTATTAAATATTTAATTAAATAGTTTTATCATTGCAATGGCAATATCTGTATTATATTATGTTAAAACACTATTTTTCAAAATAGTATTGTGTGGGTTAGCACTGTGCTTTTTCAATTAAATTTCAAAATTGGCTATTCATTTGCCAGCCTAGTGCTGTCAAAACTAGAGTCATGCATACTCTCTTTGCCTGGCTCAATTCTGCTTCAGAAAAGAAAGGTGTAAAGGTGAATTTTAAATCAAAGTGTTTCACACTGGGAGCAGACCAAACTGTGTGAACAGTTTATTTCTCATCAGTTTCTTTTTGGTACTTGGACTGGGAACTCCTGTCTCATCCCTGAGTTGTATCTCAGTTCTGTGCTTTTGCCACCCACATTTGTTTTTCTGACATCTTCAGTAGGAGTCTAATGGCTTTATTGATTCTCTTTGTAGCAATCCCCTGGCTTTACCCATTGCCAAGCAAGACAGTTTGCTGGAGAAAGACACCATGTTTAAAGATGCAGCTAAAGCCTTATGTAAGCAGCAATCTCAAGACAGTGCATCTGAAAATGTCACTGTGAACACCGCAACCAAACTCGAACAGGTAATGGCATGCAGTTTCTTGAAATTTTTGTTAGTGCTTAGGTCTGGAAACTGTAAACTTAATGAAACTGAAGACCGTGTTTTTCCCTGCCCACAGAGCATATAATTTGCACTGTGGAGCCTTGTCACCTTGATTGCTCCCTGCAATCAGTCTGGCCCTGCAGAGTTCCTTCTGCAAACTGAACAGCTGCTTCCTGCCAGCTGCTGGTGGCAGGTCAGGGACTGTGGCAGTCAGAGGGCTCGGAGCTCCTCAAACTCTATTCATGGTTCACAACAGGGGAGGGACAACTGTTAGTGCTGCCCAAAGTGTGCTCGTGTCTCCAACTTTGGTTTACAAAAGAGAGAAACACAACCTGGGAGACTGTAAAAACAAAAAAGAATGTCTAAGTAATATCAAGTTGCAAAGTGACTGTAGTTTAAAGCTAGGAATTGCCAGATTTACAGCTGCAGTGTTAACTCCCTTTCTTGTTGTAATGCATTAGGTTACAGGCACTGACTACTTGGATACCCTTTACAGTTTTCTCCCAGGATCAGTGCATAGGATGAATGCAAAAGGAGGCAATTATCTGTTGCTTCTAAATCTAGCACGTCCCAAATTTGAACGTTTATTACTCGGAGTTTGGCTGGGTTTTTTGAGGGGGTGTGTTGTGGATTTTTTTGGTTTTGTTTGATTGTGGTTTTTGTTCTACAAGGGGTTTTATTTTCTGTTGCATGCATTCAGGAAAAATATATTCCGGATATATTCAGCCATTTAAGAAAAAACTGTTTTAGAATTGAGGAGGTGTGAGTTGGGGAGGGGAGTATTTCCATTTAAAATAGTTTACTCTGAATTTGAAGCATAACAAAGGAGCAAGATACTGATTTCATTTTAAGACACATCCAGTTCAATAAAATGCATAGCTGTCTTGGCAGAAGAATACATGCTCCACTGCTTTTTATTTGTGTTTCAGAGGAATGGCTTGATAATATGAGATCAATCAGTAGGTTCATATGTAAATGATACAAGTCAATCTCTCAAAGCTCTCAGCTTTGGGATCATATAGAGCATTCAGTTCCCTATTCAGTCAGAAGATACCGCAGAATGTTTTGCACTTGGCTTACATCTTGTTTCATGTCTTAGAATTTCTGGTGTTGCTGACTGATGTCATGTGGTGAAAACAGTCAGTCCAAGGGACAAGCACCACTGGTCAGTGAAGTAATGCTTGCAACCCTTTTAGAAGGAACCCTCCTATAACTGTAGAAAAAGAGCTGGAGGTGTTTAGCTTAGGGTACCACTGAGACTATCACTTGGTTCTAGATGTTCAACAGAATTGTGAACACGAACTTCTTTCTGCTTGATTCTCTTTTGATGCAAACCTAGCTAAAATTATTGAGGTTGTCATTACCCTAAGCTAAACTTTTGCTTTATAGTTTGTGCAGTAAACATAGATGGAAACTGATTGGAATAAAACCATCTAAAATTCCATGTGAAAATGAACAGAAGTCTTCATGCTAGTAGTTTTGTTCTCCACCATGACCTAGAATAATTTCGGGTTCCCAGGGCAGGTTTTCAAAAGTAATCCTTCTGCTGTTTCACTACACTCCAGTGGAACTTCCCACAGTAGTTACAGTTCAAGGACAACACAGCAGATTTAAAGGTGAATCTCTTCTAGCTCCTCTAGCTGAGAAATGTCTGCAGGAAACAATCTGTGAAATTCTGCTCTAAGTAACCTAGAAGGAATGTCTGCCTTGTGTTTTTTCAGAAGCAGTAAAACTAAAATCTTGCCCAATATCTGTAGCTGCTGAATTAGGAGTGATGCTCCCTTGGAAAACAATAAGCAGTAAGAGTTCTACCTGAGAAAGCATCACTAAGAGGGCATAGGTTAGAAATTATGCTGTTTCATTAGGTTTTTAAATGACTGGTTGCATTAAAAGAAAATAATAGATTAATGGAACTTTTCAGTTGGCAAGGTGTGGCAACAGGCGCACTATACTTAGAATGGAAAAAGTATTGTCAGAAAATGACTTCTGAAGAAGATGAAAAAGCTAACCCAAATGCCTTAAAAACAGGGGGTCTTATTGTTGTATAATGCATGCTTCAAGATGGATTCCTTGTTCATTTTCTGCAAAGTCACTGTTCTTTGTTGGGGCCTTGGCTGTACTGGCAGAATACGAGCGGCTATAAAGGTCATTTTGAGGTCAACGTGGAGGTCGAAAACTGCTGATGCAAGAACAAAGGAGAAAGATAAGGCGAATAGCTAGCGCTTAACCAGCAACCAATGAAATGCTTGCCTAAGGCGCGTGGACAAGGACTGCTGGCCAGTCGCAAAGCAAGGAAAGGCGCATGTCTGCGTGAATGACCTCTTAGAGAGTATAAAAGTGTAGTGATTAAGCGAATAAAGTGGATTGAATCTGCATCATATTAGTGTGTTCGTTCTTTCCCGTACTCACCCACGTATGGGCTTCGGCAGTTCTTCTTCCCAATGTCCCCTGAGAAAACCCATATCTGGTTGCAAAGGTATGCAGGCACTGTCCTTGTAAAAACTTTATGTAGCCTTCTTATTGGTTTTTAAGTAACTCTTTTCATTGGCTGTTAACCCTTCGTTTTTATTGGTAGTACTTCAAATCCCTTCTGGCCCTTTATTGGAGGAATTTGGATCCCTCCAGGGTCTATATATATGTGTCTCTGCATAATAAACTCTCTATCTTGCCCCTCTCTTGTGGCTCTGCGTGACTCTTTGTGGGGTCCCGTGGAGCCTTGTGGCCAGGGTGAGTGGGGGAGCGTTCCCACCCAGCTGCTGGAGCAAGGGCTTAATGATCTTTAGGTCTTACGAAGAAAAGAGTGAACCAGTTTAATCACTTCAGGAAATAGTTACATTTTAGTAAAATAAAGAATAGCGAGATTTTGTCAAATGAAAATATGTGATTTTTCCTTTCTTGAAGTGATGTAACTGTGATCCTGGAAATACAGGGATTGTATTCTATACTACTAGCCATGCATTATGAACTGTAGGTATATGTATGTCATAATCATGTTTTGTTCATAATATTTAGATCTTAGTTTTCAGAGATGATATTTCTGTGTAACACTTTTTTTTTTTTTTAATTTCACAACTTCAGAAGTAAAGTTTTTATTTAGTGCTGGTAGCAAAGGAAAGCTTTGAACAACCCCTTCCTCCCTTTTGGCTATACTTATTCTAATGAGTTTAACTGTGTTATTCTTACCAGTTGCATTACAAACTACACTCAAAGTAAGCATGTTCTGTTTAATTTTTCAATAGGTTATGTGGAGTCATTACTTGGATTTTATGTTCATAAATTATTGAAATGTATCAGCGTTATATTTTTTATGCTGTCAGAAATATCATACGCTCTTAGGCAATATGACATGCAGATTAGGCCTTTATTGGGGGATCAGAGAGAAAAATTTTATCCTAGTGCATTTGTAACATGCATTTTTAATAGAAAAAGCTCGTAACTTTTTTGGCTTTGAGAGAACTAACAGTTCAAATTTATGTGTAGCTTCAGGTTTTTTTAATTGCTAAAATGATGAAAAAGAGCCTTAAGGAAATATTTCTCATGAAATAAGTTTTTTATTACATGAAGCATAGGAGATGGGGATCAAATGACTACACTAATATATCATTTTGTGCCTCTCTTGACTTGTATTAGCTTTTGCTTTTTCCTAGGTAAAGATGTTCTTTGATCATCTGTAATGTCAAGATCTGTGCTCCAAACAAAAAAAGCATTATGACTAATTTACAGAGTTTTATCATAGCTGACAATTTCTCTTCCCCTCAGCTGGGAAGTGTATTTTTCTGATAGCAGATTGAAATTAATGACCTGGAATTGGATTATGTGCTTCATTCTACAGACAAATATATATTAAATATTTTCTTTATCTTAATTGAGTCTTTTTTATTTTAAATTTTCTTTGTCTTATAGTTCTTTATATTTTGTTGGCCATATGAACTGTGTGATAGAGTGTCCCCTGATGCCCTTTTGATTGTTCCAATATCATGATATACACAAGGGACAGCTGTGCATATCATAACATTACACGTGAGAGCTGTAATGCATACATATTTCAGTGACACAAGTATGTAAAAAACATAAATAATTAAAGATTTTTATATAAGCAGATTGTGAATGTTGTTAGTGTATGTAGTTTACATGAGTAACTAGGAATCTTCATTACTAGCATTACAAAAATCTCAAACTTTGACAGGCAAAGAGTCTGGTAAAAAATGCTGAAACATCAAATCCTAAACTTTGTAGAAAAAAAGGTTGATGAGAAATGATTTTGATTTCCCTACTTGGAATTTAACTGAGCCCTTCACATTTCTAACTGTCTATCCACAGAATAAGCATTTTTTACCTTATTTAGATTATGAAATCAATAAAAAGCCAGGGCTTTTTTGCTGGTCTAGGGCTGTGTGGGATGGGTTGGTACATATTCACAAGGCAAAACTCTTTTATCCCTCCAGAAATGGGGCCATGCACAAATGGCCTATGGGAAATGACCTGAATGATATCCAGGTTTCATCTGCATGAGAGCTAGCTGATGTGAACCAAAAATTTATAAGGAAATGTGCTAAAAAGTTCTGAAAATACGGAGAATCCCAGGGCAGTACTTGTATCCAAACCCTTCTTTTATTTAAAAATGTAAAACAGAGGTTTAATCTTCACTGAGATAGATTAAGACAAGGTCATTCTTTGGCACAGATGTTCTGAGTTTTGATAGCACACAAGGGAGTGCAGTGAAGATTGATGCCTGTTTTGTTCTGCAAGCCAGGTGAGCACACTGTTAAAGAAAGGAGGCCATAGACTTCTGTTTCTCATCTGCTCTTCCTCTACAAAGCAGTTAAAAATGTTCTTGGAATTCCTTTGTTCTGTTTTTCTGTTCCAATGTACATCATCAAAGACAAATACCAAAATGAATTTATTTTTTTTTTTTTGCCAAGTGGAATTCTTGATTTCTAGCCAGCCACACATTCAACTGCCATGACTAAAAGGAAAAAAAAGCAAGAAATTCCACCTTCTGTATGACAGAGAAACCTTCATTCACTTTAATTGGGTGAGGAATAAACCTCTTGAATATGTAGATGCACACCAGTAGGTGTATGGGCATAGGTAGTGAACACAGAGTATCCTCTTTGCTGACCTAGACCTCGAACCTATGGAAACAGTTGAAGTTCAGTAGTTCTGGGTCAGAGCCCAAATATTAAACACAGGCATCCATAGTCTTTGGAGTCTTCTCCTTGTCAGAAGCACTAATACCACCCAGTCTGCTTGCTGCTTCTGTCAATGACTTCATGAGACGGCCAGAGACTGAAGATGCTGAGTTGTTCACCAAGAAAGGGCAGTGTCTGCTTTTCTCCTGAGCCTTCATTTTAAGCACAGCAGTTGAAGAAAAAAAGTTTTGTCTTCTTCGTCCATCCTCAAAATAGACACTGAGTAATTATAGTAAACTCTGAACTAACAACTCAATTCTACTGTTGTTCACATGAGAATTTTCTGTTTCTAGGTATTTTGCTGATGTGCAAAAACATTTTTCTTTGGGCTGACATAAAAAAGGAATCAGACTACATATTAAGTGTAGATCATAATTTATAAGCACACTGCTTAATGTATCAATGTTTATTTTGTCTTTAATCAAATTTCCATTATCAATGATTCTTTTTTCTTCTTTCTCCTATACTGTCTTTGTCTTTCGGACCTTTTTTTAGTTTCATTAGCATTTACTTTTTTACTTTCCCTTGCAGAGTTTAGATTATTCATACTAAATCTCAAAATGTTAAACTAATTTCATGCACCAGTTTTGGCTAAAATGGCCTGTTCTGATTAGCTTCTGGTTTCCTTGACAAAATGATTCCCATTTCTTACTAACTTACTTCTAATCTGCAGGAAAAATTACCATAGAATTTCAAATCCCATATGGTGAAGAGTAGTAAAATTTTTCTTAAATAGTGGGCAATAAATGGTTTACAAGTGCACTAATAGTCTTGGTTTGATCTGCCATAAACATTTAATGAAGAGAGCAGGAGAATGGGATTTGAGCTGGGAATCTTTATGGGTTTAAGGATTGCAAATGGTAAGGGTCCATCTTCGTGACACTCTATCAGACTCATGTAGTTATACATCCTAACATTGATTATTATTTTGCAATTCTTCTCTTGATTAAGATTAGTGATGTGGAATTGTTTGGGAGTGGCACCTTTCCAGTTTCTTGATGGATTTTTCTTCCATAAATCATGTAATCTAGGTTTATGCTGTAGGTTAGAACATTATGGTACAGAATGATTAGTTGTGAAATTATTTTATTTCTCTAATTTTTGTGTTCTAGATCAAGCTAATGCCTCCAGCTCCAAATGATGACCTGGCTTCTCTGAGTGAACTAACAGACAGCAGCCTACTTTATGAAATTCAGAAGCGTTTCAATAATAATCAGATATATGTGAGTTGCTATTCACCTGTCAACAGTAAGCTTTCAAAAAAGAGCAAAGTTGGAATAGAAAAAATAGGGTTACTATCAGAACTACTGCCCCAAACTCATGACTAGTTTTAAATGGATCAGAGCATGTGTGCATGTAAGCCCTGCAACTTCTCAAGTTTATGTAGGAGAAGGAGAAATAAAAAATGGAATATCACTTCAGATAGGTTTGGATACAATTTATGTGTGTTTATTTCACAGAGGAAACACATTGATGAACACATTTGCAGTGAATGAGTGTTTTGAGGTCACTCAGATCAGAGTGCAGCCTGGGGGAGTGCTGCACCACCACAATATGTAATCTTCCTTCCCAAGCCACCAAAAGATCCTTGAAGCTTCCTGCTTCATGTGTTGTGGATCTTAATAGTTTCATTCTGCAGGAAAATCCAGCAGTGAAGTCAGGGTGGGTGAGAGAGAGGAAATAAATTCGTGCATTTTAGAAGAAACCCAGTACTTTTATTATGAAAGGTAATATTTTCTTCCTCCCCACATCAAAATACTTCATTTTAAAAAAGATAGCAGGACTGGAACCTTAAGGTCATCTAGTTTCAACCCAGGGACACCTTCCCCTAGGCCAGGTTGAACTCAGGGCTGCATCCAAACTGACCTTGAACACCTCCAGGGATCTGGCATCCACAACTCCTGCGGGCAGCCTCTTCCACTGCCTCACTACCCTCACAGTAAAGTATTTTTTCCTGATATCTAATCTAAATCTCTTCCCTTTCAATTGAAAACCATTACCCCTCATTCTGGCGCTACAATCCCTGACAAAGTGTTCTTCCCTATCTTTCCTGTAGGCCCCCTTTAGGTACTGAAAGGTTTCCCCAGAGACTTCTCCACGCTAAACAATCTGAACTCTCTCAGCCTGTCTTCATAGGAGAGATGCTCCAGCCCTCTTGATCATCTTTGTGGCCCTTCTCTGGCCCTGGTCCAACAGGTCCATGTGTTTCTTATGCTGGGGGCTTCAAAGCTGGATGCAGCACTCCAGATGGGTTCTCATAAGAGAAGAGTAGGGGGGCAGAATCTGCTCCCTTGACCTGCTGCCCATGCTCGTTTTGATGTAGTCCAGAATATGATTGGCTTTCTGGGCTGCAAGTGCACATTGCTGGCTCATGTCCGCCCTTTCATCCACCAATACCACAACTATCAAAGAGAAAAATCTTGCAAAATTTATCATCATTAGGTGGCTTGCTTCTTTTAATAGAGTCAGGTTAGTTTTTCTAGATGCATGTCCATATGTTCATATACACAAGCACTTATACATGTACCAATTTCTCTGTCTTATCCCACAAGCAACATATTTTAACGTATCACCTCTGGATAACCAATACAGCATTTCTAATTCATGTCAACTATCCCATAGAAAAATCACTTTAGGAGCTTCTTTATGGGATAGGCATGTCACATTTTTGTAGTTTAGCAAATGGTAGATTACAAATTAACTTTCAAGCAATCTACCAATTATATATGCAGTGCAGTTTTTCTGTGCATAATTTTCCATTATGAAGAACTCAGTTTTATTACAAAAAGAGTAATTAATTCTGTACAAATTGTAAATTTAGATCTCAAGTTCAAATTTTGAAGTGATAAGCTCTGAATTCATGAATTATGTTAAGCATGTTGATAGCTAGATTTAAGAAACTTTACCAAGAGTTCTCTTCAGAAGAAAACCATTAGCCTCCTTAAACATTCAATTTATTATTTAATAAAGCAATTATGTCTTCTCTTTTCAGACCTACATTGGTGATATACTGCTGCTTGTTAATCCATTTAAAGAACTTCCTATTTATTCTACGATGGTAAGCATTCTTTTCCTGCAAGATTGTGGATATTTTTTCAGGATTTGTGTAGTTCGTTAACATACATGCCCTTTTTATGCTGAGAGCATCTTAGTTCTAGTATTTTAGAAAAATATTTCAGATTTCTTCCAAAACCCAGTATTTTTGCTGTGTTTTATTTGTAAAACAGCTATCTTGATAATGCTTTGAATGAGCAGAATCACTTTTGATTGTCTAAAACCAGTTCCTGGTGACCTTGGTGGTTTCTGCCGCAGTCAGACTTTCAGAAGTGGGTGCATACTTTTATGCAGTGATTGTTTTAGTTCGTACCCACCTTGCCCAAAACATGATTATGGAGGTAGCAACCTTGAATGGTGCACAAAGGCTCAAAACATCTCTCTGTGCTCCACATCAGGCCTCTCAATTCAGACACTGTGCAGCAATGAATGCAAAGTTCTCAGCATGAACTCAGCCCTGCACTGGGTCAGTCATGTGGAGGTGGCTTGTGCTGGGCACAGGCAGGACTTGAGTCCATGTGTGGTAAAACAATATGTGTCATATGTGTCATCTGCCCAAGGTCACTTAAGAATTGCTTCAGATGTTTCTGTTTTATCCTTCTAATCTTTCACTTATGAGACAGACTGGCTATTTATATGGAGACTTTCCGCTGTGCCTTTTGCAACTGACTTGCCTATCTCGCATTGGCCTTTTTAGCCACCAGCGCACTTGCAGCAAGCGTGGGGAGAGCCCTTCCCAAATCTTCGTTCGCAAAGCCTAGCCATGATGATGATGATGATGATAATTTCAGTACCTAGATGCTGATCCTAGCTTAAGTGAACTTTGTAGATCAGTGGGAATAACATAAATTCACATGTTTTCATGTCTCCTTTGTTTTCACCCAGGCGTTTTGGAGATACAGTGTTACAGTTAGCTTATCCTCCCCTCTTATTTTCTCCTTGTGGACTGAGACCACAGAAATCAAGCTTCCTGATAGGAAATGTTCAAATATGTTTATTTAACTTACAAGAATTATAAAGGGTTAAAAATTTGGAAATAAAATTGTAATCTGTGACTGTTTTCTACGTCATGTGGCTTTGTGTATATTGGCAGTAAATTTGAGAGAAGAAATGCTGTGACGTTCGTGGCAGGAGCAGCAGGTTCCAAGTTTGGTGTTGGAATTTATTTCTAAAAATGGAAATCATCCATCACCTCCAAGGTTTTAAATGATGGTATTTTTTTGCTGTCACTGTGCATTTTACATTAGATACATGATTTTGTGCACCAAGAGAGAGCTGCAAAGAAAAAGAGTTTAGGTGGTAGACTTACGTATTAAAATGTTTCCTCAGTGTTTGCCACATCTTTTCTTTACTTCTCTGTGATAGGTCTATTTCATTAAGTTTAGCATGAGATGCTTTTTGTTCTGTAATTTTTTGTGTCTCCTTGGCTAAAAATTGCTTTTACTTCATCATTATAATTTACACACTCCTATGCATTACTGAGGTATTTCCCGGATGATAAAAAAGTCATGCTTGTAAAATCACTTTGTTTTTGAAATGCTCAAATATACCGTGGCAGCTTAGCTGATATTTTATAAAAGTCTCTAAATGTTCAGTGGTCTGTATATTAAAGTAATAAAAAGAGATGATGTCAATTCCTCAGGGGATGATGACATGCTATATGATGTGGCTCATTAGTTGGCATTTTTGGTTTAGGTATGTAGTTTGTTAGGATGTCAAGAAGAAAAAGAATGCAAATGTGTTGGGCATTAAACTATTTTTAAATCCACAATGAAGCAATGAAAAGATTATCAAGATCTCATTTTCAAGATACATTTTACGTTTCCTTCTCTTTATAAAAATACTGTTCATAACTTCTCAACAAACATAATTTCGTTATCCTACACTGAATAGAATACTGCTAATATAAATATTTTTAGAAGCAATTATTCACTCTGAGATGACATAAAGAATCTGCATTAATAGACACTGATATACATTGCTTATGAAATTCAGTGCAATTGCTAGATGATAATATTATTGCATTTTTACATGGAAATACACTGTACTGCTACACTACACATTGTAGTAGCATTAGTAGCTGTTTGTAGAAGTGTTTGTGGTATGGTCATGGTGCTTTGTTACAGAATTTATTTGTGCCCAATTAGGACAAATACATTCCTGAAGTCTGTGTTAGAAAAGAAGTGATTTCTATAGCAGATAATTGGTTCTACTCAGGCTTTCAGGATAGCACATATTGCCGGCTATGTGTATCAGGAATTACTATATATTGCAAAGAGAGTCTTTGTGGGAAACTACTGTGTCATGTAATAAATTAATTAGTTTATAACTTATGCCTTTGATTTCCATTCTAACTCTTCATGGGATGTTCGTCTTTAATTTTGTAAGATTTTCAAGTGAAGATATTGAAGAATTACAAATGTAAGGAATAAAAAAGTAACTTGCTACGTTTTTTGATCACTTAATGCACAATTCAGTAGTGTTAAGTCCTTTAGGTATGTTTGGTTTTGTATCTTAATTAGACCTTCTGTGCTACAACCCTATCTTCTTTAATTAAAATCTTCATAGATGCTGTAACAGTATCACTTACATACATATAGAAATTCATAATGCATATGTTCATAATGATTAGAGAGCTTTACAAAGGACCCAAATTAAGGGGGTGAAACATAATTAGTTTTAAATGTATTGATCATGTTAATATTCTACAATTTTTCAGGTCACCCAGCTTTATTTAAGTAATTCTGGAAAACTGTGTTCCTCACTTCCTCCACATATATTTTCCTGTGCGGAAAGAGCTTACCACATGCTATTCCAGGAGCAGCGTCCCCAGTGCTTTATCCTAAGGTGAAAATTTATCTTTCTTTTAATTAATTTGTACCTCCTGCCTTTCAGCTGTTTCCCTTGGGCCTCAGTGGTTGAAATTTCCATTTTATTTTTTTCTCCAATTGATTTTTTTCTGTGTACTGATCTTTGTATCATACATTAGAGCAAAATAGAAATGAAAAAGGTTTAATTACATCTCAAGTTCATAAATTCTCTTGGGGAATTTCCACTCAATGCAGTTGTATCTAATTAGGAGCAAGAGTTAATGGTAAAGAATTCAATACTGCCATGTGTGTTTGCTAATATTACATGAATCAAGATTAGAAATATGAACTATTGACAATAAAAATGTTAAGTCCTTGGCTAAATTGTAAACCTTTGAGTTGGGGCACCAGTATTAGAGCTTGCACTCTGCTTCACATGTTTGTTTGGCCGTGAGTTTGTTCTTCAGCTCTCTAGGCTCAAAATGGACTTTAAAATGGACTTTAACCATTGATAGACCTAATTACTCTTAAACTACCTTTAATTATAAGATAACTGAATACTTTGAAACTAATAATATTGTTTTAGTACATTGGTAGAATCTAGATAATTAATGCCTGGAAAGTAAAGGTGATATAGGACATTTATTTTCTGACAACAACTACAATAATCATCGCCATCATCATTATAATCTGAAAAGTATCTGATTTGACTTAAGTTATTCATCTACCTCCTTGCTATCACTGATCACATGTATATGCATGAACTGTGTGTGGTCAAAATGGATTTCTCCTTTCTTGCTGTTTCAGCTGTAAAAAAACATTAGCTATCAGCAAGAGAAGCTTCTTGCACTACTGTGAGGGATGATTCATTGGTTACATCTAGGCTAATAAACAGCATGGAGCAGGGATTACTCTCTGGCCCTCAAGGCATGTGGTATGGCATCCAGTCAGTTTTTCCTTGGTTTTTAGTTGAAGATGGGTTTGTGGAGAAGTATTCAAGATCTCAGTTTCATTTTCTATCAGAACCAAATAACTGCAACTCTGCAGTTCTTAAATTCTCCAAGCTTTTGTGTTTTACATTGTTTCCTCCAACCTTTCTTATAAAGAATGCTTTTCATTCCTGAGTAAAAAGTTCTGCTCGTATTTGGCCTGTGGTGTCTGTGACTTCAAAATACCTCCAGTATTTATAAACCTGAGCTGTGTATACATTTCTGTGCATGCAGGTATACTGCAATAAGAAAGCCTAGTAACAACTTTTAAAAGTTACAAAAATGCACTTTCCTCTAATGTGGAATCACAGGCTGAATGAAGATGAGGGATCTCAGATAATCACTCTGCAGCAAGGCAGGCCATTTCATGTGAGTGCCCAGAAGGAAGGAAGCAATGGATGAACAAGTGAAAAAGACTCATAGATCCATGAGAATGTTATTCTGGAATGAGTTGGCTAGGAGTGCTTTTACCCTTATGCTTTTGTCTGATTATTTCCTCTTTTCCACACCATCCTTTGTGTCAACACAGATGTTCAGGCCGTGGCATGGTGAACTGGACTGGAGGAATACTCTCAGGTCAAAATTCTACACGAGATGGTAGTCATGAGTTTGAGAAGCTATTTAAAGCTCTTGAGATGATCCAAATCAATCTTTTCACCTCCTCTGTCTTCCCACACTTTACTTACTTTCTTGTCTTCTGAATCCTTAATATTCTCCAAGGGGTTACAGAATCACAGAATCATTAGGTTAGAAAGGACCTCTGAGATGATCGAGTCCAACCTGTAAGTGAACACCACCTTGTCAACTAGACCATGGCACTGAGTGCCATATCCAGTCATTTCTTGAACACCTCCAGGGATGGTGACTACACCACTTCCCTGGGCCATCCATTCCAATGTTTAAAAACCCTTTCTGTGAAAAAATTCCTGGTAATGCAGCCAAATTTGTTACCATGTTACAAGATTTTTTTTCCAGTCACTTCAGATCTGATCAAATGTTCACTCACTAAAATTGAGTGTTTTACAATAGAAAAGCATGTGGCCAAATGCTTGAAGAACTTACTATCAGTTTTTCACAGTTACTTTTAGTTTATAGCAAGCCACTTTCACTCACATATGTTTAATACCAAGAGTTGGCTTTGTATAAACTTTATATGGAAGTTACAGAATAATATAACATTATGTTATGCTCTTAAATAGCCAGTAGGTGGACTTTTCATAATTAACTTCCTTCTGACTGCATTTTGCTCCTGCTTTTCATGATATAAAAATATGTTTAGTACTGACAAGATAAGTGAGGAGCTGTCTAATAAGCCTAAATATAGTTTATAGGCTTGTTAAAAGCTAAGAATCCTTAGTCAATCAAACCAATTATTTATGGCATACTGATGGCTAATTTTGTGAATCAAAAAATCATAATGAATACATAAAGTTAAATCTTTTAACTTTGTTAGCAGCCAGGAATGTCAATATCCAATGATTTTGTTATGATATAAATCACATCTTTAGCCAGATACTCTGGAATGGAGAGAAATCCTTGTGTTTTAAAGTGGAATGCCTTGAAAGCTTTTGATTTCCTCAGTTTATCATCACCAAAGGCATTCTGTTCAAGATAATATTTCTTTTTTAAAATTATAATTCAATATATTGTAAGTGCAATGTACTGCCGTTATTTCTAGTAAAACATTGTTTAAAAATACACTTTCCAGTTTAGTTTGCTTTAGAGATACAGTTTTCAACTAACATGCAGGGTTCAGTTACAGATAGCACTACTGATAATGCAAAACACATTCTTTTATATTTAGCAGTCTTGCTTGCATATATTTGTTTCAAATCTAGAAACCTCTGTCATGGAGCAAGATCCAGTGTCTTACTTACACACTGCAAATTGAGAAGAAAGAATTTATTCTGCCTCCCAAAAATTTGCAAGCTTACTTGCTCTTCCCTGGATGTATCTTACTATCTGAATGGGAATTTGGAGTAGTAACATGCACAGCTTAGGGTGTTACAATAAGAGATGGGTTTCGGAAGTTCGTACAGAACAGCATACCTATTTATGCTGAACTGTCTCCTTTAAAATCTGGTGTAAATCTTGTATGAACACATTCTGTCACCGGTTTTCCAGCATTTATGTTTATCGTTCAAGTAATGCAGGAGCAAGCTTCTTTGTTTGTTTTAAGTATTCCTGCACTTCTGAATGTGGTACCTTTGGTGAGAGTTGAAAATGAAGCACAGACAAACCCCTGTCATTTCTATGATCCTTAAATGGCAGGTATACTACTCCCTGCGTGTTTTATATTTTGTCATATTTTGCCAAAACAGAGGATTTATAGTGTTTATTTATATTGGAATTGATACATGTCAAACAGTAATGATCCAATAATGATCCAGTGTTCTGAATTCATAAAGGTATAGACAAACCTGGCTAATATGCAGAGACAGGGTAAGCAAGATGTACTTCTCAGTACATGCAGAAAGTAATTCTTAAAAATTGTCAGAGTTGGCGGTTTTCTGACTTGTTTAGCTGGACTTCCTTGATTAACTACCATGTGATGGTTCTGTCTGTCCATCTCTGTCCCCCTCCACCCAGTAACTTGAATCTGATGGCCACCAACACCCGTGGTGGTCTTAGAGCTGGGTTATTCACACAGTCTTTGTGGTTTTTGGGAGTCACCATGAAGGTAATTGTAACTCCAGCCATAGCTATTCACAGCCAGGGAGTTCGTGTGGACTGTTCGGCAAGCACACACTTAGCACAGAGCTTGTGTTATTGTTTTGGTTTGACTCTTGGCAAAATGCCAACTACCTCCCAATGTGACAGAGTTTCAGTTAAAAGAAGTGA
>JAWWEU010000001.1:95505002-95582408 GCA_035583155.1 Acropternis orthonyx | reverse complement strand
TGACCCACAGAAGTGGGGCCTAGCTAAAACTAAAACCTTAATCTGAGTTTTTTGGGATTTATCAAACCCATCACAGCTTACCAGCGTGAGTGGCACAAGATAGGAGAAGAGCTGGATGATAATCCAAATGCAGTGAATTTGAAGGGTACATCTTCTTTAGTTCCCCTGTTTGTATAATATCCTGTGTTCTTTGCTTCACATGCCTTTGTATTTCTATACTTTGAAGTGGAGTTTTTCCTGAAATGTTAGATATGAATTTTCTATTTCAAAACAGAACTTTTTTTTCAATTATTTATATTATTTGAGGATACAGAGACTGGAGCTTTAATTACGGTGGTAATAACAAAATATTAATAAGGAAATAGTAGGAAAAGGCCCTCCATCAGGTAGTAATAGAGGAAAGCTGAAAAGCCAAAGGAGGAATAAACTGAGAAAACTTAGTGGAACTTGCCTAAAGCCCTTTGGGAGCATAGGATTTCAAATTCTTTGTTCATTTGCCTTTCCTTTGTAGTACACTCTCTCTAAATTAACCTTTTTTTATCAGTGAAATAAGACTTCTTTGCTTCGTCTGTTTCATAATGCCTTCTATAGAAGTTTTAGTGCAGAAGAATGCTTTTCAACTTTGATTCTAACTTACCCTACACTTTGATAAGGCAGTTTAACCAACAGCTATAAGAAGCCATGTTCATATTGTAAGTCACATTTTAAAAAATATGACGATTAAACAGTTACTTAAAAGAGAAAAGAGGAATTGTTCTCTACGGAGCATTAAACTGTTAGAGCAAAGATAATGTGGACAAGGAGGACACTGCAAAGTTTTACTCAACCGCAAGTGAAATGGAAACAAGATCTGGTTCAAGGTACGAAATTACTTTTCCATTGTTAAATTATTTGTTAGCCAAAATGTTCAAAATAATGATATCAACAATTAAAATTTTTCTTAACGTAAGATTTTTTTTTCAGTGCTTCAATCTGTATTTCACTAGAAGTGAACATAACTCTTTGAAATGCTCAGAACAACCACATTCAAGTGAATTTTGAAGCCGTGAACTTCATGAGGTTTGGACAGGCCCAACTCTCAAGCTTGTCAGGTTTCCTCTGGATGGGATCCCTTCCCTCCAGTGTGCCAACTGCACCACACAGCCTGGTGTTGCCAGCAAATTCACTGAGGGTGCCCTCAATGCCACTGTCCATGTTGCTGAAAGAGATGAGGAGTTTTGGTCCCCAGTACTGACTGCTGGAGGACACCACTCATCACTGGTTTCCACGTGGACAATGAGACAGTGAACTCGTTGTGTGCGGCCATCCTGCCAGTTCTTTATCCCTCCAGTAGTCTATCTATTAAATCCGTGTCTCTCCAATTTGGATACAAGGATGTCACATGGGACAGTGTCAAACACTTTGTATAAGTCCAGGTAGATGAAGTCAATTGCTCTGCCCCTCTTCACCAGTGCTCATAGAGGGTCACCAAATTTGTCAGGCATGATTTGTCCTTCATAAAGCCATATGTTTGCTGCTACTGGTCACCTCTTTGTTTACCATGTGCCTTAGCATAGTTTCCAGGAGAATCTGCTCCATGACCTTGCCTGGCAGAGATGTGAGACTGAGTGGTCCATAGTTCCCTAGGTCTTCTGCTTCCCCCTTTTAAAAAAAGGGGAGTTATATTTCTGTTTTTCCAGTCATCAGAGACTTCACCTGACTTCCACAATTTTTCATAAATGATGGTTAGTAGCTTAGCAACTTTGTCTGCCAGCTCCCTCAAGACCTGCAGATGAATCTTCTTGGATACGTAAACATGTATCCTGGATGTAAAACATTTCAGTCTTGGACCATAAACCTCCTACTGAGGCCAGCAGGAGTTTGAAGTCTAGTGTCAGAACCACCTCATTACAGAAAAATGGACAACATAGATGAAAGCACTTTAACTTATCACATAAAGTAATAAAATGTCCTGTCATGTAAGACTAAAGTTTTCCAGGTGAACAAATAGGATATTCACCAGAGCCACGAGTGTATCCGATGAGAGTTGAATGAGATTAAATAGTGCAGAGATCCCATTTCTATCTGAGTATAAAGTCCTTTTTGTCCTCCCCTCTTTGTTTCTTCCTTATTTAATTGATTTCTCCTTCGAAGTGATATTTGAATAGATAAAGCAATGGCCAGACAGATACTGTATTTTGCTGCTGTCTCGTTTTCAGAATCTAAACTACCCAGATAACAGACTGACCAGCCATCATGGCCATTGTACTTGTGAAAAATCTAACTGGCTGTTGTAGAAACAGCCTTTTGAATTTGATCAAGCAAATAAATGAAGGAGGAACATCAAGTTGCCTTTTGTTTGGTTCAGTTGTCTTTAAAGACAACAACGTCTTGTAATTCAAGAAATTCTTACATGAATTTCTTAATCAGGCTTCACTGCCTTTATCCTTTCCATCTCTTTTTCCCTTTTCCTTCCTCCTCCATGCTTTAAGTGTACCATTCATTTTGCTTCCTTCCTTCATCCTTCCACTTTTCTGTTGCTTCCCACCTTCAGTGTTGTATTGCCTTTACCTTATTTTCTTCGCTCACTTTCCCTGTCAGAGATTCTTATTATTTGAAATACTTATTCTACATCATGAACAAAGAATCACAGTGATCCGAACAAGACCACTAAAGTCAGAGTGTATTCCACTGCAGAAACTGGGCAGGTTGTAAAATCCATCTTTTTCTTTTCTTTCTTGTTCCTTTCCTATTTTTTTCTCTTCTTGTTATTGTATTCTCCACTTCCCATTTCTTCTGATTCCCAGCATTACCACAGTAGTATTTCCCCATCTGCAAAGAGAACCAGGCAGCATAAGCGGGCTTCTTTGCTGGACAAAAGATAAAGGAAAAGATAAAATCTATGCTATAAATACTTTCAAAAGGACTTGAAAGCTTTAGATTTCATTGGATTGACTTGTGGTACAAGACAATATATCTTGACAGCTCTGACAGCCCTCATGAACATAGTCAGCCAGTCTCTCTCCTACATTCTGTTCTTTATTTGCCATCCATAAACCTGCTGTTATTTGAAATGAAAGTTTGACGGAGCTAACTTAAATCTATTCAAACAAAGCTAGCAGAGAATATAAATAACATCTCAATTGTGAAACTAACAATGATTCCTGCTTCTCTTCATTGCTTGTCATCTTGCAGTGGAGAAAGTGGTTCTGGGAAGACTGAAGCTTGCAAACAGATAGTGAAACACCTCACTTGCAGAGCCAGCTCCAGCAGAAATACCTTTGATACAAAGATAAAACATGTAAGTAGCATTCTGATCGCTGAGTAGAACAAAGCAAAAAAACTTGGCCTCTTGAAATAGGCAAAGATATTTAAACTCTAAGGAAAAAGGCATCTGCTCTGCAGAAATTCATAAGGGTTTTGGGTGGTTTGTTTTTTTTTTTTTTTTAGTTTTGTTGTGGGGTTTGTTTTTTTTTTTTTTCACCACTGAAGTCTAAGGAAATTTCTTTCCCTGAATTTCATTCTCTGAATGAGAACAAGATTAAGCTCACATTGATTCAAAAGTGGAGGTATTTTGTTTTGGTGACTTTGGAAATCAGTGTTTCAGTGAATAGGAAACATTTGTATCATAAGGAACTGTTTCCTAAATGTGTACTAATGGCCTTCACTAAGTAAATAAATTTGTCTGTATGGTGTGGTGGTGCTTTTCTGAACAGTATAAGAAATGCTGAGAATATGAAGTAATAGCATGTAAGACAGAAAGTGTAAATGTGCAGGAAAAATGCAAATTGAAGAAAGTTATATGGCTCTCTATTTGTGTATTAAATATATTTAAGAAATAGACCAGAGTTCTGCATATTTGTTCAGTCATATTTATTTTCCAAAATATGTATTTCCATATCTCCATATTAATTCCATTAAAAGGTTCATAATGACATTTCAAATTATGCAAACCTTGGATTGAGAAATGAAATTCTTTTTAAAAATTACCTTTCCCAATGAAATTTCTCATCTGAGATCCCAGCTCAGAGACAGATTTGCACAGAAAATTTTAGCACAGTCTGCATTGTCATAGTTCAGTTCTGAGTTTCACACTGAAAAAAATAAAAGTTGTTTAACTCCTTTCACCTACTCTGATGATGTTCTTCTATGACACAATCAACCCAAGATACTTTTTGGGGGCTTTTTATAGTTTCACATGCCACATGCATGGCATTCAGTAGAACTCTACAATTATTCATGGTGGGTTTTTTTAGTAGTGTCATATGCATCATTCAATACACACTTTCTTCCTGAATTAAGCATGATTCAGTACAGAAGAATGATAAAATACATCGGAAGTACAACTGACACTAACAGAGAACTGACAAATCAGGATGACTGGGATGTGGGAAAGGCTACAGATACACTGATTCATAGTTTGTACATTGCAGATGATAAGATATTAAAAATCCTACATATTTTGGGTGGATTTTAGAAGAGTTTTGCATTTGTGTTTTTTGGAGACATGAAAAAAGACTGATGATGTTGAAAATACTACAAATGAATAAGCTGTACCTTTATTTTGCTTTGAGAAGTCATGCAATTGCAATGTTAGTGTTTTTCATGAAGTTATCCTGTTCATTGATAGTATTCCTAAAGTGGTACATTTAATCTAGGTTTCACATGCAATGTTAAGGATATTCTTGTTATTTTCTCACTTTTTCTAAGTTTCACAGTCTAGTGTTGCAATAATACCATCATATAGGGACAGTGCAATTTTACTGTGTTTTTAAACCCAGGAGGTAGATCTACAAGCTATATTTATTTATGCTGTGTATTCTTTTATTTACTATCTACATAGGTTTATTCTCAGTTTTTAATGGATCAGGTAATGGATGTTATTCATGTAGGACTGCAAAATTCAGGTCGCATCATCCAAGTCCTTTTCTTTCCTAAAGTTCAGATTAAGTAGTAAGTAGAACAACTAAATAAATAAGTAACTTTTTGAATAAACAACTGGGAACTGTGTGCTTTGGGTGCAAATATGTCAGCAGGGAATCAGGAGGTGTGGGAAGTAGTATTGTCTTTGCTGTAACTTATCTCCTGAACACAGGAAAGTTCCCATGGACAACCATCATAATATCATGTAAATAGAGTAAGATGTCTTTGATGAAGAAGAGAAGCCCATGTTGGAGGGGCCAGACCAGACTTAATTTTCTCCAACTAAAAATAAGTTAACTTTGTAAACTAGTTTAACCTCCTCTACATTTATTCAGTAAACAACAGTCCCTAACATACAATTGGTGCCCTGCTCCCTGGCAAGGTTTAAATCATGTCAAGGTCCTCCGGTCACAGTTCAGAGGACAGCATGTGCCAGGGACCATTCACAACACAATGTAACCCTGATCTGCAAAAGAAGAGTTGTTAGATCTCTGAACGTGAGCCTTATCACGCCACTTGTCATTTAGGTTAGAGTCCTGCTCCTGGTCTTGTTTTGCTTAATAGTATTGATGCAGCCACACATATAAATGAGCCTGAATGCAGGTGGAAGAGAATTATCACATATTAAGAAAAAAGAGTTGCCTTTTGGACATAGAAAGATCCCTTACAACTAATTTAGATAGGATATCTGACTTCAGATAGCAAAGGTAGATGTAGCAGATCTCACCCATGGGGAGTAAAGTAGAGATTCTGGTTTAGTTGCCTTTTAAGATGCCTTAATGAACACAATAGCCTCGATTTGTTCCTGCTGCAGTTATGCACAGCAGCATTAAAATTAATAAAGCTGCACAGGTTAAACCAAGCACTGAATTAGTCTAAACAGCAAACAAGCAATGCTACTGGAGTGGAACTGAAACCAAAATTAGGCTGACTAGTTTACTGCTGCCACCTACTGCACAGATAGCTGGTTTACCTAATAATTCTGAAGGGTTTGATTTTTAGAGCATTTGTCTTTGTGACTGGAACCATATGTTATCTGTGCCACTCCACGGTCCTTTTAACTCCCCAGCTAGGTCATTCATGAAAACAGTTATATGAGAACAACAGTGTATTTGATCCACACTGCAATCAACTTCTAAGGATGCAAAGAGAAAAGTTCTGAAGGGAATCCTTCAGGGTGTCAGGGATGTAGGCAACTAATTTTACGCAAAACTGCTAAATACAGAGAAAATATGGAATAAAGATGGCATATTTAATGTTTTGGTTTTGGTTGGTTTTTTTTTAATCTTAATTACTGTGACGAGGAAAGTGTAATGTGAAAGTACATTAGTGAGAGATGCCATAAAAATGTCTGAATCTGGTTTTTTCCTCAGTTTTTCACTCGTGTAATCCTAAAGTAATTCTATTTTAAAGAAATAATTCATGCAATTTCTGACATCATATAAAGCTTGCACATTCCTTTGGTTGGTTATTAATATTGAGTGACTTTAATTTCATAAGCTGCCTTCAAAGATTCTAATATTTTTACAAAGCATGCCAGCTCTGGACATATGACTCTGGTCACTCATATCCAAAGTGAGGACACAGCTCACATGTGAGTCATTGTCTTCCTACTTCCATTCACAGCTTCCACTATTCTGACATCACTTTTTTAAAATATATTTATTTTGAGCTGTCTTCCTTAAATTTCTATTAGGGAAAAAAAAAACTTCCAAGGTTTTTTTAAACTCCCAAGATGAAAACTGGTGTTCCTCCGTCCCCCCACCCAGTTATTAATCACAAACCAACCATTTTTTCTTCTTTACCATTGTTTTGCAGGTAAACTGTATCTTGGAGGCCTTTGGACATGCTAAGACACCCTTGAATGATTTTTCCAGCTGTTTTATAAAGTATTTTGAGCTACAGTTTTGTGAGAGAAAAAAGACATTAATTGCAGGTAAATATCATGTAATCTGTTTATTTTCATAACACCCACAGGCGATTAGATCAGAGATCCCAGTGTGCCATGCACAGAGTTGGACAGCAAGGGCTTTGAAGTATGTGAAAGACGCAGGGGGATGGTTAGGGAGTGTCAGAGGAACATGTTCAATAGCATAGGAATTGATAGCGTGTCCGGATCTGTGAGCGGTTTAAATTGTTCTCAGCAACCACTAGGTGGCAGGAAAAGACAAGAAAAAATATTGACACCACTGATTCCTCTTACTTCCTGCGAAATCACATTTCTCTTTTATTTCCCAACTTAACAAACTGACAGAGCTGTCTATCGCATCACTGTGAAATAATGGTAACAAAGAGATTAAGTTTTGCGTTTTTACCTAATACTGTATTGGGTATTATAAGTAACCCTTAAAATTAGTGAGTGGTAATCTGTTTAGGCAAAAAAACCCAAGTACATTCTCTAATACTGAAATTGAAAGTAATTTATTACATTTAGAGCTTCTTCTAAAAGAACTAGGAGGATGTTCATTCTCTTTAGAGGCAAGATAATGTAAAGTTTGTACCTGCTTTCAGAGTAAGTGTGAGTCTGCTAATCCCTAGCAAGCATTCATGAGGGGGAAAAAAAAAAAAAAAACCAGAGAAAAACTTCAGTTTGATTCTGAGAACTCTGCTCTTCAGAGACAGTCAGAGCTTTCATTTCTGGTCCACATAGGTCATCATAAAGTTAGTGTCAAAGCAAAGTATGTCTGAAGAACATACACATAGTTTCCTACTTGCACTGATCTTCCTGGATGGAGAAGCCATGGGACAAGGTTTTGTTCCAAGTAAATTAGATTCTGTTGGATAAACATTTCCAAATCTACTCATCTTTTTACCATTTTAAATATGTTTATGCTTTCTGAAGAGCTTCCTAAAAAATTCTTTGGAAATATAGTGGGAATTACAATTGAGACACTTCACTGTACGATAGCAAATATGATAGTTTCTTTGGTGAAAATGTCACTGCATGGGAAATTACTAACACTTTTTTTTTCAGGTTTGTTTTACAGTGAATGTAGAATTATTGTAAAGGGAAAGCAAAACTAAAAAAGTGTGATTTTAGTTTTTATTTATGAGCTCTTGTGGGAGGAATGTAAAGTGATGTATACATCAGCATGGACTGAAGAGCATCTGAGTTCAGCTTGTAAAAATAAAGCTCAGGCCCTAAAGCTCACATTTTAAAAATGCTTTGTATTGTATATATTTAATTTGAGTATGTTGAGTTTGCAGGGACTTGAGTTTTCAAACAGCTTTATCCAGACTTGCCAGTTTAATTCACAGCCCTTGTCTGTGAGAGGTATAAATATGGAACCATTTAACCAGGTTCCTGTGTCAGATTTCTGGTACACGAATTCTGTGTTTTTATAATTTTCAAGCCATAGGCATTAAATGAGAAAATCTAGGGGTGGTCAGGTCCATTAACACATATAAACAAATTACTTATCTGCCTTACTATTCCTCAATTATTTAGGAATTATATCAATTACTCCTACCAAATCTAGGTTAACCAAAATTTACTTAATTTACAGTCAAGGGTGAGAAGCCCTAGTACAGCAGTAGAAGTGGGGTTTATATTTCTGAAACTGACAGTTGTTCCTGCTGTTTGATTTGCATAGTAGATGTTGCCTTTTCTAGGCCACTGTTAAGCATCACTTCTGAGTGAAATCGTCCCAGATTTCCACCATAAATGAGAAAAGAATCAGGCATGTTGTCTTTGACTGGATTAAATTCCACCCAGTGATTCTCTGTATTTATTTGCAAGATCATTTGCAGCAGTGTTTGCTGTCTTGCACTGTTTAAGTATGAATGAAAAATATAAATATGCAGAGCACCTGATTTTGCTGAGCCATGGTTTTATAACTTATCGATACAAACTGGGCTAAATATGTCTGATTTGTAAACAAAAATCCAAGTGACACTAAACTGCCTCCATCAAAGGGTTTGTGTGGTTTAAACTCCTCAATAGACAGACCTTGCAGGTGGAGTTCCAGAACAATTTGCTAAGGAAGGGACACATAAAGTATATGTGTGCATTTTTATTACAAAGGGAAGCTTGAGGTGGCACTCCTTTCATTTTGAGAGAATATCGGTCAAGTTTATGACATCTTGTTCACAATTAAGTTCTTTTATGCTTAGATCCTAGAAATGCTCTGACTTTTGTCATATATGTTTATTCTTATAGAAGAAAGTCCAGTATACCAAATAACAGAAATGTTCTCCATAATTTTCATTGGTGTGTTTGATTTGGTCTTTCGCATAAACTGTATCTTTGCCATGACATTTTGAAAACAAGGATGGAGCTTTTGAATGTGGTTCTACTCAAAGCCAGTACAGATATCTGTAGATGTTTTATGTATCTTCTCTGACTTTTGTTTGTGATAAGGTGTGATGTTGGGTTCAGATGGGAGTTTTTCTGTCACAAGTGTCTTTGCAGTCAAGTACCTTTCATTCCTTAGTGCGGGCAAACAAGTGGAGAAGGTATAACCCAGATTAAGTCACTGTGACTGGATTAAAAAAGGCAGTGAGAACTAGTAAAAGGTTTTTTATTAGAACAAACACAGAAGAAACTACAGGCTAGTGATTTCATTAAGTTTTTTAAATAAATTCAGAATTCAAAGAGTGATCTTCAGCAAAAAATTTGCAATCATTCATAGAAAACGATTCACACACACAGCATAGTAGTAAAAATCTGATTATTTGTTTATTTCCAGAATGGTCCTTCAGGTAAATTGACATGATTCCTAAGAGAAAAATTAGGGCCTCTATGAATTTCCTTAAATTACTCAAAAAGAAGCTTAGGAAGAGAAAATAAAGCCTGAAAAACTTAATCTCCGGATTTTTCTGCCTCACTTTTCAGGCCTTGCTTTTCTCAGTCTTCACTTTTTGAAAAGCAAGGATTGATATTTTTTTTTTTTTTTTTTTTTTTGTTAAGTTGCATTGAAATGTTATTTTGCCTGTAGCAAGGACTGTGTTTAAGATAGCATGTTTTTTGAGACGGAACAATGTAGTTTCAAAGAATGCATAGCTGCAAGACAGATTTCACTGGCCACACTTTTAATAGGGAGTCTGCTTGCTGACTGTGTAACTGCTCAGTAGATCAAGTGAGTTGTTAAAGGAAGTACAAATTTGTTTGTGCCTGTAAGCACAGTTAACATTGCACAAAAATGACAGGCTTTGCTCTGGAACTCTTACTTTTTCCATTTTATTTTACATATTAACAAAAATATTTCATTTTGTGAAAAAGCGTACTACTATCATAGTTTTCTTTATGAGTTCCTTTAGCAACATTAAGATGGTGCTGTGTTTGATTCTTGGTGTTTGGAAACTCGACTTAACAGCTCTTCATATTGCTGCAGGTGCTAGTTGAGATGAACTGTATTTAGCCTTATTAAAGTGCAGGTGACTTGAACTGCCTGAAAAAGGCTGAATTAATTTGTATCATCTAAATAAGCTGTGTTAAATGTACTTAAAGGGTAATAGTGGACTCTTTATAAATTAACTGATGGTTGGGTTAGTTTTGCTGAGAAATAAGTTACAAGTGCAGTAAAATGTGGAAATCATCTTTCAGGTTCATCTTTGCTATTTTACTGTGTGGGAATAGCAGCCAGGTAATGATTGATTCTGATGAAAGTGTGTGTTTGGGCCAGTCCTGCCGTGATAGGTTAAGATTGCGTTGCTTCAGTTTGTAGTGTGCTGCAAAGCTACTGGAGCCAGAAACATACATGATTTCCCAAGTGTGCCTTTCTATTTCCAGAACAGATTTGGGTTTTGGTTTTTTTTTTTTTTTTTTTTGGTTTGGTTTGGTTTTTTGTTTGTTTGTTTTTTGTTTTGTTTTGTTTTTCTGTAGTGTAACAGCAGGTGACTAGATGGATGATACACAACTTCTCATAATATAGATTCCATAATAGCAGTTCACTTGTAGATTTTTTAGGATGATTAAAGGGGCCGGATCATGTTTTTTTGGTTCAGCAAGTCAGACATATAGCTTTTTTCTGTTAGTCTTACTGTAGCTATGTAGCTATCCAGGCATGGTTTTGGTTGCCAGAACATGTGTCAGGCCATGTCTGTTCTATTACATAAAGAAAGTGTAGAAGATATTCCTGGCTAATGCACTACTGACCTTTGTGCTCCTTAACTGAAATGTGTCCAGGATAGTTTGGCCTGTGCAGAGAAGAACTTTGAGAGACTGTTCATGGTTATATTTAGTTCAAGGACAGAGCTTACCTGCTGAGACCTTCCTCAAAACAGTGTTCAAGATTCACCCATTTAATTTCCCTTCACTCTACCGTCTCTTTTACCAATATTCTCAAAGGCTGTGTTCCCTCATACACACAATTTCAAGTAACCTTAAGTTTTCTGTATGTAATTTAACAATATAGACAGAAACTTAAAGAACTTCAAAAGATGGGAAGATAAATAGATGGAATTTAAAATAATATTATCAGAGAAATACAGATGGTATAGCAATAACTAACCTAGCAGTAAATGAGCTGCTGTTTGGTGACAAGAGCATGCCATTCTGCCTTCTAGCCTAGTAATTAGGCTAATGCAACTACCATGCCTCTGGTACACACTTCATACACCAACCTGCATGGCTTTGCTCAGCATTGCTTTGGGAAATACCTACAAGTCAAAAACTGATTCTGAAAATGTTTAAACTAACCCCATCTTTCAAAGTCTCTAAACTCCCACTCAGCCTTCAAACTTCAGGTGTCTTAGGCATCTGAAGTTGTGGTTCTGCATATGTCTAGAAGTGAAATAGTTTTGACTGTACCAAATAATTTAGTGCTATTTTGTGTTTAATCCCAGCTTGCTTCAAAAAAGTAAAAAAAAAAAGAAAAAAAACTCTAAAAAAACAAGTGGCACAAAAATTATATGCATTTAGAGAACATACTCTGTTGCGGGATGCATGCACCAGTATTTTCTGGCACTGTGTGTTCAAGAACTACTTCCAGTTCATAAACAAAGGAGCCCTAGATGTGTGGTTGAAACCCAGACTGTGGGAAGCTATGGTTTAATACTCTCCTCTGCTTACAGTGTTTCAAAAATATAGCTACTCCTTTGCTGAGAAGTCCACCTTATGCTCTAAACTCAACAGTCCTTTCCAGGATAAAGATGTTTGCTAAGACTGTGAAAGCTCCACCGTATTGCAGAGGTTGTCAAGCCTAAAACTGCAGCCAAATGGACTGCATTCAAGTTGTGGAAGTATTCAGTTCTGCATGAAGGGACATGCTCCTGGTCTTTGCACCACAGCTAGTGTTTAAGTAATGATGAGATAAGTTATGCAAGTAGCAGGGTAAGTGGGACCTGAAATTGGGTTCCCAGTGACAGGGAAGGCCATGACCTCCAGCTGTGGTTAGGTGTTCCCGTGTTCTGTTAGTCTCTTGTATCTGGAACCACATGGTGATGTACCCCCAATGGAGAGCTAAAGAGGAACCTGCCCAAAATAGTGAATATCTCTCTGTCTCTTCATGTATATCTCTCAAATGCCTGCAATCCTGTGAACAGGTGAATGAATCTGAGGGTCCAGTATTTCTTTTGCTTCTGTGCTTTGCCTCTTTCAGAACCTTAGTGGGCCTGAGGTTATGTATAATCCTGTAAACTCCATTTCTGTAGGCAAATCTCATTCAGGTTCGTCCTCCTTCACCTTCTTCCCAGATTGTGCTGATTCACATGACTTCCCCTTTATCCAGCTCATCACAGGCCTGCTTGAGATGCCCGTGTTTCCCCAGGCTCAGGTTAGTGAGCTTGCTGATAACCAGTTCTGCAGAGGATTTGTCACTATGTAGCTATCTAGAAGTTAGGTGGCTAAACAATTAACCTTTGTGTTCTTGATTGCCAGCAGAGAAAGAAGAAATGCTTCCGAGGGTGTTCTTTTCAAGAGATCTTGAATCTCTGTTGCATCTTTCTTTTTCTGTTGAGAAGGAGCTTGGAATAGATGCCAGTGCTCAGATGGCTACACTTTGGGGAGATGACTAATAGCTTGTCTCTTAGATAGTCTTGCCAAATATAACAACTGGTTCATCAAATATATAAATAAACCAGAGTAAAATTCAGCATCATTATCTTTAAAACTAAGTAATTTTAAAGGTAATATAAGACAGTAAGTAAGTAAGGTAATATGTTTATTACATCATTTTTAATGGAAATAGGGCTTTATATGTGGTTAATATAGAAATCCATGAGAGTATGAATGGTACTATCATATGCTTCCCTCAGACCATTTTATAAGAAACATTGTTTATTCTTAACTATTACAGTGGTGAGTGGTTTAAAATATATTAGTTTAGAGCAATCAGTATAATGATGAATTTATGTGTTTGTTTCTCCATCAGCAAGGATTTATACATACATGTTGGAGAAGTCTCGTGTCATTATCCAGCCTCTCAACCAGAGTAATTTTCATGTTTTTTACTTGATGATGGATGGGCTGTCTTCTGAAGAGAAATACGCCCTGTACCTCAGTAATTTGTCTGCACACAGGTAGGAAAACAACTTTATATTCGGTATTAATATTTTTATTATTTTAGTGCCTCTCTGTTGTGAAGGTCCTTCCTCCAAAATGTTAAGACTTTTCAATAGGCTTTGAAATCATTTGTTATGGAGTACCTGCTCATGAGGATTGAATTCTGGAGTGCATGTGTACACACCTAACAAGATCAGAGTTTTATAGCCATTAAGATTATTGCCTTAAAGTAGAAATAGAAAGGAAACTTCTTAATTATTTTTCCATCTTCTATGGCCTATAGGTCTGTTGGTTTTGTTTTTTCCCTGATGAAAAGTTTCTTCTTCAGGAAAAGCTGTTTTATTAAAATTAGAATTTTTTTGTGGAATATGTTGATTTTTATGAAATTCCACTGTAAGTAACTGGTATTTTCATTTTGATGTGTAGTTTGCATCATATTAGTAAGCAAAACAGAAACAAAAGTTCTGACTGCTTTGAAACCAAGGATAGATTCAACACCAAACACCTAAAATTACGTCTTTTTGTGTGTCTCCACATGAGCTTGTTGTTTTGGCTCCCATTTGCAATCAAAAGAGGTTGAGTCCCTGCTCAGCTGCATATAGAGTCACAAGCAGATGTGTGATTTAAGGTGAACTGAACCATGCTTGTGCCTTCATAAACTGTGCTGACTACATCCCCTTTAAGAGTAAGAGCTTAAATATAAAGAGCTGAATATAGATACACCCAAATGCAGTGTGTCTAAGTCTAAATATACTCCAAATGTTTACTGTAAGTGTAAGGTTTTGGCTTTTTAAAGGAAATGTTGGGAGTATATCGAAGTTTATTAATTCAGATTATTTTAGAATGATAAAAATGCTCCTAACTTAGATAACTTGCCTTTTTCTCTTCAATCTTTCTGAACAAGTATCACTGAAATGAGAGAAGCCTATTAGTATTAATGATCTTCTTGTAAACTGACTATGTTTATAATGAGCATAGAGAGTAACTGTAAAAAGACCAGTAGTAATTAAAATTATGTAAAATGTGTGGTTTTTCACATCTAAGCCTTTTTCTTGTGGATTTTTTCCCTCAACTTTTTTATCTTCCACTCTGGCTAGTACTTGAATAAAATAGCATTTGTAGATTTGGGACCTACAAAGAGACACCACATTAATGTTTGCAGAAAAGAAGTTACTTGATTATGATTTTTTCTTAAACAGAAATATTCAGACTACAATTGCTTGGTAATGTTTTAAGCTGTTAGCACTTTTGTGTTATACAGAATAAGGTAATGCTCTAGCTCTGAAGAAACCTGAGGCTAAATTGCTTTGCTAAAAATGATCCACTTCAAAGCAGGGAGGAGAAGAGTTAAATCCTATATATTAAGTCCTTTGAAGACCAGAAGTATTCAAAGTTCCTGATCATTCAGAAAATGAAACAGTTTGAAGTCAGTTTGCAAGAAGCTCAAACAGGAAAGAGCTTAGCAGAAGTCTGAATAATTAGATTAATATGAACAAAGCTTTATCTGATAAGATACCTGAGAACCATCCAGAAAGAACAAAATAGTATTTCTAAATATATGTCTGAACATTGCAGTACCAAAGCTCTAGAAATAATTTATAGCTGAGTATTTGCATAAACCTGCTTTTATCAATAAACCTTTGCTTTGGCTATGTAGAGTAGATTGTATTTTGCATTATTGAGAGAGTGTTCGGGCCAAATATTTCTTACCTTAAATTCCTGAGCATAATATTTAAGTGAGATAGATCTTTCTTAGCTGATAAAGTTGAATTCGTGGTGAATTTCTATTGTATAACTCATTCATGAATCAGGAAGGCAGGATCTGACCTTTTTTATAAGTTCATGATTTCTGGCTTAGTCAAATTTTGATAAGATCATATCATTGTGCTACATCCGTAAGTGAATTTGTGATGGTTTCTTTAAACAAGTGTAATCTTGACTCCAGTAGTAAAATTAACTAGATAACAGGCCTTTTATAATTACGGGTTGTTCCTGCCAGCTGTTTCTTTGACAATTTTTCTGTTCCTCTTTGCATTGTTTAATATGCACCTTTATGTAGAAGATTCAACAGTTTTAGTAAATAATGGCTATTAAGATCACAAAGAACCTCTATTTTTATATTGTTTTCTTAAGCCATTGTAATAAAAGAAATGAGATGGAGCATTGATTTTTTTTATTGTCATTTTCGATGCAAGTGTCTGAGAGTCAGTATTGTCATTACCAGTTGTTGTTAGACTTGATGCTGTAAAAGGTGAGAAGTAGTTCATGTTCTAAGCAGTATACAATCCTGGATTCAGAGTTAATGTAAATTGCTTAAAGGGGAAATCCCTCCCCTTTGGAGTCACTAAGAGTTTCTGTAAAGCTGGGGTTTCACCCCAATGTGTAGGGGAAGTTGTTAAGCTGTGGTGTTTGGTTCTGTCCTGGCAGGGGGCTTGAGCTCAGAAACTTAAATATATGTTCTTGCAAGAATTATAATTGCTAAGGCATCATATGAAGGCAAATAACTGGATACTTTCTATTGAACCTATATACAACTAGGATCTTAAAGTAGCAAGCCATTTAATCTATGTAGGGAGGGATCTGAAGGAATACATCTCCCACGGAGTCTGCATGTGGATCATGATGGATAAAGAGAGAAGAATTGCTGAAAGGTAAGATCGTTTTTCAAGATTGAGCAGGGAAAGTGTGCTCATAAATGGAGAGAGACTCCTGAAAGGGCAAGTTGGGGCTTTTTGATTGACAGTTACTCCCATATGTTCATTACATTCAGAAGCTGATTTTTATCAGCAGATGCTTGATTGAAATATTCCAAAATTTCTATTAACTCATTGTGTTTCAAAAGAACTGCTGAACTTTTTTATCTTGATCATGATGAACAATACAGAGAGATTAAAATTTTGAAAGTTATATTCTCAATTTGCTCTTGATTTGCCCTGGAATTTTTTCTCAGCATAGTCCATGACTCTAAGCATTTTTCTGGCATGTGAAGTTTAGCTTCATAATAGAAGTATCTACTAACTTTTCTAGCACATTTGGTTTAGCCTCAGAGTTACAGTAGGTGCTACCTTAGTGATGAATTTTGCAACCAATGTGAAACAGAGAAATAAGAGAAGTGGCAATGGTAATAGATTCGTTTGTAAATGGCCTTCCACTCTGGTGCAGAAAAGATAGAAGTGGAAAGGAGAGATCAGAAAGACAGGAAAGAAAATATGTGTGAAAAATCTTACGGAAAAAAAAAAAAAAAGGGTGGAAATACCTGCTTTTGTTGTTTTGGGCTAATTACTTCATATCAGCATTTCTACTTCAAAGCTATGGTATATAGAAAAATGTAACTATGTCTTTATGTAATACATACATGTAAGATACTGGGACTGTCATTAAAAATCGTGTCCTTAAATTTTTATATGTATATTGGAACTATAGCTTAAGGCCATAGAAAATTGTTTCAGAAGTGATGGCGGGTTTGACAGCTGTTCAACTTGATGTGACTTTTTTCACTTTAAACAAGGTTGCTAGTTCTTTTAATTCATTGTATTATTAAAAAAAAAATTAACTACTTCAAGCTGGGGGAAATGTTAATATACACATTCACGCAGAAGCTGGACTGTGATCAGGGCATGCATTTTTTATGTTTGCATTGTCAAACTGCTGTTCCCAGATGTGTAAAACTTTCCCTTCTCTCATACAACAATGTGCACTGCACTGTATTCTCTCTTTGCCTGTGGTGTTTCTCACCTCCCTTAAAAAAGCAGTGAAAATATTCTGCACCCGCAGCTGTAGATTGGTTCACAGAACTGATGTTTCTTCTTTTGCAGTTTTTCAGTGCAGGTTCCCTCTTCACTGTCAGTAAAAAAACTTTATATTAATTTAATGTATAAAGTAGCAATTTTAGTGAAGTGATTGAATTTCTCATTAAAGCCTAAGTTGATCTGCACCTTGATCACTGATGAAATAATTTCTCACTCTAAATTATAAATCTGGTATTTAAAAAAGGATTAAAAATTGCAGTGTGGTAAAGTGAATGGTATAGAAAAGATCCCAGAAGACAGAGCTCTTTGTCTCTTGTTTTGTGTGTTTCCAGTCATCATCTTTTCTAAATAAGCACTAATACAATGTGCAATAAATAATGATTATTCTAGTATCATCTATATTGATCACCACTCTTCCTTTCCCTTACATACAAGAGCTCAAGATGTGAATTTTCAAGAGAGTAGCCAGTTACCACCGATTTTGCATTTTCAGCATACTCAGGAGGCAGCCTCTATATTTTCTAAGTGGTAGAGATATTAAGCCAGGAAGGCACTGCACATTTCCATACTTTTCTTTCCTTTTATCCTCGGATGCCTTTTTTTCCCCCAGTGCTTTGATTATTTTCCCATTTAAAATGAAACAGAAAGAAATCAGTCTTGAAACTATCAGTTTTCCATGTCAGTGCCATTTGACTATAAACCTGGCCATGTCAGTCTAACAATGCAAGGTAAATTCATAGAGAAAAGGTTTTTTTCTATTTTTTTATTTTATTTTCACCACATAATTGGAAAAACAGCCATTTTAGGGGTGTTCCAGTCCTCTGATGTTCCATGCTCTTTCCTTGTATTCAAGCCTAATAGATCATTTTTTTCCTCGTGAATATTGACTTTGTTTTCAGCTTCCAGTATTGCCAAAAAGCTCAATTCACAGAGGTGGTTATGCAGTACAATTTTGATCCTTTTGCTTCACAATTTGCCTGATGGTGATACCAGTGTGTGATGACTAGAGGAAAATCAGTGTTAGATTTAAGTTACAAAATTAGTTGAATCTAAAGGTTGTGAATGAAACAACTAGATCTGTAAGGCTTACATCAGATTTTCCAATGGGTGTTAGCCCTGCTGAAATAATAGTTTCTATATCAAGTACCAAAATTCTGAGTCCTACCCCAATAAAGCCTACTGTTGAGGCTCCATGAACTTCACTTTTGAGGATCAACTTTGTTTTAAAATCCTACTGACAGCATAAAGCTCCAGGCAGTCAGAAAATTGGAATTCATTGTATTTAATTTTAGGAGGAGGGTAAGGATCAGTCTCAGAGGTTTCTCTGCTGTATTTCACATTTTTATTAGTGGTATCGACACAGGAGGAGAGAAAAGCTCTGGCAGGAGACGTTATTCTCACTGTCCCTGCAACTGAATGGATGTGCCCATTTGAGGTCAAGTCTTCCCAGTTCTTCTTCCAAAGAGGCCTTCTTCCAAAGGTCTCTTAAATTGGAAACAAATTCAAGTTCTGGTTGAACCATAATCTGTATTTTTATGGTTCTGTGCAAATTTTCCTGTCCTGACTTAATTACATGCAACATTCCTTTTCTCCAAAAAGCTTGCATTTTAAGTAGGTTAACACTTATAAGACAATGTAGTGATAGAAGTAGTGCAAGCTATGTAGATTAGCATGTCTAGAGAGCAAAGAACCATTGGGATATAGAGATTTTTCAAGCACACTGATAAACTTGCTAAATAATGGCATAGTATGAAGATACAGTTTCAAACACAGATTTAAAAAATGTAAGGAGTTACCTCTAAGTTAATTTTGCTGGAATTTGTTTCACTACAATAAGTAAATATGGATAGGTGAAACCCTAAGTAAAAGTGAAAACAGCTTGGGAGTTTGGGGATTTTTTTTAGGGGGGAGGGGTGTGTGTATTTTGCTGTTGTTTTGGTGTTGGTTTTTTGTTTTTCTTTTTCTACTGCAAATAATATAAAAATTATACACTCCCATCAATTTGCATCTTCCTTACATAATTTACTTGTATTTCAGCTGTTTGGTGAAAAGCTTTCACTGTGAACATTTGTTTCTTGGCTATCTTCATACAATAGTACTGTGAAAATGTGATCCGCAATGAATAGTACTATTCTAAGGGCAAGGTCTGTAGATTCTGAATGTAATGAGGCAATTCCAGTTACTTAGATTCCAGTGAGGTCTGGCAGCTAAACCAAACCAGTTAGTTATGAGGAAGGTAATGGAGAGAGATACAAAGCAGATATATTTGTCTAAGATTCTATTGCTGGTTTAAACTTGCTTCAGTGAGTTTTATGTCTATGTAATCTGGTATGTTTCTAATGTTAAAAGAAATGTCTAAATTTTCTCTGTTGTCTTTTGTGCTTTTGTTTTGTTTTGTTTTGTTTACTTTTGCTGCTTACCATATATTCTTTTCCTATTTACACTGTATTTACTGATGTCTGAATTTTTTAACTGATTTCTATTTTGAGATTGAACTGTCTGTACTGCATGTAGATCATATGCATATTCCAGCAAAATGTGCTTTCACATTGTTCTCTTTAATGGGTTTTTTCCCACCTTCTTATAACTTCAGCCTCCAAGTCCATTTTATTCCAACTTATAATAGTCTTTCAGTACTCTTACCTTCTTCACTTTTCCTTTGTCTTCCTCATTTGTGCAATTTTTCAGAGTAATCAGTGTTCATATGATTATTGAGCTTGGTTTATTTTTTTTATGAATAGGAATTGAACAAAAAGGAATGAGTTGTGGGTTGTTTGGGGTTTTTTTTACATAGCTCTTTTTTTTTGTCCTATTCTTTCTTTGAAGTTCAAGCTCCATTAATCTCTTGGACCACGATCTTCAAGCCTCAGTTGTTGATCTTTGCACTTCAAAGAAGGAAGTGTTGAGAGGCAACACCAGTAAATGACTGATGTGTGGTTTGTTATGCCAGATAGCAATAGTCATGGATAAATCACTTAGTTTTGTTGAGGATGGACACCAAAAACTGTATTATATGTTGTATTAAGACAGAACTTCATGTTTCAAAGTGGTATTTACTAACCAAAACTAATTTTATCTAATTCTAGTGTAACATTTCACAATACATATTTTCAGATATGTCTGACACTGAAAAATAGAACAGAGTATAAGTTTGGAAAATTTTTTCATTCTATTTTGCTTGGGTTTTTTATTAAAAAGTGTTCAAAAATAATGATCTGTTATTCTCTGGTCTAATTCATCTCAATTTTTTTATTCATGTACTTCATGTCTATTCAGCTAGCTTTTAGATTTATTGTCTCATATTTTAGGCTTAGACTCTCATATTTTAATGAAAATTAGATGGAACTCTAAGGAACCCATTAGTGTACAGTAGCTAGGAAATTTTTCAGTGTTTTTTAGCAGGGGAAATATGATGACTGGACCATGTAGACTAAACCTTTCTCCCTAAGATCATCACTGTGCACCTTAATATTCAGGAAAAGCTAAAAATAGTGTCCGTGTTAAAGTTAATGTACAGTGTCTTTCTGAAAATAGATTGCATTTACTCTGTCTTAAACTCTATTTCCCTGAGATATTTGTGGATAGTCATGTCCTAGAAGATATATTACTAGGAGGTTGGCATCACAATTACAGAAGATATAATCAGGATCAAGGCTTAGGTTTTCAAAACAAAACTGAAATATTAATTTGTGACATCTGTTTTATTTTACAAAATAAGTGATTATTTTTCTATTCGCTGATACCTACACTTCATACATAAGGTATACCTCTATGTTATTCATTTTATTTCACAGTACTTGTTTTGAGATCTGGCTGGGCAGTTGTTTTTGGTAGTTCATCCTGACTTCAGGGTTAGTTACATGCACACCTGCACACCTGCATTCTAATTATGTATTTTTCTCCTTTAAAGCAGAGGTAGCTTAGCTTTGGATTTTGATGTTTAATTTATTTATTCCAGTTTTGACATTAGCTGCTTTTAATATTACCACTTTATTCCCAATGGATCCTTTAAGAAAATGTGCTTCCAATTATGTTTAATAATCATTAATTTAGCATTAATTCAAAAATAATTGTTATTTAGCAAAGTAAAAGTAGTAAAATAAATCTGAGACTTAGCTCAGGGTCTTTTTCTGAGGTCCCAAGTGGACTTGTTATTTGTCTGGCTTTCAAAATAAATGCTATAGATATTTTGCTTCGTTTGAGAGTGTAAATCTGAAACTCATATTCCTCTGGGTATTTTTTTTTTCATCTGATGTTAATAATCCCCTCTTCATTGTATTATTCTTCATACATATTGATTGACTAGTGGCAGAGGACGTACAGTCCTCCATTGGCAGAGTCTCAGAGGTAAAGAAATCATTTGTTTTGATTACCTTTCTTTTTAACAACTGTTTTTCTCTCCATCGTAATTCTATAAAGCTGAACCTGTAGAACTAACTATGTGTAAATGAACAAATGGTGTTTTCTCTGGAACGAATTGTATATTTATGGTAGTACAGCAGAGTCAAGGCACTCTTCCTTGTATTTCTGTGTTGTCCTAGAGGAACTTAAATATATGATAACATTTGCTGTTTTGCATTCTCTCAGTGTCAGTTCAGAACAGTAAAATTACATCAGACTGTATAAAACCACCATTTTAAATCTCTAGTCAGTTTACTTTTGTGTCTTTAGTTTTATTCCACAAACTTGTATTTACTTCATTTGACTTGGCATGATACTGTTTGATATTTCTTTGATTGAGAGAGGCTTTGTCTTTCTTGTCTCTTTTGAGGTAAGCATGATATGGAAACAGGTGCAGAAAATAAGAGGAGAATAATCTGTCTGTGGCATGAAAGATAAAGAGGAGGAGGCAGGAAAAAACTGAAATCTGTTTAAACCAAAAGAAAGAAACAAACCTGGTAATTAAGAGCACTGGGATCTTTAGAGTCTACTGAAGACATCAGTCTTAGTTTTAACAGAAAACTCTACATACAATAAAACATTGTTTGGAATAAGTTGATTCAAGTGGAGAAAGCAAACACAAAAATAAATATAGTATTTTATATGGATGATTTTCCAATTGGTTGTGAATTCTGTTGATGAGTTTCTGGGCCAGGTTCCAGCTTTTGTTAGGGGGAAAAAAAAGGAATCTCCAGAGATCTATGGAAGATAGATATTCATGTTAAATTTGGTCTTCTGTTGAAGAAATTAAGTGTTGAGTGTTTAGGCAGCCCACCAATATTTCATGTCAGACTGAAAATGGATGTAGCTCCAAGGGATGAAATTACCGTAGAAACCCTAGCTTAAAAGTAGATATGATTACTCACTTATATAAATGATAGAAAAGTTAATTTCACTTTTACTTTAAGTCCAAAATATGCACTTTACTAGGATGCTAATCGTCTCATATGTGGCAGGAGATTCAGTGGATTCAACCCCTGAAACCACTTAGCTATTACATTGCATAAATCTAGAGCAATAATACAGTTCTGCAATTTATATTTCAAAAGTCACTTTTAGAATCATCCTGATACAATTACTGTAGATGAATTTCCAGCCAGGAATGGGTTGTTTAAGAAATTGCTATTGACATATGGAAGACCCAGTCACTGAACCCAGCTCATCTCAGTGTTAGATCTAATGGAGATGGTACCTCTCACCGCTGTTTGAACTTGCTGTCTTCACTGAGCTCCCTGAGCTACCTTGTGGTTTTTCACTGCATTGGAGTAACTTTGCAGTTACTGGAGTAACTTTGCCAGCTCTCTCTAGGTGAGCTAGGCAAGGCTGCCCAAAAGTGCAGCAGTTTTCTTCCTCTAGTTCTTTCATTAATCATAACTCAAAATTAACCCTTCTCTGAGGCTAAACCTGATTGTGTCAGATTAGTGCCATTCACAGTTTCCTTTAATTCCTGGATTTGCAAACTACTTTTTGTAGTTAGCTACTCCAAATGAGTTTTGTCTGAAGTGTACAAGTAACTATTTGAAGTCTTCTGAATATGCTAGTTGAGTGCTAATGACCAGAAGATTTTAGGATCTTAGTTTTATACAGCTCCTAAATATGGCAACTCTGTTATTATGGCTTCTGATTTTATTTTATACAATATAATGTAAGAAAGAATGGTATGGGACCATCTTGCACTGAGCCACTCATCACTCTGATGATCTTTGGACTTTCTTTATTCTATGTGTATGTCTTTTCTATATCCAGTTAGTTTATGACTCATCTCTTGGAATTGTGGCACAAAGTGTTATTGCTGCAACATAGTACAGCATAAACCTTATGAAACTTGCTGTACTCAGTGGTTGATATTAAAAGTAAACAAAACCAGTTTCAAGTATAGTTTCAAGGTTTCAAGTCATGTTATGCACACATATATTAGCCTATCTAGCCCAGAAAAGCAGTATTTTTATCAGATCCGTGTAAACAGCACTCTGGATCAGACACGGATACACACTGGGGAGAGTGGATGGGTCCAGAGTGTTTCAGGGAAGAAACATAACATATAAGGTTCTGGATTTTGGACTCAATGATCTTAAAGGCCTTTTCTAGCCTAAACAATTCTATGATTCTATGATTTTCATCAGTGACCTGTCTGTCACAATCACTCATCTATGATAATAAGTCTTATGCTTATGTGATTGGAAGTGTAAACATTTCATGAATAGTAGTAGTATGGATGAGAAAAATTCTTAGAACAGATGCAGTTTGCACAAAGAACTATGCAAATCAAGAAAGTCCTCTGAAATAAAAAAAAATTTACAAATTTTCTGCTGACTAAAATGATGGAAAAGGGCACTGAAACAATGTAGAAATACAGTTTGACAAGCAAGCTGCATTTGTAACCATAATTGCAGAGAAGTGTAATTTATGGCTTACGAAAATGCTGACACCTTCTAATTTCTGCTCTAACCTTTATGAAATTTAAACATAACTGAATCATTAAATGGATAGAGATCGGTTTACAAAGCTGGCATTGCTGCTTAGTGTTAAACTTACACAGTAATTATTTTGATCCTGGTACGCTAACACCAGTTTCATGACCTGTTTTTACCCAAGATGAGTATCATGCAGACTAAGAAAAGCACTAAAAACTTGTAAAAAAAGTCTGTGGCCTTTCACTGTAAAAATTAATAATGAAAATTATACCATTAATAGGAAAATAAATTATTTAGTGGAATAGTTTGTTGGAAAACAATTGGAGACTGTTCTATGTTATTAAAATTTTCTAGTATTGAATAAAAGACAAAGTCTATATGACCCTTCTTTGATACAGATATTGTCACTCTGATCTAGTGCGTAACATCCCTGCCCTTGGCAGAGGAGTTGGAATTAGATGGTCTTTAATGTCCGTTCCAACCCAACCCTTTCTATTACGTTGATTCTATGATACGTTTTTCTATTGACATCATTCTTATCTTGACTTTAATTTAATCACTTTTCCGTCCCAAATAGAGATGAGTTAAAACTGCTACTGCTAGAGATTGTACATTTTTATCCTAATATTTCTGAGTATTTCTTCATGTTTGCTTCTGTGTAAGTCCTATCTTTGCTTTTAGAGGAATCAGATTCAATATTAGAGATGCATTTGTACTTCATTGTAGCTGCAGCCTTTCCCAATTTCCATCATGCTCTTAGTGATTCTTTTCCCAGTATATTTCTGTCTCCATTATGTATATTTGACACATTTTCAGACCTAATCCTCTGTTTAAACAGGACTTCTAAATCAGGTAATGATTAAAAGAAATGGAGCTACATCTATTAAAATATGTACTCTGATGAATTTAACTTCAGTGACTGTGTTATGGAATTAGGTTTGCCTCTAAGTCAAAACTGGAACAAACAGGAAAATCTCAAATTCTGTGTTATGTAGTTTGTTCTGGAGCCTGTTTTTTAAACATGCAATTATAGTTCTTTCCAATCAATTCCCATTCCTGCTTCCTTTATATGTCTGAGGCAAAATTTGTTCTATGATCAGGTTTGTGCTATGTTTATGTTATTTTATTACCTTTTAAAAATGTGTTTATATTCATTTTGTTTAGAAAGCAGGGTATTTGGATACAAACCTAGCTTTGCAAATCCTTATGTGTAAATACAGTGTGGATTTTATCAATAAGAGTCAACAGGGAGTCTCTTTGTCCCATTTGGGCTCACACATCATGAAAGCACCCTAAATCTTCAAATTCTTGTGCTGTGGGAAGACCAGTTCATTTTATACAACTTAAAAGTCAGGGTAACTTCAGCACTTAAGTAACCTGCTTAGCTGCAACCCTCCAATCAAGTTCTCAGCATGCACTCAGTGTTTACTTCAGGTTTACTGGGCATATGAGTTGTGTGTCCTCTATGAGAGGCAATGGGAGACACCACGGGGGATAAAAGTGTCAGAAGCAGTTCATTTGGGAAGTTTCATCTGGCATGATCTTACTCTGAGGGCTGAAGAGGTGCAAGAGAAATACATACATGCATCCATTCTGTTCACATTTTGGGCAGTCCTGGAATGCACTTGGGGCAGAATGGGGACCTGGGGTGGGGAGAGCAAGGCAGGCCATGTTGAGCATGGAAGAACAGACAGGAATTGTCTGTAACTGAACCCTGTGTTCAGCATCATGTAGCATGGCGGCTGTGTGAAAAGCAGAACCCTCTTCTTAAGTTAAAGGGATGGCTGCTATTGATAGTGAATTTTTGATTGCTAAATAGATAGCATATATAAATACATACAAAATTGTTCCATTTATAGTTGAAAGGAGAATATTCTTGCTTTGTAGAACAAAGTGAATTAGGGTAAAGGTTGGTACTGCACCAACGCATATTCATGTATTGTGTGAGACTTTCTTAGCCCATGATAGGCAAATAATAGTTATTGATTATTTAATTAATTGTATTAATCCTTCTTTTTTTTTAAAAAAAAGCTCATTATCAAGTAAATAATATATAATCCCCAGTGTTTCAAAAGTCACTAGAGTGACTAGTAATTTGGGAGGGCCTTAACATTTTTTTGACCAAGTTAAAAGTTCTTTAAATGAATCTTACGGTTCAGAGTTACTTGTTTAGTATATACACCTGAATACATATGGTTATACCTGCATATACAGGAAGAAGAGGGTTTCTTGTAAGGCTGCTGATCTAAAACTGATCCATGAACTACAACCAGTAGTTATATGAAATAACTTTGAATTTTATTATCAGTGTTTTAACTGAATACTGGTGAAAGTTATAAGCAGATTCCCAAAGCACACTTTAAAGTTTAGATCACATACTGCGGCTCTTAACCCAGTAAGCCTTATTTAGTGAATCAGCATTTTAAAGTAGCAAATACTGGTAGAGAAATGCCTTTGAGGATCATAAACTTAATGACATCTACCTGGCAACTAATCCCAAGGTAAGTCTGAAGACAGGAATACAAAATTACTCTTAGTTTTAGAGCAAAGTTCAAACAGAATTTTGGAAGCATTTCAGGACATGGATTGGACCACTTTGCACTTCCATGCAGACTGGCATATTTTTTTACATCTTCAGCCATGCTCAGTATTCATCATTGTGGCCCTTACTGAGTGTATATTAAACTTCAAAATTGCACTCTTAGAGTGATAGTTCACAGAATTATGAACTCCTGAGTGATTCTGACCTCTAAAATATTGAATCATGAGTCAGATAAAGAGCTAGAAGGTCTTTATTAATTCTTGTAATATCATCAGAGATGTGAAAAATTCTATTTGGAGTCACTCTTGTTGTCCATTCTTTTTTTTTTTCTTTACTGGAAGAATTTTAAAGTTGCATTTTCATGTAATTTTAGGAACAGAATGTTTAAGTCAATCTATTCCAAAGGAATATCAGTAAAATTAGAAGGACAAAAAAAAAGTGTCCATGGTTGTAGCCTAACAATATTTTGCAGTTTGAGATTAAAGACTAAGATGTATTTCTTTGTTTTCCATTTGAGTATATCCACTGTCTATAAAACTTGTGTACTTCATAGTACATGTAGTCTTACAGAATTGTTTGAAATTTCATCTTACGAAAATATCAAGACAAAACTATTTACTGAACAACACATGGGCTAATACAAGCTTTTTGTGCTAAAACCAGTTTACAAAAGATGTATCATTTTGTTAGTTTGGAAAAATAAAAATAAGAGCTGTGTTCTGGCTATCACCAAAGCTGTCTGCAGTGTTTAATTAATTAATACCATGTTGGTACCTTGCCTCCTGACATTTACAAAGCTATTCCTCATTTTTTTAAATGTTGCTTTTAGTGCTTTATTGCACTATTTATGAGCAGCAATATGTGTACTTGAATGGTTAGCAGTAACTCCAGCTCAGTGCTGGTTTAAAACTCGAGACAGAGGAAAAATAAGGCAATAGTACATGCCCTTTTTCCCTCAGAGAAAAAAAATGCCAGAAGCTATTCATTATCATGTTCAGTAAATGTCGTTTACTTCATTGATGTCAACTGTTTTGCTTTGTCTTTATCTCGTTCCTGTTTACATATCAAACAGTGCTAAAGAGCAAGGCAGCTTTTCCTCACTAAGCAGAATACATTGTCCTCTCATATTCACATGAGAGATCTACGGATACTAAAATGTTTGTTGTAATTTCTTATTCTGTGACTTTGTAAACAAGGAAGAGATCAGTAGAATTTATTTTTGAAAGGTAATGTCTTGGTTTTATACCCTCAATACCCTTCATCCCAGCAGTTTTGAAAACATGTAAAACCATAAAGTCATTAATTTTCAGTCTGGCAAAACAGTCCTTAAGTCCAATGTTTAGCTATACCTAAACTGTGCCTTGGGATTTAGCAAGTAATCACAGGAATAGCTAACCTTTTAGAAAAAATTCATGTATTTCAGAGAAAGACTTCACAAATATTTAATGAGTGCTGTAAACTGACCTAGTTGTAAGAAAATTGGTTTTTAAATAGTCACATTTGTCTGTAACTAACACATATCTGAGATACTATAATTTCCACCTGAACTGAAAGTAAAAATTAACTGGTCTGGTAATGCCGAATTTTTAGAGACAACCACTGTGCTTAATCAGAGCTACTACCATGGACTGGATGGGAAGGAAGGTTGTGGTCTGCAAAGGAAAAAGCCACATGCTTTCACATGGTAGTGCAAGTACATGGTTCATTGGGCAGCACCAATAAGAGGAAAGAAGGGATATAGCTTTTTAATCCATGCTTCTTAATGCAATGTCACATTAAATTACACCCACAACACACATATCAATTGCGTTAAAGCTGGAACCTGATTATGAAATACTGCTTCATCCTCCTGTGATGTTGTCTCTCTTGAGAATTTTCTAGCAACACACCATCAACTAAAGATTTTGTAATAATTTTTTTGGTTTAGACTTCATATAAAGACAGGTAGAGGCAGGAGAAGTCCTTGTGGCTCATTGTGAGGTGTATCAGAGATACCTCAGATAAGCAAAAAGTCCATAGCTGTGTTGGGGCTTCATGTGAGCTAGAGCCTCACTTATCATGCCTTCTGTACTACACCTTGATCATAGTTATAGGTCAGGGATCTTTGTGTATCTTTGGAATCTGCATTGCATGGTGTAAAAGTAAATGTATGATAAGGTCATATAGCTAGAAATTATGTAGGCAATGCTTGGGACAGCTTGAAATCTAGGTCTCCGGTACTACTTTTTTCCTTCGGTCTCACTTAGACACCTCATCTGCCTTTCTTTCTTAGTGAACACAGGGTGTTAACCTATAGCTTTCAGTTGTACTTCGTATTGGCATTTATTATGATACTAAGGTTTGACTGAAATCAGTGGGACGAAGCATTGGTTTGAAGTTAGTTATGCGTAAATGTTTGGCTGAATTGGAACAAGATACAATGGTGAAATAAATCATTATTCTACTTCACAGTCCATGTAAACGTAGCAAGAAAAAAAGGAAAAAACAAACAAACAAAAGTCTTCTTTCTTGTTTTTACAGTGGCCTGAAATCACTAAATATGATGTCATAATGGACATGGTCTGTGTCTGGTTTTGAACAATTGATGCATCTTTTTAGCACTGAGAGGATAATTGTGTGTGCTTTTTAATGGCACATTTTAATTAAGGTCAAGCTGTAATAAAAGCCTTTACAATATTAGAAGTGTATGAATGCTTCCAGTAGGCATATCTGAATCCATTCAGTCTGAGTGACATGCTCTTCTACAGGTTATGAGCACAATTTTCCTCCCAGTTGCCTATAAAACTCACTCATTGAGCAGCTCATGCAAAACAAGTGAGAAGTCAGTTCTGTTTCCTGCCTATCATCACGATTAGAAACAGTTTGGACACCTCAGTGTGAAGGGAGATGTGTGCAAAAAATCGTCTCCAGAATGATGTTTTGAAACAGCCTGGTTTCATTTCTTTCTTCTGAATGTCTTTAACCAGACAGCACATTAAAAAAAAAAAAAAAAAAAAAAGGCAAGCATGGATTTTTGATTCTTTAAGTGAGAACAAGAACATTCCTGCTTGGATAAATAAATGTGAGGTATCAGGATCTCAGTTTTAATAGCTATTTTGAATTGGTGAATGAATATATTTTTATTTTTATGTCATTTTTATAAAAGTAAAAAGGGATTTATAGACAAAATCCAGAATTTCTGATTCATAATATGATCTGCAGTGGCTTGCATTGCCTAATTAAGTATTGATACAGAGTCCTGTATTTAGTGATGAGTTTATCTTAAATATTAATTCTTTGCTCCTTCCATGTAAATTCTTTACCCAATAATCTTGAATTCTTTTTATCAAAATAAATGTACTAAATCATGTGGTTAATTGTGCTAGAATAGGAGTTGATACTATGCTGTTTCTCTAGGGGTTAGTTAAGAGTTACGCTACTAGTAGCAGAGAAATGGCATGTGGGCAAGTGAATCAGCAGAAGAAAGCACAACACAGAAGTTGTAATGTCTCACAGGAACCAGTTGACTGGGTACCTCAGAAAAGAACAGATTATGACATTCAACGCTTCTCATGCATTTGGGGTTTTTTGTGTTTATTTTTGGTTGGGGGTTTTTTATGGGTTTTTTGTTTGGTTGGTTTTTTTTTTTTAATCTTTCCCAAACTAAAGGAATATAAACAGAGAAAAATAATATTTTCCTTTGCCTTGGTTTGAAAGGGACCTCCAGAGATCTGGTCTAACTCTTTGTATCAAGACTGTGCAAACAGACAGTTCTTTGAAAATCTATTGCCACAGCTGCACAAAAGAAAGAGAAAACTTAACTGATTTGTAAGCTAATGCCAGGGTAGTTTTATCTGTGTTCACATTCATGTTCCAAGTTCTTGCCAGTAAGATAATTCTGTCACTCACAAATCTTTAAATTTGTGATCTTCTGCACCAGGATAGTATTTGGAATCATCAAAGTTTCTGTTGTGACTTTCAGCCCTTCCCTTTTTTCAGTTCATATAGCATAAGAACTAAAGTCTAACTAAAGTAAGCTTAAGTTCATTTAGTGTATATTTTTACCTGGAAGCCCAGTAGAATAAAAATCCTGACCTCTCTGAGTGATTATGTACAAGAAAGGATTATTTTTCAGTCTTCTTGGTAGATTTAATAATAAATAATTTTTTATGGAAAGTACAAACCATTTGTTATCTATACAAAATCAAGTTAAGTTGAATTAGCTTGGAGATGGTGGTGATGATCACAGCATGTATCCTGACAATTATTTTGATACAGCTTGCATGGGCTGCCTTCAACAATTTCAGGATTTTGGCCCTGTGCCCCAACTGTTCCTAAAACACCTACTGAAAAACTTCTGACTTACCAATGATAATATTGGTAATTTGAAGGTATAAAAAAAATTTCTAAAACAGGTTTTCTTTGGTTTCTAGCTCATAGAAGGTGATCAGAGTGTCTGGAAATTTCGTGATGGTGATTCTCTAAGCTGGTCATACCAGTTTTTCTTAAAATTTGCAGTTAATTTCTCAAAAATTTTGGTTTTCTTAAAATTTTGAAAATTAATATTTAGAAGTTGGTGTGAAAATATTTATTTCCAGTGTGAGAAGACATTTTTCTCCTCATGAAATAATAATGCTGTACTATTTCAACTGCTAGATAAACTAGTGGAAAGGGTTGTTGACCTAAGCAGAGGAGTTACAGTGCATAAATACTGTCTTCCTATTTTGACTCATCCTTTGGTAGGGCTCTAATGTTCAAGATTTTAGAACACTATCATCCCTTCAGGTATTAAACAATGCAAATTTCTAAGCAAAATTACTTGTCCTCAGACATCTTACACCAGTGTTCAATTTTTGGATTTTAGAGACTATTCGAAGGTCAGGATAATGTCCCTTACAATTCAAGACCTGCCTTTTCTCGGTCTCCCACCTTTCTGGGGACACAATTCTTGGTTTTATATGAGATTTAAAAAAAACCAAAACAAACAAATCCCAACATATCTGAAAAATAAGTTTAGTATTTTTCATAGGGTCAGAGAATCATTCAGTTTGGCAAGGACTTCAGAGGGTCCCTACTGCGCTGCCTGCTCCAAGCAGGACCAGCTGTGAGATCACGTCAGGTTGTTCAGAGCTTTGTCCAGGCAAGTCTTGAAAACCTCCAGGCATCATTGTGTCTTTGGAGGCTTCTCTCCCCTGAGCTGAGCAAGCCTTGCTCACTCAACCAACCTCCCACATTGTGTCTCCACCCCTGACCCCTGAGGTGGCCCTGCATTGATCTCACTCTACTTTATCAGTGTTTTCTGTGCACTGTGTATGTGCAAGCAGGGAAAGCTGGCTACAATATGTAGATATGGTTCTAAGAGTGAGTGCAGGGCAGGGGGAAACAATACCCAATCTCCTGGCAAGGCTCCTGGTGATGCAGTGATGGATGCTGCTGGCCATTTCTGCTGCCCTGGCTCACTGCTGGCTCCTGCCCAGCTCACAGCCCTTAAAGCCCCCAGGGCTTTTCCTCTGATGGGCTGGGGAATAGCTCAGGGAAGAACCCCTGGAGACCTGAGCTAGCTGGCTCATCAGCCCTTAGGGTTGCCAGGGTTTATTCCTTCCCAACTGCATAGCTTTTTGCTTGTCTTTGCTGAATTTCACACTATCCATGTTGGCCCATTTCTTCAGTCAGGCAGCCCTACTCTCCAGCATATTGGCTGTTCGTCCTAGTTTAATGTCCTATGCAAACTGGATATGAATGCAGTATCAAAGTCTGGAAGTGTGTTAGAAATTGTCTTCATATCAGTTATCCTACAGTACCTCACATTTTGCATCTCCTTGAAATAAGGTCATATATCTAAAATCTGTTTCATGCTCTACTGTGTTATTCTTGTACATCCTTCAGGTCAGCTGTGTACAGTAGTGGCATTTCCATGTTTGTAGTTTGGACTGTAGGAATTTTCCTCTTTGTGATATCTTTCTTTCTTTTCTATATGTGACGTTTTGCTCTTAATTCAATTTTCTGATATATTTTTTCTTTTGCTTTCCTCTGGGTTTTCTCTAACAGATCATCATTTCCCTGAAATGGGATGCCCCAAATCACACAGAGTAGTCCAGATGAAGCTTCGACATGCTATTTCATGATTCTTATATTGACATATGTAAATTAAGGGTGTTACATATGACGATTAATTTTTCTTGCATTATAAAGGCATACGTGGCTCTCATTTAGTTTATACTAAATGCTGTTTGATGATCCACTGCCTAATCAGCTTTACTTGCCTTGAATTCATACATTCAGTTATCACTTTGTCTTACTCTATTATTGTTTGCAGTTGAATTGTATCTTTATAATAGTCATTCATGTTTGGCTTAATTCCTTGACAAAATGTGCTTTCATCTGCCCTCTGTCACTTTCTCTGACCAATAAACTTGCATAACCTTATTCAGCCATTTGCTTCTGTCTCTTTTTTTGGATTTTTTTCTCTGCTAAAGGTATATCCTATCTTTCTAATCTGAGCACAGCTTCAGAATACTCCGAGCTCTCAAACAAGCTAATTTTCTGAGTATAAACAATTAGAAAATAAAGGGGGTTTTGCCTACAACCAGATGTTTTTTACTGAAGATCTTAACTGTGATCACTGAAATCCTTATTACTACAAGCAGCATTTACTGAACTATCATGTATTAAAAAGTTTCAAGACTTGCAACTGATTTTGAATTGTTTCTCTTATATCAAGCCTGCTATAGCCCAGAAAGCTGCTTGACAAAATGCAGATGTGTCAGCACTCATCCTCCATCAGGAAAGGAGTCAAGTAGGAAGCAGCTAGATACTAACTTAAAAAAAACAAACAACCCCTTTTTTTTATTGTAAGGCTTTATCCTAAAATTTTATAGTGATTTAAACCCACCTAATGATATAATCATGCCAAGAGATTTTAATTATTTTTAATATTATATTATTTTTTAAATTTTAATTATTCATTACAGAATGTATTTACTTCAGGAAAACCCTCTGAAAAGAAGTGTCCATCTGGCAAATCCATGCTTCCTCTTCATCTCTAATTGGAACCCAGCCCTAACTGTCCTGACAAAAGGGAATTTCTGATGAAGTGGTCAAAACCTGCTAATCTTGTTCAGACAATTTCACTGTCAGATATGACTTGAACCACTGTAATGAACTGGTGTTTCTGTATCATAAAGAGCCGTGTGCATATAGGTGCATGGCATAAAGTGTCTGTTCTTAAGGAATACTTGAACATTTCAGGTGTCAGATGCTACAAATGCAAAGTGGTTAGGATATGGTTTTGGTAATGTTTTACTCTGTTAATGAAATATCAAGGTTTATTTTAATCCTTAGGAAGGGTTGCTACTACAGAATCCTTGGACAAGCCCTGGGATCTCTGTGGTCAGCCTTGTGTACCGAGGTTGTCTTTTCTCACTTAACAACTACAAACAATACAGCTTGAAATACTTCATGACTGTAATTGTCTACAGAGTAGATTAGGACAAAATATCATTTATTTTTCAACTTTTATTCGCCAGAGGTCAGAAAGGTTCCCTGCATACATCAGCAGTTCATATTTCCCTTGAAATACTGGTAACCACAGTGTAGACTTTGGTGACTATAGGTGGGAAGTTTGTATACTGAATTCTGATCAGAGTGTAAGCTAGATTTTCAAGACTGGGGAATAAATCCAGTGCCAAAAGATGATTGTTTTCTGGCTTTGCTTCAAAATAGTGAGAAAACGTGTTTTCAAAAGCCTGTGGTGTTCCTGAGCTTCCCACCTAAAGAAGGCGGGGGAAAAAAGTTCCTGAGACGGCTGTACTAATAAGCTTTTCTGCCTCAGCATGTGCTAACTGGGCAGTGGCAGCACTTCCTTACCACGGACACGGAACATGAAGGTTCAATATCCCATCATGCTGTAGGTGCTTTAAACTCACTTAGAAATGGATTGCCTGACACACAGAGTTGGAAAGCTCCAGATCTTCTTTGTGTATCATGATGACTATGAGACTGTAACCAGAAAAGGGGTACTCTCTTCTCAAATACACCCCCTAATTATCAGTTTTGAAACTTGTTTGTTTTTCCCTTTTCACAGATTTTGTGGAAATGTAACAGTTCTAATAGGAAACAGAAATTACATGTTTTGTCTGTGTGGAATGAAACAGATCACTTTGTTTGATATTAAGTGCTCTGGGGTTAGAGTTCAAAAGAAAATTAATCAACATAAAACAAATATTGTTTTGATGAGTTCTGTCAGAGCAGCAAGCTGATAGTCAAAACTTTTCTTTTTAGTCTTAGCTTGTCTTAGCTAGTCTTAGCTTTAGTCTCATTCTATGTGCAATCATCTAAGCAGAGAATTATTTGAGCAAAGTTTTTAACTGGTACAGTTATATAAGAAATTTTGAAATGTGCATATGTCACAAGAAGTCAGTATTGTTCAAGTAAGCTGATGTACATATTTCTTTTTCATATTTGAGATGTACGTACCAAATATTGAATAATTGTGATAATGTGTAACAATTATAATGAGAATTGTAAGGTAAGTAAGTAAGGTAATGATTGAATTTTAGAATTCAATAATTGAATTTAAGAACTGAATGTCATAGTAATTACTTTCTTATATTCTTGGGCACACATGTTACCTATATTGTCATTCAAATGATGGTTGAAACAATGTATATTATGATAAGCAATATACTGAAAAATTGCCACCATTGATTTTTTCCTTATTAATGATAATTTTTTTTCCTTTTAGAGACTAGAATAATGAGGTTACTACAATGCTGAAAATTAAAAATGTTAGAAGAAAAATCAGAGAGAAAAACTCCGTAGAGATAGTCTCTTTTACATTTCTCAAGGAACTGTCTATCTAATGCAGCATCTTGCTTTACTGAAAGTGACAGTACTACGATTAGATTAGTTTATCTTCTTTAAAAAACATGTGTTTCGTGAATCAGTAAGTTTTTCTTTTTTTTTTTTCTTGAAATAAACAGTGACTGATCACATCCTTAAAACTTTTTTGTATGCTGATGAACTGTTGAAAGTGCATGCAAATGTCGACACAGGGTAGCATTTAAAGAAATGGTTAGACAGTCAGCAGAAAGGAGTTAATTAGAGCTGCATAAACTGTTTGATTTGTCACTTTTACCAGAGGTAAAAATATCATTTGTCTGAGTAGTATCTTCAATTAAAAGGCTCAGCTTCATCCAAAATCTGAGAATCTTTTTCTAAAGCTACAGTAAACTAATGTGAATGTGCATTTACAGAATGAATTCACATTCAGAGGTATGCCAGTAAGCCCAGTAAAACTATGATAAGTAAACTGGTGCACAGTCTGCATGCATCAGGTGTTGTGGAATGTGAGCTCTGGATTGTATAGCAATAGTATCTCTTTTACTACAATTTTCAGCAACAAAGAATTCAGGTCACACCAGTCTGGTTTACATTTGAACACAGACCATCTTGCTGGAAACATAGGAACATTACACACACTCAAGTAACAGCATAGGTTTTCACGGCTACAAAACTATAGTTCACAATAACAAAAATCTGAAGACTCCACGGTAGGTTCAAAGTATAAATTTTAAGCAATTTAATTCTGCTTCATCACTAGCAATGCCATTTTGTCCAGGCTACTTGTATGTCAAAAGACAAAAATATGCTATAAATACAAGGAAAACTACACAACCTGGAAAAAGGTTTACATTTTATGGAATAGTGATGTATCTGCAATGAAGGAATGTTTCATTATTATTAGGACCATTGCACTGTGACACACCTCTTTCCCCTTTCCTTATTTCTGTAGGAGAGGTGACAATTTAAAATTTGTTCTTCACTGTACTTTGCAAACATAAATAGGTGATAGTAGTAATATTGTTACAAAGAGTGTCTCAAGCCCTTTCTGTCCTCAAGATCTTGGAGGTGGCAAGAAGGAGATTCCAGGGAACTGCTTTACAGGAAAAAAAGATAAATTATTTTTATCTAAATGTTGCTATGTCTGTGAGGTAGAATGAGCTTAATGATTATGAAAATGTGTTTCCGTGTATGGCTAGGATATATTATGCTACACTGTTCATTTACTTCATTTTGTGAGAGTTGTATGATATCCATCAACAGTTCCAAGTACTCTGTACAATTAATCGATCCTTAGTATGTGTATACTCTGTATTATAAATATCTAACAAATGTGCGTATCTTCAAAGCAATTTTTTGTATTTCATTACTCCTTAAATAGTTTGGAAAATGAGTGGGCCTCATGAAATGTTCTAAAATAATTTAATTGCTTTTAGACTGGGGAAACTGATTCTAAATTGAAGCGCACTTTAGAAAATGTCCAGTTACATCCCTTTTGAAGGGCACCAGTACATCTGATGATTAAATCTTCAGGACATGTATTACTGGGAAAGTCAGATTCTCTTCCAACAGGCATGTCCCAGCAGATGCAACAGTTTATAGATGGGTTGTTAGAGCCACAGGCACCTGGTTTGGGAGGTACCCAGTTTGCCCCCTGCTGTATCAGCAAGAAGTGCTTGCGCTGAAGGCAAGAACTGACATATGTTGGTTCATGTCACAGCTCAGCTCTTTCCTCTCCGGGAGTGAATGTTCTGCATCACTCTGCTGTGCTGCAGCCTGCTTTCAGATGAGTTGGTAGTGTTCACACATCCTTTTGCAACATCAGTATCCACTAGCACATCAACTGTGCTAAAAAGTGCTGGTGAAATGGGATTGCTTAAAAAGAGAAGTGTGGAATATTCTCTTCACAGGACAGGAAAGGCTACTCCCTGCTCAGTACAGAGAGAAAGACAAAGAGTTATTTAGGGAGAATACCATTGAGGAGGAGGGGTTTTTTACAGAAATGGCCATATGCTCTAACTCCTCCAGCCATTCAACAACAGGATATTTTGGCAGCAGAGTAGCTGCTTCTGTAAGTCTCCTAATTATGGATCAAAAATGCCACCGACACATAATGCATAACACATTACTGTTACAAGCTCACACAGCAGTTAGAACAGTGGAAAAATTTTGAATGCAGTAACCTTTATACCAATAGGTTCTATGCCAGATTCAGTATCAGATGTATTCTAGGCTCCCTTTGAACCTATAGACAATGTAAAAAAAAAACTTAGGAAAAAAGCCCCAAAACAAAACATGAAGCTGGTCTGTACTTTGTATGATGTGCTTTAGCTGATATAACAGCTGTGCTATCATTTGTATCTACCTAATTCTGACAAAATGTTCTTACTAACCTCAAGGAACCAGTGCTAAACACCGGCAGTGATGCTCACAGAACAATGTTCTCAATAGTTAATGCACCAGCTTTATCCACTGATGTGAGACTTGTTTATACATGAGGTATCTGCTGACTGAGTCCTCCTATGGTTGCAAAAAGTGTTTATGCACCCAGGCATACATTTTTTTCCCCCATCATTCTTCTTCTGCCCATCTCCTGGAGTAACTTATGCCTTTATCACTGCAAGGGAAATCCACAGTCTAAATCTGGTATCAGTCAACTGCAAATGCACTTTGTGTTTCCTTGTGTGTACCATTTAAACTTCATTATCAGTTAGAAAAGTGCAAATAATAAATAATTCTTCCTATAGACTTTCCCATAAAATGCCATCTTTATATAAGAAGAAACACCTTTACTAAAGCACTGCCAGACCTTCTGTAGTAGGAGGAGTTTTCTTTTGAAACTATGTCTCCTCTATAGTGCTGCTAAATTAGGAGTATAAACAAGAATTGTCAAAAATTAAACCAGTATTGTTTCCTGTATTTACGTGATAGATCTTGGACTGAACATTAGTAGAGAGCAGAATAATTGTGGAGAATTTTTGTTGTAATTGTGGTGAAGGGACAAGGGGTGGAGTGTGTGTAAATTGTCCACCTTGGCTGGTGTAGTGATCCCATTATTTGGATATAGCTATGGGAAATTCTTTTATTTATGTAAGTGACATTTGTGAAGATTGTAGATTGTGTGATGAATGTGTATTTTAATGATAATGATAATTTAATGCTAATGATAAAAGAAAACATTGTCTTACATTCTCAGCATGATGTAATTTAAAGTCAGATCCCATAAGTATTCAGACTCCTCACTCTTAGTGATTTCAGCTGAATACTTTTGAAAATACAGCCTATAGACTTATTTCAAGAGAGTTAAAATACATTGTTGTAAAGGTTGAATTGCAACAATTTTAAATAATCTGTTTTACTATAGTTTCTGTTCAATCTGTTTTGTGTTATTACTTCTTTTATGTTGCTTGTGTTTTTCTTTCCTGAGTTAGCTACTGCACTAGGTTCTCTCTCTCTTCTAATCATTATTTTTGGGAAGGTTCATAGAATTTCCTTTTGCCTCACAGTGTACAGAGCAGTGCAGCTAAAGGGCTGTACACCTATGTACTTGGTTACTACTTTGTAAGAGATGTTGAGCATACCTGTCACCCATTCAGCTGCTAATAAATAATAATAAATTATCAGCGTAGTACTCCAGAGCTGATCTATTCCCTATCAACAGGAGGGGAATTTAAAGCAGTCAGAGTTATCAGATGTCCTCCTCAAATCTTCCTTCTGAAGAGGAATCTCTGGTAGTGCAAGAATGGCAAAACTGGCAGTGGTATAAATTCAGTCTGAAGTTTTAGCTTACATATAGGGCTAAAGTTGGGACTGGGGCGAGTCTTACGCAAAACTTCAAGAAAGAAATACAAAACATTCTGCCACCAGTACTGTTCTCTCCAAAGGCTGAGAAAAGTCTGGTTAGAAATGCAAAGCGGGATTTTATCTTCAAAAGTTTGGTCATTCACCAGCCTTGTAAATGCCATATATGTTGTTCTTCCTCTGTGCAGGTATCTAAGCCAGACTGTACTGGAAGAGACGATGTTAACAGCCAACCCTCAAAACAGGGAGAAATTAACCATATTAAAACAAGCTCTAGGTGCTCTGGGATTCAATAGCCTGGTAAGTTACACATGCTTACGTTATTTGTGGCTAAACTCATCATATGAGTTAAAAACAGGCCATAATGAAATCTCCCTGATAATCTTTTGGAGGGAAAAGAAGCACCTTTCTGTCTTTTTTTTTTTTTTCCTTTTTTTTCCTGTTGGTTAAGACCTTGAAACAATATACAGTACTTGCTCACTCAAGGGAAATTACTGTAATCACTTTTAATTAGACACCGAACCAACAATGTAAATCTTTTTAATTCTTAAAGATTCACAAAACAGCTTCAAGGTATAATACCCTGAACAATTAAATTACATAGATAAAAAGAAACAATCAAATCCCATGTGACAGACATCTCATAAAAACCACAGGCATTTTTTTTCCTCTTCCTGATTATCTCCCTGTCCTTTTTAATTTTGTGAAACACATATATGCTAGCAGCACCTGAAGTAAATACATATTTGGTCAAAGACAATTAGAGCTGGGTAACTTGAAAGAGCGGACTTAACTCCTCCAAAGCAACAAGATAGGCCTGATGTTTTGTCTTTGAGCCTATAAAACTAATGAAGAAGATAATTTGGAAAATTAATCAAGAAGAGGTTCTGGAGGACATAGGTGTGATGGAAATCAGAAGAAATGGAGGGATGAATGCAAGAACTCATGTAAACTATGTAAATCCATTCAGTATACTAGAATGTTTAATCTCCCATGTTTCTTAAATATGTATATTTAAGAAATAACCTATAACAACCATCTTCAAGCCTTCTCTGTATTCAGGAAGTGTGAGATTAATCATTTAGGAGGCTAGAACTTTGTAGAAGTCTGGTGTAGTACACATCGATCTCCTGTGTTGAAGATTAGAGGGGACTATGTAAAATACATTCCTAAAATTTCACCTAATACCTCTGAGGTACATGGAAAGGTCTGTGTGTGTTATTCCTTGACTGACTATCTGGCTACATTTCAAGATAAATTATATTTTTGAAGAATTACATAAAGATTCCTTACCAGTCTTTAATGGTATCTTTCAAAGTATGATAACGTCCATTAAAAACAATTGTTTTAAAGGTGAGGGAAAATGCATCTTAGAGCACAATGAGAAAGTGTTGGAGAACCTGGAATATGAAGCAAACCTGAGGCCTTACCAAAATCACCAGAATGAACAGCTACACCAGCCTGCTGCCATTCAATGCTGTACAGTCATTCCCAAATCAGTTCTGAATGGGCTCACTTCCCAAGAAGGAGTATGCTGTACTAGGTGTGCTGTTTCATCCTAAGATATCATCCCAAGGAGCAGCGTGTAGCACCCTAGTTTTAATGCCATATTAACATGACAGTTCTTCTATTTTAGGAGTTATCTTACTCAGACTTTGCCTGTATATTTTGGGGGTTTTGACTCTTCAACTTTGGTGTTGTGTAATAGAAAAATATACTGTTGCCCTATTTATATTTATCTCATACAGCAAGAGATTGAAGATCTTGTCTTAAAATGTAGTTTAGAGAATCAAACTTGCTTAAACAGCATTAGAGGTGCTATAGTCTATCCCAGAAAGACTGTAAGCTTTTTTTAATGGCCTTTGGTGATGAACATAATTTATTAAGGAAAGGAACAAGAAGAAAACTTGAGAATAAAGATAATGTATTGGTCAAATATTTCATTTTTAGTGTATTTCTTAATCTTGTTCTGCAAACTGTGGTATGTGATAGTCCTCACTGTCACTTTTACATGAATGTAATGTTATAGTGGGTATCAGGTTCCCTGTTTTACAATTCTAAAGAAGCACTTTAAAAAAAGCCTCCAAAAAAACCTTAAAAAAACTTCCAAAAACACCCAATGCTTTCCATATCTTAGCATTTAAGGTTCATATTTAATGGATCATATTTTTTCTTGAATTTAAAAATATTTCAGAAATAAACAACCAAACCAAAACAACCCAAGAATGTTAGTTTTCTTCTTGCTGTGATAAAAATGAGGCCAGGAAAAATGTGCCCTTAAAGATACTTCATAATATTAGAGACATCAGAGAAGGGCATTCATGGAGGCAAAGTGTGAGGGCAAGAGAAGTTGCTTTCATTTCTTTAAGACCTTAATTACAGCTTTTACTATCAGGAACCTGTTATAATTTAGAGTTAGACACTTTGTTTGTGAAAGTAATTGGCTGAGTTAAAAATAAACCTTGTTATTCACAGATACAGAAATTGTCTTGTTGGAAATTCTCTATGGAGAAGATATATCTATTTCTTGCAGAAATAATGCATCCATTAAAGATATTTCAGTATTTTTATCACATTCTGAAAAACTTTCTTAACTTAGCAGTTAATGTGACTTAAATTAAAACAAAAGTAATAAAAGGTAATTTTGTTGGTTTATGTCCTGTATAGGTTCCAGTTTGATTTCTAAATCCAAATTTCCTATTAATAATTCACACATTAATACTTTTTTACTTAGCAAATTCCAGTGATACAAACTAGCAGAATTTCTGGTTTTTTAAAGCATTGCCTTTCACAGATGTGCCTGACAGATCTGTTCTTTAATTCTGCATAAAATATGTGCAGGAGGTGGAGAACCTGTTTGTAATTCTCTCAGCAATTCTGCATCTTGGAGACATTCGCTTTACAGCCCTGACAGACACTGAGACAGCATTCGTGTCAGACCTGCAGCTACTGGAACAAGGTCAGTAGGACATGACCTTGGAGCATCGTCCCACAGCATGGAAGTTGCACTGTTCCACCAACAGATGGAAACACAATTCCAGGGAGACAAAAAAAAATTACTTAAGAAGATTAATTAGTTACTGTGGCAAGACAGTGTCCAACTGACTTGGATGTTTTATAAACTGGATTTTTATGGGATGAAATAAAACACCAGTGTTGCAAATTATCTAATTAAATGTCATATTTGATGATATAATTTGCCAAAAGAAATTGTACAGTGCACTTTGTGCCGTCTTCTTTTAAAATGATTTTGCACTGCTTGTCAACAGCTGAAAAATTTGCTTTGAATTGAATTCCTTACCTTCAAAATCCATGTCTTAAAAGGGTCTCTTTTTTGTGTGCTTTGAAGTTTGCTCTCTTGGTCGCTAACAAATCTCCTTCATGTGGCATATGTCAATAACAGAATGTCAATAACTAGCATACCTTAACTCTAAGATGGTAAAAAGCCTGCCAAAGCATGGCGAAAGTCCTGAGTAGTCTTTAAAAGGGAAAGGAAATGTAATATAATATACAGATACATTCAAACTTCACAAAGTACTGATTATAGTAATCCAATTTTATGTGTTCATTAATTTTAATTACTCCTATGACAGCACCTTTTTCTTTCATGTGTGGGTTCTTTCACTATTCAAAAATAGAATCTACAGAAGAAAATCTGTTTAAAAAAAAAGGAAATATGCAGTATAGCCCAAATTAGTCTTTCTTTAAAGTTTCTTTTCATTTCAGTGGCAGGAATGCTCCAGGTTTCACCAGATGAGCTTGCTTCGGCCTTAACAACTGACGTTCAGTATTTTAAAGGTAATCTTTTCCAAGCTTGCATTCTCATAAATCAGACCTGGTGGCATTTTGATTCACCTGATTTGAGAATTTTAAAAGCTGATGATTTTTCTTTCTTGTATGACCTTGTAAATATTCTCTCTGAGGAATATGTAGGGTTATCTGCCATGCAGTAAATCAGACTGGGCCACTGAATTAGAAATGTCTTTGTAAGATGGGGCAAAGCAGTTTCACAGTGTGATGCTGATGGACTCCTAGCTTTGTTAATCTTACATAAGTGTGTCAAGATAACAGAGTAGATATTAACAAAGAATATTAGTGGAAACTAGAGGCAGCAGGAGTGTGTTGGGGCAAAGAAAATCTGGAATAAATATTTTCAGTAAAATTCTAGTTCTGTGTGGTACTCATACACATTTCTTTTGATGAAAGTATAAAGGCATGTATTTCCAAACTGAAAATCTTTTGAGTGTTGACAGTCTTCTCATCTTGCACTGGAGGCTTCAGAAAAAAAACTAACACTGTGTAAATGTTTGGCAAAGGAGAAGTAACTGTAGCTAAATTTACTATAACTAAAATTACTTAAGGCGAACTTCACAGCAGACTTTCATCTCCATTTTCTGCTTTCTCTCTTAGGAGACATGATTGTACGGAGACACACTATAGAGATTGCAGATTTTTACCGGGATCTCTTGGCAAAATCTTTATATGGTCGTTTATTTAGCTTTTTAGTCAACACAATCAACTGCTATCTTCAAAATCAAGATGAGACTGGCAGGTAGGAGTGCCATTGCGAACTACTGGGTATTACATTATCTGTTCAAATCCGGATCCATAATAGAAACATAGTTCCATTAAATGGTGGGATTTAACGCATAATGATAGAATTTTAAAGCATTTTATCATAGTATGACAGTGATGCTTGGATCTTTAAAGCACTGGCCATTCCTTCAAGTTGTCTCTTTGGTATCATATGGTATTTATTTGCTTGTATAGGGGGACATGGCACTTTATGTAGTAATCTAGATTGATGGTTACAATTAGTAGCTTTTTAAGAGTTGGCAATACAGAATGAGCTAAGTCTTTCAACATGGAAAACGCTGCCTGGTGGGGTTTTTTTACTACTGAATATACTCGTTCTTTCTTCCCAGAACAGTGACCTTAGGGTGTTAAAAACAGAATTTTTTTCAAAGGCCTTTAAATGGATGTTTAAACTTCACTGAATTAAATGTTCTAAGAATGTTGTCTAGGTTATCATCTGCTAAGTTCAAGTCTGTTGCTATCCAGTGTGGTTTCTTGAAAAAAATGAATGCTAATTAATGTGCATCAGTGGAGTAGTCAAGAAACAAATTAAAGAAACATGGAAAAAAGTTAAATCTCAGTAGAATCAAAGTAACAGACTAAGACAGTAGACCTAATTAGATGATCATATGCATGTGACTTAATCAAGGTTCAACATCTCACATGCTCAGCTGAGCTTTCTTACGAACATGAAATATAAGCGTCTTAGCGTATTGGCAAATGATAATCCACAAATGACAGATGTAGAACTTTCAAAAAAGACTGTGTATGTTTTCCTTATATCATATCTGCACTGGCTTCATAGGATGAATATTTATAAGGTGCCCTCTTTTAGAGTTTGGGGACTTTGCAATCTTATTTTTATTCCTATTTGTAGACCAACTAGTGATAAAGCTCATTTCTCTTCTATGGATGTAGCTAACAGAAAAAGCTACCATGCCTGAATAACTCAGAGCCTTCTGCACCTAAAAGCTGTATACCACCAGAGTGCCCAGTTTTCCTGCTGGAGGCAAAGGAAAGATTTGCCAGTAACATGGAATGATTTTACTTGTCTGTTTCTGACACCAAGCCAGAACAACTTTCCAATCCATGTCCTAATTTGAAATACCCTGTTTATAATAAGGAAGGACAGTAGCATGAGGTCACAATTCTTCCTCATTCATTCCTAGAACTTATGGAGCATGGGCTTAGCTCAGTGCATGTGTGACAGGTAACAATCCAGCTCAGACATTGCTAATTACAGTGAGATTTTTTTTTTAGTGCTTTTTGAGGAAAAAGAGATAGAATCAGTATATTAAAAATCTTTTTAAATTATTTAAAATAATTTTTCAATGTGTAATTTTGCAATTTTGCCATTTTATATCTCACAGTCTTTCAGAATAGGGTGTTGTGTATCTCTGTTGTTATTATAAACCTATAATTTCTAGATACCACAGGATCTTCAAATACTGAAAGTCAAAATTGTTTGTATATTGTTTACCTTTTAGTGCAATCAGTAGGTAGAAGAGGTGACTATTTCTGTGAGGTAACTTGAAGACAATGTGATGTTGTAAGTCCTAACTAAAACAGGACAGTTGTCTGTTGTTATCAGGAATAAGGAATTTGCAATAGTCTCCTCATGCGACATATTATACCTATGTTTGAGAAGAGAGAGTTCTTCCTTTAGGCTGGTTATAGGAAGCTAACCAGCTCAGGATTAATTGCCAGTACTGAAAAGACATTAAATTTTAGTAGGCCAAAATCAGCCTCCGATCCCTTTCCAAACTTAAAGCTAAATTGCTTATTTTAAGTGAAAATTAAGTTGATCATTCTTCACTGATACTTCAACCTAACTTGAGTTAGCCCACTCCCAGCTTTTTTTTTTTGGTCCAGCCTAATCATATCATTTAACCCAGACTAGTAAATGAGGGCACAATACACTTCTAGATGCATGTTGGATTGCTGAATGAATCTGTAATTTGTGATTCAGATTTACTTCGTATATATCTGAGCAACTGTGTCTGTTAGCAGCATTATACCTCCAGTTTGGTGAAGTTTTAATAAACCTCTGTGTAAAGATCCACCCAAGATATTAACTTAAGTGACAAAGTAAGTCTGATACATTTCAGGCTACACTTTCTTCCCTGGTTGGAAACTGACAGAGTTACTATGAAACCTTTATCAGAAACCTGGAATAAGGTTTCTAACTCAGTTTTCTTGTTTTGTTATGAGGCAGCTTAACTGTATTTCCATCGCATTTCAGTGAGAATTTATGAAGCAATAAAATTAGATTTATTGACTTAGTAACTCTAAGAGAACCATTTGATCTCAGCATTTTTAAGGAAGCTAGTTATCCATGTTTAGCTTTTATGGTGGAAATACTTGATTTTGGTCTTTAATATTGATTTATATTTACTGTGAGATAGCTTGTGACAGGTTTCAGGCAAAATGAAAGTGATTATTATTATCAGATTTAAGGGAAGAGGAGCTGATTCTGTGAATGGCTGCAAAGACCAAGCTAAAAAGGTATGAAGAAGAGGATAGAACCAGAACCCAGCAAGTCCATTACTTTATAATACTATTCAATAGGTATAAAGCAATAATTTTGATGATGTTGTTGAGATAATACACCTTTAGAAATGTTCTCTTTCATAAAAATTTACTTATAACTTCATCTAGTTTTCACAAAACTATAACCCTAAATGCTAGTTTAGATTGGTTGCAATAGGTTTGTTCTTTATTCATCTTGATAGTATTTTTAAAAAAATTGACTGTAGAGAAACTATTTTGCTGCAATGTGCCTCTAGAATGGGATTAGAAGAAAGCTATTAAAATTTCTCACAAGTGTTTATAATTTTTTTTAAAATTATTTATTTTTATCTGTCATCTGTATAATGATTCCCTTTTCTACTGATTTTATTGTTACCAAAATAGGCTAGGTAAATTTCTTCCCAAGACTCTTAACCATTCAAAGTTTACTCCTGTTTTACTTCCATTCAAGTAAGTATTCTGATTTTCAGTTTTGTAGATAAGAGACTAGCATTTATGGTTGCCTAAATGTGGCATTTCAAGGTAATTGATTGCATGTTGGCAAAGCTGGATCTAGTGATCCAAATGAGTAATGAAATGACTTAAGACAAAGTTTTAAGAATTCCTGAGTCATTCTGCAAGAAGTTTTTCATTTATGGGAATTTAAGAATGTCTGTGAACTCTTGTGAAATATTGTTTTTCTTTTCTGATGGAAAGCAAGCTAGTTAGGTATACACGCTTGAGGAAATCTTGATATTGTGTTCCCTGTCTGCTAGTTAGTAGAAGGTATGTTGTTTTATCAGCTAGTTAGCAAAGAGTTTTTCTCTTTGTAGATAAAAGCTGATAAAAAGCTGATAAATATTTTATAGATAAAAACTGGCTGAACAGCACATCCCAGAGGGCACAGGGTCTAGTTGGAGACCTGTCACTAGTGGTGTCCCTCAAGGGCCAATACTGGGCCCAGCATTGTTAAACTTATTCATCAATTAGCTGGTTGAAGGGGCAGATGCCTCCTCAGCAAGTTTGCTGCTGACACAAAGCTGGGAGGAGTGACGGATACCCCAGAGGGCTGTGCAGCCCTTCAGAAGGATCTCAACAGGTTGGAGAGATGGGCAGAGAGAAACCTTCTGAAATTCAACAAAGGTTAAATTCCCAGGTTCCTGCACCTGGGAAAAAATAACCCCCTACATCAGCACAGGATGGGGGCTGACCTGTTGGAAACAGCTTTGCAGAGAAGGACCTGGGGGTCCTGGTTCACAACAAGCTGTCTATGAGCCAGCAGTGTGTCCTTGTGGCCACGAAGGCCACTGGTGTCCTTGGGTGCATTAGGAAGAGCATTGCCAGCAGGTTGAGGGAGGTGATCCTGCCCCTCTATTCAGTCCTGGTGAGACAAATCTGGAGTGCTGGGTCCAGTTCTGGGCTCCTCTGTACAACGGAGACATGGAGCTCCTGGACTGGGTCTAGTGGAGAGCAATGGGGATGATTAGTGTACTGGAGCATCCCTGTTACAAGGAAAGGCTGAGGGAGTTGTGCCTATTCAGTCTCAAGAAGAGACAACTGATAGGGGACCTCATCAATGTCTATAATTATCTGAAGAAAGAGTGTCAGGAGGATGAAGCCAGGCTCTTCTTGGTGGAGCCAAGCAGTAGGACAAGAGGTAATGAGCAGAAAACTGATGGACAGAAAGCTCTATCTGAACATGAGGAAGAACTTGTTTACTGTGCAGGTGGCTGAGCACTGAAACAGATTGTCCAGAGAGATTGTGGAGGTATCTAACTGGAGATATTCAAGAGCCATCTGGACACAGTCCTGTGCAATGTGCTCTAGGATGACCCTGCTCGAGCAGGGAGATCGGACCAAATGACCCACTGTGGTCCCTACCAACCTTACCCATTCTGTGATTCTTATGTGTCCTGAAGATGGAGCTAATGCCAGTACAGCTGCTGTGCTACAGACAATTAGGGAAAGCCATAGATTTCTGTTGCAAATAGAGCATATAGAATATTTCTAAATAGGTGTTTTCTGAAAGCTTGTATATTCTGACTGCATGGTCTTATAGCCAGCAGAATTCCAATATTGCCAAAGAGTAGCAGTGGGAACACTTATTTGGGCAGAGGAAAGATCTCAGAAGTCTCATTTATATAATTCTTAGTACACATTATCTGATTTATAGAACAAAATATTCTGTGATAGAAGTCTTCCCAGTTTAAAAAAACAAATTGGAGTATAAACTAAGCCATTTATTTATCTATTACTGAACCCAGTAGAAGGGTGCTGGAAGTGCAGAAAGAAGGGAAAGCAACTTTCTTCTCAGAACGTGAACTGACAGCACATTAAGAATTGTTTCTGTATGTGGAGGTAGGGAAATCTTTAAAATGGACAAATAGAAAGCATTGAATATAATTTGCTGCAGATGCAAAAGGCACATTAGATTATCCCACAACAGATTCACCTCACTGCTTTATGCCAGCAGATTGCAAAAAGTAACTATGGGAATGAACCCTATGGATTTTGGAGTTAAAAGTGACCTGCGATGAAAGGGGAAAAAAGTGATCAAATTACATTCTCTATGTTTGTTTGAAGCAATGGCTCAGACATACTGTAAAAGGAGTTCTGTTCACCTTGCCAGGAAAAGCAAATAGTTCAAGAGCATCTCTAGATGAATGGCAAAAGTCTGCCAAGTCAGTAGAACATTTGACAGGATGTTTTCTGTATGCGTATTGTTTTAAGGGTTGCCAAGAATTTTTATGTAGTTTCTTTATAATACAATTGTTAAGTGTACAAGATCAAGAAGGTATTGCTAGTCTGGAAGAACATCTTTAGAGAGATGTGATTCTGAGGAAAAAAGGCAAAACTGGAGGCACTGTAAAATATTATCAGTTGAAATGCTATTTTGTAAACAATAAAACCAAAATGAGTTACAGTGAACATCCATTCTTTTTAACTATTCACATTTATGTACTGGTCTAAGAGATAAAAACATTTTTCAAATATTGGAAAATTCCTTTTTTTTTCCTAATCTCTATCGTAGGAAATATTGTCAAACTTGAAATCAAACTCAGTCCCCACTAAAACTGTAGTTCTTTTATTTATACATAGTAAATATTGAATATTTGAAACATAATGAGGAAAGATGTCAGTGATGGTTAGTAACCATAAAGTAATAAAATAAAGGAAGGGGATCTTTCAGAACAAAAAGTGCTTTTTTCTAATATTTGTTCTTTTAGACTCTAGTGACATGACCTTTCATTTGTAAACATGGGATCATTCATGCTTTATTTTGCCTTGGGAATCCCTGCTATGATTAATTTAAGGAAAGTAATTTTGCTGGAATTAATATGATTGACAGCTAGCCAATAAAAACATATATGGACACTCCTGAGAAGAAATGCAGTATAAAAAAAGAGAAAGAAGAGAAGAAAGATTTAAGAAAGCAAAATAATTTGCAGCCATATATAAAGCAACACTTTATTTTTGATGTTGTGCTGCCTGTTGTTATTTAGTTTCAAAATCTGAGCAATAATTTAATAGAGAAAATACTTATCATGGTTGGAGAGTTTTTACTCATAAATACGACAATGTAGTAATAAAATGTCACAATTGTAGAGGATACAGAGCCTTTCTCTGTTGTACTTGCCCCATAGGCAAGATGTTAATTATGTAAAACCTCCAGCTCTTTTCATGCAGTGTGTGCATCTCCTAAGAATACTAGACCAAGATTATCAACTGGAGTTTATAAAAACACTGGGATGACATGACTTCCTGTCAACAAATGCATCTCCAGCAAAGCAAGATATTTCTTGCAAATATCACAGTTTTGATAAGAAATGTTATTTGAGGTAGGCAAATAGGCTGGCTGCTAAGTGTTTTAGAAACTTAGGAGCAGGTTCCTGTTTTGCCTGACTTGTAATAATTCATTAAGTCAATTTGTATTGGTCTTTTCCTTATGCAAATGTTTATATATTCTTTGAGGGAAAGTAAAAGAGAAAAATTTGACAAAATAACAGTAATGGACTCAGCTCTGATATAAACAGTCCAGCCTTAAGTCTTCTGACTGAATCAGACAGCTAAGGGATAAGCTGTTCTGTCTGTGTTAAGTAGTTCTTAAAAACTATGAAATATAGTATAATATTTCAGCTGTATACAATGTTACATGGCAGTTCATGTTTTGCTTTCCTGTAAGGAAGGCTATATATAAATGGAAAAAAAAAAAAAAAATCAAACTTTTTTTCGTTCCAAAACCTGTTTAAATAGCATAATAATTCTGCATTTTCAATATTAGTTTGCCTGAGGTAGTTTGTTTTTAAAACATCTAATTATTCTTTTTAAAAATACACAGGGTTTTTTGTTGCAACAAGGAATGTTCACCTTGTTCTAATCAGGAATGGTTGTGAATGAGGCTAACATTTTAAAAAACAATTTACATTGCAGTCATTCCTAGAGATGGAGGTTGTGATATAGCTTTATGCTTCTTGTAGGAATTCCCTTGGAGCTTAATTGACCTCCTGATAACCTCTCCTTCCCAACAAAGTAATTCTAGACTGTATTTATTATGTAACAATCTATGTCTGACATTTACACACGTAGCTAGTCTTGTGACAATTAGTAGTTCATTGTGCCTTAGAAGTAAAGACAAGCTTCTTGGAGATGATTTCTGAAAAAGGCTCTGCTTGTCCCCGATGATTTTTTTCCCTAGATTGTTTTGTAATACACTTTTCTTTAATGATTTTACATTTTTGGTTCACATTTTTCTCCTTTCCATCTACATCCTGATATACACATAGATTTAGACAAAGAGGAACATGTACAAAAAATGCGGAAGGAAAGGTAGATTTTAGAACCAGCAGCCTGCTATATTATTTACATACATATAAACCCATACATTTGCAAATCATGTTGACAAAGAGAAAGGAAAACTTACCTGCTTTAGATAGTGCCCATATGCTTTCTCAGGAAACTGAATGGTTTTCCTTTGCTGATTTTCCCTGTTCCAGAAAGCCATTAGCTATAGTGCAAAGCCCTTCATCCTGCTGCAGACCATTTCACTCTGGAGAAAGTCCCACTGCATTAACATAGGCAAACTGCAACAAATTTTTGATTGCAATCCACTTTTTATGTTCCCTGTCTAACAATGCTGTGAAGAAAATAAAGAAGAATCCAGCCTCAGTGAACCAAACTCTTTCATATGGAGCTCTTTAATCCCTGCAAAGTAGGCAACAGAATATCCCAAAACATTCATTTTGCTCACTGTAGTGAACTTAGCTTCCTCTCCAGGTCAGGTTTACGATGAGTCAGTCCCAAATAAGTACAGAATATTAACACCTCTGTCCCTTTTCCAAATCCTAGGTGACTGGTCTGCCCTGATCCTTCCACTTGGCCAAAATAAAAGCCCTTCCCTGAATGTAGGCAGTGACACATGACAAATTAGATGCACTGTCAACAAGTACTCTTTTATATATACTCAGAGAAAAAACATCTTCTTCAAGCCTGAACCCTGGTTGTTCTTCCCCCTGAGACATGTAACCTCTTGTGCAGCCTGAGCTCACAGACTCTGCTTGATGCTGACAGAGAGAGGACTTGGGCTTGGGCTTAAGAGGTTTCCCTTGAAGTACGTTTAGATTCTGGCTGCCAAAGAAATATAAACTGGAAAGTGTAAAGGAGTGCAACCAAGCATTTTTGAAACTTCTAAATGTCTGCCCCTTATATGAGCAAATGGGTACCTATGCTTTTAGAAACTGGACTTGAAAAAAGCTGAGATTTTTTCCTTCTTTTACAAATTTAGTTTTTAACATGGCTGCTAAAACAATTTTGAACCCTGCCTTTTTATTTCTGTTCAATAGAATAGGTCAATGACTAGAATTTTGATTCTGTTTTGTACATGGTCTGCTTGTATGTTTTATCCCATGTTTTTGATATCCAGCCTGATTTTGTCCCAGAACAGAAATACTTTTGTCAGAAAGAATAGATGTTTTATTCACTTGCTCAAATTCTTATTATCTGTAATATCTTTTCTTTCCAGTGACCAGGTATTTGAAATTGGAGTATTAGATATTTTTGGATTTGAAGAATTTCAAAAGAATACTTTTGAACAGGTAAGTGTTGATATTTTTGATGAATTTTTAATTAACCAATGTTTTGATCAGAATATAAATATACATGAAGGAGAAAATTTTCTCTTAAATATTTTTTCCCATTCTGCCTATGTGTGTGTGAATTATATCCAGGTCTTTGTACAGTTGTTGATAATTTTAAAATAATCTAGTAAATATCTACCATAATGATTTTGAAGAAGGGTAGTATCAGCATTGAAAGACAATCTGAGGGAAATAATGTTGTCTGTTTTCATACTTGTGGAAGTTATACTTCAAGTAGGTCAGTGAGTAGAAGAACAATACATAGAATTGGAACAAAGGTCAAAAGGTCTTCAGATGCCTTGGAGAGAAAGTAGAATGAAAATGCTACATTATGCTAAGTGCCATTACTGACAGCTTCACCTCTGTGTGAGTTTACAACATGTGACTTCACAACATGTGACTTCAAAAAATTGAATTAAATCCATTTAAAATAAGTTGAACTTTAGCTCACTAAATGCCTAAAAATCCATTTAAATATCAAACTTTCTTTAAGCTATTTGCCCACTTTCAACATTAGTCTCTGAACAGCAAAGCTCTTGTGAATTACGTATTTCAGAAAGCATTAGTGACTCTGCACAACACACTGAAAGAGGTGTCTAAGTTATTGTTCAGTTGTTCATTCATTCTGTAATGCAGCAGAAGAAAATTAAAGCATAGAATAGTAAATGAAAGCATGAAAGAGAATAGAGACAGCATCAACAAAGGACTTGTTATTGTTTGAAATGAGAATTTGTTCCTGCATCCTCAATCCATTGTTTTGTGGCTCAGCTTCCTCCTTCTACTGAAATAGAAGTCATAGAGCCACATTAGTTCAGCCTGTATAGCATTTTTACATTGCATCCTAATTTCCAAATGTTTGAAAGAACAAGCATGATGGGTTTACCTGTGCCTTCAAAAGAATGAGTAAGAAGGCAATAAAATACATTCAAGTTCCCCTCTCACAATATTTTTGCTGTTACAGTTCTACCTTAACTTGAAGGTTTGCTGGATTAAGGACTGTTGGTGTGTGGCAATAATCACAGTCATTTACTCAGTGTGAATGCCTGCTTTGCAGAAAATAAGAAGTGAAAAATTAAAAACATTTTAACAGACTGAATATATGAAAAAAATCCATAAAGCCTCCTGATTAATAAGGATAAAATGTTGTATGCAATTTAAATGCTTCTCAAAAGAGAGGGGTGCATCTTGGGACTTACTGGTTATTTTTCTTGGACTCTGTTCTGCATTGTTTTTTGTCATGAAACTCATATAAGATCTGCAATTACATCATGAAATACCATGAATTCCAATTTTTGGCATAAGTAATTTCTGCTTAATGACTGCAGGGAATGCTTGAAGAAAAAATAAAAGGTAAAAAGAAAAATGAGTAAAAACTAATTTATTTTATGATTTCTGCATAGCAAAAATGACAATTTCAAAGTCAACTCTGCATTTTTGTTTTATTTTTTTCTAAATAAATATATTTCAAGGGACACTTACTGTCCTTCCACCTGGACTGAATGCATTTTGTTGAATACTACTGAGTAATAATCTGAGCCATTATCTCAGAATCTACTTAACTGCATTCCTTAAAAGATAGAATACAGGTGAGGAAATTACAGAGTTCATTCTTATATGAACTCTGTAATGCAATTAACATATCTCATTCCTGAAATGGTAGGTTACATTATCAATGAAGAGAGCCAGTTTTTATCACCACATGGTACAGTGTAATCATGCAGACATACCCAAAACAGCCTGAACTTCAAAGCTGGAGCTGTCTAGCAGCCTAACCTACTTCAGTATTCTGCCTGGGCTCGCTAACCCTAACAATAAACAGTCTTATTAGCCCAGATAGGGACCTCATGCAAAACATTGCATCATGTCTGCAAACATGCCCAGTGTCAAGGCCTGAGATTGCAGAATGTTAATATTAAATGCTACAGCCAGACAGTGGTAGAGCCATAAAATCTTTTTTTTTCATCAGATTTAGATTAACATATTTTAAAATGGCATTACAAAAGTAATTTTGGGGAAAATGAACCTTTTGTTTCAGATTAGCATGTGATAAGGTGTTCTTTGCCGTACCTGTTTTCTTGCTTTCTTGGGAAAAAAAATTACAACTGTTTTCTCCTGATTGCCCAAAACTGGGGACATTCCAAGTAGCTGTGTGAGTCTTTATGGTGCTTCATATCATGTTAGTTGATAGTCTAATATCATAATTAAGAGAGCAATAAGATACTAAATCACATGTCAGTTTAAGCACTTCATTTTAATAAATTGTGTTTTAAGACAGAACAGTGATACTGCGTTTTCAAACAGACAACGACAGATAAACCAGGTAGAATAACTTGTTTACTCCAGCGTATGTGTTGGAATGACAAGGCATTAGAGTATTGAAATGTCAAAGTCAAACAAAGGATTAGTCCAGGAATGACTCCTGAGCAACACATGGGAAAATAGATGTCAAAGGACTAGAAAAGTAAGATTAATTTTATCTACACCAAGAGTCTGATAATTTGTAGGCAAAACAATCTGACTGACAGCTTGTCAGTAGAAAAGTTTTGTAGATGATTACAAAGAAGAAGGCATTAGAATTTAAAAAACATTATTAAATGTTGCTTTCCTTGTACTTGGTGAGCACTGGTAAGCTTTCATTTTATGTGTGATTCAATATATTTATAAAAACAAAAATAGGACATGTAATTCTGAAATAACAGGAAAAAAGTGTGTTGAATAAGCAATAGTGAGCGGAGATTCAATTTTTGGTATGAAATTTAAAAGCTGAAATTTAAGGAGTGGTGTTTTAAGAAGCCACAGTCTGAAGGAGTCATTGCTCAGTAAAGACTGAAAAACTTCTGACTTGCCAGGACTCAGTGAGCTACTACTCATCAGCTGAGCTATGGTAAATGGCTACAGTACACTTTTAGCTCACCCAATTACAATTTACAATCACTTTCTAGCAGTGATAATTAGTTTGGGAACAGCATTTTCCTAAAGCAGCTGCATACCTGCTGTGCCAGAACAGCTTTGTATACAGCCACGCTGGAACATGGTCAGAAGGGAGCACAGATTTTTTTTTTCCCTATTCTATACAGAAATGGCCTTTATTTTGTGGTAATTTCAGAAAATACAAGTGCTCTACAAAAATAGCAATAGCAATTTTTAGTGGTGCTTTTTAGGTTTCCCTGTTTGAGAGGGACTGTATTTGTTTACAGTTTAATCTGCACCCCTTTAAATGTAGCAATATCCTCTTCTCTTCTAATAGAATTTAAAAGTAGGTTAGTTCTTATTTATGGTTACTTCACAGCACAGCTCCAAATTGTACAAATGCTACAACCTTCCGTATATCCTTATGCTAGTATATTTTTTGACCACAAACTAAACAAACTCATGACCAATAAATATAACAAGAAATAAACTTAAGAGATAGTTGCCTGTACCTTTTTTCCCCAACTATTTCTAAGAAAACTGTACTATAGCAGAAGAACCAGACCTTAGAGTGGCAAGAGTAGCTTTTCCTCCCTGCCTGCAGAGAGTCAGGTCTTTCTACAGAAATGGAGGTCTGTAATTGTGGGATCACACAATCACAGAATATGCCACTTTGGAAGGGACCCACAAGGATCATCAAGTCCAACTCCTGGCCCTGTACAGGACCATCCCAAAGAGTCACACCATGAGACTATCCAGAGCTTCTTGAACTCTGTCAGGCTTGGTGCTGTGACCACTTCCCTGGGGAGCCTCTTCCAGTGCCCAGCCACCCTCTGTGTGAAGAACCTTTTTTTATAAAGAGCAATCATGCAATAGAGTAAAATGGACTCTAGTCATCTTTTCTCTCTGATGCCTAATTCAAGTGGTAAACTGGAAAAAAAAAATTACTTCTCGTTAAATAACCTGTTTAACTCTTGCATGGTATTTTATCTCTGTAGGTTTCTTAAGTTTTGCAGAGGAAAGTATGCATATATTATCCTTTTTATAGGAAATATAAGTGTTTTATCTGAATTAGTACTGCAGGTCACTGGAACAGTCAAGTATCTCTTGACTCCCATTCAACTCTATACCCATTAAAGTCTGTTCACATTATCTGTGTGATGCAGTAGAGCGCTGGGAGAGGCCCAGCTTCCATGGCAGCTCCATGCAGCATATCCCTTGTGACCGGAGCCAGCTGGCTCTGAGAGCGGAGAGCGTTGCCTGCCCCACTCAAGACCTTCCTTCAGTCACCATGGTGAAGCAGAAGAGGTCATAGATCCCAACTGTGTTGACATTTTTGCCTGTTATTAGGTGTGGTAGATTTTAACTTCTCAGTTTCTATACTTCACTCTGCTAACATTATACTTTTGTCATGTAATCTTTCCTAGCCAAAACAGCCATAACAGATTATTTTATATTAAATTGCCTTGCCCCACCCATTAGACTTCTAGCTATCCAAATGTAAGGTCATGTTTCCTGTTTTGAAAATGGGTATGAATAGACAAAAGTTAAAAGACTTAAGTTTTCTATGGTCATTGCAGTTTCAGTGATAGCAGATGGGAGCTCATGCACTCAGACCTTTGCATTTGGGCAGTCTGAAAGAGCATTTCAATATTTTGTTTTATGCAGAAGAAATTAACCCTCTTTGGTTTTGCCTGTGCAAGAGCATGGATGGGTGGTCCTGCTTGGCTCTGTGAAATAGGTAATTACTGGTGCACACTGAGCTCTGATACCCTGTAGGGACTCAATGCAGAACCTTCCATTGCAGTTCCCAGTGCTGAGGTGTTCCTTATTCCCCATAGGATGATGGGCAGTGCTTACTATGTTAATTCAACCTTTAACAAGGAAAAATAGTGACTTATTTTTAAGTCAGAGTTTTGCTAGCTTCCATGCATAGGAAGGTTTTAAGATCCTTCTTGTGGAGCAGCAAGAACCAACTGATCCTTGGCACCAGGGAGCCAGGGAACAGGAGGAATCAAAGGACAGCCATGCCCTCCCTGATGGAGAACATCTCTGAGCATGGTGGACAGAGGCAGGGCTGGTAACAGTACCCATCAGCTGCCAGACTGGGCTAAGACTTTGTCACAAGCAGCTGGAGAAAGGGCTGGAAGCTGGCACTGCCGTGATGTCACCTGGGACTGGACCCATGCGCAGGGGTTGGGGGTCCCAGGGAAAGCTGAGGAGGGCTGTAAAAGCCTATTCCTGCCCTCAGAGTCATGGTGATCTCATGTATTTTAATTTTTTCCTTGACTCACTTCTGAGGATCTTACACTCTGCACAGCTTTTGTCATGGTGTGCTCTTCTCTCCCAATCTCTTTGGTCTTCTTTCTAGTGCATACATTTTTTTCCATATGTAAGGACACTATTGTCTGTCCAGTGTTCCAGTCAGCCACTGAAAAAATGCTGTTACTCAGTTTTAAACCTGGTTTATCACATATCTGACATTAAAATGTGTTTTTTTCCTTTATTCTTTTATGGTAGATGCTTTTTGGCCAAAAAAAAATAATTTATCTCAAACTGAGATTCCCAGCTCAGTTCAATTTGTGCTTGATTGGTGAAATGCTGCACAAGGACATTTATTATCTGATACCTTACTTTTCCACAGCAGCACCCTTTTATCCTACAGTACCTAGTTTCTAGACAGCATTATGAGTGAAAAAAATAATTTGGAAATATTTCAGAAAAATTCCAAACTCTTTCAAGGAAAGATTATTGTTACCATATTTGCTTGCTTGTTTGTTCCATACTTTTATATGTACAAAATCATGTGGGTGACTATTCCACTTTGTCTTGAAAAGTGTTCATTTTTCAAGGGGCTTTTCAGACCCTCCTTTGTGGAAGGCCTCTCAGGTGACAGCCACCTGTGATAAAGTTTTAATATAGCACTGGGTTCTCTTTTACATCATTTGAGGAACACAGAGGAACACAGCTAAAGGCAACTGACCCCAGAGACAACATGGATTCTTAGTGAAATAAACATCTTCTGACAGAGGTAGAAGGACTATATTTGGATTCGTGTTGGAGCTGCATGGAGAACATGAAATCTGTGTTAGATTCTATTAGCCATAAAAAACAAAGAAAGAAATATTATGGGTTCTGGGTTTGTTATAAATTCTTTAGAAGTATTCTGATTGGTGCTACACATAAAGAAAAGAATATTGAAGTATTTGGGTAGCAGATACAAAGAGGAACAGCAGTCAAGACACTTCTGAAAAGTGAGTATCAATCTTAGGTTTAAAAATATTCTCTGAGTCCAACCTCAGGAAAAAGATGATTCTGCTTTTCATTATCTTAGAAATTACATTTTTGAGAAATGCTAGAGCACTTCCTTGCAGATTAAATATGTCATTGTAGCTTCATTGTCTCAGCCCGTAACATAGGGCCTGATAGATGTACTGATATGACAGCTGTAAGCTTTATTTGGTGCTCTGAATACACATCCCTTGGAAGAGCTAATCTTTCTGCATGACCAAAGAATGTAAATGAGCTTTCCAAAGGGTCTTTACATCCATCCTTCCCTCATTGATTGACAGTCACCAAGTTTTCTTTTCACAAATTTCCATTTTTCGGTTATGCCTTTTCAAATAGGCATAAGAGCAGAAAAAGTGAATAGAGTGAAGAGTAGGAAAATTTCATTAGTCATAGGTGCTTTTCTGCCTTCAGAGCACAGTAAAATTTTTGTATTCTACCTAAATTTTAATTTAGAGTGTACTTAATAGCACAAACTGGTCAAATGTGGTAAAAGAAGAGAGATCAAGCAAACACAGCTTAATGTGATGTATACGTACTGCTTTTACAAATGCCACTATATTATTTTCCAAAATTACAATTTGGATGATGCTGCAAGTTGTTTTTTTAAATACTTGAGCAAGAATACTTTTTCTTCTGAAAGGACTTTGTAAACAAGATTTGGACAAATGTATGGTATGTTTGTTTTCAGTGAGATATGATAGTGAGTTAAGATTAGAAAGAAAGACCTGTAGACAGAGACATACAGAAGAAACATAAAATGGAGCCCTTGAGATGCATGCCAAGAACAATTTAACAGTCTTTAATGACAAAAAGTACCATAGGCTATGTTTAGTGCTGCTGCAAAGTAAAACAAATATACAGTTCTTAAGGGTATTCCCAAATATTTGTTTTAGGTAAAAATTTCTTTTGAGCTTTTTTTTTTTTTTTTTAATTACTGTTTTATTTCCATCTAATTTTCCTGGATGCAATTAAATACATGTTTTAAAAAATGCAGTTCTCTGAACTTTTCAAATCTTTAGACAGAAAATACATTATTGTTTTATATGATACGTAGGAGACATGAAGCAAAAGAAGTTGGGTTACAAAACTAGTTTAGTTCATTTTCATCCCATTTCTACATTTCAGCTGTTTTAACTATTATGTCAACTGGTGACAAGCTTTTAATTTGAAATATTCATTTTATTGCCCTTTCCCAGTGGGTTGTCTAAAACACTGAAATGAGAAAGGATCAGAATGTTTTGCTTTCCAGCAGTCCCTGGCTGGTCTCCTGGTTCTCATTCTGCAGAGCTGTGACTCTCCACCACTGCTGGAGAGAGCAGCTTGCAGTTTGTGTAGGTGCCTGAGCTTGCTTTCTGGTCGGTTTGCAGTACCTTACTGGCATTGTGGCAAGTCTGCCAATCGGAATGACAGTGTGGCTTATGTTGCTCAGAAGCACACCAGTGTATGCCATAATGCACTGATGAGTAGAATTTAAAAATGTGGATTTTTGCTTTACCATCCAAGCATGCTATGTATGAACGTTTTAACAAAATACTATTCTTTTTATTTTGGTGCTTGAAACCACTGCTGTTTATCAGATCTTTTTAAGATATGTCTAAGACAGTCTTTCCCTTTGGCTCAAATTGTGTAGTTTAATAATTTTGCTGCACAGTCAGGATCTCAACACCTTTTCTTTTTTTTTTTTTTTTTCTTTGTAATGTATTTTAAGAGATTGACTCAAGATAAAAAGTAAGTTTGAGTTTATAGGGATATTGACAACTTTTCTCACAGTAAAATATACCTGTGTAAAGTTGAATAACCTGGTTCTCTATATAACTCATCTGCAAACAAAGGTATACACAGCATGCATCACTTCAGACTTTACCATATCCTGCAAGGTATAAGTTTGTCCACCTTATAAAATAATGTTAAGAATCTTTTGGAAAGATTTTGTAATTAGAATTATAATTCCAAATGGGATCAGTAAAGAACATTTTGCCTGCCACAGGGTTAAAAAAGCTGCCTTTTCCATTTATACGGTAGATAGTGTAAGTCAATTGTGTACTTCCAGTGTTAATAAAATGAGATAACTATCTGAATCTTTATAAATCCCACTTTAAAAGGCTGTCTTTTGTCTGCACTTTCATGTATTGGTAAAGACAGTTAATAATAGACATTTGGTGTAAAACGGAGTTTTGTCTTATTTATTCTTACTGTTATTCACACTAGTCTATTTCATTGTATAGCAATTGCAAGTTGACTATACTAACATGAGGTGTTAATGGAAAATTCAGGCAACTGTTACCCATTACTTGGGTTCTCTTCCCTCATCTGGATGTTAAGCTATGTAATTTTAGGATTGATCTAAATACTTTGTACTTTTTAGTATGACTTGCTGGTGGAATTGCTTTTACACACTTTATTCATGAAAAATACAGTTTATGGCCAACACAAATATGTGGCAAGTTTAGTCCAAAAAGAGACTGCATGCAAGCATTCCTCATATGAATTGTTCTTCCAACCTTTTAGGAGTTTCTGTTTTCTTAATTTTTTAGTCATAGCTAGTATAGCGTTGGAGATGTTAGAATTTTCCGCTAAAATTTCCATTCTAGTGTCAATAAAACAGTTAAAACATTTCTTCCACAAGGTTATTAAATATTTACATATTTTTGCAGGTGAGCTTTGAATAAAACACAAAAGGACCCGAAATAAGCTGATATAATTCCCACCTGTTTTTAATTGAAAATCAGATTGCTGTGAACCTATTTAGTTTGCAAAACTGACACTATATCTCCTATAAAGTGATAAAAAAGATATTTGAGAGGCTTCTACATTATCTTTCCAAACTTTGAACTTTCCTGTTGAACACCATTTTCTTTCCAGCCTTCCCTTAGAATATCTATAAAATGGGGAGCAGCACTAGTAAAATAACCCTAGGTATTTTATAGCATGTATTTAGGTAAAAGAGAATGAGTTCTTCAGAGACTGCTTTAGACTTCAGTGACATTATATGTGGAAACTGAGTTTGAATGTCTTTGTTAACATTGAACTAACTACTGAGTCAGGTTCTTAAACAAATATGTAGTCATTTTTTTCTGAAATCACATTGCATTTGTAAAGCCTTCCTGAAGATAAAATGCAGAAGAATATTACATGTACCGATTTGTGAGTTACTTCAATCAATGGAATTAGTGTAAATTTGCACTGTATTTGATAATGCTGGTATTTGATAATTCTTCTGTGGAATTCACAGCAAACTGTGCAGGCAGAAAACTCTGTATTCCCAATTTAATAGTAAGAGCTGTTAAAATGTAAATTTCCCTAGGGTCTTGCTAAATCTATGATCTACCAAGAGATAACATATTGTGGATTGACATTTCATCAAATTCACTATTAGATGTGCAGTAAAACCTACATTGATGAATTATCCAGTAAACTTCTAATACTCACTTTTATTTTGTTTTACAATAGCTGTGTGTCAACATGACCAATGAGAAGATACACCAGTACCTCAATGAAGTGCTTTTCCTACAAGAGCAAGCAGAATGTGTACAAGAGGGAGTTGCCATGGAAGCAGTGTATTCTCCTGGTAACCATACTGCAGCATTGGATTTTTTCTTTCAGGTAGTTTCCAGATCGACTTTACACCATATATATTTATACACAGTCTCTGCACGTTAGACTAATACAAACTTTTGATAGCATTTTCTGATTTATTAATCTTCAGACAAGGTTATGGGTTTGAAGAGACCATAGCTCAGGGGCTAACAGAGCTTAGTAACAGTCCAGGGCTGAAGAAGGTGCCGCAGAAACTTCTTGCCTGTACAGATAAATGTGTGGCATTTCTGTATCACGACATGTCTATAATACAGACCTAGGACTGACAAGTCTCTGTTGCAAGCCTGACAGTTTCTTTAGCACCTGGGGGTAGTTTCTTGAGTACAACTTCTAAGAAGCAAGTAACTTAATCAGTTACCTAAAAGATCGTCAGTAGTGACCATTTTTGGCAACTGAAATACTGTTCCCTACATCTCTTGTAGAATTATCTGCTGTGTGCAGCCTTGAACTCTCACCAAAATATTTTAATTCTTTTATTTTTTTTCTTTTCCTTGAGGTGATATGTGTTTCTGTTTACTAAATTACAAGTTGTGGTACTCTACAAGGAAAAACTGAAATTCTATTGCTCCTGTATAAAATGAGAAAAATCTTGTTTATCATTTCAGAAACCATCAGGCTTTTTGTCAATGCTGGATGAAGAAAGCCAATCTGTTTGGTCGGTGGAACACAGTCTTTCTAAACGCATTCAGTCTTACTTGGATACATCAGACACAAATACAGTATATTCCTCCACAAAAGATGGAAATGGTAACCTTGCCCCAAAGGATCTGGGCTCCACCTTCACTGTTATGCATTATGCTGGGAGGGTAAGTTGTTTGAATGATCATTTCCATGCAGTTAATGAAAAAAGTAAACAAACAAACAAAACTACGTGGCTTCTCTGACTCCTGGCTATACATAACAGTCACTGTAAAGTGATAAATTTTCAGAGGACAACTTAAAATCTCAATGCAATGTCTAATGTATAAAATCTGTAGCATATATCACAGCTTGCAGGATGCAGGCTGCCTAATTCTGGCTCCGAAATTGTATCTTCACTGTAAGGATTTCATGTAGAAGGAGGTGATTCAGATCTCTCAACATAACTGTTTAATACCATTTTAGCTGGCTGTCACTTTGCCTTCAGATGTTGTTCCAGAACAGTTCCAGTCCCCTGTAGGTCCTCTGCTACATATGTAGATACCTGGGATACAGCATGCATCTGATAAAAGAATAAAAAACAAAATCCCCTTTTTTGTTAGTAGTCATAGCATGTTTTTCCTATTTTTTTTTCTACAAAACCCCAGAACATGGTAAGTGCCTTTCAATATGGCTGTAATATAAGATGAATATTTTGCATTCCCCCTCCTGCAGTGTTCATGGGAAAATTGTAATCAATTCTTTTAAATAGGCCTCTTATTCTTTTTTGTCCAACACTTCATTTTCACATGGTCTCCAACACCACCCACAATGCAAAGCAAGCAAATTAGGTATGTGTTAAAAGGGATAGTAATTTTTTTTGAGATAATCTGACAAATTGGCCCTTCTGTTATTAATCTGACATGCTGCCATTTCTCTCTGTTCAAAACATGGTATTTGAAATGAGTTAAGGAATGTAAATTGTATGGGTACAATACAACAGAGGCTCTTATTATCACTTCTCCAAAATTTCCATTGAAATCATGTGAGAACACAGACCGAAGACTGCAGAAATCAGTCTTTACGTCTGAACAACTTGTTATGTTTACTTTCAGACTTTTTAAGCTTTATGCAGATGATTCTATGAGATATCCATCCACTGATGAAATCCCTTGGAAGCTTTGTGCATAGCACATTTAGAAACTATTTATCTACTGTGCCTCGAAACAGCCACATCCTGATCGTGTATACATTGCATTGTTTATAAATGTAACTGCAAATGTTATTAGTGGATGACTTTATGTAGTGGGTCACTCTAAACTTGAGACCTCAGTAAAGTCTGTTATCAGGCAGAACCTGGCTTTTTCAGGATTTAGTAGCAGCACATCATACATACCTAATCATTTCAGAAGCCTCTGTGAAGGGTATGTGGGAACTGCAGGTGCTTCAGTATAACCAGACAACTGACACCTGGATGCTCCTCTCTTTCCCTGAACAACAGACAGAAAAGATGAATTTAACAAGGAAGAAATTCGGCAGCTATGATAAGGTCTTTTGATTAGAATGTATATTGCAGTTCTAAACTAAATACAGTATCTTTTCTGATGTTTATTGTGACAGATAATCTTTCCTTTGTATGATTTTCTGAGCAGCAAATGAAGGAGGTTTACCTGGTATGCTGCTAAAATATCAGTTTAGATTCAGAAGGAAGTTCTTAGTGGTTGCCAGGGTGAGAACACCAGAAAAATAACTAGTCCATGCTGCTAAAGGTACTGGGTGACACACTTTTTGCTATGATGAATATATGAGTTAGATTTATGCTGTTGAACACCCAGTCAGTCAACTGTTGGTAGTGTGTACTCATATGACGTGTGTTCAAGACTTGTCTCCAAGTCACCAGAAACAGACTTGCTGGCTCTGTCATGTGTCAGGATAACACTGTATGTCCTGAGCTCTTGAGAACAGATGAGAGCTTGGCATATGCATGCTTAAGCTTCTTTAGCTAGATTAGGATCTTTGACAGCGGTATAGATGCGGAGAGATCTATTTTGTGGCTCCTCATTTGGAAATGAAGCTGATGGAGGTCCTGAGTTGTGTTCTGACGCAAGCAAATTTGTTCCTGCCCAATGATAGAAATGTAATTATGGAAAGGATTAAGACTATTTGGGTAGTGCTTAAATTCCTAACCTAAATGGTCTGAATAACTCCCAGGAGGTTCTTCTTTCATCACAAGACCTTCTACTTAGACTCAAATTACTTGCCAAAGTTACGTGGTTTGAATACCTGCAGTATTGGGACTTTTCAGTAGGAATGTGAGCACACAGTGGTTAAATAACAGTACAGTGAAGAACTGGCCATGAACTCCATATGTCTAATTTAATTTATAAACTTTTTTCTTACTTGTTACATAAGTATTTTTTAATGCAGTTCTGTTAATACAAATTCATCACAATAGCTCAAAAAGGTTCCACACCCCAAAACCTGACATGGAATCAGCAGCAAGGCAGCTGCATTAAAATCACAGCCAGAATAATAAGGAAATGTTTGTCTTACTCTCTGAAGAAGCACTTGAAAGATTTGTTAAGACCGACATTTCAGGTGCCTAGTTCTGAAAGTTAAACTGTGAGTGGTAAAGAGGACACTTTTCATTAACGTGTGTTTTAGCCTTGTGTGGTTGTTTAGATTTTGTGTTATAACATAGACACTTGGTTTGACCTTTTCCTAATAATAGTAATGACATTTAATCTAAAAGCATGAACAAATAGACAGCTCTCCAAGTAATGTAAATTCACACATTCTTTTGAAGTCAATGGAGAGCCTTTGATTTACATTGGCCAAGGAACTATTCCAGACAGTCAGGTTGTTCTTTGCATCCTTACAACAGTAAAATGCTTGGCCCTGCCAAAACAGAAAAGTTCTCTTGCAAGTGCTTAACTCTCCTTACTTTAATAGTGATTGAGAAAAATCCTTAATGACACTTGCATTTTTTGATATCTTATGGAATTGTTATCTAGCTATCATAGATTGAAATTTCCAGTGAGTCATGATATGTATTTACATAAACTCTGATAATAGTATGACTGTACTAAATGACACAAATGGAGTTTATTCTGAGACTAGTATGTCTTTTTAAGTCAGTAACTTGAATATGAAAAACTAGGCTTTTAAAACTGCTGATGCTGTTCTGGAGATTGTGCTATTACTAAATTTAGTAGCTTTTTATACAAGTCATTTGTGATTTATGCTTTTTAAAAATTGTCAAAGGATCAGGCTTTAAAATATATCAATGTTTATTGACACACAAAAATAAGAATTTCATATAGAAAGTAACAGTATAGTTTGGCAGCTTTTGAGAGCCATTTTTATAGTCTGATATCAATTAATTGAGTCTAAAGTAAGTGAAGTGTAGAGCAATCTTACTCTGCATTGTTGCCGTCAGAGATGTCCAAATTTAAAACAAAGGAGCCTGATTTTGTTCCCACTTACCACAATTTTTCACTGATTGTAACTCCTTTAACTTGGTAAAGCTTCTCATTATTTACAGGAGTATAACTGAAAGATGACTCAGACCCAAAGGGTAGAGAAAGATGTACCAGTAAATTGTGACAGGGAATTGAACATGAAAATTTGCATTTCAAGGATTAATCATTTGCATTCAGGTGATGTGTCTAGGCTGGCAGTTGTGGAGGAAGTCACACTGAATTGAATGCAGGCTCCATGTTAGAAGGTGAAGCAGACATCCTGCTTTCTCTAGGTAACAAAAGTCGTAACTGCAATGTATTTCACAGCCAGGGTGAAAGAGCTGCTAGTCCGGGTCATCTAGGGGGGGGGGGAAGCGAATATTCTAAGTTGGCCCTGGTATGAACCTCTTATGACCTTTGTAATTTGAGCTCTCCTTCATCAGTACTGTATGTCCAGAATGAATTAGGTTCACTTCTTTACTCAGACACTTGCACACTTACAGTAGCTATTTTAGCAACTTAGAAGTGCAGTTACACTGGAAAATACAATTGTTAAAAGTCTTCCTCACTGAAAAGACCTACTTTTGTATATGTAATTGGGATTGACAGAAAACATTTTGTGAACAAAACTATCTCTAGCTTTATATTATGAGAGAATTACTGCTGCTACAGACTTGTCCATGCAGTTTTAAACACCTCTGATATGTTCATACCTTAAAGTTTTGTGTCAGGGTACTTGTAGAAAAATTATCTTCTCTTCCACTGTCAAGTCTTTTTGATTGATTGTAGTCATGAATTTTCAGGTATTTTCTATTCCCTTAAGTTTTGTGCTTAGAAGCCTTTTCTAAGACTAAACATGCCATACTGATTGAAACATAATGAGCCTTAGACTGTTCCAGAAAAAGAAGTATGGAGAGAAAAAGAGAAGAGATATTAGGTCAGAAGTTAAAAAAAAAAAAAAAAAAAAAAAAAGGCCACCAAAAAAAAAGAGAACGCACAAGGTTGAAGTGAGACGAAGAACACATATGAGGCTCAAAGTAATATGTAAGGGAAAAAAAACCCAAATAATTTGTAATCCACACTTGATTTCCTGGCTGAAGCAATACTTTGATAAAATTTATGTGTATGATATCATTCTGAGAGACCTTGGATTTTTTTCTTATTTACTTGACTGTTTTGGAACAAAAAAATAGGAAAACAATATGCACAAGTTAACTTCTCCACATGGAAGAAATCAGTGAGTTTTTTAATGGAGTCTGAGAGTGAATACTGTATTACAGACGTATGACACAATGATCCAGTGGAAGAAAGAAAATGAATTTTTCCTCATTTCTCTTGAATTTTGCTGTTATGCCTGGAGAACATTAAATCTGTCTTTTTCTGCATATGCAATATGATACATTGCTCATGAACACACATGAACACATGCTTAGCAAAGGCCACTGTGAACATTAGTACTTTATCTTACCAAGTATTTTACCTTATCTCCCAGTTTTAATTTTACAGCTGAACAGAATCCTACAATGCCTTGACATATTATGAGTCTTTTCTAAGAGCTATTTAATGTCTTGGTATCTGAGTGCTGTAAGACAAAAAGTTTATCTGTTCTGTTCGGACAGGAGGTAGAGAAGAATAATTTAGGGGTTTTATGATTTAAAAAAAGAAAAATCCTAGTGGAAGACTTTATCTGAAGGTTGTTAAACACATTTCCCTGAACACTGGCAGTGTGATCTCTGCTGGAAAAATTCTGTTCATCTGAAGCATCGCTTTGTTTCTGATGCCTAACATGAACGTGGGTGTCCTCAGATGCTTCTCACAGAGACTGTCTGCCTGGCAGCACCGTGAGAGAAGAGGCACACTGGTTCCACACTACACCTTGCAAGCTGGCCTTGAGGGAGCAAAGTGTCTTGTGGGTGCATCTGATCATCAGCTGATGCTATACTATGAATCTGTAATACTGAATTTCTAGGTTCTTTTATTGATAACATTAATATTTACGTTGCAGGCTCTTATGTAATGAAGGGCTTCATGTGAATTATATCTTTGAACTGTTGGATATACCAATAGTAATGATTTTTGAAGAATAACATTCCCATCATTGAACTTTCTCAAGGAAACAAAGTTTTTTATTATTTAAAATTTTATGAAAGAATTAACATATCAATAATAAATCAGAAATATATTGTCTTAGCATAATGTCGAGAGACACAGCTTTACATAATAGGGGTATTTAACATAGCAGTATTTGAGATAATGAACTATTTTTCTCATTGTTCTGTAATCTGAATAAGAGGTTGTCATAATTTAAGCTTTCTGCAGTTTAAATTAAACTTGAATTTACAAATTAGATAAGCCCCTTGTCACTGTTTGCTCTGCTACTGTTTTGACTTTTAGTACTGTAATAAACCGATCAGACCTAAAGATCAACTTCCTTGCTCTATGAACTGGTGCACATAATGTCCTTTAAGTGCAGATCAATGTCTGTTCCATTTCTCAGGTATGTGCATTTCAAAAATACTTCTCAGCTGTCAGCTCACCTTCACCAAGGCAGTCTTCTCAGAAATGCCTTATATGTCCCAGGCAGACTCTGAAACTGAACCTCTAAATCAAAAGACAAAAGGAGATGGATTAATCAATAAGGATGCTTTCATTTTCTCTGGTGTTTTTTTTTTTTCCCCCGAGGCTGAATCCCCAGACTTAACAACGAAGTCAGTCTAGTCTAATCTATAGTACCAAGGCTTATAAAGGTTACTTAACAGATTCTGGTTTTCAGACAGGCAAGAGTCGTGCTTTTTCTCCTTTTCTCTCTTTTTTCCTTCAAACAGACTTGGTTTGGGACTTTCAGTTATAGGAAAAAATGACAAAACACTTCCCCCCATCCTCTTGTTTTGTTTCTAAATATCTGCTTGTTTCAAAATGCTATTCTATCATAGTGTTAGGATAAGACTTTACAGGATGTAAAATTATTCAGTTCACTCATTGCTTAACAGACTTCTTTTGGGAGGTTGATAAGCCCACAGATCATTAAAAAATGGCACACTCAAACATATATCACTTACATTTAAGTACTGGCAGAAACTTAGCCGCTACAAGTGACCCTCTGTGCACTGAAATTGTCCTTGAATGTGTTCTTAAAAATTTCTCTTTTGCTACATGAACTGATTATTTTCTTATTAACAAAAATTTACAAGACATGCAAAACCGTGAGTTTCTGAATTACATTTTGCTATTGAAAGTGTAATTTTTTCCCTTTTAACTGTGAATACAGCCAAATTATTCTAAATATTCCAGGTGGCATTTTCCTAGCTTGTTTTCAAGTTCCTGCCAGATCTACCATTAAATATGAGTGCTTTTGGCCTATCACAAGACATGAGAACTATTTAAAAAAAGAAGAATATTTTAAGGAATTCATGAGAAATATGCATAAAGGTTGTCCTGTTGATAAAGTATATTGGAAAATCCAATAAAATTAGAAAAAATTCCATACCCAAGTCAGATGTTATGACAGAGTACATTTAGTTCAGAAGAACACAGACACTTTAGTTGAGATGTACAATCTTATGGTTTTGTGGCATGAAGATAATTAATGAAGCAAGGAGGCAAGAGTATGTAAGATAAAAGGAATGTGCAGTTCCCAGAGTTAGCTTTGTGCACATTTGGTGAGCCTCCTGTTTTCTGGGTGGGTTTTTTTACCTCTTACTTGTATCTGGTACTTCTCATGATGTTAAAACCAGCTATGCTAACTTAAATGACCAGAAAGCTAGTTCAAAACAAACAAAATTAAGTATTTCTTTCCATACTGAGTAATTAGTGAAGCTCCTTGACACAGAGTGTTAAAGATGCTGGAAATGTTAGAGTTCTGGAAACAGAGAGTTGAGGAGGAAATGCCAGTCAACAGATACTAAACACAAAGATGAGATACAGCCTGCAGGTCAAGAGCTCCCTCCTGGGCAGAGCCCTGAAAGCTTAGAGGGGAACTGGTGGCTGGAAGAGTGGAAGTATTCCTCAATAGTGTTTCCTAAATATTCAGGACTAGATGAACATTTGGCCATCCCCACTACCACTGTGCTCAGGTTAAGCTCTCGTCCTTTCTAAACTGAAGAAGGAAAGCAAATCCGATCCCTTTTTTATTTTAATCTCTTATAATGAAATGAAATGCAGTGTGGAACTGCACACTATTTTCTTTTTTTTTTTTTCTCTTTTTTTATATAAAATTAGTTCAACTGTTCAGATAGTATCTGAAGATCTTATTTCCTTTGGTTAACACAGACACATATGTTTGCACACTGTCTACCTCAAAGAGTTCATAATACAAAGCAAGATAAAGCAAACAGCTGCAATAAATAAAAGTGACAAAAAGGAATACATTTTATAGTACTGGACCCATGATCTAAGCAAATGCACACTTCCTGTCTGAATCATATATTTGTTTGGATTTTGTCTCCCCAGATAAACTATCCACTGTGATTGAGTGCCAACCAGTGCAGAGTTCTGGCCAGGTTTACTTTAGACACCCAATGGAAGAAAACTGAGGGAAATATATGTGCTTTGGGTGGTATGTAGTTTGGCATCTCTGATGAGGGCAGGATTAAATTAACAAAATTGGCAGCTAGAAGAGGCCTTCTTTTTAGTTTTTTGTGGGTCTGACAATGAGTATGGAACCCTAGAGTGTCATTTCACTGAGTCAGTTTTCATGTCTTTAGGCAGTGAATTAATTTACCAACTCAATGAGAAAACTGTTAGAGAGTTAGCAATTTCTTCATTAAAGAGGATCTTCCTGACTTTTATGTATTTTGTGTGATATGAGACATGTCTAATAAATATAGTTCTAGAAGTTGGTGATGTATTATACCAGCATCAATACCGAAACTTCAGCCTGTTTCAATGTAGGCATTTAATCATAATATAGTATCTCCCACTCCTGTACTTACCAGCTGTTCCCACCAATGCTAACTCTCTTCTAATTTAGCCAAAACTCAAGACACTCAATTAGGAACTGGCATTATGGATTTGTCAAATAAGTTTTGTTAATTACCTTTTATGGACCAGTATGGTAGAACATTTATGTTAAGTACACTAAAAGCATTTAATAGTATACTTAAATTATTCTAATAGTTTGCTAACTATGTTGTATGTTCTTAGGAAATGCAATTAGAAAATTACATAACATTGCATCTGTCATGGAAAAGAACCATAATTCTATTGTTATACCTTTTTCATGTCAGATGCCATACTAATTACATCATTCAACAACTACTCTGTCTAGCAGATTATACACATCCAAGTCATATAATCTCTTTTGTGAGTTAGATAGCATTGAATAATTGTCAAATGACCCAGTGGAAAATTAATGCACTGATTACTACTACTACTAATCTTAATTAAATATGTACAGCTTTATTAAATGTCCAAGGATAACATTTCCCCAAATACCTAAGGGTATTAGGATATAGATCCAATAAAAAAAATTAAAGAAGGCCTTAAATAGTAACATGGTCCCAAGGTAAATAAAATCAAACTGTATTCTAAGAAGTTCCCATTAAGTACCTGCCTAATCCTGGAGGTATTGCAGTCTTTAATTTTCTTCCTTTTTACTTAAAAATTCCCTTTGGGTTCTACTCAAAGTCAAGTGTGCAAGTCAGGGCTGTGTATATCTAAAGCCTGTAAATTAACTAGTTGTTTTTCTTCCATGCCCATACAAAGTAAAGAAAAAAAAAAAAAAAAAAAAGAAAATAACTGGTCTCACTGACTGCTTTCTTGTCTTCATTCTCCTTTTCTATGTAGTGTCTTTGGGGATGGGTTCAGTGTTAAAACAGATGTTTGGTAATATTTCTTCATTTTGGATGTACCTGCGGGACCTCTGGTTAGAGGTTCACATATTGCTCCATTCTCAGAATGCCCACCATGTGTTAGAGTTTATCTGCAGTCAGATGGCAGATGCAGTGACAATCCAACTCTCTATTCTTGAAATCATGATATCAGCCAGTTGAGGTGACCCAAAAGCCTTATGTGTGTAGTCCTTAGAAAGGTAAATGGGATTTGTATATAACCTATAGACTAAACTTGCCTCCCAAGCACATATCAGTGGTTGGAACTTGTCTTGAGTGTGATCTGGGACTCAGATTGCTCTGTGAGTGTTTTGTCATGGTCAGTGTGGACAGTTTCCTATTGACAAGGAGATCTGTGATCTGGGATTGACTTTCTCATCCTACAGGGAAAGTGATGTTTAGGTCACTGTCTCCTGCTCTGCAGTACGTTTTTGATTCAAAGTCTTGCACGGTGGAAATATTTTACAATCAGTCTGATGAAATATGTGTATATTTGTAGAGGCACACAATGTTTAACAACCAGTCCTGGTTAGTAATGTTGGCACTGAGAAAATGACAAAAGACACTACCTGGTGCCAGTCTTTAACTGTTGAGTGGAAAAAAAACATAGCTTAACTTCGACTGCTTTCAGATTTTTAAAAGATGCATTGGTCATTACTAATGATGTCACAATATTTTATTATAGGTTACTTATGAAATTGCTGGTGCGATAGGAAAAAATAAAGATTCCCTTTCACAAAATCTCGTATTTGTAATGAAAAGTAAGTAAATGGTTTTGTGGTTGATGTTGTTAGAAATCAAGACATTATGACTTGACTTGAATTTTCATTTTAGTTTTAAGAGATGTTTACATATATTTTATTTCCAGTTAAAAGTCACCCTCATCTTTATGAAGTATATATATGGATTGTTTGAAATTTGCTCTAATTTGGAGTGCTTTTAGAATTCATAAACATAAAGCATCTTCATCATGTCATATGATGTGATGTGATTTATAGAACAAGAAGATATAGTATGATAGATGAGAATGACTTCCGGAAAACAATGGGTATTAATTAAAGCAAAAATAAAACCCAGGAAAAAGGGAAACAGAAGTAGGCTCCCAAAATCATAGAGACTGCAGTGGGATGTGCTCCACTACTTGAGTACCTTTCTAAAAGCAGGAACTTGTGGGCGTTCTTGTTTTTCACTGAATAGATATAAATGTCCATTGAAATGCAAAATTAAATGCCTTTCCATGTGTATGTTGTATAATTATGCATAATAATAATAATAATGCAAACAAGTATATTAATTAGTGATTCATAATTGAATTAATAAAAACCTATATAATTTCCTCTTTCTGTGAAGAAAAACAAGACATTTTCCTCACAGAAATGTCAGTGTATTTGTCTTCTCTCCAACCACTCCAACGTCTTTTACTTAATATATTATATACTTCTGTTTCTATAGAGATCTTTTGAAGGTCATGTTTGTCTTCCAAATCAGCCCTGCTTTTATAATATATTGGGGTTTAGCAATTTTACTGTAAAATTAGCTAAACTCCCTAGTAAAATAATTGATGCATTTTAAAGGCAAACAGTGCACATTCAGAATGAAGAAAAAAATGGAAGAAGTGATCTTGAATACAACCCTATTGATTGCAGTTTTACAGACATTCCAGTTCTCACTACTTGGAATTTATATGATAATCTGCCAAAGACTCTAAGAAAGTATGGCAACTTCCAATATGTTCTGCAAGAGAGAGCATTCTTCCATTCTCTCATAGTCTCCTTTTGCACATTCATTGTCATTTTCTGTAGTCAGCTATGCAACTGTTAAAAGGGAAGAATGGAGGATTGGATTGGACAGAAAAGGTTTGATATGCTGAGAATGAGTGTATATCCAATTGAGAAGTCATAATAATAAAAATTATAAGTAATAAAAAAATTCAGTGGGCAGAATATTTAGAAACATGTAAGTCTTTTAAGGGCTACTTCCCTTCTTTTTTAAGTGACTTAGGCTTAAAATCTACTGATTGTTAGTGGCATATTTCCTTTAGGGTCAGTTTCATAAGTTGTGTAGATGTATAACTTAAGTGTATACTTCCTTTGATTTTCATTGAATTTAGTTTCTTTAATCAAAGCTTTTAACTATAATATCATTAAAATAACTTGCATGTATGTGTAAGGATGTGGGATGTACCTGTCTGACAAATCAGGGGAGACTATTGACATAGGATTTATCTGTTTTAATTTGAAAGACATAGTTTTTATACCTTTCCTAATCCTACTTATTACATTTAACATATGGAAGTTGATGTCCACTGATTGTGTTGAAATAATTTCAATTACTTGCTTCAATGTCTTCCTCATAATTTCATTGTTCTTGTTAAGTAAGGAATAGTAATCTCTACATAACAAGGGAAAGAAATCTATTGCATTTAAGCATTTAGTAATATACCTTTAAACAATCAATAAAGAGGCAAGATTCTTGCTTGTTATGTTAAATTATTATTTATGATGCTTATCCCATTCATCTTTCTGGTTTTTTGTTTATTCATATGATGGTTGTGATCACAATGCCAGCTTGCTAGTTCTTAAGAAAAAGATGTAACAAAAATTCAGGATGGTTAAGGATGTTGATACAGGAGGTTCTTAATGCTGTTTCTTAGTGCTGTGTCAGTACAAGCAGCATGTAATTACCATGTTCATCTGAAAAAGCCTGTGACCGTAATCTCATAAAGGAGAAATTAGAATAAAGTACTCTGTCTTAAAACAGAGGTTTAAGTATTTATGTTTAAAAAAAGCTCTTGGAAGTGTATTTATTTTGCATGAATACTAATATGTTGTCTTTTTTCTGTAAATGTTTTTAACTGTGATCTTAATGTAGAAAAATGTGGACCAAAGTTGCTACAGTTCTGTCCTTCACCTTGCGTTTTGTTTTTGGTTTTTTTAATCCCTTCTTATATTTTGTGTATATATAATTCTTTAGTGCAATAGGTGTCTATAATTTATTTCTGTCAAGTGCCTTGATTGTTTCTAAATACTACATGTTAGGAAATTGGTGTGCAGAACTCACCTCTTCCATTGCTTTAATAGATGGATAAATCGGGAGTCTGTAATGGAAAAAAAGCAGAGGTGATGATCAAATAAGTAATTAAGTTTAGACAGAACACAGTCTGAAAGGTTTTGGTTTATGCCCTCTTTTTGTTCAGCACAGGACCTAAATATGTTTTAAAATACTGTTATTATCCTTACATATTGAATGCTGTTTGATAACTAGCATAATACAATAATTTATTGGTTTGTCTAATTGTTTTAAGTTTACTTATTTCATTCTCTCCTACTGTATGTCATTTTACTTCCAAATACAATAATATATAATTTTCTAACTTGTATTTTATCTTCATGCTTCCTTTCTTACTTTATTTCTAGCTAGTGAAAATGTTGTCATCAATCAATTGTTCCAGTCCAAACTGACACAGACTGGATCACTTGTTCCTCCATATCATTCCCTTAAACTCAAAGGGTGTAAAGCAGCTTTGCTGAATAAAAAACTATCTGTAGCCTGTGCAAGTGGAGAAGCAAAGAAATATATGGAACTCAGCAAGGTAAGAATTTAGAACTCTTTCCCATCTTTGCTGCTTGAAGATTTTTCTGTTATTTTGTCATTTCTGAAATCATCTTGTTCTCTGCTTCCTTCTCTGTAGTCATTAAGCTAAAATAATTTAGTACTTAATATCAACACTAAACAGCAAAAATGAGAACTGGTTCTAATTTACCAATACTAATAATTATGGTTCTAGAATCTCTTTCCTTGGACTCTTTGAGCAGAAGGTTGGACAAGATGATGAAGTCCCTTCAAGCCTGAATCCATGATTTCACGGTTCCAGGGCTTAGCAGTGAATACAATATTACTGATTTTTTGACTGTGTAGGAACACTTCATTGTTTTGTCTCATTGACTGACTTTCTGATAAATAGTTGAGTAAATTAAGATGTAGGAAGTGCAAAAATAAAACTTTAATGTCTTTATTGTGTCAACCTCAGAAGATTTGTGGTTTGCAAAAGGCAGTTTGTGTGTTTTTTTGTGAAAATCAACCCTTTACATTTTGGCAAACATTGTTATTTTAAATGGTCACTTATGTATAAATTTTCCCATCAATTTGAAATCAAATCGAATTCTTCATTTCTGAACTTGTCTCTTTTCCTGCTAGGTAAGCCAGCAAGAAAGTTAAAAAACAAAAACCCGAACAAACAACAACAAACCACAACCAAAAACAAAAGAGAGGGGAGTAAGAAGGAAGCTTTGGAGACTATCAGAAAATTAATTGTTCATGTCACAGGGAACATCTCTCTTTTGAAGAGAAATAACATGGTTTGGAAAGTCCATTCATGACAGAGCTTTGGAATTCCTCCTTCTTCTAGAAAAGAAGCAAGCAGTTCTTACAATGCATCAGCTGCCTTGCCAGGCTTCTTGAATCTTACAACTCTGCTTTTGGCTTACAGATGTATAAAATTGATTCTATCATGGAATTAAGGAGCCTGCTCTCATGTGTCATTGTGGAAGGCTACATCCATAGAATGGCAATGGGACTTTCCTTATAGTCCCGCTGCTGTTTGCAGCATAATTCCTGGCTACTGTTCTTGTCAGTAATCTCAGTGGAAAAACTAAGGTTGAAGTGAATGGTGTTGGTTTAACACTCAGCAAATAGCTGAGGCATTACAAGGTGCCTTTAGGTGCCTTTCCACTACAGTAACAGCTTCCTAGAGGAGACTGCCTAAATCCCATACATGGGAGGAAGTATGAAAAGCACATCTAAGTTAGAAGCCTAATCAAGCCTGGCAAAACACTGCACAGTTGGGACCTCTCAAATTATGCAAGTCTTGACCTGTCCAGAATAGCTTTTAACCTGGAGTTACTCTCTTGATAGATAGAAAACATATTCAATTCCTTTGGAAAGCCTGATGATTTAAGTCAAAATTTCAGACTGAGTGAGAATGCCCTATGCATTTAGGTATTAGATGGAAGGTGAGAAGAACTTCATCCTTTATCTGTCCACAGAGACAAAGGTGACTTGGCTTCTCAAAGACAGGCTTTGAGAAGAGCTGTGCAGGTGAGACAGAACACCACTTAGTTTGTAGATGCTAAGTTGGCCTAATTTGAGTAGGTACTGTGCTGGCCTGCAGGACTGAAGCAGAACTTTAGGTATTTAAACTGTTCCAGCAGCAAAAAAGTGGCACTTGTTATTTTGGAATAGACACACAATTGTTTTGGTTTGACTCTTGGCAAAATGCCAACCACCTCCCAATGCGACAGAGTTTCAGTTAAAAGAAGTGAGGGGAAAAAAACCTTAAAACTGAAACTGGTATATATACATATATTTACAGAA
>JAWWEU010000001.1:95285124-95504902 GCA_035583155.1 Acropternis orthonyx | reverse complement strand
GAGCTGCTCTTTGATTTATAGACGAGCTGACGTCAGATGGGATGAAATACCTCATTGGTCACTTAAGTCAGCTGATGCTTGTCCCTAACCACATGACCCACAGAATTGGGGCCTAGCTAAAAGTAAAACCTTAATCTGAGTTTTTTGGGGTTTATCAAACCCATCACAACAATGCAGGAGCTGGAAGTAGGTACATGCTTAGATTCTTTTGTGGACCAACCCTGCATCTGTAACTGTGCTGTCCCAAATAATTCCTTCTCTTTTCCATTGTATCCTTGAAAATCCACTGTGATGGACTGGAGTAATGTTGGGTTTGTTATTTTATAGTTACTGTACTTGGAAATGCAATTTATGAGGCTTTTTGTTATCAGCTTAGAATTTAAATTATTATATGTTGGAAAATCACAACCACTGCATTTTTATTGCAGTTTATCCTGAGGGTAAAGGCAACAAAGAGAGGAAAAAAAAATAAAAAGGGGAGGGGATGAAGGAGGAACATTAAGGCAAAAGTAACCAACTAGAGACTGACATTCCTTTTAGGTCTGAAATTCAAGCTACAGCGTACATCCTACTATAGGCAATGACAAGCATAAAATCAAAGGTACTTATGTTGCTGTGTATGGGCAGTCACCTACACTCCACTGTGTAGATGAAAGAGACACTTTCAAAAGTCAAGTAGGGGTTTGTTGTGATTCCTCTCCCCTTTCAGCTTGTCACTAGAATCCTAGCTAATTGCTAGGTTATATAATTATAATTATGAATGTCTCTGTGTATGACCATGTATCTCCCAGCTTATCATTCCATAAATGACTCTTTTCTTGATTTTGAGAAATATGTCAAAAGTAAGGACGGTCTACGTCTTTAAACTGACAACTCTAGCATGGTACGATCCAAGAGCATCCATCCTAAGACAGATATGAACATATCTACTAGCTGGACAGAATTTTGGAGCACATAAAGAGTCATAGGAATTTGCTCAAGTCTCTGTGACTTCCAAAGACCATGTCCCCTCTTCAAATAAAATATATCTTCATTGATACTCACACAGCTCTTGCTCACATCAGCATTTGCTCCCTTGTATTTCTATATTCATTTCCTCGTGCATACTTTGGCCCTGTTGTCTTCCCCTCGCTTACTTTGGAAGAGCCAGTGTGTTTCAGAGTTCATACAGCAAAAGTCTTTAGAGATTTTTTAGGAGGAGATTTTAGCTTCTTAAGAGAGATAACAAAGTTACATATATGTGGGGTTTTTTTCTGTAAATTAGAAATACAAGATTTTCCAATGTAAAGCTTGAGTATATTAGAGGTAATAGAGAAGTACAGTTTCGGTCACAGCCTTTTTCCTTAGTCCATAGCTGAAGTTTGAGGATGCCCAAGTTTGGAGAGTTTGAATTAAACTATTTTTTTGTCTTCACCCTGTTTCATTTGTTTTCTCTCCCTCATTCTGAGGCAGATATTTCTTCCCTATGCAATGAGATGTGTAACACGGGACATCAGGCAGGAACTTTAGCATCTAAAGTGTTTTTCCTGGCTCTCCCAACAACTCAAGAAATGGTCTTGAACTAGTGACTTGATCTGTTGAAAGAAAGGGGTGAAAACCTTATCTGTAAGGTGGAGAAAATTTTATTTTATTTATGTTTCTCAATTATTTTATAAATATTTAACTGAGAAATGTCATTGGCATGCTAGTGGTCCTTTTAATGAGAAGACCTGGAACAAGCAGATCTCTTTTACTTTTTAGTTTTGAAGTTGAGGATGAATTTGCCTTTAGAATCTTACTGCATTTTAGTAAGTGACTTTTGAAATAAAAAAGAGCTCCAAAGTTAGCATGGCGAGCAGAGAATTGCTTGCACTGCAATATTTTTAATGGCACATGGCTTGAGTGAACCTGGCTGAGAAAATGTATACTTTTTTGATAAAACTGGAAAAAAGAGTAGGCCAGATCATACTGACTCAATAGAAAAGGATTTTTATGGGGTAAGTGGACTGCAAAAGGTAATGGAAAAGTCAGAGGTGAAGAGGCTGTCATTGATAAGAAATCTTAAACCTAAGAAATTTGCCATATCCTGAAAAGCAATAATTTTACCAGCCTTTCTGTAGGAAGCATAACAAAAGCTTCAAAATTCTGGGATGACTTTTAGGATAATTATTTCCAGTTTAGTCTCAAACATAGGAAGTAGAACAGTGAAAAATAAATTTGCTCTCCACTCCCAATTCTGATGTATAGCATAACATTGGTTCTAACGAAATAGGAAGTTGCTGATAATTTATGTCTATTATGGGTGAAAATGTGTTTAAAAAAAAAAAGAAAAGTTGACTGCATTCACATGTGGAAGAAGAGATTTTTAAAATATTATTGTTTTGTCATCGATACTTTGTTTAAATGATCTGCACTCTTATATTTACTCACTTAAACATCTGCCAAAGACAAAAGGCCCCTTTTCAGAGAGTTACAGAATTGTGCTACTTATAGGCAGACTGTATGGGATACTAACTGCACAAGTCCTGCTTCTGCAATAGAGTTCCAGGTCATATTGCTTTGCTCAATATTTTGTAAAAAGTATTTATGGTATACTGCTGCTTCTGAAATTGAAACTTTCTTGCCAGTTATAAATCTGAAACTCGAATGTTGTCTGTGGCATAGTGTTTGTATAAATGTTTACCTTTATTAGTAAATTGTGTAACAATGAAAATGAAGGTGTACTGCCCATCTTGAGATAAAAGTGTTGTGTGTGTGCTTTTTTCATCCACAGCTTTTGAAAAAGAAAGGAACATCCTCATTTCTTCAGAGACTGGAACGAGGGGGCCCAACCACTGTGGCAATGCAGCTCAGGGTCAGTGAACATCTCATAGACAGAAATTTACCAACGAATCCTCAGATATTTTAAGGTTTAGATTCTTCCACTCTACAGATTGCAGTGGAAGAAAGAAAAATCATATGTTTGAGAAAGCCACTTGCATAACCAGGTCAACTCTTCTGAGGAAATGATGTTAAAAGTTAGGAAGGGTATACATGTTTAATGGTTGATAATTGGTTTTTGTTCTTCTTTTTCTACAGAAATCACTTGCAGATATTATTGGGAAGCTGCAGAATTGCACACCACATTTGGTTCATTGTATAAAGCCTAATAACTCCAAGCTGCCAGATACTTTTGACAACTTTTACGTATCTGCTCAACTGCAGTACATTGGTGTCCTAGACATGGTCAAAATCATACGACATGGGTATCCAATACGTCTCTCTTTCGCAGACTTCTTGTCAAGGCAAGTTATTTCAAGTTTCATAAAACCTTTTTTCTTACCTACAGTACAAAGCCTTGTGTCCTGTTCTGGTAGTACTTGCTGTGTTGTTTTGCTGATGAGTATTTCAGACTTAGAGAAAATCATGCCTGCCAGCAAGGGGTACAGGCATGTTATGTTTTAATTAAAGGAATCATGAACTTTGTAGCAATCTATTTATAGAGATTATCAACAAAATGTATTACATTTTAAGAAGGTGATGTCATAGAAGAGCTATGTTTTTTATAATTTGTGTTAGTTATAGGATTTACAAAATACAAAATATTGCATATTGTATGCAGGTAATTAAAAAGCAAAAGGAGAAATAGTCTTAATTTTTGGTTTCTAGGTGTAGGTTTCATAGATTCATTATTTATATATCATAAGGTAGGATTTGTTTATGCATTGTGGTGAGTTACTAATGCTCATACCACAACTGCATTTTTATTATTGTTGTTAGAAATCAGTGAAATACTGAGTTGATATGACAAGACAAAAAGATACATTCCACTGCTTCTGCCTGGAAGCAAACTCTTTTTTCCCATCCCCAATTCAGTAGTGAAATTTTAGCTCACTTACCTTCTCAAATGTTTCAGGAAAGAAAGAGAACTGTCTTGTCGAAGACATGTTTGTTTAATAGCCTCATGCACTCAACACAAGTTCCTTCTCTCTGGGCGTTCTTCTTCTTGACTGATGTATCAAACAGTCATGATCTGGGCACTGTATTATTTTACCTCTGAAAATGAGTATGGGAATATCAGCTGTTTACACACAACTTTCAGTTGCCTTATTGGAAAGAGTTGTGGATGTTAAATTACTGGTTGGGCAGACTATTTTTCTCTCTGCAAATATTCAAAAAGTGCAGAAGTATAGGAGTTTATAATCCCATGTTTCAAAAGCAAGCCACTTCTGTCCTACCACAATATTCATCTTCCAGTGTGAATTGAGAAGTGCACGCTGGTTGAGGAGAAGATGCAGATAATGGGAGATTTGGAAAAGAAGGCTGCTTTCGTGTTCAGAATTGGTATGGGCGATCTCTATGTAGCCATTTCTCTATTACTGAATTGGACCTTCAAGGGATTCTTACATGAGCACATAGCCACAATCTCCTCTACTGTTCCTGGCAGAGATTTGGACCTTGCCACACAGCTTTTTTCACTGCAGTTCCCAGATACAGGTTGGGAATTAGCACAGCCCTGGGATCTTTCCTGGTGGGCACTATGGAGGTAGCTGCTCTCTTTTGGAGAGTAAAGGAGAGTAACCATGTGTACAAAGGTACTTTTTGCCCTTTGATTTCAGTGCCAGAGAATGGTATCAAGTGTGTTCACTCTAACAGTATAGACATGAGTCTGGCATGTTTTCTTCTTTTTTGGAGAAATTTTGTTTAAAATTACCACTAAAAGAATGTTTGTAGATTTAAATATAAATTCAGTCTTTTTCATCCACACCTTCAAATACGTCCCAAAGACAAATTTTAACTAAAGTCTAGAGGACATCTGTTGCCTCCCAATAAATATTTATTTGCAGTAATGACAGTAAAACAAGAATAGCAAAAAAACCCCTAACAATATGATGCTGGAAACATTTATGCTGTTATTCTAAAGCATTCTAGTTTTGTTACTGTGCATCTTTATCCCTTTTCCTCCTCAATAAATTATTTTTTGAAGGTTCATGCCATTTTTTGCATATTTGCACCAGGTCATAATAATTTTATTACTATACATAAAATGAATTAAACAGTGATGGGGCTAGCATGATGTCACTGAAAGTGAAATTCATTTTATAATATCGCCTGTGAATATATGTTGAACCTACTCAGAAGTCAGTGGTAATCACTCTGCATACGTCTCTCAACACTACAGGTTTTTAAATTTGTGTGCAAATAGAAACACAGTGCTCTTGGTCCAGCAGTATTGAAAAAGACCATCAGCATTTGTAAGGCTTTTTCTAGTAGCCATTCCTGTCACATAGGCCAAAACTCACCTTGGTTTGTACAGCAGAATATGTGAATTCTTCACTTTACTCACCATGACCAGCTAAATTTCATATTCATATTCAGTGTATTTGGATAATTCCTTTCATTTCAAATAGTCTGAGAATGTGGCTATTTGTTCTGATATTGGCTGAAAAGCATGAAATTTTTAAGCACAAAAGACATTATTAGATTGCAGTTCAAAAGTACTATCACTTCTTAATGCTGGGGGATTTTTTTCAGCCAATAAACTACAGGTAGGAAATACTGAATTCAGAGATTATGAGTTACCTTTTCAAAAAGTTTTTTAAAAAACTCTCACTTGTGGGGGGGCATCTCTATATTGCCTTGGTAATTGGACAGGATGTTTTGGAAACCAGATAATTAGTTTTGGTGATTTTTTTGTTTTATTGCCTGCTTGGCCAAACTCCAGTCTTGTCTTAATATTCATTGACTGGAATGAGAAAATATTTTATCAGATTTCCCTATAGGCTTATAGACCTGACGTTGATAGAGTTTTTCACCTTTCACATTTTTACTTCCTTTGCTGTCAAACTGGTATTTGTAGTATTTTAAAGAGAATTTGTTGCCCAGATCCCAACTTGAATTCTGAAAAAATAGTGAATTGCTATTCTCCTCCTCCCTCCCAGCAGTCTTTGTGGATTTACCTTTAGTATCTTCCTTATCATAAAGGTAATGCGGTCAGAGATAAAAATAATAATTAATTAAAGAAATAAACCTTTTTCTTTTTTTTTTTTTTTTTTTTTTTTTTTTTTGCTGGCTAATAAAAGACAGAATGTTTGAATTAGGGGCCTTTGTGGCGAAGGAATAGAATATTGGAAAACCTGAATATTCTATCAGTAATAAGACAGTACCATTCCTTTCTTAATTTTACAAATTTGAATAAATTTCTACTGATATCTAATTTGGAATTATTATGACTTGTCTCTAACAGATATTTATGAGTTGCATTTGAACTCCAACAATGGCTAAAGAAAGACAGTAACTAAGGAAAGGTCATATTTTGCAAGAGCACATTTTCCTGGGCTATAAAGCCTAATAATTACTTCTGTTGCTACCCTTTTGGATTTACTGGTTCTGCTTCTGTATTATCAAAGCAAAAGCTGGCAGCTGGGAGGTGAACCCCTCAGTCACCAAAGTTTGTTGATCAGAAGAGAAATCTTGTGAAAGCTCTCATTCTTAAGTGGAAGCTGTGACACTTACTCTTAAAGAATATATAATAAAAATAAGGTCAGATGGTATTAAATCCTGTAAAAACAGGTAGCACTAATATAATTAAGAAATTATATCTGTGATTTCAACAGATTTGCCAGCTCCAGGTGCAGTGTTTCTGCTGAATTTGCTTGCAGTGTTGGCATGATTTCTAAAGCTCTTTGAGAAGAGAGCCAGAGATCAGTTTTTATGTTATATTAAAAATAGAAAGCCATGAGTAACATGCATTTTAGACTCCTCCAAAAGTTTACCCATCTATTTTGCTTAATATCTTCAGAATTTTTCTCAGTGGGCTGGATTTTTAAATTGTAGCTTTGCTTTTAAGTCAAGACAGCACCATAAACAATTTTTTAAAGAGTTTAAAGTTTCCAATTTGCAGCCTAAATTGTACACATGCATAAAGTATCCTCAAATATCATTTTTCCTGGAAGAAAGAAAACAGTAAGATAACCATGGAATTAGGAATTGTTTGCAGATGGCTGTTTCTTTCCAGTATTTAGTTTTAATGTTATTTAACATGAAGATAACTCCACACAAGATATAACAAAGCAATTTAGTATGAACATAGTAATTTATTATGTTTTTTTTAGTCAGTCCGTGGCAAAAAAGTTAAGTATCAGCCTATGCTCTGTTACCAGTGCAGAACAACAGGACTCAGAAAATCTGGGGCACAAAGAAAGCCTCATTGTACAAGCTTATTATCTAGAACCTAATCTTTTTACATCAATTAATAAAATGGATTCTGGCTAACTTTTGTGTCATGCACCTCACGTTGTACTCAAGGAAGACATGTAAAAGCCATTTTGTATATAAATTTTTAAAAATAATTATAGTGTTCAAGGACCCATTTAGAGTAATGAGGTAAGCTCAGCAAAGTAGAATACAGCTGTTCAGGCATTTTCAGGTAAAATGAGGCAGTAAGATGCTCTGTTTCACTCACTCTGAAAAATTTTGGGTACCATCCTCTTCTACAAACACTCCTCTAACATTAATGTTTTGTAAATTGAATTAGAAATTAAAATTAATTTTTCCCGTCTTCTTTAATGCCATTCACCAAGTTGCTAAACTATATCCAGTTCCTTTCTCTGTCTGTATTTTAATTTCCTTGGTCAAGGAAGAATTTATGAACTTAGAGAATGAGGTTCACGTGTCCCATTCTTCTTGTGTCTGGGGCACTGCTTAGCAATGGAGTCTGCAAGGTCCAGTTGCACAAGGCCTTAAATGAGACCTATGTTAGCCATCCCTCACTGCAAAAACACTCAGAGCTGTTGTATCTTAGGATAACCTCTGTGGATTATGTGAACTGATAAGAAAATGGAGCCTTTCACTTAGCGGAAGAGTATTGCAGGTTTTCTATGACAAAAATCGTGTTGTTCAGAAAGCCCAAATAATTGTCTTCTAGTGTGCTATTCCTTGCATTTATTTCTGCATTTTTTGAGTGTTTCTTGGAATTTCATTACTGTCTCTCAGGTTTCTAGACTGTCTTTCTTGGGTTTAACTCTATCAACTCACCCTTGTGGTTGCCACCATGAAGGTCCCATCCTGCCTTCTGTTGCTGCCCCAAGAAATAGCAGAGAAAATTTCATAGTGCGAAGGAGAACATGAAGAATGTATTTAGAGACTGTTCTTACAGTATTGTTGCAAGAAGAGATAAATCACTAGAATGTTATGATTCACTATTTCTAATAATTTTTTAAAATATGTCTACCTATGGATTTGCAATCATGAAACTTGGATTATAAGTAATTTGTGCTGTTAAGACAGTGTCAGGTGCTGGCTTAAAGGGACAGTGTCAGACTTTCTACTCCTTGTCATTTTCCTCCTCTTCTTTCCCTTCTTCCCCTTCTTCTCCCACCTTTCATTAACTAACCTCACTCTGCTATATGAATAAGATATGTTAAAATATGTAAATTACCACATGTAAACTTTACTAAAAATAAAAGGTAACATTATGATGAATTTCTGTTTTAAAGTATTTTCAAAAGATTGCAAAATTTTAATAGGAAATATTAGGAAGGAAGATATGGAACACAGTGATAATGGATTCTTATGGTAATCATAGCAGTAAGGGTGAAACAAGTACGTTCGAAGACTGTTCTCATTACAGGTTTTCCTCTGATTTCATTATGAAGTTCTTAGATTAATTTCTTCTTTCAAGTTACACTGAACTGCAAATCCTGAAATCTGCCCTTCTAGTCAGGGCAGCATTCATTGATATTGAAATACTCTAATAGTGGTCTTTACATCAAAACTGGCTTCACAGTACTAAATTGTTACTAACTCTTTCAGACAATTGAATTTGCTTAGAGATCATCCTGAAGAGATATCTTTTTTCCTCAGGAAAGTTTATGTTCTTGCTAATGTAATTGCTTTGTCAAATAATGTCTGACCTTTTCCACCTGCTGTAAAGCCATTATTAATAGCTCTTGTAATCTTTTGATCAAGTTTGTACTATGAGCTGATAATGTCTTGCACAGATGTGTTGTTTATATTTGTGACTCTTGTGTGGGACTCACCATTGCATATCTAAACTCCCTTTGTCCAGAAGCATTCTGGTGTTCACTTCTTTTATCTTTCTTTTCTCTCCCTCTTTTTAGCTCTTGAAAGCAGGGAAGTTATAATATTTGTGAATTAAAAAAGTCAACAGAACCTTTTAGAGTTTCATGAGCAAATTAGGCAAGAGATTAGTGAGAATGATGTACTGAGTAGATTGCAAGTGGTAAGTCACCATCACACTGGCCCTTTTTGCTTTGCTGACTGCTATGCAGTATCAGTAGTCTTCTCATAGAGTACTACATTGGTTTGTGCCATGTTACCTTAAATCCTTACCAGGACAGCAAGAAGTAATCTGACATGTATTTAAAAAGCATTATTTCATTAAAGTAGATGTAATGATATCAATTTATATCCAATGGCAACCTCACCATTGTGTAGTTCATTGCGTGAGGTAGAGTAGAGCTAGAAGTGATATTTCTGACCAAAGGTAATAATTTTTGTTTGTCAGAATGCAGGAAAAGGGAGTAAATGAAGTATTTTAAAGTCATCAGTTTTGAGGGCACTTTAAACTTAAATTCATAAACATGGTAATGACTCATTTCCTGAGAAGAATGAAGATCATCCACAAAGTTCAAAACCATGATTTTTGAAATGGCTATGTCTTTGGCACTTTTGGTAATTATTATAAAATCATAGAATGGTTTGGGCTAGAAGGGACCTTTAAGAACACCTCGTTCCAAACCCCTGCCATGGGCAGGGACACTTGCTACTAGACCAGGTTGCTCAGGGCCCCATCCAGCCTGCCTTGAACACTTCCAGGAATGGGGCATCCACAACCTTTTCCAGTGCCTCATCCTCACAATAAAGAATTTCTTACTAATATCTCATCTAAACTGCCTTGGCTTAGTTTAAAGCCATTCCTCTTGGTTCTATCACTACATGCCCTTGCTGCAAATCCTTCTCTGTCTTTCCCATAGGCCACCTTTAGTTACTGGAAGACCACAATAAGGTGGCTCCAGAGCCTTTTCCTCTCCAGGGTGAACAACCCCAGCTCTCTCAGCCTGTCTTCATAGGAGATGTGCTCCAGACCTCTAACCGTCTTCATGGCCCTCTTCAGGACTTGCTCCAATGGGTCAATGTCTTTCTTATGCTGGGGACCCCAGAGCTGGATGCAGCACTGCAGGTGAGGTCTCAACAGAGTCAAGGGGCAGAATCACCTCCCTCAACCTGGTGGTCACACTTTTTTTGATGCAGCCCAGGATATGATTGGCTTTCTGGGCTACAAGTGCACATTGCCCCATCATGTCCAGCCTCTCATCCACAAGCACCCCCAATAAAGCACTTTGATGAAGAAGTGTCTTTTGGTTAACCCCAGCTTGCATGGCTCATTCCTTCCCTGGTGGGATGAGGGAGAGAATTAGGAGAGAAAAGGTTAGAAAACTCATAGGATGAAATGAAGAAAATTGAATAGAGAAAGTAAAACCTGTGTGCACGAGAAGTGAAAAATAAAAAACTCATTCTCTACTTCCCATCAGCAGGCAGGTATTCAGCTGTCTCCAGGAAAGTCATTTCATCATGTGTAATGGTCACTTGGGAAGATAAATGTCATCACTCTGAATGTCCCCTCTTCCTTCTACCCTGAGCTTGGGGTTTGGTTATTTTTGTTTTGTTTTGGGGGTTTTTTGTTGTTTTTTGGGGTTTTTTGTTTGTTTGTTTGTTTTATTTGTCTTTTGCCAACCTTTCTGGTAGAGGCACCCAGTCTAGGATCATTTAGGATCATTTACAGCAGTCTCAGAGTTACTCTAAATTACTAATCCCTCACAAAGCTTGCTTATAGGGGCTGATTATACTGTGAGAGATGACCAGAACCAGACATTCTCCCTGACAAGCCTGGTTTAAATCACCCTGGAGAATTGCTGAGATGTGACTAGGTATTTGGGGCTGTCAAGGTTAGAGACCGTTTCAAATCTACTTGTACAATGTGACAGTGTAGTGATAGTTACTGGGCTATTCATATTATGAAAAAGCTAAATAGCTCTTACAAATAGTCTGACTGTAGATAGATTCTGTTTTACACGCTTTGAAGTTTCTTCTTTGTATCTGTTTGGCTTTTGGTTCTAATTTCCCCCTCAGGTCCTTTTAAATATTAGAAAGACAAGAAATGTGCTAGGTAATTTCATATACCTATGGTGGCTTGCCTAATTAGCCAGTACTTAACTTATAGGGTGTAAAGAAAAGTTATCACTTTTAGGATGTGATTCAACTGACTTCTTTTAGATTTATCAATTTTTGTGGGTACTTCACAGACCTGGTGTATTTCCCATCTATGTCAAGGACAAGAATTAATGCTTTGTAATGGGCTCAAACAAAATCAGAGAACAATATTTGGGAGTCGAAACAGAGGCAGCTTTTGAAGTTATACCATGGTATCATCAGTTCTCTAGCCCACAGAGGTAGTATTGTGCATGCAAAATATCAATCCTTACATTACAAGTCACAAAGTTTGGACTGTGAGAATGATAAAGGTGCTGGTGGTTCAGGGGCTTACTGACAGTGCACAAATAACTGACTATAAAAGAAAATAGTTTCTTTTTTGACTGGAGTTTTCAGTAGTAGGTCGGACATCTAACTTTATTTAGAAGGCATCTAGCTATATTTTGAAGGCAAAAATAAATATCAGCATTGTTTGCTGAGCATCTTCAGAGTTGTATGACACAACCCTCATTTGCTAAATCAATTACAAATGGGTGTAAACTGTTGAAGTCAGCTGAATTATTCATGTATGTGATGTACTTAGGAGTCTACAAGGTTGACAAGAAAAAGGGTCCCTTGAGCAGAGGAATATAATTAGGTCATAAAATAGCCAGATACAGTTAAATAAAGACGACATGGTCAGTTAAGTCTGGCAGTTCCTAACTTTCAAATGTCTGGTGTGCAACCTGAATAATCTTCCAGCATTATTTACATTGCATTTAGTATAGAATGCATAAAACTTAGTTAGTGAAGCTTCTTACAAAGAGTTTATTGTTTTGTGCAATAGGGAATGTCCTTGCTTTTAAGCCGTTTCAATGAGATTCTCAGGGTATTGTTCTCCCTCCTCTACTAGGTGCATACAACTATGTTCATTTTCTTAGGCAGTCATAAGTCTACTGGGCACACAGAAGCATAATTCTGGCTGAACTGTTTCAGTAATTCAGTGGGTTTCTTTATTTTAATTCGAGGAAGGATCTGGGAAACTTTAAAATGTTTATTTCATTTCCAGAGTTAAGCACTGCCCTTGGCACCTCTGGTTTCCACTAGCGCTTGACGTTTCTTATCCCTTGGGGTTAACGTAATGTTTATTAAATCACTAAATAAACCTGTTACTCTATGATATCCTTATAATATCTATGTGTTTTGCATCTGTGAATTTAAAAGCTTGTGCTGTTTCTAAACATGAAGAAATGTTTCCACAGGGTACTAACATAACTATCACAGCATTGGATTTCATCTAAAAGCATTAAAAAATTATAAAAATAGATAGAATTATATTTATGTATGAATAAGCATATTGAAATTTCTTGACCCCTCTCTCACAAGCTGAGTCCCATGTGCCTATAACTAGCAGCTAATAACATTAAATTATTTCAGAACATTGAAGTTTCAAAAAAAGTAATTATTGAGTATTTCATAACTTGCTGACATCACATAATGACAAAGATAATGGATGTAGATTTATATATGGTAGTAAGAAGTTCAATTAAATGCTTGACATAGAAATAAACCTGCTAAAATGTTATAAACTACTAATATCTTCACTAATCCTTATATAGTGAAACTCTTTTAAGAAAATGCGTGCTAAATTGTTGACCTCTTAAATTAATACAAGCAGTATATATTTAAAATAAATGTTTTAAAGAAGTATGCAACACATTAGTTTATGCCAGTGGCACCATGCAGGAACTTTGAAGTGTCAAATTAAGGTAAAAATTGTCACACAGATTACTTTTACTGTATAGTTTTAAAACAATTCCTTTGTATATATTGCATAATTAAATATAATTGCCTGCTTTCAGTGCCTGGAAAAATATTAGTTGCTCTTGAGTGCTGTTTTTTATGCTCAAAGGACTTGCATAGATGCAGTCCAGCTGCCCCACACTCAAAAACAACTGTGAGCCTCCTGCTGGTTTTTATTCCCGTGGCTCTGCAGCTGTTAAATTCTTTCCACTCAGCTCAGATATTCATGACACCCTTTTTCTCCTTATCTTGATATTCTTTACAACCATTTAATTTTCAGCAGAAGAACCTGGAATGACACTTCCTAAAGCTAGATTTCCTAGTCAGGCTGAATAATAGTAGGCAGTTAATACCAGTGATATCTGAAAGCAAACATAAAATCCTATGCAAGCATGCTCATAAAATCCTTTTACATATCTTAATCACTGGATCTTACTTTACTTTCTTATTTAGACCAACGTGGCATTCATTTAACATCATCTGTTTCAGCTGAATTACTATGTCTGTACTCTACTGTAAATGGGAGCAGAATCTGGTCGAGTATTGGTAGAGTATGCCAAAGGGACAGCCTTAGCCTATCTTGAAGAATATTGCTTGTGTATGGCTTGTTTAACCATTGTACAATTCAGAGCCAGAGAATCCCTGTTGCCCAGGCTGATAGTACTCACAGGGTTCAGAGGCACAAGGGAAGCTCCCATAGAAGAGAGTAGAAGTAGAGATGATCCCCAGAGAAAGTATTTTGCCATGTGGTTTAAGGAGGTTAAAACGTCCTTCCCCATAATCCCAATGCACCTTGTCTCAGCTACTAGTGAGGACTGTGGGAAGGGTTTTATGTGTTTCCATTCCTCTTTGTCTGAATACCGGTTGCACAAGAGAAAAAAAAAAAAAAACCACAAGGGGAAGGAAAAAGCAAAGCATTAGCTAGGTGGAACAGCAAGTCTAATTTTATTTCCCTTCAATAGCACAAATTCCATTTTATTCTGGTTTTACTTTCTGCTTCTGCAATATACATCTATCTTGGTATATTTCCCAATGTACTGGGCAGATAATGAGTCAATAATGAGGCAAACCCACGAGGAGACCAAGTGGGAAAGTTGTACAAGCCCACTGAAGGACTTTTAATTTTGATGCTCAATTATCACATGGCTGTGTCTGTGGAGAAAGAAAGCTAGCTTCATTACACACCAGTCCTATATCACCTCTGTGTTAAACAGAATCAAATTAGCAGGTTAATAAAAAAAGTCAAATTTGTTCTACAGTGCATATATTCTGTGTACAGTGAAGCTTTTTATTGCCCTATGTGCGTGTTTGTGGAGTGCCCAAGCATGAAAAGGCAGTTAGCTGTGGAAAAAAACCTACCTATCCAGAGCTAAATGTAAACATTTGCTGAGTTAGAGTCAAATGTAATAGAACTGGTTGTTTGCTCAATGCTAGCATATTTCTGAGTTAATGTGTGATTTTTGCCAATTTTTAAAATAAATATGTTTTACATTGCTTTATCAAGATGAAATGGGAATGCCATCTCTAAGTAAGATGGTACAAAAGTATTGTCATGCAAATCTTTAGCAGATGTTGTGAATTCATTTTTTTTATTTGCATAGTTGAATCCACTAATCCCAAGAGCTGAACTATAATTTATATTCTACTTATTATTCTGCTGCCACATTGTCTGAGATGAGGAAGCCTCTGCCTAATTACAGGAAGTATATGAATAAATATTCCAGGATTAAGACACACATATCTTCTTCATTCCTTCTCTCCAGAAATTGAAATTCAGATGTCTAGAAAAGATTAAAGGTCACAAAACCTAATGCAAAAAAACCCCATAAAATTTAGGGAAAAAAGTAAAGTTCTTCCAATTCATTTATTTATCATCTGTCATAGGGTATTATATTTATCTGAGAAATTTATCTTACTTTTTTTTCAGTCTAGATTGAAATATCCCAAATGGCTACTTCTTCTGCAAAAGTATTCTGATCCATTAGATTTTATAGTCTGTCAAAAGTCTGCACTGAGTCCTACATGGGCCAAATGCAGTTACCCCACATTTGGGTAACTGTAAAATTTTGTTCTGGGGATTTGCTGAGCCTTTTTCCACTTTTATTTCTTAGTCCTTAATTTTGCTCTTTTATCCCAGTTACATACCATTTATTGTCACTGTAAATGTATTACCCTTTTTCCATAGACATGTTAAAGCATGCTATATATTTCCCTGTACCTCTTTTTATACAAACTGAATTTTTAATTGTTGAAGTAAAAAATCAGTATGTTTCACCAGATAAAAACTTTTTGGTTTCCACTGGCATATATACAAACGGTGTTGTAAAACTAAGATACCTGATCAGTTTGCTGTAAGATCACTTTTAGCATTATTACTTTCCAGATTTCTTTCTGTCAGCAAATGTCTGTGTGCCAGATTCACCCAGAGAGAATAAAACTGCTTGCAACCTTTCCAAAATTGCTCTAATTTTATTTTCTCCCTTATTTCTTATTGGTCTGCAGATCTTGCTATTTAATACTGTATTGCTTGATATCACTTAAGATATTAAAAAAAAACTAATACTGGTATGGTAGGGAGACGCTTTGAAGTGTTGGTTCATTGCTATATATATTTACTCATTGTTTCAGGCACTTTGCATTTCATCTTCACCTTTACAACAGGTAAATTATTTCTATAAGTCTGTCTGAAACAGTCTCAGTGCAAAAATTTTCCTAAAAAGGTGAACCTTACAGTCTTCTTATACTATGTTTTTGTACTTCCATAAAAAAAGCCACAAATGGAGTCTGTCTGCTGTAATCTGTTATTTATAAAGGCATCTTCTCTTTCTCAACATACAAAGATTTATTCTCTCAAATTTTTGAATACCTGCTTTAGTTGTTAATATTTATACTGTATAATGAGATCTTTATGTCACATGTATTGGACAGGGACTGACAGAATAACTTTTATTTTCTTTGAAACTATAATAATCTATTTCCCTTTTTCTAATTATCTGGAATTTCCCATGTAGTTCATATTTCAGAAATAATTAGGTTATTCATTCAAGAAAAAAAAAAGGAATATAACACAGGAAAGTGGAATGAATGAATATGTATCCTTTATATATAGGTAACATTAATCAAAAATTCATCCTGTTCTTTCCTGCTGATTGCTTTTGTAAGTTTTATGCTGAAAAATTTTCAGGCATCCTTTTATTTTCTTTTAAAAAAATTAGATATCACTCTTCTGTAGATAGACTCTCTAGATATTTCAGCTATCACTTGATAGATTTTTCAAATACAAACCTTGCCAAACCCATTCTCCCCATCCTCCCCAAATCCAAACAAACAAAACTAAAAATCCTGAGTTATGAGCACATAGCAGCAAGGTCTGCAAACAAAGTCCATTTCTTTCACATACTTCACAGACATCAACAATTCATCAGTCAGCTACTGGCTGTCAAAGAAAGAGAAAAGGAAGTTTAGAAAGAGGCAAAAAGAGAATTTACCAAGACAGCACAACCTGATTCTACTCCTTTGTGATGGCAATTTTTACATTTCTTCTAGCAGAAATACAGTACACAATTTAATTTTGATTGCTGCCTTTTATTCACTATCTTTTGAACAGATCTTACTGAATCATACCATTTTACCTTGGTGAGCAGAATACATTGTAGTAAACAAGAGAAAGATAAAATGAAACTACAACATAATCAATTACACTGACAGGAGTGATTATTTTTCCATGCATAAGTTGTGTTTGGATATTCAAAACTAAAAACTATATAACTTATCATTCTTATAAAGGAGTTACCTGCCAGTCAAATGCAATTTTTATTTTTTAACCATCAAGTTAAAGACATGGAATAAAAGGAGTTGCTTTCAGGAAAGTTTTGAGTTATGGTGTTATAAACTATCCTTTTTCAGAGGGCATTGGATTGCAGTCAGCAGCTACCTCTATTGTTTTTGGTCTTCCTTTCTTAACTAGGCAAGAGAGACATGAGAAAAAGAATAACAAAAACAAACAAACAAAGTAGTTCTGTGGCTTCAGTTCAAAGATATCTATGTGGTTTTATTAAGCTATTGATTTGGAGCTGCTTGTTTTTATGCCCTTTGTGCTTGCTGTGTTCTTGCCTTTAGTATCTTCTATCCCGCTGATGTGCTATTGAAACGGATGAGTGGTGTTTTTTTCAATGCTTAAAGATTTGCTATGCATACAGAACTGGGAGTACAGCCTTACAGCCTATTTGTGCACACTCTGTGTAAATCAAATAGTGTGCTGAGCCTTAGAATATTACTGTGGGTTACTGTGCCATAACCTGGACTGGAGAATATTCTGTCTCGGGGAAAAACAGCCTGCTGGAACTTGTCAGCTGTGCACTTAGGGAAGTGAGGGAGAAAATGATTAGATAACATCCTTATCTGTGAAGACCCAAGAGAACTGAGTTTTCCATATTCACAAGCTACCTGGAGGTATTGGCAGCAATATCTACTCCAAACAAACAAAAAGTGCCCTGATAGAAAGCATCATTCAGAAGCAAAGGAAGAGAAGTCAGAGCACGTTTCTGCAACACCGGAGAATCCTGGCCAGTCTGTACATGCTCACAGTGCAAGCATGTCTAGCCAGAACATCTTTCTTCTGGTTAGGTGTGTGAAAATGACAGGTTAGGACAAGGAGGGTGCTAAGGAAAAAAACGGGGAAAATGGAGCTTCTCTCACACTGATGTCATGCTGAGGAGCATTGGGGAGAGCCCCCCTGCCAATGGTAATGTTCCCTGTCTCAAATTGTAAATAGAAGATGTCTTGCATTTATTTCCTAATCCACACTACATTAATCTTGACATGGCAGTGGAGGGATGTTGGTTCAAATTAATCCTTTTGATCTCCCTGTTTTGTATTTCACTTTGGATCTCTTACTGAGTTGTTCTGGCTCTGCCGTGAAATATTGGGATTTATCACCTTCTTAGCTAGGAAGGAGATTCACTTTTTCTAATAAGATCTCTAGGCTAGAGTCAAGAGCATCTTTTTACTCAGTGGAAAGGCATGTTGGTCTTACAGCACACAATTCATCTGACCTATTGTAAACATCAATATTATAGTAGGGAATATAACACCAGGATATTCTACTGGATCTTAAGAAAGTCTAGACAACTAATTTACCAATCCAAATTTAGCTGAAGTGTATTTCACAGGATTAAGTCAAACCAGGAGATCATTCTGGCTGAAAAATATTTCCAAACTTTGCGCTGTTTTTGTTTAAGCAGCCTTAAATAAGACAAAAATGATTGAAAGCAAATTATATCATCAGACCTAAAGATACTTTTTTCATTCTAGGTGCTTAACCAGCAAATTTTAACAAGAGAAATGGGAGAAATAAGTTTTCCTAGTCCCTCTGTCAATTACTTTGCAGGATGAACAACTCAGTCAGACAAGTAGACAAAGGTGAGCTTCCTCTCAGTCTCCCAGAATGCAAGCATCCAGTTTGGACTTCTCTTCTGAGTCCATCTGTGGTCAGTGGAGAAAGGCACCTCCAGAGGGCAATATCTTCTCATTTTAGCAAAAATATCTAGAATGCACAGAATAAGTCACCCTATGGAAACACCTGTCTTCCCAGACTAGTTTAAGAAAAAGGTGACTACCTCAGATTAGGAGCATAGCTTTTCAGTGTCTAACATAGGGATTATTTTCCAAATGTCCTGCTGTGTTCACAGAGGAAGTTTATGTCAGAAATCAATTTCTATAGTTAGCTCTTTCTCTGCTACCACAGCCATTAGCCCATCCTCTTTTTCTAAGATAGAGTATGCTTTAATGGATAGAAGGGAACTATGAACTCTGTTAGACTTCCATGATAATGTAGTGGAATTTCAGAGACTTTTAAAGCTGGAGAAATACAGTGGATTGTTTTTGTCTGGCCTCCTGTATAGTATATAGATTGTAAAGAATGTTTGTCTATCCTTGAATCCTATGATTTGCATGTATCTAAAGTAAACCTGAGCCAAACTTAGAATTTTAACCTTTTAAATTTTAACTTGCCTCTGTTTCAGGAATTAAATGTTTCTTTGGGTTTTTGCTGTAAGGAGGTTTCAGGCTGACTGCTTTTGCAGTTACTTCTTCATGCATTGGGAGTCAATGCTGAATCATCTTTGTTTTAGTCAGCAGTTGCTAAGCTTTCCAGCAGTTGTCTCTCTCGCACCTCTGATTCCCCATGATTTCTAAGAAAACCACTGATACAAGTATGGAAACAACGTGGCCCCAGCCTTAATAGAAGTCTGTAAAACAAAGGTCTTTGTGACCATACAACTAGTTGAGCTGTTGGGAAAATGCTGTCCCCAGTTCCCTACTGCTAATCTGGAATGTGAGGCTAACTAGAAGGATCTGCGGTGAAGTTTTGGACCTTCTTACCAGCATTCTGCCAAAGAATTCTAGGCACAATTTGGGAACTAGGACACACTAGTGACCGGTCAAAGAAGGCAGCTTATATGTGGCTACACTCTGTTGGAAGGTGACAGGGTTTAATAGAACATAGCACATTTCATATTACATGCATAAATAAATCAACAGGCTGAGGTTTTGCCAGATGGAACATTCCTTCTCACATTTCATTTACTAGTATAGACTTAGCTGTGGAGTCCTCAGCAGAACTGCGACCAGACCAGAGAATATTTCCAGACTGCAGGCGCTGAGATCCCCAAGAGTCTGTGCAGCCACGTGAAACTAGAAGTCTAGGTGAAAGTTGGTCCTACAGCAGTTTACTTGCAGATGTTGCTTCAAAGTTGCCACAGTTTCTGGGGCCATTGAAGTCCCAGGAATCATTCCAGCACTGCAGCTTCACCTACCGTGTCTGTGTGAGTGTTCCCAGGACTGCACAGTGTTGGGTTGCAGCAGAGCTATAGGTGAATTCAGCTGTTAAAGAACTAAATAAATAAAATGTCAGCAAATGCAGTTATCACACAAAATTCAAAACTTACCCATGTTTCATTGACATTTTAGTCAAAATTGATGTTTACAGTAAAGTATACAGTTTTCAAAACCTGGCTATTTATAATGACAAAGCATTCCAACTCCTTACATGCGGTCAGATCTAGACAGAGCAATAGCTTTGAGAAAGTATACTAATAATATGTAGAATCAAGATGTGTAAAATTCATCATTTTCTTTAGCAGTAAGTTGGTAGTAATCATAATAAGTCCACAGTTAAAATTTGAATTTTATAAGTTATTGGAATTTGTATTACTGAAGTTTCCGTCCTCGGTTCTTCTATCTGGTACATCAAAGAACCCTTTAATATCCAGCATTTTCTGCCTTTGAAATAAAGTTCTGTAATAAAGTTTCCTCTTGCACTTCTTTCCAATTGTGTAAACTGATCAAGTTCCTTAAACTCTCTTTGTTATATGACTTTTTGTTAAAAATTAAGAAAAATGTATTTCAAACTGATGAAAAACATTTTTGTCAATGTCACTTTCTTATGAATTACTCCTTAAGAGGCATAAGTCATATGACACATACTGAAAACATATTTTCCTACTTTCAATGACCCAATTCAGGAGCAATGATATTGGTTGGGGAGGCTTTTAATTCCTTTGGCATTAACTTTCAGTGAGGCATCCAAGGAGCTGACAGGAAGAAAATCTGGGTTTTAGGCATCACTTGTCCCACACTGTTATTCACCAAGGTCATGTCTAGTAACATACAAGATTTAAAGTGATTTGCCTTTCTGTTTTCTTCCTCTTTATCAGAATCCCAAGCTTCCAATTTGGATATTAAAGATTTGAGAGTCAAAGGAAAACTGACAATTTCTGTAAAAATGTCAACCAGACCAACATTAGAGTAACTTTACTTCTACTGATTTTTCTAGGTATAAAGATTTGTGTGATACAGCAGGAGGAGAGAAGAAGAAGTTGTCTGCCAAGGAGAGATGTCGTCTTGTTCTTCAGCAGTGTAAATTACAAGGCTGGCAGGTTTGTGATCTACAAAGCAATTAAAATATCATTCTTTAAACAAGCTAGCTGAGTCATTTCCATTGTGGCAAGCCACCAGATCCTTTGCAGCGGTATATTCTTTTGACATTTAGTATATGCTTTGGTATATTATCAAACTGATATTCTGATTTTTCTAGAATATGAGTAGCTTTGTTCATTGTGTCAAAAAAAATCAGTGTATTCTTGTGGGAAGGAAAATCTTTCAATTAAGCATGGTACACTGTGTAAATTTGCATCCAGATTTCTGACAATATTTGGTATATACATTTTAGTGGTTGAATTACAAAAAAACCTTACATATTTTCTTTCCATAAAGTCCTGTGCTAAATGCTATATTGTCAAAATAGGGGAGACCCAAAACAAGTAACTAGGATTTCCCATATAGCCAATGCCTTTGTAGGTGCCAGCATGCTAATCCACAGATATATGAGAGTACCTGGGGTTGCTCTACATCAAGCAAAGCCAAAAAAAAAAAAAAAAAAAAAAAAACCAAACAAGAAAAAGCACCAAACACTAAATACAAAACTCTCAGCTTCCTCTCCCATCTCCTTACCTGATTTATATCATACTTAATTCTCATCAGCATGAACATTGCAAAGTGAATGTCTTCATTTGTCCAGGGTACTCAGTCATCTCCTTTGGGTAGTTTTGTAATTGAGCAGAACTGATTTCTTTAGCATATGCACTTTCTAAAGAAAATGCTGTATCTTTGCACAGTATAGAAGGTATTGTACAGAAATGAAGCTTTCTGTGACTTACTGTGTAGAGCATTCCTCCAGGCGACATGAGCTTCAGATTCAGGCCTCTTTCCAGCCTAGGAGGACTGAAATCTATTACACAACAGAGCATCCAGACTGATTTCAGGGATAAGTATGAAGTTTAGGGACTGGACAGATGTTAGGGCACTCCTCCAGGCTTCTTTGGTTTTGGAGTCTTCTAATTCATGTATGACCTCTATGTATTAAGATGTCTGGAAAAGGTTTCTGCAAGTGCTTATGAAGGACAAGGACTATGTCACACCGTGTGCTATGGGTCTTTCTCAGTGGCTCAGATTCCTTAGTAGTAACAGGAACACAGGTAGGCCCCCCCCACTAGGTTGGGAGCACACGTGCATGATCACCTGCACTCAGGCACATAAGAAAACTTGTCTTTGACCAAAATACTGTTAAGGTTCCATTTTAGTCACTAAAGCAAGTAGCGGGCACATACAGCCCTACTCCCTCAATAGCAAAGACCCTGAAAAAGCTAACAATATGCAACCAGACTTGTTTTCCCTACCCAGGTTTCTTAAGTCAGCTCTGGTCTATGTTCTGCATCCTTGACAGAAGTTTGCCTATGAAAAAATAATCACTAACATGTAGAAACTGTATCTTCCCTTACAAGTACCTGGAGATGAGAGTACCACTCACCTTCAGAACTTGTGTGGGGCTACAAGCTTGACATTGGGCAAAAACTGTGTAACGGTAATTGCACAGTGTGCTCCAGTCATGAAACACAGAGCAGGATGCTTGAGAGGTTTATTTCCCCTGGAGCCAAGAACCAGCCTTACAGCACACACCAAAAAAAAAAAAAAAAAAGGCAAGCAATTGGCCATCAGTGAAGGCCTAGAGCTCAGGACTGGTGATTCTGTAGTGACTGGCATTTGAAAACAAGCCTGAAACCTTGGAAGACAAAAATGTTAAAATAAAGTTGTGAAACAGAGTCCCTCCATCATGCAGAGGACTGAAACCTGTGATTTCAAACAGATTTTAGAGATTCTGACTCCAGAATCTCATTAATACCAGGAAGAGTCAGATGTGCAGAACTACAGCAGAGCATAATGCATTGCACTTCAAACCAGAAAGGAACAAAACTCGTCAGAGACTTTGGTAAGTTAAATGGAATAGGAGTGTTTGAGGGTGAGAGTTGTGCCATTGTCACTCAATGACTAAGAAGCACATGGCAACAGACTAAGTTTAAAGGAAAAAGGTCTGAAAAAATGAGTGACCTTCTCTATACACCTCTTTGAAGTCACAAGAGCTGTGACAAAAAAATGGAAAGATGAAAATCATAGCAGAAAATATTAGGAGTAGATTCACTCAAGTCCAATTTCTTAAATTCCCAGTGAATACAAACTTGATACCAACATATTTTGTATAGGTGATACAAAACCACATACTCAGCTACCAGCAGCAGTGACTAATGTCTGTGTCACATAATGTCTCTTTCTCTGTTATCTTTTTGATTCATTTGACTAATCACGAAACTTGAACTTTAAATAACAAACTAGATGAAGAAGCTTATACAATCTGCAGTTGTCATGGGTGCTCTCTATGCTTTTACAGCAGAGGACTGAGTGAAAGAGGAAAAACATTAAAAGGGAGAAGGAGGGAGGAGGAAAGGGAGGGAGAAGAGGAGTTAGGGAGCAAGAATGATGTCAGTTAGCAAAGTCAGAAGAAAGGAGTCATCCGTAGTTCATCACTAAAAATCATCCAAGAAGCAGGGGCTTACACATACAACCAGTCTATTCAGCCACAGTTGCCAGCAGTAACTACTTCAAATGAGTCACTGCTGGAACTGAAAATCTGTTTGTTGCAGGGGTTCATGAATAAATCAAAAATTGTCTTCCCCAACACTGTTACCTGCAATTCCCTGAAGAGCTGTTGCAAATTCAGGTAGATAAATGGACCAAAAAAATAACTAAAATAACTTCATCAAAGATGATGACGTTTAGGAGAAAGCAAAACACATCTGAAATCAACCTCTTGCTTATATGTCATCATCAGGAGATGAGATTGTCAATAAACTCCCCAGAAGAGTGGGGAAAACTCTGGACTTTTAGCTGATGAACCTGGATGACACTTTAACTTCTTTCTGATAATGTACCTCACCATCCCATTTTAAGAAAGGTGATATTAACTTGAAAGAGGGGAAAGTGTTCTGAAGTAAAAGCCTAAAATATGTAAAGAAAATAATCTATTTGTATTTATTTCCTGCTTGACAATTTATCTTTTCCTTCTCACATAAGTTGTGTTTGGAGAGTGTTTTTTAACCAACAAAATAACAAACCCCAGACTCTACTCAAAGAGCAAGCTCACTCTTCTATTGTAAATAGTGCAGTCTGTTTAGATATGGAGAAAAAGTGCAGAACATGCAATACTAATTTTGGTTTATTTTCTACCATTTAGCAGAGCATAATAGCAAACACTATCAGGTAGCCAATGCCTGGTGCTTGTTTCAGCAGCTTCTGTGTTAGATGAAATTATTTATTATCATAGAATCATAGAATCGTTAAAGTTGGAAAAGATCTCCAAGATCATTGAGTCTAGTCTCTGACCTTGGGACCTCCCTGGTTAGCCAGGACTGAGAATAAATGATAAAGAGCAGCTTAGCGAAACCTTCTGCCACCTCCCACATCACCACAGGATGAGTCTCATCCAGTCCCATAGACTTGTGAGCATCTAAGTGGCTCAGCAGGTCACTACCTACTTCCTCCTGGTTTACAGGGGCTCCATTCTGTTCACTGACCCTGTCTACCAGCTCAGGGGGCTGGTTGCCCTGAAGATAACTGGTTTTTTCTGTTGAAGACTGAGGCAAAGAAGGCATTAAGTACCTCGACCTTTTACTTGGCCCTCTTTTTGCTGTTAATGTATTTATAGAAACAATTTTTTTTATCTTTCCCAGCATGGCCAGATTGAGTTTTAGCTGGGCTTTTGACTCTCTGATTGTCTCTCTACATGACCGAGCAACTTCCTTCTACTGTTCCTGAGTTGCCTGCCCCTTCTTCCAAAGGTCATCAACTCTCTTTTTTTCTTCTGAGTTCCAGTGAAAGTTCCCTCTTAAGCCAGGCTGGGCTTCTTCGCTGCTGGCTCATCGTTCATCACATAGGGATGGAAGTGTTGATAGCTTTATGAAATGTTGCTGTTCCCTGAGTAAGCTGAGCTGGAGATAACTAAACTGGGACAGCAAAATAGCTGTTTCATTGAAGCTGACATACCATGCCATTTCAGTCATGTAGTTAGCTTAACTACTGGAATAATGAAAGTGCAAAGCTACTAACGAACGGCAGTTTTTGCATCCTGACTCTGTGTGCAGCCTAGAGAAGGTATTCTTTCAGCTTAAATATATACTTGATCACTACAAGCTTAGCTACTTGCTGTGACTTTTAAGCACATCCGATGTAAGAGAAACTCATATTTCTAAATCAAAACAAACCATTGCTACTCCAGGCAGAGTGAAAGTAGTAGACTTGTTTAACCCGTGGAGAAGTCAGTGAGAGTTCTGCAGTTAATTTTAGAAGAAGCCAAATGATATTTAGTAACTTTAGAGTTAAATTGAGTAGATGTCCTGGCTGGTCCATGTAAAGCAGAAGAGTCTCCTGCTCCCCAGAACATCTGAAGGTCTTTATGCTAGCAAATCCACATGTTCAGTGTTGTGTTCACTTATTGTCATGCAGTGATGCATTAGCTAAGCAAAACCTACCATCCCAATAGAATGACTTAACTTGCAAACATTATCATGCTTTCGGAGAAGTACAGAGCACAAACAGTCCTTGGCTCTTTTTACTGACATAAGGAAACTTTCATTTGTTTGGATTATCATTCCTCACACTGTTAAGCTTGCAAATATAAATTCAATAAAAAAGAGTTAGCTCATAGCTTACTGAGCTTTCTCCTCAAAACTTGGAGCTCTACATTTTGTTTAGCTAAGCTCAGTGTCTGCAATTAACCCTTCTCAGTAACTTCAGATGGAGCTTGCTGAAATGTAAACAACGTGTATTATGCCAGAAGAAAAACAAAACATCAATTTAATTTGCTCTTGGTAGACAGCACAGCTGCTAAATACAAGCACTGCAAAGGTCAGACTTCACTGAAAGTGAATCTTTCAGCGTTTGACTGCTAAAAATGCCCTTCTGGTTAAAAGATACCAATCCTTAAAAATGTCTAAAAAAATCTTTGTCTTCCAGTTTTTAGCCTGCTTCTTCTAACCCACAATGATTCCTTATCAGTAGCCTTGAATTCTGAGCACAAGTGATCACTCACTTTGCCAAGAGTAAGACAAGCCTTAAGTTTGAAATGGGGTGATCCAAAGACTCATCAGGTTTGAAATAAGCAGTACTGGGAGAGTTAGTCAGAATGTTTTTATGAAGCTCCAAATCAACATCAGGTAGTTTCATGAGATAGACACTGTGTTAGTGCCAGTTCACATTTTTACAACTACAGGCACTGCTGAAGTTGTTTCAGGAGCCTGCAGTGTTTCTGGAGAAATGATCCATGCCAGTGTGGAGCTGTATTATTAAACTTCCAACTCAAGAAGAATGTTAATGCAAAGTATAAGCCCTCAGTAAAGTCCATCTAGAGATTTTAAATTCTTCTAAAACTTCTAGAACTGCAGAGGTAAAGCAAAGTATGATCCACAGTTCTTTCCAGTCAGTGAGAGAACCATATTTCACTACTGATCTATGGGTGTTTCATTTATTGATAAAGCTGTCTTTAAGTATTTTTCAATTGCAATGCATTAATATATAATATTATCATAGCGGAGTCCTTTTTGGGAAAAGTGTATTTATGATTAAATAGCAGAATGTAGAACACAAGTGGCATATGATCAAATCAGAGAAATGAGCAGAAGTATATGAAATCATACATATGTTAATTTTATGCTTAGTTCAGAGAGCCTTTTAAGTTATCTTTGAAACAGAACTGTTTATTTTGGCTAAGAATTAAAGTGGTCACACTATATGAGTTGATTTGTACCTGATATGCTGAAGTACTAGAGTACTTTGCAAGCAATCTAATATATAAGGGATTCTTACCTCTTTTTTCCCCTCAAGTAGGAAAACTGTAGTGCTCACAAATTGTATGCCAGTTCATTCATTTGTCATTTAGTAATTTTAACTGTGCTGGAAGACAATTTCCTGTTTGTTTTGAATATCTTACTTTAAGAGTCAAATTTTTTTTTAGGCAATTTAAAAAAAAAATCCCAGAGGGGTTTCCAGACTAACAGTCCATTATGAAAACACCAGTGTATATTCTTCCTTCATACTTTGAATTATGTCAGTAAAATTATATTGTCACATTATATTTTTATTTCATTATATCACCTCATTATATACTGGAACTAATTTGCTAGTAGCAGAAATCACCAGAGGGTGAGTTTGGACCTCACCAGTACTACCAAAAGACTGGTCTGGGCCAGACACTGCACACAAGCTTTCTCAGTGGCTTTGTGCCACACAGTACAAGTCCATTCTATCACCTCAGTCAGAAAATAGGATGGATAGTTCACCTTGACCTGAGAATGCTCACAAGCTCTCATTCTTTCAAGACAAATCTCTATTTTTTTGTTCCTATTTCTATTTTTCCCCCATCTAGAATATATTACTCCCTCTGTCCATCCATCTTTCAGGTTTTACTTATTATTACTAGTCTTGCTAACTCTTTATTTTCTTTCTGATGTCTTTTGCAGCTCAAATCTGGATTCCACATCCCCTCCTTCTTTCTCTTTCCCCCGCCACCCCTCCTGTCCTTCCATCTCTTTTGACACTTTTCTCTTGTGTTCTTCACTTAATGTCTTTCTACTTTTCTAGATACTTTGCTTCATATTTGGTCCCAGTCTTCATTCCATATTTGTCTAGGATTAGTTTTCCAGTCTTTACCTCAGGGTTTACTCTCTATGCCGTTGCTGCCCCTGTTGCCCATTGCCTGTATTTCTCAGCTCGTGCTAAGAGACACTTTCGTGTGGTTTCTTTTGTGTCACAAATGAGTGGATAGGTCAGTTTAGGAATGATATCGTAGAGCAGGCCTGGGAAGGAGGTTATACCACCACAGTCTGATGCTATTGCTATTTCTAGAATTTTGAAAACTGGAATGATAGGTCCAGTAAATATGGACATCCCATGAGATAAAATTGGGGTCAAGTTTCCTCCACTGAGTATTTCTTACATGCATCTTATATTTCCTGATCACTTTCTTTCCTGTAAGGCAGTTCTTTTTGCCTCACTAGTGCGAAGAACTGTGAGATTTGTATAGCTTTTGGAAAAGGAATGACCATTTTTCTGCCCTTTCCCAGAGAGCTAAATGACAGTTTTGCTCCCTAAAGTCCAGGTCCTTACAAGCGCTTACATAAGTGCTTGATGTCATTTGCATGAACACCTGACTACTCACATCCTTTATATTAAGGCCATATATAATTTCTGCTAAAATGTAGGTTTATTCAGTAGGTTCCACAGTGCAAAGTCACTAGTTTGCAGAGACTAAGGAGGACTCTTAAAATGTATGATGAAGAGCTAACAGATAGAGAGAGCAAGCCTTTAAAAATAACATTTCAGTCCTTAAAGATCAGTGCCCTGTAAATGTGTTTCTTACTGCATTTTTACAGACACGTACACTGCAAGAAGACACATTTTACAATAGTTTTAAGGCTTTTTTCTACATTTCATTAATGCACTGTGAAAATGTGTGTCATTGTGTAAAATATCATTAGATTATAGTTCTCTGTCTTTTGTAGGTAGCTATTTTGAAAGTACTGCCAGAAACACACAGCACTCCCACAAATTGCCTTTTTTAAACTAAAGAACAGCTTTACAGATTCCCTTGACACCTATTAAGTATGAGCTAATACTGCCTCCATGCCACCTACACACCATCTCAGCATCCATTCCATAGTTCTGAATGTCTGTACTTTTACATCCTACACCTTTTCTGTAAAATTAAAGGGGGAAAAAAAAGAAAAAAGAAGGAAAGAAAGAACAGCTCCCTCCCATTCTTTCTCCCTCCTTCCAGGAAAAAAGAAAAAAAAAATGCCTGTAGCAGTAATTGAAGCTTTGGTAATCATCAATGACAATTTTACTTAATCTTTAAAAAATGTGTCATTTTGAAAAATAACATTTAAAACCCTAATGCTTTTCTAATTAAAATAACTATGACTGTAATTCACAGATGGTTTACTTTTACAGGAACCTGAATGACCTTAAAATTTCAGACTCAGATGAGAGCATTCTGTAGTACAGAAAGTATTGAAAAGTGAATTTTTAGTGGAAAAATATTTGAACCTTTTTCCCCCTAGGCAAGTGGGAAGCATTCTGTGATTCGAGAAGAGACCAGAATGAAGACAGGTGGCAGCCTCAAAAACTGTTTTGATATCTGACATGTGAAATTCCAATATTTTTCAGCATTATTGCTTTCACTAACACTGGAACTGTACAGAGGGCAGTGAGACTAGCTTGTTCTTGGTTAGCTTTAGAGAGTATCAGATTGAGCTCAAAGACTAAGCAACACAGATCTCCAGCACTACTAACATAATCCAATGTGTTATAGCAGTTTCTGCTATACATTTCTGTCTGGAGCTCTGCTCACTGTAAACCTGGCAAACGATGTAAAATCTATAAATAAATTTTATCTGAATGTAAAAAATGGATTTCTATTGGCAGTTTGTATTTCTTCATTCACTTAAAAATTGTAGCAGGCTCCTACTAATGAAGTTTGTAGCATAAGTGATGCCACAATAACTCCATTTATGTTGTTCCTAGGGTGCAGGATGACAGAAAAGAGCAGTAATGCTTTGCATGCCAGTTAGCTACCTTTGTGACTCTGCAAGGCCAGCCACTTGTAGCTAAACTGACCATAAGCTTCAGCAATTGTCTTGACTATGATTTTGTGACTGCACAGTGCAAAATAAATTGCAACTCAATGTTTACTCATGTGTCAGTCATGAGACTAATTGAAAGTGGGCTTGTTAATTTTGCTGTGGGCATTGCTAGTAATCAGGTCTTTTTTAAGGTTTGAAAATACAACTTTTCATCCCCTTTTCTACTGTCAGAGTGCCATATTACTCTAGTAAGTGGAGAAACAAGCACTCTTGAGTAATGAAGGGTAAAGGGCAGAAATGAGGAAAAAGTGGATGATTTGGCATAGGTCTGAAACAGGGGAAAAAAAGACTCCTATGTGATGTACAGGGTTTGTGGAAAGAAAAACTGGAGTATAAAGAGAAAATATAGTTAGACTAGAGGAATATAATTTTATTGAGTATTTGTGTCCAGGTTTTGGTTGTCTGAAAGCTGCTCAGATAAAATGGTAATTATAATAACAATGTGGTGCTTTAATTACAGTTAATATGAATAATAATTCAGTTATTATTACAGAAAAATTCTGGATTTAAGGTGATGTAAGCAAGAAGATGAAGACTTTAGTAGCCAAAGCTAGTAATAAGGCAAGGTCAATATGTGGTGTGACAAGATGGATGGAAAAATAATTATTTGATGAGCATTTATTATACAATTTGAAGGGTTTAGGGACAGAGTAGTGGGAAGAGTGAAGATGTCCTGGAATAAAGTTGAAGGCACAAAATTAGAATACTTTTGGGGAAGACAGGAGAAAATTTAGATGGTTTGCTGGGAAAACATGAACAGTTTGCTTGTTTATCATACAAGATAGGATGTCTGAAAGAGAAGCAAATCTAAACTAAGGAAGAATGTGGTTGACTGCTGTTTCTGAGAGGGTTTTTTGATTAAATAAGGGGGGAAAGGGAAAAATTCCTAAGGAAATTTAGCAAGCCGTGGGAAATAAGCAGATTCCAGAATAGATGAAAGATGAAGTCAGAGTGCTAAGATAAGCAGGCAAATAGAAAATTTTGAAAGCACAGAAAGAAAAGTGAAAACTTTTGTTGGAAGTCACTGGTTCAAAAAAAATGAGTATGAGAGTATGTCCTTAAGAGCAGAGTATAAAAGCACAATCTCAGTGAGATTGCCTCAGACAAACATGAAGTTAAAAATTGGAAGGCATCACTCAAGGTAATGTATTAAGTAAATATAAAGACACCATTTTACAGGGGTATCTGCCATTTTAGCTACACAGAAACAGGATCTTGGAAAATTAATATTGTTTTGGAATAATAACTCCAATTTGCAAGCAGAATGATTATTCTAGAATAGCTAGTCTGAAAAGAGGAGTTGCTCTGGGATAGCTAAGTTAAACTAGTATGTGTTCCTGCCCACAGCAGCAGGGTTGGAACTAGATGATCCTTAGGCTCTCTTCCAACCCCAGACTGTTCTATGATTCTATGATTTTTGTAGCTGCATAGTTTTCTACAACAGGTATTCCAAAGAAAGCCTATTTCCCTATTTATGAGTTTATAAAATCATAAGACAAGTAAAATGTGGTTTTTATCACCTTACCTCCACACACTTTGCTATAATTCAAAAGGGGCTATTTTACTGAGAAAAGAGATGCTAACAGGAAAAAAAAAATTACAAATCATTCCAATTTTGCCATTTGACTGTGTCTGATTTCAACTAAAATACAAATCATTCCAATTTTGCCATTTGACTGTGTCTGATTTCAACTAAAATACTAACAGTTGCATCATCATCTATCAGATCAAACTTCAAAATTACAGACTTTTTAAAGCATTTGATTCAAAATAGCTCTCTAGAGTGGAGAGAGGGGAAGCCAAGGGACAAAAATGTGCCCCAGTCATTTCTGAATTTTGTTAATGGAGTTTAGACATGATATATATCTCCTGGCTTTCTGTTGTTCCACACTATCAGGATATATATGTGACAGTGTTTGGATTAAAAGCAATGAGTTGAAAAGCTGTGCAAATAACTCTGCTGATACCTGTCTCCCAGACTTAAACTGAAAAACACAGCAGGATGGTTCAGTGAGCTTGTGAGCTGGAGACAAGCAAGAATTGGAATGAATTTCTGCAATTTCAATGATACTCATATTAATTAATCAGTGTGCCTATTAGCCATACAAAATTAATAGACAGAACTAGAATCTTCACGGGGTAGCACAGTTCTCTGTTACTGGTCCTTTTATTTCTAAGAATTGAAGGAAAGTTTCTTCTACAGAATTCCTGAGAAGAAAATGGTTTTATTGTTTATCTTCTTCCCCTCCCGTTACTGGTTTTAGAGTTGCTAGGTTGTATGTGGTTTGGGGTTTTTAAGTCTATTAGAAAAGAATGCTTTTGAAAATGATACAGAAAAGAATTTTAAAGTATTGTTTCAGCTTGTTCAGAAAGTATCAAAAGAAAGGTGTTTTCTTTTGATCTAACAAGTTAATTTTTCTGTAAAGGGATAAGAGCATGTAATGGATGTTATTTCAAGAACTAGATTAATTGAACCAAGCTACTACACAACACCAGAATATGGTCATACACTCAATCAATATTTAGGAGATTATTTTTCACAAATGTATCCCTCTGTTTCTGTCTGCTTAGTCTTGATTCTAAAAGGAGACCCACAACACAACTTCAGTAGGCAAGGCTGGGAACTAGGACTCATAATTTTACTGGATGTTAGAAATCATTGTCATTAGTGACAGTGAGTTTCTCCCATCTTCCAGCTTCAGTTAAATTCTTCCTGTTCCACAAATGGCAGATATCTGTTACCATTTCCTTCTCCACATGGGTTTATGTCTTGTCACCTTTCTCCATTCACACATCCCTTTGCGTAATAAAAGGTACATTTTATTTTCTATTATGTTGTCTAACACATTAGCCTGATTAGATTCAGAATGGGGTCTTTTCCTGACCTGTATTTAACTTGCAGATTGTAGTATTTCTTCTGGATGTTTTTTGGAACTGAAGTGGAACTATATGTCTGGCAGCTTGCTCATCCTTCCCAAATACATCTTTTATTCAACCAAATGATACTGCCTCTCAGTTCAAGAATTGTTGTACTGTTCTTAAATTGCAGATCCTATTTCAACCCTTTGCTGGATTTTAAACATATTGTTGTTATTTACCTGTCATTGTTTTGGCCTTTTTTGTTGATGATGATTTGCCTGCTATTTGTATTCTAGATAGGAGTCCGAAAAGTGTTTCTTAAGTACTGGCAAGCTGACCATCTCAACGATTTGTGCCTTCAGCTTCAGAAGAAAATTATAACCTGCCAAAAAGGTAACAATCACAGAGCAAGTATTTCTGAGGTGTCACTTTGTACACTAAGCAGAATATTGCATAAGAAAAAGATTTTCTCTCTCTTGAATAGTTGCTGTATTTTCTACATTTCCCTACAGATATATTTCCAGCTAACTACTTATACAGATTTTTTGAGATGGTATTAACATTGGTGATGGTTGCACTTTCTGTCTGTCAAACATAATTTTATGGCAAACTGTTGACTGTACTTAAAACTTAGAGGCTCTTGAGTATTTTCTTTTTAAAGTATGCTCAATGGTTTTTCAAGGCATTAATATCACCTTTAACTTCGTGTTGCAAACCAAATATTGTAATGACACAAAATTGCAGTATTTTCAAATATAACAACAGTAAATACAAAGCTAATAACTTAATATGTTTAATTGTCTTTATTTCCCCCTTTTCTTACAGCTTTTATATTTGACTGCTGTTTCATATGTTTAAGCATTTTTCTGCCTTGTATGCCTGCATTTTTACTAAGGTCATACTGAAAATTTTTGTCACATTTTTAAAAGAAGGTACTATCCACTGCCTCTTGATATCCTCTTACTTAGGCTCCATTTTCTATCAAAATCTCAAATAACTACTGAAAATGTTAATATTGCTTTGTTTGAAGAAGCTTCCTTCACATAATTCATTATTTATCTAATTGGCTGATGTGCGACAATTCCCATTTTCACCTATTTAAAGGAAGTTAAAAAGACAGTCTTATCTTGTAGGGTTCTTATATCAGATATGTAATATTGCAGACTTAAGAAATACAAACCACGTTCATTTTAACTGTTCTTCACTGCGAGCGTGTAGTGAAAAAGAGGAACTAAGAGAAAACGTGACGCAAGTGAAATCAAAGTAGTTCAGAAATGAATGTGAAGAATGACAGGTAAGTGAGGCCACAGCTCAGCTGAGTTTGTAATTTGGGCCTGATGTTTTTATGCAAATTACCCTGTTGTGTTTACACATTTTGAAAATCAGTCATTGTTTATCCTCTTTGCCTTCTCATATTGACTTATCAAAGCATGGAAATATTTACCTTTTAGAGTCAAATCTGCAAGCAGAGTGCTTCAATATAAATCTACCTCAATATTTAAAACAACCTCAGATACGTTGATGTTTTGCAGAGGTAAGAGAATAGACTGCCAAACCCTTCCTGAAGAATGAAGATAGGTCTTCTTGGCTCCTTACAAAGTATTTTTCTTGGTTTTGCTTCCGGCCCTCCTTAATTAGGGTAACTTGAAAAGTCATTTTCCCCAAAATTATGTGTTCAAAGCTTTATTCAAAGCTATGGCTCATCTGCATGCTTCTTATGATCTGGGGAGCCTGAGAAGATCAGGAACTTGAATGAGTAAGGAGTAGTTAGACATCCATTTTGTGACATTAGCTCATGAAATAAACTGCCCTTTGCAAATAGGTACAATTGTAAACTTGCAGAATTAGCATGCCAAGAGCTCTAGTAGATTTAGAATAGAATAGGGTACTAGTGCATTGCTCTTATGTAATCCTAATCTTGGGGTCCATATACTTTACACTGGTGTAGGGAAGCTTAGTGAGTAAAGGTAGTCCTGGTGCATATCCACATTTTTCTCTCCTTGCCCTTTACATCCAGAGGTCTTTGGAAGCTAAAGCTCTCCTGATAGCATCTAGAATAATAGCCAAACTAGTTAACAATCACAATATAAGAAAGAAAGAAAACTATTATAAAACATATAAAGGAGGGCCGTGAAAATGGCAAAGTATCTAGAGGGGAAGCAATATGAGAAGCAGCTGAGGTCACTTGATCAGTTCAGCCTGGAGAAGAGAAGACCAAGGGGAGATCTCATTGAAGTTAAAACTTCCTGGAGGGAAACAGAGAGGCAGACATTGATCTTTTCTCTGTGGTGACCATTGACGGGACCCAAGGGAATGACATGAAAATGTTTGGCAAGGCAGAGCACAGGTTATGTTGAATATTAGAAGAGGGTTTTTAACCCAGAGAGTGATTGAGCACTGGAACAGGCTCCACAGGGCAGTGGTCACAGCACCAAGCCTGACAGAGTTCAATAAGTGTTTGGACAACACTCTCAGGCACGTGGTGTGAGTCTTGGGGTTGTTCTGTGCAGGGCCCAGAGTTGGACTTTGATGATCCTTGTGGGTCCTTTCCATGTCAGGATATTCTATGTGTTTCTATGATTCTAATTGCTGTATCAGGCTTCAAATGTAGCATCATATACGCAGATAAGGACTTAACTTTAAGGGCAAACAGGTCTTTCCCCAAATTCTTACCAACTCTTTTTACTTCAGTCTAAATAGCAATCCCTTCTCCTAAATTTGGGGGAAAAAACAAACCAAAACAAGCCAGATAAGTATTTTTATGAAGTTTATCTTACACAGGCAAAGAAAAGGGTAAAATTAATATGAAAGGATGTGTAGAAACAATTTTTATTTTAAAATACATCTGTGAGTTTAGTTTGACTTTTTTTTTTTCACAGTTATGAGAACTACATATGGTTTTGACCTGAATCACTATGAAAATTGTTTGTGCCTGTAGAAAAGTCAGTCATGCTGAAGTTCTTTCTTCAGAATTCATGTAGATGAGGAATTAACTTTAATACATTGAATACACAATAGTTAATACATTTCTCTCATAACCCAGATCCATGGTCTACTTGAATTTTGATTATTCTAATCCTTATCCTTAGATGAACTCTAAAGGAGTAGATATTTTTCTGCCCTGTGGGTGCTAACCTCAATTATTTTAATTTACATAAGTGAGAATTATTTTAGATCTACGTAAATGAGGAGCAAGTTCAGAAGACAGTCATAGTACCCAGTACCCATATAGTAGTAGATGAAACTGAGCAATAAAGGTCTAGGAGATGACAACTTTATTTCACAGCAGTTTTTTAGGTTATAAAATTGGGGTTTTTTATTCTGTGTTGAACTGAGGAAAAAAGTCTTTCAAATGTTCTCATAGAAAAGGAAATGTGGAGAAATGTCAATCTTTCAATGAAAAACCTGAGCTACTCAGTTCATGGAAATGAGTGCAAAAGTGGGATGTCTGCCTGCCAACCCTTCCTGACAAAGCTTTGTTGAATGTTTCTTCAAAACGTCTTGATTTTGATGAAAGTGCATAATTCAGAGTAGCTGTACAGTATATAAATGTTACCACTGGCTCTGCTGGATCTCATTTTACTGGACCATTTTAGCAGGCAACTTAAGCTACTCATTCATGCCTGCCAACCATTCCACCAGAGAACCGATCTCTGTATTTCTTTATCCTAACCAGCATTGGTGGTAAAAGCACACATATACACACAGAGTCTTATTACTTCAAAATACAGACTTTTTTCCAAAGTCAATCAGGATTTGATGCTTAACTATTTGTGAAAAAATCTGTCTGCTCTGCAGCAGATATGTTTAAAGAGAATAATTTAGGAAGAAGAAATTTTTGATTATTAAGGTCTCTTGAAATTTTCATATTTGTGAGCAGTGAACTCTGACAATAATCTATGCATGTATTAATTCTTTTGCAACAGCAGCATTTGGATTCAGACTCAGTAATATGTATATCCAATGTGAATACTCTCATAAAATTCTCAAAAAATAACTGTACTATTAATTTCCTTTACAACTAAATTGGGTAAGTGCATTACTGTGTCAGGGTTTTAAAAAGTCAGATTTTGTGGAATGTAACTAAATGTATTGAAAATGGCATGGGTGGTTGTGATTATAAAAGTATAAACGTTCAAAACTGTCTATTATAAATTAATTCAAATTACCTAAACTTGAATACTTTCAAACTGAGTGAACATTGTATGGAACCAATATTAATACATTAATGCTCACCTTTCTTATATCTTGTCAGCTGACCACTGAGCATCTCTAAAAAAATCTTACTTTTAGTATCTAAACAAGGAGTAAAAGGTGACAGAAGATATTTTACATTCCCCTATGCTTTAGCTGTTTATGTTATTCAATAACATTTTATATTCATAGAAGACTAATTGTACCTTTCTTTGTTGTCAATTTCTCTTTAGATCATTTCAACTTAACTCCTTGTCATGCAATGTTCTGCAGTGTTTCTAAAGCTGAAACTTAATTACATTGTTCAAAAGGCATTTTAACAATTTTTTTATCTTGCCATCTTAATATTAACATTTTCAGTATTTTTCCCCAAACCCAAATAAACATCATCCACAGGCTATTGCCTGCTAACTTCACTTATGGAAAACTTTTGTTTAACCAGATGTAGAGTAACCATAATAAGCATTGATGAAGTTTGACCTGGTTTTGATACATATAAGTTGATGTACTGAAAACCAACAGTATTTCAGGCAAAAGGCAAATAATTCTAAAACACGTTCTTCCCTGTGAGGTACACAGCAATGGTTCTAGATCTGAAAAGAAACATGATCTTATGGAACTTGAAAAAAATAACAAACCCATCCACACAAATACAGTACCTTCTGTTAACTTATTTCTTCCTTCTAGGCCAAAACATATGCTCTGAGAATACCAGTATCACATGTTGCAGGTGCAGTGATTAAAATGGTGCGGAATTCATCACGGCCACAGAGGTCCCTGTGCCTTGTGTTTCTGATCGGCTGAGTACTTCTGAAAGTACAGGGGACTAGATGGTATTCAGGTTGGCTAGGATGTGTTGTATTGAGGCTACATGCTTAGGAAAGTTGTACAGAAAGCTATTACAGGGGATGCACCAAAATCGTTTCCCAGCATAAAGCTGACAGAGTGTAAAGATAGAAACATGAAGCTGATGCAATGTAGATGAAAATTTTAAACTAAAAAATGCAGACCTGATTTGACAGATACCTTTGAGAAATTTGCATTCAATTCATCGAATTGTTTTTGCTGAAAGAAAATGAGCAATGAAAGGTCTTCAAGTCAAACGAAAAAAACTTGTGTTGGTTTTGATGAGATTTTAGGTACATTAAAATATTTAAAGCACTTTTTAAAGCTACCAAAAGCCAACTATCATTTAATTCCTACTGAATTCAATGCAATTCATTTATCCAGGCTTTTATTTTGAAATAAAACTATATTTTGACCTTTACAGTGTAAATGCGTGCTTTCACAATCTGTAGTATACATCTACATTTCCATTGTAACGTAATGAAAAATAACATTCAGTAGAAGTAAAGGTTTTGAGTTGTGATAGTTCAAATTTATGATTTTACTGCCACTACTTTGTTTTAAACACTGGCAGTAGAAAAGTGAGAGTTCCATTTTGCTATGTTATTTATATACCATGAGAATTCTTTCATTCTTTGTATAAGATACTGACTGAAAGTTGACTTGCTCTTATTTACAGGAGAACACAGTAATATTAAGTAATTCACCAATTAGTTGTCTTTCATTGGTCCATATTTTCTCCTTCTCTTATGGTAGTTGTCAGAGGATTTCTAGCTCGCCAGCGCTTGCTGCAGAAGATGAGCATCAAACAGCAAGAGGTCACCTCAATCAAAAGCTTCTTGCAGAATGCTGAGGATATGGGATTGAAAACATACGATGCCTTGGTTATTCAAAATGCTTCTGACATTGCTCGGGAAAATGACCGGCTCCGCAACGAGATGAATGCTGCTTGCAGGGACAAGTTAGAGGCTAGAAACAGACCAGAAGAAGGCCACAAAAGGTAAGATGAGAAACACCTGCTGTGAAGAATTAATGGGTCTCTTTGGGTTTTGTGATTTCCTTCTCTGCCTAGAAAACCACAGAAATGACTGAGGAATTACAAGAGGATTCTCAAGTATATACTCAGCCCAATGTTAGGTTGTTTGGGTTTTTTGTTTTTTGGGATTTTTTTTGTATATCAGATGATTAAGTCTAGAAACTTAAGGAAACTGCTATATCCTATTCAGAGGAGACTGAGCTTTAAAGGAACTCGTTCAAGTGTCTGACTCTATTTTACAGAAATATTTTCTAATTCTATGATAAATAGATTATAGTGCAACTTTAATGAAACCAAGCAAGCAAAAGAAAAATTCCTCTAACTTAAAATTCCAGCATTGAGGAACTGCTGAGATAATGAAAAACAGCTAGGAAAGTGTTAAAATACTATAAAGTCTGGACTAAGAACACATTGAACTAAGTAGATTGATTGTGAGGAGGATCCTTTTATTTAAAAATGGGCAAATGTTTTTTGTTTCACTCACATCAGGGGTTTCAGGATACTGTAAATGCAAGAGAGCCTTTCTCTAGGAACTGAGTGCCTGATCTCTTTTCCCTCAGACAGCTGAATGGGCAGAGTTAGCATTTGCAGTTAATAGGTATGTGTCAATAGCAAGAATGTGTCTATAACTTGCTGGACATATAAATGCTTATTTTTCCATAGGAACTTAATTTGCATCCAGAACAACTCCCTTTGCTTTCATTGCTTTTGTCAGTGACTTTTATTAAAGTGAAATGGCAGTGCATCTGCTTAATTAGCTTCAAATGTCCCAGTGATTACATATTGGAGGAAATGCCTTTGTAGGAAAGACTGTAATTAAACATTACAGTGAAAACAAATTATCCACTGAGCACCATGCTTTCATCTTTTGCTATTTCATTTACTACATGGGCAGCTGACTATATCCTGTGTATGAATTTCAGCTCTGCTTGTGATTTGCCATGCAGAAATACAATTAAAAAAGACAAATGCTTGGGGTTTTGTTTGTAAAATGACAGTATAGACATCTATGTAATACATTACTACTCTGAGTTAAAAGGGTTTCAATGTTTTGATTCTTGGAGGAATAAAATGTTAGAAAAATTTTTGTTGGAAGCAGCTGGAACATTATTTCTCAATATGTATTCAACTAGAAAACAAAAAAAAAAGGAAAAAATTAGAAAAAGTAAAATATCCAAATTGCAGTTGAAACAACTAAACTTAATGGCATAATAGTAACAGTTATTACTAAAGGTGATAGCTAATGATAAAGTTTAAACTGAAAGATATGCAGATATCTGGGTGGAATTGTTCAAGCAGCCAATGTAGCTGGTTAAAAAGGTCATCTAATATTTTAAAGATTTGCATTATCTAAATAGAATTTACAGTTGTCTTTTTAGAAAATAATGATAAAGGCTCAGCATTTGCTGCCTCAGTAACTTTCTATTAAAATGGATATCCCAGAAATTATCATTCAGATTGAAAACCCAGCTTTTGATTGTGTGTAGCAATCAAAGTGTGAACAATTCATTCAGTGAATGTCTGATCAACAGTATGAAACTGCTTAAGCAAGGCTGCATTTGTGTGAAAAGGGGCCTGTGTCCTGATTTATCATGAAACAGGAAATGGAAGAAAGCTAGCAGCTTGATCTGGATTTGTGTGTCAGAAGATTACTACACACATCCCCTCGACACAGCAGGGGAGTTGTGAGATTGTTTACCAAAAAGCTGTTGTTACGTTTGCATGAACAGGTTCATTGTTATTGCTTGAATAATGCATCTGGGCCTCTTTTCTGTGTTTTCAGAGCTGAAGACAAGGGTGGGAAGGTCTCTGAGGACAGCTTTGCCGGCTGTCGAACGCCTAAGCACTTTCATTCCAGCTCTGTCCCTGTCCCCATGGCAGTGGACAGCTTGGTACATTCTGCGGCTGGGTCATCCATCAGATCCCCCTCCCTGCACTCTGTTTTCAGCATGGACGATAGCAATAGCCTGCCATCACCAAGGAAACAGCCTCCTCCCAAACCAAAGAGGGACCCCAACACGCGACTGAGTGCCTCGTACGAGGCTGTTAGTGCTTGCTTGTCGGCAGCTTCTAAGGAAACAGCTAATGAAGGTTAGGCATAAAGGCAGAGACAGTCACAAATGTTACTCTAGGTTATTGATTTATTCTTTTCACTTTGATCCTTTTAAACACACTAAAGCGCCTTTGAAAGGTCCTGCTTCCTTGAAATATTTCAGTGGCAGTAAATAAAATTAGCCAATTTGTCATTTGTTACCAAATTAGCAAATAATACTCATGTGTTCTAATTGCCTAGTTTGTCAACAACCAAAACCTATTTGTAGAACTCCCTTTAGAAACAAATCATCTGTCAACCTGAGCTAATCTACCCCACTGACCATTTTATTTCATCTTTTAAACTGTTAGAATATCTTGCATCATGAAAACAGAATGCTAGAATCTTGAATTTCATCTATTTAAACATTAAACTTTCTCCTACTTTTTCTATATGTTCCATGAATAACTTATGCATTCCCAGGGGTGTTTGCCTTTTTTTTTTTTTTTTTTTGGCCATAATTTGCTTAAAGTGATTTTTATTTTCTTTAGAAGGAAAGTGCTGCAAAAGTCCAAAAGTGTCTCAGTCCATTATGATGCACATAGAATGGGTTTAAGTTTAGTTGTTCTATTCTCCTTCAGCCTTGAAATTAATGAGTAGAAGAAGAAGGGAAGGAATGCATTCTGTTTTCCTTGATAAGCCTGACTTGTCATGCTTTGTGTAAAAGATCTCTGGGCTTATCAGGAAAGATCCTCCAGGTTGGGTTTAAGTCTCTGTATAACCATTCCCTAGTCCTGCATACAATGGATAGAAACCTTGGCAGCTCCCTCTTGCAAGATAATTACATTTCTCAGGTCCAGTGCATTAGATGCAAGTCTGTTTTTCTTAACCTTTCCATTGCTCATTCAAGTTCTATGTAAGGAGAGGTGAACTATATCCTATACACTTTTAAACCAGTATCGTTTAAGGAGGTCTGTAGTGGTTTCATCTTTCTGTGCTCAACTCCGCAAGAGATTTAACCCAAAAGTTCTAGCAGAGGTTTTTAGAAAGAATGACAATTTATATATGTGTGTGTCGTCTTAACACTAAGCTTGTATATACTCACAAAAAAAACTTTGGTGTTCTTATGTGTATGAAACAATAGGGCAAGTTTCCCTACCATATACTCATTTGCAAGAATTATTTCAGTTTCATGAGTCTTTGTCCAAAACCAATTCTGATTTAGACCATCTAATTTTGATCTTAAAAGACCAATCATCTAGTTATCTAGTCTCTCCACTCCATACATGCCTGGAGGCTATGAAAAGACATCTAGTTTAGTTAACTGTACACTCAGTTGGGGATTTGCCCTTAGGCTATGGGATTCCCTAAAGTTATAAATTATTTCCACACCTGCAGTACAAAAAGAGAAGAGGTGGGCATAATATCTGCCTATAATTAGAGTTTTATAGATATTACATAAAAGGAGGGTACTTAGTTACTCGCAATCCCATATGTTTAAAAGCAGCATCATGCTGAAACTCCTAGTTAAAAGCATGCCCCTCTCCCTTAGAGGAAAAGGAGAAACAAGCACATATCCCTGTGTCTTACAGATCTTGCAATGCACATTTGCATTCAGAATATACCTCCTCTGGTATGAGTTCTCATCTTTTAGTGGCAGAAGAGATTACCAAAGGAGATTATATGCCCAGGTAGCAAAGACCTGTGGTTTGAAGGCTGAAAATTCTACAATTTGTTCCTAGAATTATTTATACTTTTACCTTGATCCCTGTGTTTGTGACTGCAGGTCATTGTAAAACCAAATGGGCAACTTTTGAGGGCTGAAAATATTAGACCTATGTAAGACTGATCTGTTAATAACACAGACCTTTTTCACTTTCCTAGTACTGACCCGTCCAAGGCCACACAGTGATGACTATAGTACCATGAAAAAAATACCTCCCAGAAAACCAAAACGAAGTCCCAATACGAAACTTAGTGGCTCTTATGAAGAAATACCCGGCCAAAAGCCTGGAGATGTTAAAAAAGCAAGCACAGTAGTTAAACCAGGTGGATATGACACTGTGACAGTACAGAGAGCAGCTTCTGCTGATGGACCACAACATGGTGTGTTGAATCTCTATATGTCACAAGAAGAGGAGGAAAATGAGCCTGTCTATATTGAAATGGTAGGGAATGCAATCAAAGGCAGTTCTGCTGAAGCAGAAAGTCCGGAACAAGGAGAGTCTGTATATGAAGAAATGAAGTATTTTCTACCAGAAGAAGGAAGCAATGGTAATGGAATAATTCCAATAGTGACTGGATCTCCTCCTCTGTTGTTTGAAAGCAAAAAAAATATTAGCATTGAAGATGGAACATTGGATGGAAACAGTCAAGCAGCTTTGATCTATAAAGACTCATGTGACATTCCAGCCCCTTTCCCTAACTTGCTCCCGCACAGACCACCACTTCTTGTATTCCCTCCAACTCCTGTGACATGTTCACCTGCTTCTGATGAATCACCTTTAACACCACTAGAGGTCAAAAAGCTTCCTGTCTTGGAAACCAACCTAAAATACCCTGTGCAGTCAGAAGGCTCAAGTCCATTATCACCTCAGTACTCCAAAGGCCAAAAAGGGGAGAATGATAGACCAGCATCTCCAGGCTTGGTTGTCTTCAATGTTTCCAGCAAAGTGACTCCACCTTCCACACCACCTCCTCCTCTTCCACCACCCCCTCCTCCGGTACCACCTCCCATTTCCTTCCGGGCTTCCACACATTTTGCATCTCCTCCGGAGACTTGTGGTAGTTTTCTGATTAATACAGGGAAAACAGGTGCAAACTCAGATCTGTCAAAAGTACCTCAGAGACCCAGTCCTGCTCAGTTTGGATGCTCATCTTCTCCATTCTCCAAACTGCCTTACTCCCCAAAGGTGGCAAGAGCAGATCACAGGAAACTGAACTCAAATTCAGCATCTTCGTTTCCATACAGCCCTACAAACTCAAGGTCATTGACCAGTCCCCTTGATGAGTTAACTAGCTTGTTCAACTCAGGACGCAGTGTGCTACGAAAATCTGCAGCAGGACGTAAGATCAGGGAGCCAGAAGGTAAGATGGTTCTCTGTGCTTCTGCGTTGTGTATTTCTTTGCATCAAAACTTTCTTACATTGGAAACTGATAGAGTGGGCAAAAATACAAAATGAAAACCTTGTTTGATTTGGGTTTTTTAAAGAAAATTCTTTTGTAGCCATAAGAAACACATACAAAAACACATTTCATATAAAGTTATAGGTCTTCAGGTTTTGGCTGAGATTAACTTTTCTTTTACCAAAATGTTTGTATGACACAAATTTAAATGTTTCTTAATATTGCAGCTGTTTCAGTAAAATAAATGCAGATGTTACATCATGTGAAAATGAATTTATGTTATCAATCTATAAAAATATTTTTAATTAAATATATCACTAGATGTCTGATAGATCTACATTACTTTGAAGACTTTCTTTTCAGATTTCATTATTTCATTTCCATGAAGGTTTGAATTTTTTGATGCATCCTTTATTATTCTTCTAAATAAAGCTTAGATAGTCATGCAGTAATAAAATTTAAAAAGTTAAAAGTAAATCCCGATTCTGTATCTCAGTTGCAACACTGACTCCAGCCTTCAAATTACTTTTCTGATTTAAAAAAAAAAAAAAAAAAAGGTCTCCTATTGAAAATATTCAGTACATTTTAGACAGAAATTTCTCCCCATGGTAGCATCTCACAAACAGAAAACTGTGTGAATTTAAAATTCAGAGTTAGAAAACCTCTAGACTGTTTTCTCTGCTTCTTGTAGCTGTCCAAGCAGCTTGTCTTAATCAAGAATTATGTACAGCATATTCTAAATAGGCAATATAGAATCACAGAATTATTTAGGTTTGAAAAGAACTTCAAGATCATTGAGTCCAACTGTAAAATCAACACTGCCACAATCAAGCACTAAACTGTGTCCCTAAATGCCACATCCACATGTCTTTTAAATACTTCCAGGGATGGTGTCTCCATCATTTCCTTGGGCAGCCAGTTCCAATGATTGGCAAGCCCTTCTGTGAGGACATTTTCCCTAATACCCAATTAAAACCTCCCCTGGCACAACTTGAGGCCATTTCCTCTTGTCCTATCCCTTGTTACTTGAAAGAAGGAGCCTTTCAGGTAGTTTTAGAGAGTGGTGAGGTATCCCTGAGCCTCTATTTCTCCTGGTTAAACACCATCTCTATCAGCCACTCCTCGTAAGACTTGGGCTTCAGATCCTTCACCAACTCCATTGCCCTTTTTTGGAACATGCTGCAGCACATCAATGTCTTTCTGGTAGTGAGACACCCAAAACTGAACCCAGGATTTGAGGTGTGGCCTCCCCACTGCTGAGTATGGGGTGACAATCACTGCCTTGGTCCTGCTGGCCTATATTGCTGATACAGGGTAGGATGCCATTGGCCTTCATGGCCACCAGGACACACTGCTGCCCCACGTTCGGCCGGCTGTTGACCAGCACTCCCATATCCTTTTCCACTGAGCAGCTTTCCAGACACTCTGTCCTAAGCCTGTAGCACCGCAGGGGGTTGTTGTGACCCAAGGGCAGGACCCAACACTTGGCCGTTTTGAACTTCATACCATTGGCCTCAAGCCATTGATCCAGTCTGTCCATATCCCTCTGCAGAGCCTTTCTGTACTACAACACTCCCACCCAACTTGACATTGTCTGCAGAATTACTGGAGGACAACCTTTCAGCACTTGGAGACGGCCTACTCCTGTGCCTTCAAGATTTCTTTCTTTAAGGCAGGTCCAGCCTTCCTGGACTTCTTTGACCTCCAGAACTGCCTCACGAGCAGCTCCATGAACTAGCCTCTTGAACAGGCCAAACTCTGCCCTCCAGAACTTCAAGGCAGCAGTTCTGCTGCCCCCTCTCGTGACTTCTCTGACAATCAAAAACTCTTTATCGTTTTGTGATCCCTTGTGCCCAAGATGGCCTCCAACCATCTTGCCACCCTCAAGTCCTTCTCTGTTCTCAAACAGCAGGTCCAGCAGGGCACCTCCCCTAGCTGGCTCACTGACCAGTTCTCCTGACTCACCAGTCAGGATGTTTTCTGCCATACAGTCCAGCACTCTGCTAGACCACTTCCTCTCTGCTGCATTGTCTTTCCAGTAGACATCAGGTAAATTGAAGTCCTGCATTAGAACAAGGGCTAGTGAGTCTTCTTCCAGCTGCTTTTAGAATAGTTCTGCCTCTTCTTCGTGGTTGAGTGGTCTATAACAGACTCCCACCGTGATACCTGCCTTGCTGCCTTTCCCTATGATTCTTTACCCTTATACACTCAACACTTTAACCACAATCATCAAGCTTTAGACTGTCAAAATACTCCCTAACATACATGGCTACCCCACCACCTTGCCTATATTTTGCCCATGATGTCTTCTGAAGAGTTCATAGCCATCAATTGCAGCACTGAAGTTGTGTCAGTCATTTCACCATATTTCCAAGATTTCAACTGTATCAGTTTTCCAGCTGCACAATGTCTTCCAGCTCCTCCTGTTGCCCATGCCTCATGCATCAGTGTAGATGTACTTCTGTTGGACTCTTGATGTGCCACTCTTCTGGGGGAGAAGGCCAAGTCCTACTTTTGAAATACAAAACAAAACAGTAGAGAATGGGATGGATGGATTCTTATATTATTAATTGTCTGTTTTTTTAAATATATGCCGCTCCATAGATTTTATGTCATATCCTGATTTACATAGCTATAATATAACAGCAGCACATGTTTATTCTTCACTGCACATGTATAGGTCTGTTCCTGCCTCTCTGTTCCTAAGAACCCTGACAGCCTTCAGCCAGAACTGCCTTCAACCAAATATAACAAGGAGACAAAGGTCTTAAAGTCAATTGAGGTTTTTTAGGTCTCATGAAAGTTAGTGGCTAGGTAGAGACAAGAGGCATTCTGGGAGAAAGGCTACCAGCTATCAGAGAAACCTTGGTGGACAGAATCCTTGTGAGTCTCCCAGACCTTGAAAAATCTTTATCTGGACCTTGCTTGTTCCTGTATGCAGAATGCAATCCTGTATGCTGACTGACCTATGAACTGAGGCTTCACCAGTTCTCAACCTCAAGAGAATGTTTTCTTGTTGGTCTAAGTATATGAAGTGATGAAATTGGTAAAGGAGTTGTTGCAGTAGTTTTGCTCTGGCAAAATAATTTAATAACTTTCACTGCCTAAAAATATATGTGCAATATTTTTTGAGGGTTTTTTGTTGGTTTTATGGTTGGTTTTGCTTCTTTTTTATAAGTTGGGAGTTCTATTCTATTATATAGGTTATATATTTTTATCTACTGGGAAGTAACTCTTGAAGTCAGATTCTTGAAGTCAGTTCTTCAGATATATCTTCTCAAGTCTCTCTCAATGTACCTGGTGAAGAAGTGTGGTAAACCTACTCAAACCAAGTTAAAAAAATGATCTTTGCCTTGAAAAAAAACTCCAAAACCCAGTTATTTTGGAATTGAAGATTTTTGAAAATGCAATTATCAACTAAACATGGCCAAGATAGAGTTCAGCTTGGGTCTCATGTGGATTGAAGCTAGTGCATTAACAGAGGCTACCATAAAAACCCTCTAAATTTACCTTTCACAGGGAAAATATACTTCTAAATATTTCATCAAGGCAGCACTAAGTATGAAAGATCAAAGTTCAAGAAAGATACACAATCAAAAACATGAATCAATATTTTATGAGCTAGAAAGCTACTGTATACTAAGTGCAGTTACATATGAATAGTTCAATGATGAATGAATGGATTGAAAGTATCTAAAATACAGGTGAATGAACGTGTGTGTTTTTACAGTTTTCCTTTTTTTTCATGTACTTCATGTGTTTGTCTTTTTTCTAGGGTAAAAAGTGGAAAAAGTATTATTCAAGTGTTCATGCAAAGTAGTAAGATGGCAGTCATCAGCGTTGACTCTTTACATGTTATGTAGAACTAAAAGTTGTCATGTGTTACCTTCAGATTTTTTTATCACCTATTGCCTAGCGCATATCAAATTCCTGGAGGACTTCTCCCTTTCTTTTTGTTCCTTGTAGTGTTTTATTTATAGAAGATTATATAGTTAAAAAAATTAAATTTAATAGACATTCATTTAAGTTGAAGACGACCTAGAGCAGCATTCTATAATGTGCAGTTTCCTTTATTTCTGTAAGTTATAACCTACCAACAGTCCTAACTAAAACCAGAAAGTAAAATTGTGTGCCATTTTGAAGTCATGGACAGTTACCTATGGGAATCAGGAAGTTTCTGTACAGGATCATCACCCTTGGAGATAAAACGTCCTTGCCAATATAAGTGCAATTCAAGCAGATCCCCCAACATGCCTTCCTCTTGCCTGGAGGAGTAATTTCAAGGTCTGAGAACACTGATGTCCTTTTGGCTCCTGACCTCTTAGTGAGAAAAGCTCATTCAGAATTACTGTAGAACACATTTGTGGTTTTCTGATGGGTTGAAGAGTTATTGTGAACTGAACTGAGAGCATTCCTCTTTCACAAAGGCAGCAACAAAAAAATGAAATGGAAACAACTTTCATTAGCTGGTGTCTTAGCCTGGTCTTTTTTTTTTTTTTTACATAACACTAGCATCTACTGGTTCAATGAATGCTCAGGATCATATAGTATGCTATTTCATGCAAAATACTTCATGTGTAATCAGATAAGTTTTCTGCTCTGCAGAGTTTATAGTTCAAATAAGCAAAACTGTAGCAGTTGAGAACCGAGATAAAGTGATTGAAAAGACTTGTCATTGAAACTGCAGCTGTGTTGTTAGACAGGGATTTGCTTTTACTGCTTAAAAGATGAGACTTGAGTGCAGATAAGTGATAATACACACACACACAAATTTCTTCTATGCTCCCTGATTTCTAGATGTAGCAACTTCAGTTTGCAAGACAGATTGAAACTAGATAGTCATGTGCAGGGCCCCTACTCAAATATTTCTAGATAGGACCTGAGATTTGAAACTAGACCTCATGAAACCAAATTCACTCCCTTATTCACAAAACCACAGTCCTTAGCAGGATGTACAATTTTTTTTTAACTATCCAACATAAAATACAATCCTTATATAAGGAAGAGACAATTACATGATTAAGCCTTTCATATTAAATAGTTGTGTTTCTCAGCATGGATGAATGATACTCAGATTTTGCTTGATTCGTACAGTTGATACTAAATTGTTGCATACAAAGGGGAATTGTTTCAGCTTCAGAGCAAAAGATAGAATAAATCCTAAACAATCATTCATGATCAGATTGACAGAGTGAGTATTCATGTGGATTCTAAAAGGAAAGGAGCAAAGGAACTATGATTTTACCTTAACACATGTGAATTTCTTATCAGGGTATTGATATAAAGACACAATGATTTCTCTCCTTCCTGCTTCTTGAGAAAAGATTGGCATAGATACTTAACTTCAGTTTCTGAGCAAAAGAAAATGTGCAAGTTTGCAACCCCACATCTAGGTGCATAAGAAGTAAAATGAGGAAGACGTTTCCTTTATGTAGGTCATCAAGTTTTGTAAATTAGTGTTTCAGTACAGGTACATCTCTATATGTAAGTCTATACATGCCTCAGTGACCTATTCCTTTCCAAAACTATTTGGTAACTTATATGGTAACAACAGCAAAGTCTTGCAAACTTTAAATTTTTAACAAAATATCAATACCATTCAAATGTTTGTCCAGTGTCATTGGCATCCATTAACTATGTGAATCCCTTCATCAGCTGGTTCCTAAGTGAGGTATTTCCAAGGCAGGTAGCTTCTCATATCACTGTCTTATTCCACATTCTCCAGTTTAACCACTGGAAGTCACAGGTAGTTACAAATGACAGATAATACAGGTATTAAGATGTACCTCGTTGGGACTAAAGCTGTCAAAATGCTCTTTATGGAGATTGGCTCAAACTTGGAATGTAACAAAAGTTAATCTGTATGAATAGAAAGAACTGTCCTGTCAAAGGCAGGTATGCCTTTGATAGTGAATAATTTCCTTCTGTCAGCAGATTAGAGCAACATATTGTGCAGCTAACATCTCAACAGTGGGTTGCAACTTAAATCCCTACTTGGGTTTCTGAGATGAAATCCCAGTCCCTTACCCTCTAAGCTTTCTGTCTTAAGCAACTTAATAAAGATAATAATCATATATGCATCTCATTCCTATTGTAACATGAAATAGTTTCACTTTCTTTGTGTTAAAAGCTAACAACTACAAACCATGAGGAATAGAGAAAGCTTGTGTTTTCAGCTTTTATGTTTTACCTGTGAATGTTGGAGGAATAATTGCATAAGATATTGAACTTCTGTAACATCTTTCAAGTAAAATTCTCAAGTCATTAAAACTTTAATCAGTTAGGCTTCATAACACTTCTCAGAAAGAGATTAATATCTGTTTATATAATTGCCTTAATTACCAAGGAGTGAGAGTGACTTTCTGTGAGTAATTTTCAGATCAGATATCTAAACACAGAAGAGTCATCAACCTCTGATTCATAGAATCATAGGATCATAGAATATGCTGAGTTGGAATGGACCCATCTTAGCCCTGCACAGCACACCCCAGGAATCCCACCATGTGCATGAGAGTGTTGTCCAAATGCTTAAAGTCATGAAGTCTTGGTGTTCTCTGAGGAGCCTGTTCCAGTGCTAGACCACCCTCTGGGTGAAAAACCTTTTCCTGATATCTAATCTAAATCTTCTGTGACTCAGCTTCATGCCCTTTCCTCTAGTCCTGTCACTGGATGAGAGTGAAGAGATTAGTACTTAACCCCTCTGCTTCCCCTCACTAGGAAGTTGTAGACTGCAGTGAGGTCTTCCCTCAGTCTCCTCCAAGCTGAACAGACCAAGTGATCTCAACTGCTCCTCATACGACTTCTCCAGACCCTTCACCATCCTTGTGGCCCTCTTTTGAACGCTCTCTAAAAGCTTAATATTTTTCTTATATTGCAGTGCCCAAAACTGCCCACAATACTCAAGGCGAGGCTGCCCCAGTGGAGGGCAGAGCGGGACAATCCCCTCCCTTGACCGTCTGGCAATGCTTTGTCTGATGCCCCCCAGGACATGGTTGGCCCTACTGGCTACCAGAGCACTGCTGACTCATATTCAACTTGCCATCAACCAGGATCTGCAGGTCCCTTTCCACAGCACTCTTCTCCAACCTCTTGTTCCCTAGTGTATACACACAACCAGGATTGTCCTATCCCAGGGGCAGGATCCAGCACTTTGCCTGGTTGGTGATTGCCCATCTCTAATTTGTCTAGGTCCCTCTGCGGGACCTCCCTACCTTCAAAGGAGTCAAAAGCTCTCCCAGTTTTGTGTAACCAGCAACTTTCATATTCACTATTTACTACTTGCAACTCTCAATCTGAATCTCTTTCAGTAGGTACAGAAAAGTGGGAAAAAGCCAAAACACTGCTAGTAAGAGTTTAATGAGTGTCATTACAAAAAGGCTGATTCTTGGCTAAACATAGGTGCCCTATGCAGAAAATTAAAAAGGGGGAGACACAACTGCAGGCACTATGGTTGCCATCCAGCACATGCTGGGTGATTTTTCTGAGGAAATAATTGTGGTTTCCATTACTGCAACAGAAAAAGGTATTAGAAGAGTCTAGAGAAAGTACACTCCATTCCTGTTTTCAGAATATCTATGAACTTTTGTACAGCCTGAAAGATACCACCTTAATCTGCAGTCTTCTCCTCATCTATAAGTCTGTCATTGTATGGCTAATGTATCACAGAAAAGATCTGTTTTTTCAGGATAAACACACCATACCAAGAATAGTTTTCCATTTCAGAATATCTGGAAACTAGTATATTTTACTGCTGAAGAGTGTTTTGGTTTTCTGATATGACTTTTTTTTTTCCACTGTAGCATTTCTCTTCCTGGCTGATTTCACTGTTTGCTCTTTTAGATTAAAATCGGGTAATGTGGAATTTGCTTTGGTTTTCTGTTTTGACATGGAAAAGAGGCTTTGTGTGTGATTACCATAAACAATTGTACCCTTAAGATTATTAAAAGAACAAATCAAGACTAATTTTCAGGTGAAAAAAGAATGGGTATCGTCATAAAACTTTATATTTATTTTGCATTTTAAGTGCTTATATTGAAAATAAAATCAAATCCTTATCACTCCTCCATACATTTCCAAAACTTATATCCACTGAAACAGAGGTTGAAGGAGACTGCGCAGCCTCAGGATCACAGAGGAAATATCACATCATATTTGATTTCCATTGGCCTTATACTGTAACTATCTACGGCTATTGGAAAAGGATCCTGGAGTAGGCAGTCCCTTGGTCTGACCCACTGCAGGTTCTTTCTTGTTCATACCTGGTCACTGCTTAACAGGAAGAAGGCTGAGGAGAAGTAATTGCATTGCTTTCTGTTCCTTTTACATTGTCTATTTCTGAGAACTGCAGACATTTCTTTTAAATTACTGGCTCTGTTTTGTATTATTTCTATTGAGTTGGATTTACTTTGTGACCCCTTCATCCTGTCTAATATTCAAACACAATAACCACACCATACTGACTCAGCTTAGTGCATTTCAAACCCATAGATTTTAATAATATCCCACTTTTAATAGTGACTTTTGTCATTCAGGTAGACATTTACAGGATTAGTATTTTCATAGCAATGTCCTTTCTTCACATCTGATGTGACATCATAGTTTCAAATTCAGCAATGGTTCAGGAAGCTGTCTCATTACTAACAATGTTGTGGGGTTCTTGAAATAGTAAAAAGTCTTCAGCGTTTTTTATTTGTGATCCAAGATGCAAAAGCACAAAGGGCTTTTTTTAGGAACCACTACATCACTAATCCTAAACCAATTGAGAGAAATTAGCCATACTGGAGAGAAGAAAATTGAATTGCAGCACCCTTATGTTCCTGATACCAAAAAAGAATATAGTTATTTGTGATGTGAGAAATCTCTTCAGGTGCTTTTAACTTATTTACATCCATCTCAGCATTAAATCATCTTTTGCATAGAACCTCAGTAAAGAACAATAATTTCATTTCACAGAAAATGTCAAGATTGTGACATTTATTTTTGGTTTCCCCTGAAATGAAAATCAAGCATTCTAAAATTATGTGCAGAAATAAATATTCTTTCATGTCCAGGCTTTCAAAAATGTTTGTAAAGTATTGAAATGGTCTGCTGCAAATATAGTAAAATGTTTCTTACTGGAAATGTCAACAACTAAATGTGTTGACTCTTTTTTTGGACCTAAATAAGTTCAAGGGTGACCGTTTCAACACTGGTTGGTGGTCATTTAGGAGTATGTCTGCACAACAATAAAAGCTGTGTTATAAACAAGCCAAGCTGTTTCTAAACTCACTGGTTCAGGTATCCAAGGCCAGTGCACTCATTGCTGTGCAAACTCCAGCCCCTCATTGATGATCCAAAATTATTGACAGGACTCATGAAGCTCACTATGAAACTATGAAACTCTATAGACCTGCATGTGTGGATTGTGTTCCAGTTCCAGCACTGGCATTTGTGGGGCTGGATGGAGAAGCAAGAGAAGACAGTCGGAAAGAGACTGTGGAAAAGACGTGGTCATAAACACGAAGGTGCCCTGACCCTCATACTCTATCTACACTGCTGCACTGTGCTGTGAGAGAGTAGCAGAGTGTTTGGAAGCAGAGCACTGGAAGTAGGAGTAGCAGTTTGGGACATCTGTCTTCTTCCTAGCCCCACTAGTGAGTGGGAAAATACAGAAACCTTCAAGTTCAGTGCTTTTTTGGCTTGAGTTTTCACTCTTTTTAAAGTAAAAGCATGAAAATTAATTTTATCCTTTGTGTAGTGAAAATTTTAAAACAAAAAAACATATTAAAGTAGACTTGAAATCCTACACTTCATTATTTCTCTGATGTCTTTCTTTGAGGGCATGTTGCAGTATGATGCTTACATACTAGTAGCATTTAGTGACAGTTTTTAGCCACAGATTGGCTATGTATGTGCGCATTGTGGATGCTTATCAATCTGCATCTGTGATAGCCATGCATTCTTGCTTTGAGGTTAATGAAGGTGTTATTGGCCATCAATCTATCCCTTCAAAGCAAACTTAAAAGCAAGCTGAAGAAATACCTGAATTCAGGTTTTGCTTTAGAAGCTTACTTAGAGAGCAAATGGGAATGTTGTGTGAGAAGTTTTCCACAATAGCTGTCCCTGTTTGGTGGGTAGGATTACAATACAGGTAAACCAAAAGCATTCCTTGGATCGTCCCTTAGGATCTGCTCAAACAAGTTATCTGCCCAGTGGAGTCACCTATGCTAAGACTTCTGTTTTGCAGTCAGTGTCAGAGCTGGTATGGGAGAGATCCTGAAAAATCTCTGTAGAAGCATTCTGTGGGAAAAGTAAATAGAACTGATGTGATGCTGTTGGCAGTAGAAAAATCTCTATCTGTTTATTTGTCTGGAGGTTTTTGTTTGTTTGTTTTCACAATATTTGCAACTGTGTTTGAGGGGGAGCAAGGTTGAGACAATGTCTCATCACATAATTCCTTCCAACAGCAGCCAAAGCCCAGCAGTAATCTCTGTTCTGTTACTGAGATACCACACAGAAATGCAAACAAACTTAAATGTCTACCTTCAAGAAGAACTGCTTTGTCCACATGAGATACAAGAAAACAGTTTAGAAAAAAAGGGAAGCTGTGTTTCTCAGCAAATTGCCTCCTCCTTTTCCAGGATGCACAGCAGGTGTTTAAACTCACAAACACAAGTAGACTCTTTGGTCAGCCAATCAATGCACCTAACAGTAAATAAAGCTATTACGGAGTAAAAGTGACTATTTCTTTTTTTTTCTCCATATTTGACCTGAAAAGGTGGGGAGGATGGGAAGAAATGCTTTTTCTAAGGCAGAAAATTGTCCCAAGCAGCGCTGCCCTCCTACCTGCCCTGTGTGGTTAGTTATGGACCTCAGAAAGGCCTGCAGAGATCAGTTCCCAGAGAAGATGGGATGAATGAAATCCCCAGTCCCTGAAACACATACACTGCCTGGAGTCTAGCTTACTTGCTACACTAAAAAGGTGTTGCAAGTTCTTGCTCAGTTACTATCAAGCAGGTGGCAGCCTGTCCAGATAGTCTTCATCCATTACTAGTGCTTGAGAAGGCTGTTTTCTCCATTTCAGAGTGCTGTTCTTTGTCTTATGTTGGCAACAAACCTAATTCAAATGATCCAGAGTCCGCCTGAAAGGGAAAGAAGGCACTTATGTTACCTATCAGTCCCACCAACTCTGAAAGTTTCCTGATCCAGGGATGCCCCTAACATTACTTCTAGGAAGGAGGGAAAGGTTTGTAGCTGGTAATGATTGTCACTGCAATGAACGTAAAATAAGAACAGTATCCTCCCACCAGGATAAGTCCATCATAAAAGAAAGCAAAACAAACCTTCCTGGTTTAGGTGTATACTTTCCAAAGCTGTGACTTATAAAACAGTAATTGAGCTGATGGGCTCTTAAGGGCTGAACCAGACCTAGGAGTTCCTGCAGCCTCTTCGGCAACCTCCTTCTCACTAGCAGCCTCATCTTCTGAAATGTGACTGATTGGTGTCACACTAACACAACCTTCTTCAGAGGAGCTCTTTCCCTCCGGCAGAGTGAATGTTTTCACTTGATGTTCTTCATGGCCTGTGTCTCCTCTCTTTGCTTTGTCACAGAGGTTCCATGAATGCAGCTTCCCAGAGCAAAGAAGTGGTCTCTGCTTCTGTATTAAACTTCTCCATTGAAGAATGCACTTTCTGGAGTGGCTTGTAACACCATCGGATAGCTCCACTTACACAAAATTCCTTGTTACTATCCTAGAAGCATCACTGCAGGGAGGAAGTCCTAGACAATTGCTGCACTGAGGCTTTGTGAGGTGAAATAAATCAGTAATTATTGCCTTTGATGGCAGTGGTAGCCAGCAGCACAGCTAAGAGGGTGAGACAGGCAGCACACGCTAATAGGCTGGGGGAATCCTGTCTTGACAGTTTTCAGCTTGCTCCATTTCTTTCAGCAAATAAAATGCATCTGTTTGCCTCCAGCTCTCAGCAGACAAAGTAAACAGTCATGCTACAGCAGGTCACAGTGTGACTTCATGTGAGTAAACTGAACTACTCTGAAGCAATATGCATTTATCCAGTGAAAGCACACCCAAGACAACATGTGCTGAGGGTTGCTAGCAAATGCCACAGACAAGGAATGTCTCAACGGTAAGTCAGAGCAAAACAGGAAACACCAAGTATAATTGTCAAGGTGCAACAAAACAGTAAACACTGGAGTCAAAATAAAATTCCCTGCTCTTATTTAAACTCCGCTTTCCTTCCTTCATCAAAAAATATCTGCAAAATTTCTGAAGTTACCATTTTTATTTTTTGCCCTCACTTCACAATGTCTACTTACCACCATAAATGTAACAAATACCTAGGGTCAGCTGCTAGGATTCAATGTATTCCTGACTTTAGCACAAAGGAGTGAGAGCACAGATCAGAAATCCCTTCTGTCTGCAACATCTTGTCTTTTATATGCTGGTTAATAGGATCCATCAGTTCTCTCTATTCACATGTATAATGATAAACTGCTTTATTTGAAATTTCCATTTTGCTGGATGCCAGCCATAGGTTTCAAGGAAATCGAGCCATTTAATTTTTAGATTTCATGGTAGCCCAGACAGAAAAAGCTTCTCCTCCTGTATTACATTAATTTATCTACCAAAATTTATAAGTCTTCCTTTTTTCATAGTTGCTGATACAGTGTGAATAGCTGTGGATCTTGATACCTGAAACAGTGTATTGGTTACAAAAAATCATGTTTTCTGTGGATGACAAAATAATGTTTGATGTTATACTGAGATTGCTTCAAATTTAGAGCTGAGATACATCCTGCCCAGATTGTGACACTGAATTTCCTCATCTGGGAACTCATCCCTATCTCTCTGCTTAATTAAAGAAATGTGTGCCTTGAAAGAATGGTCATGTCAAATCAAATCAAGAGGAGTGTATGACTTTCATTTATACCAGAGCAAAATTTCATGAGAACCTGCTCTCCCTATGCAGTCAGGATGATACCTTCAAATGTGGCTTCAACAGTTCAGTGCTCCCCTAGTCCCATCTGGTTTTACATAATTTTTCTTCTGTATTTTTCCTTTTTTTTTTTTTTTCCTGAAATAGACTAATATTGACCACTGATTTCTGATTGTGGTAACTAGTACTGTCAAGGTGAAGGGCTATATCTGTTTCACTAAATGTGCCAGTGCCAGGGAATGTCCTTGATACAGCAGCCCAGTCCTTTGCACATTCAAAGTGTCAAAAGCAGTCCCTGGTGTCATTTGGGACCTGGCAGGCTGGCTCCCATCCAGACAGATCTGGATACGGTTCAGGAAATGACACAGGCCAGGATTATTCCCAGTAGATGACTTGGATACAACCTCTCTGCTGCGGAGGGCAAGAAAGTGTAATAGCACAGACATGAGTCTCTTACCATTTGCCTCAGGGCCAGAGAACAGTTTTGATCACATTTGAATAACCAGAATAGGCAAAGCAGGAGGCCCTCTGTATTTGCCCTGTACTGTTGAGTCCCTTGGTGCTTTGGCAGTGCTGCACAAAACATGAATGATCCAAAACCCTCTGAAAGCAGCAGAGGCCTTCTGTTGTTATTAATGAATTTTTAGTCAGGCTGTAAATGAGCACTAAATGTTATAAGGATGAGTATTTGAAAAAGAACAAATGGGGACAAATATACATTATGAATATACCTCCATTTAAAGAAAAGAGAGGAAAACAAGGGATTTGACAGAAAAGAAAAATATAACCCTATCAGGTGAGTTACTGCTGGGCCTTTAATAGCATACTGGTTTTTCATGTCTTGCTTCACAAAAAGTCTGTGATGATTCCACCTAGATGCTGATAGCAATCATTGATTTATACTGTGCTTTAGACTTTATATAATAGGCTAAATATATAATTTCTGTAGAAAATTAATAGCTTCTCAAAGTGTTTCAGTATTACACTTTAATCTGTCATCTGAATAGAGCCTTCTACTGGTTCATTTTCTAATCTGGTGATAAAGCATTAATTCAGCCTAAATACTACTTATGAAATAACTCTAATGTTTGGGATCATACATTTTATGCTTGAGGAAAAAAAAGCTTTATAATAGAATATTTGGAAGTCATAGCTCAATTAAAAGAGTTTAAGTTATTCTTTTGACAAAAAATGTTCTGTGGTAGACTTTTAGTGTATTGGTTTCTTTTAAAAGTGACATAATGTCTCAAAAAGGGGGAAGAGCAAATACATTACTTTTCATAATTTCAAAACTCTGAATTCTTTTTTAACAAAGTAAGTGAAATTCTGTCCATTTTGTACCTTATGACCTTGTCATGAATTTTAAATTGTCTCTTGCAAAAACATTAACAATACCAAGAAAATGTGGATTTCATGAGCTCCCTCTTCTGCAACCATTCCTCTTACACTTTTCAAGTAATGTTGATGTAATTAATTATGGATTTGTTGGAATATGGAGCTTGCTTATAAGGAAATAACTGTTACCCTTTGTTGTGTCATGCTCTGATTAAAAGCACTGTACCTGTGATTGCTTCCAGCTAGTAACTACACTACAGCATAGCTGAGGGGCAAATGATGCCCTCGGTCCAAACATCCATACATCCTTGTAGTCCATACATCCTCATTAACTGCAAGATTAGTCACAGTAGTACTTGACTGAGTCAGAGATATCTTTTTGGCAAAGTCAGTTTACTGAAATAATAATCCAAATGCTGTTCACTTTGCAGAGTCTGTAGGTTTTCACTTAGATCTTGTATTCCTTTTATAATCATGAACTCCCACCATGCTCTCACAGCTGATACCTCCCTGTAGCTAGTCTCTCACAAGTAGGTGTGGATGACTCTTCAAATAACATACATTACTATCTGGAAACTGCTAAAGATGCTGTTACTTTAAAAAAAAAGTATTGAAACCTGGCAAATCATCCATCCATCCAGTATGAACAGCAGAGCTCAAGTCTGAACAAAAAGCTAACATTCAGCATGTCAGTGAAGATGTTCACCATAGGAACCACAGTGGTCTTTTTCCTGTCTCCTAAAGTATTTCTGAGATTTTCAGAAAGTTGATAAGGAATGAGAGAGCAGTGCATATTTGTATCTGCAGGGTTTGATGGCAGCAGGGGCAAGTTGGCATTAATGTGGAGAAAAGTCTGTCATCCTTCTGCCCAGCACCCGTTGATAGAGCACATCTGGGTACCATGGCCAGTTTGGTGCCCACAATGCAGAAGGACACTGACAATCTGGAGTGAGTTCACCCCTGCAGTAACATATCACAGAATTTTAAGGGTTGGGAGGGACCTGTGGAAATCGTGTAGTCCAACCCCCTGACAAGGAAGGGTCACCCAGAGCAGGTTACACAGGAATGCATCCAGGTGGATTTTGAATGTCTCCAGAGCGGGAGACTCCACAACCTCCCTGGGCAGGCTCTTCCAGTGCACTGCCACCCTCAATGTAAAGAATTTCTTCTTCATGTTGACATGAAACTTCTTGTGCTTTAGTTTATGGCCACTGCTCCTTGTTCTGTCACTGAGCACCACCTGAAAGAGTCTGGCACTGTCCTTCTGGTACATGTCTTTGAGATATTTATATACAAAAATGAGTTCCTCTCTCAGTCTTCTCTTCTCTAGACTAAGCAGACACAACTCCTGCAGTCTGTTCTCATAAGAGTGATGACCCCTAATCATCTTTGTGGCCTCCATTGGACCTTCTTCAGTAGCAACTTGTCTTTCTTGTACTGAGGAGCCCAGAACTGGACACAGTAAATGCTCAGGGCTGTACCATGGTTCTGTAAGCAGACTGGGACAGGGGATCTTGTCCAGCCTGGGGCAGAGGTGGCTTTGGGGGCACCTCACAGACATTCCAGTGCCTGTGGGGAGGGGATGGAGGGGAGGCAGCTGGACCCTTCACAGCCATGCATGGCAGGGCAAGAAGGTTACAGCAGGCAGGGACTGAAATGAGGGGCTTGGTGTGGGCACTGAAACCTTTCGCATGGGGACAGGCAGGACAGGGACAGGCAGAGAGACAGACTGCACAGGGAGGTTGAGTAGACTCCATCCTGGGGGGGTTACAACACCTGGCTGGGCAAAGCCCTGAGCAATCTGGTCCTGCTGTCCCTGCTTGGGACAGAGGTGTACAAGGAACCTCCTGAGGTCCTTTCCAGCCTGAATTTCCCAGTGATCTTATATTAAGTTTTGCATCACTGGGACAGTACACTGCTTACACCTGACTAAAGCATCCTCTAATTATCCTATTTATAGGGAAGATTCTCTTCAGAAAGTCCCCCATTTTCACAATGTCCAAAATAAATAAACAGTACTTTTTTTGCTAAGGACACACTCTGGCTTCTCCAGGAGCCTGTTATAAGTTTGCCAGCATATGCAGTTAGACTTTTTCTGTAGACTCACATGAATCTGCTCCAATAAGGAGCTGAAGATGCCTATATATAGGAAGTTAGTTCAAGTACCTTTATATAATCCAGGTTATCTTGAAATAAAATATAGGCTTCTTTCCCATCCCTGAGGTCAGTTAAAGAAGATACTATAAAATGTATTTTCTCTATGTAGTTTTCTGTTTAGAAGCAGAAAGTGTGCTTTTCTTACCATGACTGAATAGAGCAAATGGGATAACAGATTGACATCTAGATAGCTGTCCCAAAAGATATGCCTCATATATGTCCACTACTTGTTTCTGCCAATTTAGGATGATATTTTAGCTCAATAGTAGCTATCCACAATTCTTTGTGGCATTTCATCCTAAGGATATAAAAGAGAAAAGATAACTTTTTTTTCCAAGAGCCGTTCATGACTGCCATAAAAAGGTATCAATGTGCCTATGAAACAAAAGGCTTCTGTGAAGAGGAATGCAAGAAAAAGTCTTTCTATTTGCTCATTCGCAAATGAATTGCAGATGTCAGGCAAATCAATAAATCCTTCGGATATCAAGAAAAATAAGGATTCCAGCCACTTCCCCCGAGACTCTTTATGTAAAAGGTGGCACAATAATTATGTAGGTGGATTGTGATCTATAGGCAAGTGCATTGACTATTAACATCTAAAAGTGACATTTCATTTTCAGACAAATTTAAAATGAGCTGCAAAGATGCATTTTGCAGTCAACTTGCTTGTAAAAAAGCTAAATCAGGCATGCTCTTATAATTGTACTGTATGCATTTTCCAGCTCAGACTCTGGTGCTACCGCCGCTCCCAAGTCAATTACTCTGGGTAGAGCTGGCCTAAATTTTTCAGTGCATAGCACATTTGCCTAAAGATGTATTTTATGAAACAGTGCCACTGAAACAATCCAATCAGATCCAGCAAAAAATAGTGATCAGGAAATGAGGGCAAAGGAGGGAGCAAAAAAACCCCAAACCAACTAAACATTGAAATGTTTTATTCTGACAGCTTGAAAATTAACTTTCTGACTTTTAAAGACAGCTTTTTTGTTAGGCAAGGAAATGTTAAGAAGGATTTAGAGTTAGATAACTGAAAGCTAAATCAAAATAAGAAAACTCTTTTCAATGAAGTGAAACATTTTGAGTTTGACAGTTTTGAGTAAAACCAGAATGGATTTACAGTTTTCATTTCATTAGTTATTTTTTTAAATGTAGGTACTTCTTTCAATCAGGTGGATTTTTTTTTTTCAGTTCAGGCATAAAAATGAAAAATTGACCACACAGTCAGCATTAGCTTGGAAAAATCTGCAGGTAAAATATCCATTACCTGATGAAAGCATGGTTTTCCTTCCCCTTGAAAAATGTTCTTGTGCTCAAGATTTATAAGAATATACCATATCTTTGGGAGATCTGAGGATGTTATTGGAAGTATGGATGAATACTGTAATGTTGGTTTTAATAGCTAGTCTTTTGACCTCCATTGGTTCCTGCCATCATTATGACGAAGCTTAAATAGACACAACTAAAATCAAGGAATAACTCTTTGAGAGTTGTCATGAAAGAAAAATTTCCATTTTAGACTGTTACAAGAGGACCTCTGCACCTGGGTCAGCCATAATACATCACCCCTGCACTTAAGGTCAGCTCTCAGAGGAGGTGGAAGGAGTTAGGAAAACTGAGAGACCACTGAATTAAGCTGTGTCTTCCGTGAATCAAATCTGACTATGACAAGGAAAAAACATGCATATATGTTCAGTAAAAAAATTTAAAAAAAATTATATATATATATATATATATGTATATAAAAACAAACAAAAAACCACAAAACGAACTAACAAACAAAAAAACCCAGACAAAACCACTACACCAAAAAGAGAAAAATATATCAAAAAACGCATAATGTCGCCAGTGCAGCATTTCATTCAGCCTTATCAGCCTGTCACACAGGAGTGGAGTGAGGATATCCAGGAATACAAGTATTGCAGTGGGAATCCCTCCTACTATTCCCATCCATTCACAGTCTTGTCTTCCAGCTCTGAACCTGCTTTTTGCCCCGGAACTCCAGTAGGGAGCATCACTTGGGCACAGCCCATGGCTGAACCCTGTTTGTTGTGTTGCGCTGGGCTGACAGAGCCAGGCAAGCTCAGAGCCAGCTCCAGGCAGTTTGCTGTGAGCTGTTCTGCTTGGTGTGGATGTGCAATAAGCCAGAGGGGGAAGAAGATAAGGGTTTTGTTTTGCCCTTTTCTTTGAACAAATGTGTGTGCATTGTACAGAGCTTGGGAAACTACTACAAGATCAGGCCTCCTCTTGATATCTTGAAGAAATTTAACTAAAAGGTTCTGACATGAAAACCTGTAACTTTATAGAAAGTGACAACTGATGACTGGTGAGCCCTGAGGCTGGGTAAATAATGGCCATGGGAAGGCTGTGCTGGAAGGAATATTGCTATGTATGGTTTCATCTCAAAAACCATTTTGTTTCTTGTGGGAGGAGATAAAAGAAAAAAGTAACCCCATGTTGTATCTGTTGCTCATATCACCAATGATGAAAGACATTGCAGTGATGACAGTGGTATGTAAACTCATGTGAAATATAATAGAACCTAAAATAGAGGCAATATAAACACTTGTTGAGTTTTATCTGCTGATATTTGTGAGGAAAGAAACTGTATAAATAAAAATTTGTAATGATAGTTACTTCCATAAGCTTTAAAAGGCTACAAGTAGAACACTAGCAAAAAAATATATTAAAAGAAAAAAAAAAACCAAAACCAAACAAACAAAAAAAAAAATCCTGCAAAAATCACTGACTTAAACCTTCCACATTCATCACTGGACATGTGAATTTAATGATTAACTAAATTAATTTGATTTCTTTTTACTTATATGTGAAAGCCACTAGTTAATAGGAAGCTGACAAGAATTTTCTCTGTTTGTGTCAGGTGCTGAAACTAATTTGAACTTGAGGAGCAAGGAAGATCCAAATACATCAGATACTGGATCAGAAATGCAGGATAAAAATGCAAATAACCATGGAACTCAGTCATCTAATCCACTGTCCAGTTCTGTGACTGCTGAAAATGGAAATTCAGTATCAAATGGTAAGCAGTTTTTAATCCCGAAGTTCTTCTAACATAAAATTGCTGAAGTGTTTCTTTGAATGAGCTTTTTAAGATATAGCCAAGCTGGAATCTTCAGAGTTGTGAAATATCTGTGTTTCTGAAACTTGTTTAACTTTGTATATGTGAACTGATAAGCCCCCTTCCAATAAAAGCTGAATGTGAAGAAAATAAAACAGCTTCTGTTGAGGAATTTGTAACTAGTTCAGCTCCATTCTATAGGCAACCTAAGGCATGGAGGACTAAAATTTGTGATTCTGATCCTATAAGCAATACAAATGGGACAGAAAATGGAAAATCAGGATCTCCCTTTGCTATAGGTGCTTTTCTAGTGAATGACAAATTGTTTGTCATTGCAATACAAAATGATGCAAGAGCAATGACAGAAAGAATGAAGTCTTTCAAGGTCCTAAAAGCATAAACCCTAAGGAAGTGAGTTCAGATTTTTAATAGAAAATTAAATTTTTTCATTGCTTTTTAATTTTTTATAATGTACTGCCCTTCTTTTTTAGTTTATTTTTAATATTAGGAGTAACACCTTTCTACAATTCTGTACTATCAAACTGTGACTTTTCCACCACAAATCTTTCACACTTAACCAGAATTCTTAGTCTGAAAGAAAGAGCCTTCTGCCACTTCTTGTCCAAACACTCAGAGTAATTAGAAAGCCTGTAATAACCTTTTACGTTGCAATGCTGAAAGTTGTGATCCTGCATCATCCAAAACAGCAGATCCTCTTGTGGGATACACTCAAAACACCGCAGCTAAAAGTTTACTGAAATTTGTTGTAATTTCTAACTAGCACCGAAGAGGATATAGAGACATGTGTAATCATTGAGTGAAAAGTTTAAATATGATAAGTGTAATAAGTGACCAAGATGGCCTAACCCAGGGTTAGTGAAGGGGACAAATTACCCAGATATCTGACGGTTCTGTACCTCCAGTGAAGTCCTTTGTAGAGGTACTTTGTGTAACCCAAGTGACAATTAGAGTAGATATTATACAGGTGAGACAGCCCTGTGGGGCCAAGGAAGCACTGTGCTGTGGTGTGCCTGGTGGTTATACAGGCACACACTTTACATTGTGCTCTTCATCCAGCTCCATTGGCACTTTACTGTCCCTCCAAGGAAGCCTCCCTGGTTGTTCCTGTTCACTTACATCTGAAGTCCCTGTGTGTGTGCACTCCTATATAGTTTATGCAGATCAGCATTGGAGTAACTGTAAGAGCCTGTCTGTCTCACTAAAAGCCCTATGCATTATTCAGGTAAGGGGATTAGTCCTGTCTAATTCCAGCTGTCAAGAAGGTAGCCATTCTTCTGCCTAAACAAGTCACGTGTGGGCTACCGTCTGCTATATAGTCTCTTGAAACTTACTACCAGATCTGAGCTCATCAGACAAGTCATGGAACAGGAGAGGTATCACAAAAGATAACCTGACAGAAAAGAGGTTTGTCACCATGCCACAGGCCACATGGTGCTGAGAAGAGAGCCCTGCATCTTGCCTTTCCTGGTGATGTCTGTTTCACAGACATATATCTGCCATATATTATCTACATATATGTCTGCCAATGTATCAAGTGGAGCTGATCAGTAGATGCAGCCTGTGTGTGAATGCAGAATCATGGACGTTTGAGGATTGATGTATGACCATGGTTGCAAAGACGCAGAGACTCTGTGGTGGTGGTGGTGGTGTTCTGTTGCAAATATGGTGTTGGAGACCAGGAGATGCAGGGTCACCAGTTCTCTGGTAGCAGAGCCTATGAGACTGGAGGTTCTCTGGAACCACAGAACCACATCTAGATGTCAGTGATCTAGATGTCAATATTTGAGATGCAAACTATTTATCTGTAGGATTCTAGGAGGAGAAAAGGGAAGAAATGGGGAGTAGGAAGATCAGATATCGAGTGTGGGATCTTCCTTGGAAGCAATAAAAAAAGGCATTACAAGGATTAAGTGGGTGAAGGAATGGGTTTCTAGTTTGAATGCCTGAGACAAGTCTGTATTCTTGATTATGGGGAAAAAAATGGAATGTGTTTCTTTCATTTTGCTTCTCCAATTAGAGATTATTGATTGACTCATAGTCTTTGCTATTGTTTTCATCACCACATATAATTGCAGCAATAATATATAGCAAGCATAATTGTGCCCAAAAAGTGCCATATTAGACTTACTTTTGGTAACATGAGAGTTGTTGTAGGAAAGCCCAATCCCGATGGTGTAGTCTGTGCTCCAGACTCAATCCCTAATAAATTTAGGTTCCTGTAGTCCTGCCCCTGTCAGTACTAAATCATTGGTTTCAACCTTGGGCTGAATTAAGCAAAGTCTTATTCAATGCACAGCTGTGGTATCCTAATATTTACTTAGGCATACATGAAGGAAAGCTCTTAGAATGTAATCAACTACTCCATTTATCTTTCCAACTCTACCAAGCCTCAGCTTGCCATGTCTGTGACAATGTGCTGTTGCTGTGGAAAACTTTACTTATTTGATAAGACCTCTTATCAAAGGGCTTTTTACAGTAATAAACAGAAAATCATTGATAATCTGATTCCTAGATCAAGGCTCTCATGGGTAGCAGATTAATATAGTGCAAAAGCAATAACTTTTTCATAACATGCTGTCTGGCCTAGGAAAGTATTTTTATTCATTTCTGGTGGTCTAAAATTGTGCAAATATTTTACATTATGCCTTTCATTTGAATTAAATTAATAACATCTCCTTTAAGAAGGCACTTTGCAATAAAATTAGGTTAATTTTTTATTACTTTATTTGAGATACATCCAAACTGAATCCATGTAAATAAACTATTAGTTCAGGAAATTCTTTGAAAAAAGGGAGGTGTGTTCACAAGAACTGTTTGTGGTTTAGTTTGGGGTTTGGTTTTGGGGGGGTTTTTTTGAGGGGAAATTTTGGGCATTTAATTTGACCAGAAATATATGAAAATTTTAAGTTGGAATACAGAGAATTTAATATAGGTAAGAAAGGAATAGTGGTAACTTACATATAATTTACAAGGTTAGCATACTAGAGACCTTGGATGTTATACGTTGTTCCTGTACATACCTGATATATTGTTGCCCAGCTTCAAAAAGTGATAATTGCACCTCAAAACAACACATAGTTCGAATTATTGAGAGAACAGGGTCAAACTTCCTCTGCAGCAAGGAGAAAAAAATGCTGGACTCGTACAGATTTGATCTGGCTCCTGGACTGCAAACAAGGGTTTCACCCTCTTCATTGCCTGTGTGTTCAGAGGAAGTCCAGATGATGTAGAAAAAGATCCATATTTATGCAAGCTTTACACAAGTTTTGTTCAGTAAAACAAAGAAAATCAAAGGCAGCTGTCCCTAGTTACAAAGTTGTGGAAATGCAGTGTTTTAAGGGGGAAACTAAAAGGAAGGTGAGAGATCAAAGAGGGATTTTAAGATTTGTTTTAGTTCTCATTGTCCTACTCACATTTTGTTTGGTAATAAATTTGGTTAATTTCCCTAAGCTGAGTCTGTTTTGCCTGTGACAGTAACTGGTGAGTGATCTCTCCCTGCCCCTATCTCGACTCACAAACCTTTTGTTATATTTTCTCCCCTCTGTCCAGTTGAGGAGGGGAGTCACAGAGCAGCTTGGGTGGGCACCTGACATCCAACCAGGGTCAACTCACCACAAGCACAGCACTGTGAGGGCTGCTATGACAAAAATGATCTTCATCTCAGCTAGACCCAGTCCACAAACTTATCATGGTGTCTGGGATTCTGGTTTGTGAAGGGCTTAATAACACCTCTCATGGACTCACTGTGTTTCTGCTTCTGCCTTTGCTTCCCATCATCCTGCCTTTCAGGTCCTCTGTAGTGCTGTGTGAATGGTCTTCCCACTCCAGCCAGCAATGAGCCTCACTCTAGGATCACTGTGCAGAGGTCTTTGTTTCTCCTGACTACAGAGGGAGACTACCTGACTCTTTTACACTGGATGACTGGTTGTTTCATGGCTAAATTTTGGGGAGCTAATTCCCACATCAAGAGTGTACAAGAATTTAAAAAAAAAAAACATCTGTACTGAGGAGATCAAGTTTTAAATCCTGGACCTAATATTGACTTCCTGTGTGACATACAGATGTTAATTTGAGAGCAGACTGCAGGCATGGTTTTTGTTCCCTTTTCATTGTTTTTGTGATGAAAAAGAGCCAGGGGAAGCAGAGCCAGGGACTTCTGCATTGCAGGAGGAATCCCTGGCCAGTGTATAGGTGATGTGTTATTTGTAGGCTCTTCCAGTACAATTGATCCTTCTTGTAAACCAGCATGCATAGCTATGATGCAATCCTTCCTTGTAAACAGCAATCATTCCAGTTTCAGTAAGCATGAAAATAGTAAATATCCAGGCAAATGTGTGATTTTTTTTTTTTTTTGTTCTTTTCTTACTAAAACATGTCAAGGTCTTTTGAGTCTTACATTGAAATCAGCCAATCTGATTATAAATAAGTATTCTTCTGATTTAGGTTTACCAGAGGAAAATGAATATTCAAGACTGTCAGCCAGCACTACAGTGGGCTCATCAGTTCAGAGACACAGAGAGAGGCACACTAGTCAGGTAAATATTTCACTGATGGTCTCTCGAACCAGAAAAAGAGAAAAAAAAATCATAGTAGCTTTGTGTTGAAAGCTGTCTTGATTCAAATTTGGGTGTTGGCATTGAAAAATGCAGACTTCTTTTACAGGATTTTATTGAGCTAAGGACAATAATGAATTTGCTACTAACTTTTTATGTGGAAGAATGATCATCATGGAAGTTTCTCACAGTAGAGTTCCAAGTTTATGAAACATACTGTTGTTGCTGTTTGTAAGGATGTTATTTTCAGGCAGGAAGTAGGTCTCTTCACTCTGAGAAGATAAAGATGTTATCTCTCTCAAGACATTCATTCCTACCAGAAATAATTGCATGATAATGAACCTCATAGGAATAAATGCATAATTTTATAGTCCTTTTGTATATAAAAGCAATGAAGAGTTTCAAAATGGTCTTCACAATTTTTATATAACTATCAATAATTGAAAAATCAAAATATCTAATAGTGAAATCAGCAATAGGTACTAAGGTAGTTTGAAGCTTGCACTGGTTCTCTTAAAATTTCTATTTAGTTAATGCAATTCTAAAATTGCAACATAAAATTAAGTTTGATGGGCATTAAGTGAACAAAAAGAAGTAAAATTTGTCATAATATATTTTCTTCATTATTTTCTTCAGCATTTTATATATAATGTGAACTGCTTTATTTTCTAAGTAGACACTTCAGGCTTGGAGGCTTTCAAAAATTTTATTATTGCATTATATTATTTCACTTAGATGGAATTAATGTATTCTGTTGTCATTGTCTACAGTCCACTTTTCTGAAAAGGTAGTCCCAAGTCATTTTTTTTATTTGAGGTGACTGTAAGACGCTTACAGCAAAGGTAAATATTGTTCAGAGAGGAAGCACGTTGGAGCTGAGATGACTTTTCTCAACAGAAACCTCTCATTAACAAATTGTACAATTTCCAAACTATTTTACGAGCAGGTAAGGGATTTGTCACATTTATCACATTATTCTCTGTGGGGAACAGCTGACATTTCATTACAACAAAATAATGGTCCTAACCAAGTTAAACAAATGTTTGGCCATTGACTCCAGACGGAGTGAGATTCAACCTTCAAAATTATACTCGGTCTTAACTTTGAAAAACAGTAGGTTTCAACTCAGTAAATAAGTGAGCAAACTAGTACAAAAGTCTTCAGTTTTTGTTTTTCTGACCCACTGTCAAAAGCTCGTAAGTACAGCACCTATTCTGAGTTGAAAGCTTGTGCCAAGACAGCACTCAACACTACACTTGATCATTTCAGACACATAAGCAAGGCTGGCCAGAGCTGCCCTGGCACACATAAGAACATATCCACCGTGCACACAATGACACATTTTTTGCCATCACCATACCTCTCAGACTGTCAAAAATGGATTTTGACCATACTGTGAAAAATTACTTACAGGTCTACTGTCTCCAGATCAGTATACTGGGCGAGGATAGGGGATTATGACAATGACTAGAGGCTGTGTTTTCAGCTGGCTTTGTCACATTTTTTAATGGCCAACCAAAAACTTACTAAGTATGAGAAGCCCTCTCTAGTGAAGAAAAAGTCCAAGTCTGTGACAGTGCTGCAGTTTTAAACCTTACACATGCTTTTGTCTTGAAGCCCCTTACACCTCTGTTGCCTGGGATTGAGAAGGATCATGTTTAAATTACTAAATCAGTGCAGTACAAGGAGAGTTAGATGAACTAGGTATAGAGGAGCCACTATCTTCTTCTTACCTTTGCAAATGGAAACTGTGAAATTAGTAATTAGTGCTAATTAATAATTTAGGAAATTTTAGAATTAGTAATTTAAATGTTTTATTTTAGAAGCAAGTTGTTAACGATTTACAAACTTGTGGGGTTTTATTTTTCCAAAAGTACTTGCCAAAACCTGAACACAGTTTCATTTCAGTATTTTGAAATACCACTTTTCAGTGAATAGTTGTTTTACCAAAGTATTTCACAAATTTTTAAAATAGTTTCCATGCAATGTACTCAGAATTACATGCAGAGACAATCCTTAAATGCAATCTCAGTAAGAACTGTGACAAGTTTGCAGCAGAAACTTGCAGTTCTGTGATTTTTGATATAATTGATTTAATGAGTAAACACCTACCAAAATGATATTGCCAAAAGAAAAAGAAAAAAGTCTTTTTCCCATAAAAAGAAAAAAAATCTTCAAAAGAGTGTGTGCTCCGAGGGCTGAGAATTCTTACTGTGGAAACATTCCTCACCATTCCCAAAATATGACATGTATTTGAAAATGATTGGCGCTCTAATTAGAGTTGACATTTCTTAACATGCTTCTAGTGACTCTAACAGCATATAAGCCTATTGTAAAAGTCTTTGCCAGGTTTCATTGCAGTAACCTTATCACTTTAAAGTAATTCTTGTACAGATGTATGAAATAGGACATACAGTTTCACAGATCTGTGAAGGGACTGATTGACTAATTGGTCTAAAGAGAGAAATTTAGACTGGATCCATGGATTTCTTGGCAGACACTGTCACTTCAGCTAATGGAAAGTGGTTCATTAGCTTTCAGGGGCTTGCAGTATTTATGGTGGGTTGTTTTTTTTTAATATCTACCTGCTAGTTCCTTACTGAAGTGACAGGAAATAATTTCATTTTTTGTCACAGGATCTCAAGGCTCATATACATTCAATTAAAGTTTAGGCATTGTGGTTTACAGTACCATCATGTTGTCACATCAGATGCTAATTACCTGTATCACTACTTGATACATCCTGCACACTGCAAACCTACACAGAGATAAATTCTTCAGCTCAGAATCTGTCGACACGCAGCAGAAGGATCAATCTTTTAACAAACACTTCGGAAAGTAATTTTGAAAAGAGTTTCAAAATTTCATGCAGATGTGAACTCAGAAACTTAACTGATCATCTCTAAAATGAAGTCTGCTGAAAAAAATATAGAAAAAAATGTTCACTGTTGGCCATAAATGTTAATTCTCCAGGGCAGTGGTTACTTAAAGACCAATTTTTATCAAATGAAAAAGGACAAAACTTGGAAAAAAATTGTTAAAATACTAACAAAATGTTTCTTATTGAAAAGTTATGGCGACAAATCAACTTTTTTCTGTTAGAAAAAGCAGAAGAGTATTAAAATTAAAGTTCAATTTTTGTCTCATCAGAAATGAAAGAACATGCATCAAAAGAAATACAAATTTTGCTTGTCAAAAGAACAAACAAACTGGGGGGGGGTTAAAGTATACCTTTTCCATCATATTGTTTTGTGGCTGTACACTTGTAGATTTCCAAGTGTTTACACCTATAGCTTGCAAAAAATACCACATAAAAGCATAAAGAACCTAACATCTGATATAGTGCTGTAGCATCATCTTCAGCCTCAAAGAAGATAAAAATTGAACCATGGGACTTCCAAACAAGGCTGAATCAAATTCTTATGCCAAAATTTCCATCTCACCAAAGAGAAAGAGATGTTTCTTCTGGTCATTTGTGCCATATTCTTGCTTAGGAAATTTTGTTGTGAATAAGAGTCTTTTCTATTCAGTCATGCTCCAGGATGTGATCCTAAAGGAAGTGATCCTAAAGCATACTGGAAACTCCACAAATGTTGAAATTGCTTAGCAGGGTCTAAAACCCAAAACCTCCTCCAAAATAAAAACACTTAATAAAATATTACTTCTGTATTCTTTTTCTTTTACACATTTCTCTGTTTCTTAGCCAGTCCAATGGGCTCTCTTCTTCAGATTGTATTTAGTGATCGCTCTGTTCTCAATAGCTGCTATGAGTGTCTGTGTTTAAAAGACACAACATAAAACCCATTGAATTGTATAAATTCTTTGGAGTGTCAGCAACAGCAGCAAGATGAAATAGTCAATAAAAGCAAACCTATATATTTGGCACCTCACACAAAAGCTAAGCCGTCCTGTCATCTTTTTTTCACAGATCCAGATACAAGTTTTGTTGTTGTTGTTGTTGTTGTTGGGGTTTTTTTGGTTTTTTGGTTTTGTTTTTGTTTGTTTGTTTGTTTGTTGCCTTTGGTAAAAATACTTTGAAGTTTTTATTAGCATTCACGATGAAGTGCTAAGTGCTGTGAGAAAGATACAGTGAAGAGTAGCAGGCCAGCTGAAAGATACCTTTTTTCTTATGTGGGCAGCAAGAAGCAACATGGTCTGCCTGTAACAGGATGAGATGGACAACCTGGAGATAATTAACAGATGGGAAGTGAGGGGCAGCTTAAAGACTACAGTGATAATAAGCATGTGTGTGGGGCGGGAGTGGGGAGTAAACCAGGCACCAGATAAAGGATGATTCAGATAAGGAAGACTGGAAGAAGAATAAAATGACAGAGAGAGAAGGCAAATAATAATAAAGTGGAATAAAGGATTTAGAGAGAGGAAAGAAAGAAGAGGTGGAAAGAAGGAACAGACCCAGAGAAGTGAAAAAAACTGCTAAAAGGAAGATAAGGAAAAACAGTAGGGAAAGAGCACAGGGTGATGGAGTAAAAAGAGAGAGGGACTAAGGAGAAAAAAGATAGAAGGTCGATGTGTAGAAGATTCCAGGTATGATACTCATCTTCATAGACATATCAATATGATCTTTCATGTTCCATAAAATAAAAATGATTGTAATAATTGCCTACATTTTTAGGGTTGCATTCTGTGCAAGCTGGGTTGTAACCATAGTTTCATGAAGATTCAGCTATTCCAGAAAAAAGGTAGAAAATTTCCTGTTGAAAGGTGCAAAGTCTCTTTTTCAGTTTGGCTTTGAATGGCTGAATATTGGCTTATTTATAATCAGATGATGTCACATGCATTCAGCATCCTATGGAAATGCTCCTAGAGCAAGACACAAATAAACAAGCAGCTTGCCACCCTAGTAGGTTAAGTAGTATCAGATATACAACACACCCTGGTATGAGATTTTGGTTACCCACTTCTGAAACATGTTTTTATCTGTCATATGTTCAAAGAGGTAAGATAAAAAATGATGGTTATTTCTTCACATATTGTTATATTAAAAGATCAGCAGTCTTATCTCTTCTGTTTTGTTTAAACCCATGGGCAGGTTGGCAGATTGCAGTAATACAGGAGCCAACACCTGACAATGTCAAATGAGAAATGTCTTTTCATATTAGTGAAGTATGTATTTATTGTTTTATTATAGCTTAAGCCATAGTTCTTATTTCATGAAGTCTCATTGCTCTTCCCTCAGAAAGAGCAGCATATTCATTATAGTTTCAAGAGCCTTCTTTGTTCCCGCTTGATTTAATATTTGTTGCCAATCATTTCTTTTGTTTACTGCTCAAAGAGCTTAAAGAATAGTCAAAAATGCAATGTGTTGTTGTCCCCCTCGCATTGCCACAGTTCTCAACAGTGAGCTCTAACATTCATCATTGTTGTCTGTCATATTTGCCTATTAGGTGGAAGTAGTTTTTGATCATCTTTGAAGCAAAAAGTGGCAATCAAACAACTCTGGTGTAATAAAAGATCACTAACACCTTTGTAAATGCATAACATGCAAGAGAGGACATAGAATGTTGTATACTTATCATTGATCTGAATCAGTATATATCCCTGAATTGTGTTTTGTTTACTGTTTTGACAGTAATGCTGAATGATTCTCTTTGTAATGTCACATACAGAAATCAGGTCTTATAATACACTGCGGCTTTGTTTTTAAACTTACAGTCAAAAACATGTGCCTTACAGATTAAATACTATGAGGTAACGCACAGTGTAAATTCATCAGTAAGTACAATATTTTGTGTTTCTGCATAAAGGATTTTTGGAGGGCTGATGCCCCTCTCCTAAGTAAGCGTGTCCTAGATCTGACTGCTGTGACCTCCACAGGTGGAAGCACAAATTCTCCTCTTTGAACCAGTGGATGTCACAGCCAGCTCCCTACTCATGTGAGGCCCCTTTTCTGTCTCCAGTGCTTTGTCCTCATCACATTTTCCCCAGCTAGATGGGATTGTTGAAGAGAAGGGAGCAAAACCTCCTGAGTATTCCCGTGCCCTTCTTAAGCTCAGGTGTTTGGCTAAAGGGCGTAGTTATTCCTCTTGGGCTGCCATAATGGCCAATGGGTCACCTTAAAAGGCTGCTTCAAATTCGAGTTGAAGGGGAGTGTAATCCACTGCCCCAGTGTCAGCACCTGTGGAGAGTGACTGCACTTCTGACTTAAAGTGCCCAGTGTGAGTGAGAATGAATTAATTCCTCTGGCCTTCATCCTTTTTCTGCCACACACTGCTGCATGCGTGCACATCAGCATGCAGAGATTTAGACTATCAGACCATAAATTGTGATGTTTTCGTCTAGTGTTGTTTGACTATAAGTGTAGGGGTTTTATATGTGAAAGGATGATACCCAGCAATAGCAAATATGAGCTAATGATTTTTTTTGTACTTGCTTTGAAAGCATTGTGGCAAACCTAGTCTCTATCTGGTCAAATAAAATATTGCCATTGATACGATAAAGCAGCAGTGATCAATTAAGTAGAAACATGACTTAGTTGTTATGTTGTCAAATATTTTTATTAGACTATGTGAAAAGTGGTATCAGCATTATGAGGTCAGCTGTGCCAAATACCTCAGTGATAAATGATTTGTTATCAGAACTCATCTTGAGAAAGGCACAGTTGCTGTCCTGAACATATTCTCTTTCTCAAGCATCAGAGGCAAATTAGAAGAATGCTCTGAAGGTTTTAAAGAGCACTGTATAATCAGTTTATCTGGAGATAAATATTACATTAGAAAAAAACCATATATATTTCAATATTTGTTGATGTTTTAGTCACTCTAGGAATATGTGACTTTGCAGTTGATATCAGAAGTCTAGATTTGAAAGAAAGTCAGCCAAAATCAAACTAACTAACTAAATAAAATTCATAAGATTCAAATAAGCAAGTAAAATAACCCTTTGTTTTGAATGTGTAGACTTGTCCATATGTATTCTCAGCTCAGGTAATCAGAGTGCCTGATGTGTACTGTTATATATTATTGAGCATTGCCTACCTTGTGCTAATATTTTCTGCCAGATTATACATTACAGCTGTACTCAGGATTAGTGTGCTGATTTTATTTTGCAAAGATACAATATCTTTGTTTGATTGCTGAGATACTTCCAGTCTGTGTGGAAGATTATTAGCCTAATTCATTGATAATATTGTGGTCCCGGGCATGTTGCTACTTCCCTGAGAGGAAGGTACAAGAGTACAGACAAAGTCAGATAAAGAATGTAAAATCTTCTTCCTGAAACATACCAAGGGTCTGTGTAGCCCAGGAGTCTCTTTCTGATGAAAACAAAAATGCACAGCTACCTAGGGCAAATGTAGAGGTGCGAGGTGAGGTGTCTCTTTGTGAAGTGTGATCTGCAGTTACTGGTGGTCTGTGAGGAAGGACTTCTGGAGACAGAGTTCATCTTGTAGATGGTAATCCTTAGTGCATTTTTCTGTCATGAATTTTTCTGGAAAATCCTTTCAGAAAGCAAAATCAAGGCAAACAGTGAAATTAATTTTTTAAGATAAAGGTTGAGTGTTTTCAAAATGCCATGTGATAGCAGAGGTCTGGACTAGTCAATCAAAGTTATCTGTACCTGCATGGCCTCTGCCACCAGAATATTCTGCTTCCATGATCACTCCAAAACTGATGTTTGGAAGAAAATTGAAACTCCCATTGGGGAAAAAAAAAAAGAAAGAAAGAAAAGAAATAAAAAAACACCACCACCAAAAAAATAAAAACCCATGAGAAAACAACAGATAGCTGTAAATGGCTTGTCAAAATGGAAAATATTTCTTTCTGAATCATGTGATCCATTTTTTGTTCATATGTGTAGTACCTTTTTAGTTTTATTTTAAATACAAAGTTACTTTTAAGGTTACCCCCAAATTTTAAATATCAACAAAGTAATAACTTCCTTCAGTCTGTCATCTATATAACACCTGTTCTAAAGGAATTTTATTCTTTTGATGCTTTTGATGTAATAAGAAATTTTACCTCAGAGAAAAAAAATATATTTCCTTGTTTAGAACAAAGAAAATGCAATATATTTTCAATTATGGATCTCATGTTTAACTCTATTTATGCTGGCATAAATCCTCCAGAGCAATTCCAGATTTGCACCACAGTACGTTTTCTTTGCCATTTTCTCATTTCCAATAAACCCATTTGCCATCCATCTGGAGAGTTTTGTTTCTGAAGATTGTAAAGTTGCTCCAAAACAAAGAAAAATCACCAGTAGTTTAAAAGAAAAGTTAACTAAAATAATTTTATTGTTTCATATCAAGTTATTACATCCAGTGGATCTTCTATTGCAAAAAAAATTCATGTCCCAGGACTCAGAAGACAGTCACATGAATCAGTTTGTATCCCAGTGGTGCATTTGTATTTGAAGATTTTTAATTGGAATATTGAAGCACATAAATTCATTTATCATAGCTGCTCTCTACTCCCTGCTGGGGTCTTATATGGCCAATGCAGGTTTCCCGGTCAAACGCAGATTTACATATTGATTTGATTTATGTTGACTGCTTGTCTGGGCTCCTTAACACACCCTTGGCTTTCTATGTGTTTCACCCTTATAGATTTAAATGAATCTTGTGTTCGTAAATAACACGTAGGCTAACAGATTTTTTTTTCTTTGATTGAAGAACTGGTGGAAAAGTCATCCTTTTCTGATTTCTGCTTTTTTTGTAACATACTAAAAAACCAAACATATCTGTTGGAACTTTAAGGGTTGTGATTTTTTGAGAGGTTGCAGTGTGCCTGTCCTATAGTTTGGGAAAAAAAGGTGTGACATGCATGATGTTTGGAAAGAGTCAGTGTAGGGATTTATCAGATTAAAAAAAAAAAAAGTAGACATTAAAATGAGTTGGAAATATTTTTATGAGAGAGTTGCATGCAGATTGAATCCAAATGTGTTGCTCCAGCTAATAGTCACGTGCAGTAAGAATTATTTCCAGAATCACTGAATGAAATTGTGTCTTTCATTTTGAAATGAGAGGTGAGAACTATTGTCTTTAAAACTGGTGATCCACAGGAGACCCACTGGGGGTTTGGACCTGCTTTTGAGGGCTGTAATAAAGATAACTGTACATTACCAATTGGCTGAAATTATTTTGATTTTATTTTTAGGCAGCCTACAAACTGAAAGAGATGATAAACATGACTTTTATTAAAGCCGTTTAATTTCTAAAGCAGTTATGATAATTTATCATCAACATTTTACATTTATTGCATAATTCACTTTAGATCCTGATCAAATTTTAGAAAGTCTCTACATGGATTCTGTGATGTGACCTCAACTTTACTAACTAACGGAAGAGAAACATTAATGATGTAATAATTAATTCTGAGCATTTACTGTCAGTTACTTTAAAGCACCAACACTGACAAATCTGTTGAAGAAAATAACTGGCATTATTTCTCTGAAGGGAAAACATGAACTAGCTATGTAATGAAAATGTCTCAGGAGCACAGGTTTATATGCTGTATATGTCCTTAAACTGTGCTGTGATTTTAAAATCTATTTTCTGCTGTGCTTATATGTCTATGGGCAGGAATTTTACTAAAATTTAAGCAACTGAAAACAGAACTGTAATAAAACATGAAGAGCTAATTTTCTGCAAAGAAAATTATTTGCATGTTTTAAATTATATATAATTATTATTTGTAATTAAATAGTTAATTTCTGGTGAGTATTAGTTAAAAATCAATGCAATCACAAATGAAAAAGATTATTTTTTTGAAATATTTTTTTGAAAAGGTAAACCCCACATTTGGTCAGTGAGGGAGCAAAATGAGTTGAAATACTCAAAAGAATCTACAAATCCAAATTAATAATTCTCTGGCAAAGTGTTTAATGAGCCCTGTAGTCACAGCTTGGTGATTAAGACTGTTGTAATTGTCACACAGACAACATAAGTACTTTTTTACTTTTGAATGTTACAAAATATCCTCTGTAAAGTTATAACATTTGATCTCTTAATGCAAATTAATTTCCTGAGATTCTAGAGCCAAATCTTTAAATAACTCAAAATTAATTTTAAATGGGCCTGTTAATCTTTTTATCTGGCATACTTTTTGTCAAAAATTATTTAAAATGTGAAACCTTCAACTTTCTATAATTAAAAACTCACTGATTTTTTTTTAACTAGCCTATGAAATAGGCTGAAATTAAAATATTTAATTTAAAATATTTATATTTAATAATATTTATAATAATATTTAAAATATTATTAACTTATCTTATTGCAAGTCATCTTGATTATAAGACAAAGTTGAAATCCATGATACCTGCTTTAGGCCGTAAAGTGAATCTAGGCAGAAGTTAGAAGTCTAAATCCAGAAGCCAATTCAGGAGCTCATTCTCCAATAACTATGCAATACTCGAATGTGTTTAACTCAGCAGCCAAAATCATGCTCTAAGACTTTTATGGTTGCCAGCATACAACAATGTGCTCTGTCTCCACTATTTTTTCTGCTCTAAAACCACAAGAGGCTCACTGAAGACTTTACTTCAACATAGTACTCAGACATGGACATCACAAAGCACAGGAACAGAAGTCCTCCTGCCCTGCACTCATAGTCCACCTCTTGCAATTGCAGTGTCCTCCCAGCATGTGAGAATTTGGTCTCTCTCTTCCTTAACCTGAGAGAAGTGTAACATGTTGGCCCTGGCTGGACACAAGGTGCCCACCAAGCTGCTCTATCACAGACTGGGTGAGGCTGGAAGGGACCACAAGTGGGTCATCTGATCCAACCTCCCTGCTCAAGTAGGGTCATCTTAGAGCACATTGCATAGGATTGTGTCCACACAGTTCTTGAATATCTCCAGTAAGGGAGACTCCACAACCTCTCTGGGCAGCCTGTTCCAGTGTGTGGTCACCTGCACAGTAAAGAAGTTTTTCCTCATATTCAGGTGGAACTTCCTGTGCATTAGTTACATTCCATTGCCTTGTATTCTAGTGTTTGGTGCCACCAAGAAGAGTCTGGCTTTATCTTCCTGGCTCCCTTCTTCAGATATTTATACACATTGATGATGCTCCCTCTCAAGGTTGAATGGGCCCAACTCCCTCGGTCATTCCTCATAAGAGAGATGCTCCAGCTTTCAAGTCATCCTCACTACTCTCTGCTGGACCCACTCCAGGAGCTCTATGTCTCCCTTGTACAGAGGAGCCCAGAACTGGACACAGCACTTCCAATGTGGTCTCACCAGGGCTGAGTAGAGGGACAGAATCACCTACCTCAACCTGCTGGCAATGCTTTTCCTAATCCAGCCCAGGATACCATTGGCCCTCTTGGCCACAAGGACACACTGCTGGCTCATGGACAGCTTGTTGTCCACCAGGATCCCCAGGTCCTTCTCCACAGAGCTGCTTTCCAGCGGGTCAGCCCCCATCCTGTGCTGGTGCCCAGGGCTATTCCTCCTCAGGTGTGGCCCCTGCATTTGCCTTTGCTGAATTTCAGGCAGTTTTTCTCTGCACTTCTCTCCAACTGCAAAAGCTTCTGAGGTATCAGCCACTCCTCCCAGTTTTATATCATCAGTGAGCATGCTGAGGAGGCACCTACCCCTTCATCCAAGTCATTGATTAATGAGTTAATACTGTACCCAGTACAGAACCCTGGGGGACACCACTAGTGACATGCCTCCAAGTAGACTCTATGCCACTATCACTCCCCTCCACAACAGGACAGGGTGAGAAAATAAGATGGAAAAAATTCATGAGTGAAGACAAAGGCAGTTTACTAAAGCACAAGTGAAGACTGTGTATGTAGAAGCAAAGGGGAAAAAAAATAAAAAAATTTATTCTCTACTGCTGACCAGCAAGCTATGTCCAGCCACTCCATGCGAAGCAGGGCTTCAGCACACATAGTTATTTCCCCAAAAGGCAAACACTGTAAATAATGAATGTCCCCCCTTCCTCCTCCTTTCTCTTATCTGTGCAGACATCATATGGCACGGAATACCCTTTTGGTCAGTTTGGGTCAGCTGTCCCAGATCTTCCCCCTCCCAAGACCTTGCCCACCCCCAGCCTACTGGTGAGGTGGGAATGTTGGACAGATAGTACTGATGCTGTGCCAGCACTGCTCAACAGCAGCCAAAACACCGGTGTGTTATAAGCTCCTTTCTAGCTATCAATGCAATGAGGAAAATTATCTTCATCTCAGCCAGACCCAATATAGAAAAGTCTAATCCACGTCTTCTGATTTCCCAGTATGCTCTAACCTGTAGATAATGGTGAAAGTCCTTCTGTGTGTTTCCTGATGAAACTGAGTCATTGGTGTTCTGTCACCAACCAAAATCCCTAATGCTTAGAGGAGAGTACATTCTTCTGCAGCCTGAGAATTTGGACTGTGAGGTGGGAGGAATGAATCCAGAAATCTCCTCCCTGGGCTGCTCATTGCAAATTTATTTTGTTCATCTTTCCATGTTTTGCAGCAGAAAATACGGCTGGTTTAAGTGCTTCAATCCATTGCAGTTTCCAGTGAATAGCTGTGGTAACTCCACATACTCTTTTGTGTGTGACTGTCTTTGACCCTTCAGCTTTTCTGATTTACTGAGTAAGAACTCTGGATAGCAAACACAAGGATGGTGTTTCCACCAAATGGCAGGGCTGTTGAATGCCAGGTATTCAAATTCAGATGCTGTCTTGACCATGTCTTTGTTTGACCATTGATTTTGAGTAGGAAAATCCTTGTCTACAGTTGGTATCACTGGTACAGTTGGTTGAAGTTGTTAGTTTAGTGTTCATTGAAAAAATTCCTACACATTCACCCTTCAAAAAATATCTGTTCAGGATATAGAATAATAATGAAGAAATACTGCTTGCTGTTTTACATTGTGCTTCATGTAAAATTATTCAGCAAACCTTTTCTATAATGGATATGTATAATAGATCATAAATGAAAAAGAGAAAAGATATAAGGTTATTCAAATAGATCTAATTAAATTAAGTGGTTCATTTAGAGCTCTGTCACTTCTTGTGCTTTTCCCTCCATTTTATTTCAACTTCAGTTTCATTGTATATCCTTCATCCAGGTTGAAGATAGTTTGCCAGTTTACTTGCCAGATTAGTTTCATGATGAATAAAGGTTTGAGATATTTTTCCATCCCTGTTTTAAAAAATACAATAAAAGACGTACATTTATTTGTGAACTGGACCAACATTTGTCTACTATACACTGTAAAATGAGCTCTATAGCAAAACTGCTGACCCAACATTAATTTACAGCTTGCATAAGCAGGGTCAGTCAGTATAATAAAGCTTCCTCAGTGCCTATAAGCTATAAATAGGATGCATTTGTCAATTGCCTTGCCCAGGCAAAATGTGCTCACTCTGCACCCTGCACCTGTGTGCCTTTATGTTCCTTAGAATAGCAGTGGCATTGTCTGTTTTCAAATACATATCCATCTCTCAAACTAAAAATCTTCTGTACCTCATTAGAGTCATGCTATCAAACTTTTGTCACCTGAGCACATCCAATAACACAGTTTCAAAATAACTATTTTTTTATAAGTATACGTATCTGCCAGTGTTCAGGCATGTCTTTGACTACTTACCTCTGAAACTCTTTCGTATGAAACTCTTGTGATGACAGTCTAACAAAGCTTGGTTTTTATATGTTACAGCATCTCTCTGAGAAGCATGCAGGCTCGTGAAATGCATAAAATCTAGATACGAAAAAGGTGTCTAAATTTGGAACACTGGATTCCAATCTGCATTTTCTAAACTGGATTATGCCCATAATTTTAACTCACAAAAAAAGCTACAGAAATTGGTCAGAGTTAGCCACAGTGCCTCACAAAACTGTACAGCTGTTTTGTAGAATAAAGCCACCTGACCTGTCATATGATCATGACCTGACCTGACAGCAATATCTGTGGAACATTTCATTTTTCTTTGAGTTGCTGAGATGCCCTGTTGCATTTTGTGTAAATAGAAAAGCAAAGATGTTTTTGATTTCATAGTGATATGCAATTGAGAGATGCTTTAATGAAGTCTTTCAAAGACTTTCCATTTTTCTTTTTTTCTTAAAAATGCAGAGTTTAAAACTATACTTGAACTTATGCCTGTTATTAACACATATTGTTGATTAATGTGTATCTCCCAATCAGAAATTAAGCAAATTGCCTGTGGATATTCAGGTATCTCCATGTAAGGGCTCATTCCTTCTCTGACAGGATGTGTGTGTGAAAGGTCTGACTTGCACAGGAAACATTTGAAGCAGCAGCATAAAGCCTGTGCAAGCCTCTGTACCTAGGTACCTATTTCATGAAGGAATAGCAGGAGCCACAGGCATTAGCAAAGTCTTCTACCCCAGAAACCTCATTGCCCATCAGTGACAAAAATGCCCTTCATGTCAACTTAGCTGTCCTTGCAGCTGGAACCAATCACATGTGTGGTGTCTTATGAGCATTTAAGGGCACTGCACATGATTTCCTTTATCATGGTTACTAACGTGCAGCCATCTCTTATTATGACATGAAGTATAAATGCAACATAGACAGGAATAGCCATTCTTTCTACATGAGTCCATTGTGTGAGGTGGAGTATGGACATTTTAGTCATGCCATAGGTGCCTCTTATAGGTACCCCTTTGGGGTTCTTAAGAAAGAAGATAGCAGGGTAAGGGCTGTTAGATGTTATGGTGGGCTTGGTTCATATTCCCAAGATAAGCCCTTTCTGCTACAGAATACTCTCAAGCAAATAGATCTCACTGTCTGCTCTAGGCACTGCTGTACTGCTTGGTGTTAAGTAGGTCTTAAAGGATGGTGAGATTGACTTCATCACTTCCTGGACTTGTGCTGTCATGAGGGCTTCAAACTGCCTTGAACAAAGTAAATAGTCATTGACACAAAAAGGTTAAATGTGAGGGAACAATTTCTTCTAGGTGGATTATCCATCTAATACAGAACTGTTTGGCTATGTCAGGATGAATTTATAAATAGATTCAGACCAACTGAAACTGCATTTTAAACTGTTAATGTGTTCTCTACAGGAAGACAAGGACTGACCCCTGTTTTTAAACAATACAAATTATGAGAAGTGTCTTTACTAATTCTAAGTTGCAACACAGGTTAACACAAGTTACAGTTTCTTGGTTATGGCTATTTGGGTATTTACATTTAGGGGAAAAACCTGGGTACTCCTGCAAGTACTACTTTCTCTGTCTGAAGTATTTTATGAGTAAAAAAGTATTATATGACAGCAGTTTTAAGATCAGTTTGTTAGAAATACAGACTACTCGTCACTGTAGGCAGTCTGTTTTGTGTGTTTCAGAGAATTGTGCTTATGTACCCTTTGATGACATAGGAAAGTTTTTCCATTGGTTTCATTTTTGGCACATGCTTCATACAACCTCAGTTCTTTCAGACATGATATTACAGTAAGAAATTCTAAATCACTAATTTTCTTTCTTTTCAGTGTAAAGAATGATGAATGGGGAGTGGGGACAGCAAGTTAAGCACAAAGTTTAAACCCCTTTTTGAGGGCAAGGTTGCTTCAAATTATTAACAGACTTATTTAATCTGTTTTCTTTCAGCTTTAGTTCAAATGATAGCAACTGTCCTTCATCAAAAGCACAGAACTTGAGTGCTTAGCCACATTTCTTTAACTGTAAATAGGAGAATGGGAGCACTAACAGCCACTGACCATCTAACATGTCTAAGCCAGCGCACGCTGTCTCAGGATTTCTGTTCATCTTCCTAGTAGAATGTGTGGATAAACTTATAATGCTCCAAGGGTGGTTCCCTCCTCACACAGGGCTTGGCAGTATAAAACACACCTCATGAGTTCAAGGGGAGGTTATTTTGCTGAAAGTAATTATTGTTTATATATCATTATACACGTCACTGAGATCTTGACTAAGGAGATAAGAAAACAGGACCTGAAATTGTCCTGCCTATAGGTTTACAACCATGGCAAAAGAAGCAGAGGATCCTGTGTGAAGCATCATTCAACGAAGATGTTGCCGTGTTACACTGCCAAGAGAATTAACTTTATCCAGCTTTATTATTATTATCATTATTGTTATTGTTATTATTATTATTGCTGCTGTTGTTGTTACTGTTACTTTCTTCTCACAGGTTATTCATCAGCTTAGACTTTCAGAGAATGAGAGTGTGGCTCTGCAAGAGCTTCTAGACTGGAGGAGAAAACTGTGTGAAGAGAGAGAAGACTGGCAGCAAATTTTGCACAACACTGAGCAAAGAAATACAGCCCCACCTCCACCCCCTTGTAAGAAGCCGACACTGCTGAAGAAGGTAGAAGATACCTCCTGCAACAGACTCTCTTCAGGCATATGGGATACCACCATATGATTCAGATGTGTGTTTGCAGACTGTTAGGAATGAAACCAACTAATGACTTCAATCTGCACAATCATCAAGTTTTCTTCCCTTCACAAAGCGTGCAGGGATTTTTTGTAAGCACTAATTCAATAGCACAGGATGGAGGAGCTATTTAGATTTGTTGTGTGTGTGCGTACATGTATGTGTTTGTTCTTTGCATATATATACACGTATACATATATGTATGCTCCTGTGAGTATATATATGTATGCATGTGTATATATGCATGGAGATAAACTGCACTGTAAGTACTTAGTTTGAAGGTGCAAGGCTGTCACTTTGAGTTCTCCCATGGACAATGAATGAAGAAACTGTTAAGCACATAATGACAGGGAGAAGTGACTGACACATTTTAGAGAGATCATGAAAAAACCTGTGTGCACACTGTACAGCTGTTTTATACAGTACAAAAAATATGTTTCTTGTTCCCTAATAATGGGTTTATTATATTACATGTATACATATATATATTTCTTTGTAGATGTCTGTGTTCTATTGGCATTGCAAATATGAAGGTTATTTACATGTTTATTTCTGATGTTTTATAACTTCATGCAATTGGTGCTGTCATTTTTTTCTTCAAAATACAGGTAATAAATTCAGTACTTGCATTTTTCTTTCATAGTTTATCTTTAACAACATACCAAACAGTTTCAACACTGTGTTATTTTTTTCAAAACTTGCAATATCCTTTCTAAAATCCAATCCTGAAATTCTTGCAAAGCTCCTACGTGCAGGAGTCATTTGGTGCTGCTCACAGTCACAGATTAGAGACCATTACCTCCTTTTGGTGAACCTACATTTCTGAATGTGTGAACTGTGAATTCTGCAGTTACATCTCAAATTTTGCTACATTCTCCGTTATGTAAAATAATGAGACACTCATTTAGATTTGAAGTGTGTTTGAAATTCATACCTGATTATGCATAAGGTCAGATGTCAGTGGAAAGATACATAATGGTAATGAGATATGATAATAGGGCTATGATTTACTGTTACAAGCCAGAGGGCTTTATAGAGATGGGTATATCAAAGTATTATGTCCTTATTATAGTAGCACAGTGATGCGTTTATACCTCAAATGTCACGTAATGAAATGGTTTCAGAATCACAGCATTCTAGTTGGGGTACACAAGTTCTGAGCAGTAATGTTAATTTGTGAGAAATATGCTGCTGGCAACTCATTAGCTACTGCTCGGCAGTTTTTGCAATACTGATTTGCCACTAAAAGGTTTAATATATATACATTCACAGATATTTTTCCTGGGCCACTTATTACAAGTCCTTGGAGGATGTAGAGCCAATGTGAAACCCTTTTCTTGGTGGTTTGTCCCATTCCTATTGGGATCCACAAAAAAGCTTTTCCTATTTTTCAAGTGGATATAAAACAAATATTTTCAAACGTAAGCTAGATCTAAAACAGTGAGCTCATTCTTGGTTGAAAGTTGTTGAAAAAGGAAAAATCCTTAGAGATGTAGGTTTTTTCCATCATGTTTGACAGAGGCTTCAAGCAGGCTGAATAGCAAAAAGCACTCACATGTTTGTTTGTTTTTACAGGAAAGCAGCAAAACAGTTGTTCCCATGAGTATCATTAAGCTGTAGAATTAAGCACCTTCCCTTGCTGGAGATGAAAATAGACATTTTGAGTGAACAAGGAAGGGGAGACACCAGGTTAGCTCAGAATATTGCCTTGTTACCACCGTTATTTCCACAGAAGTCCTCTCTATAAGATTACCCATTTCTATTCCATAGAGAAGGAGGAACTCTTGACTCCAAATCTTCCTTTGACTGATGCAATTGGCCATAGATCATGACTTTATCCAGGAGGGGCAGGTAACCACTGTGAGTGAGATTATGCAGAAAACAACTCTCACCTGCAACATAATTATGTCAGAATGGGGCTGTGCCTGGAAGAATTGAGGTTTCTGTCTTTTCACTCATAATAACCAGGGACACATAGAGATCCCACTGTGAGAACGAAATGAAAGGGCTCCAGAACTGGATGCAAGACCTAATTAACCTGACCTTGCAACTGTTTGCTTCCAATATGCAAGTTGTTATCCCTACATAGCACAGTATTGCTATACACAGCCACAACAAGATCTAGCCAGCTCTCCTAGCAGTCCTGAACACCTCACTGCACTGAGACATGCAGACATGCCCTCAGGGTTATTGTTCCTCAAATGGGCCTGGCAAATAGCCCTCTCATAAGCTCTATCATATTGCTAACTCTAATGCTTACTAGCTGGCTTGGCGACTGGTAGCAATCAATCCACAGCAGCCTGGAAGTTTAGGACAAGCCGTAAAAACTGACTGAGAAACCACTTTAGATCATGCCAGATCCCTGTTGCTGCACTGAGCGTGCTACCACTCACCAAGCTATTTGTAAGGTGAGCTTGTGTATCTCCAGATGACACTGTTGTCATTTCTGCACTTGGAATGCAGGAGTACCCAGAGGGGGGAAAATGCATTTGTCAAATGGAGTTTAAAATGGGAAACAGTATAAATATATGTTATCCTACTTGCAGTCCCCACTAAAAGTTGTATTAGAGCTGTAAGCAGCCTCAGCTGCAGGAGCTCAAATGGAGTCTAAGAAACCTTTTTGCTACTCATTCAAAGTCTGTATTGTGCCGTATTACAGCAGTAGGAACCAAAGGTGGAAAAAAGGTATGTAGATTTGTTGGCAGTTTCATCAATACAGTTACACGGGAGAAGCCAGTGCAAACGTGATTCAGGCAGTCTGATTCTCCAGCCAATAAGCAAAGCAGGTTATTCCCCCCTGTGCAGAAGGCCTTTTGCTGTTTTTTGCAAACTTGGGTGAGACATATATTTTCTGGAGCTCTTCCTTAAAGTGTGTTATCACAGAGCAATATGACAAATTTAAATAGCAGTAGATAGAAGATTTGGGTTTTTTGTTTTGTTTCAATTTTGGTTTTAATTTCAGGTTACATAATGCCTAACTTTTACTTGGAAAGATTTTTCGGGATATTCCATTAAAATACAGTACTCTAGGAATAAAATATTTGTGTTAAAACATGTTTTAAATATTTCTCAAATGGTAGTAAGACAGTCTAGAGCATGACTTATGATGTCATAATTCACACCTAGTGTGTTCATTGGTCCCTTGGCCTTTGGCCTCGTGCCTAACGATGCAGTTGGTAGGGAATTATTATGCTGTAATTCACACCCTACTGTGTCTTATTGCTTAAATAACCATACCCCCAGAAGTGTCTTAAAGCTATCATTAAAGTTTATATTGTGTATCAAAATGTGTTTACAGGACTGGGAAAATATACTATTGACATTTTGAAATGTTGAGAAGTAGTTTTAGCAGAACCGTATAGTGCTTGTAAATTAATCTCCCCAGTGGAGTATGCACCAGCTAATTACAGTATTTCTTGAGTATATGAAGTCCTGTCTTGCACGTTAAAAAAAATAGCTTAGTTGAAAAAAAGCCTTATGAATTTAATATTCTGAAGGGAAGGATTAAACTCTATGAGCATGCTAATGCCCTTTATATCCAGTGAACCGTCTAAAATATATTTATATTTGCAATAAAGCAATTTCAGGATGCTGGGATTATCATCAGATAATCACTCCTCCATATTGTGCCTTATTGCTTAATTTTTAATATGTGGGAAAAAAATGAAACACCTAACAAATCAACCTGTCCTTCAGCATAAGGTAAGAGGAATCAGATATGTTTTACACTTTAAAAAGTCATTGATCTTAAAGCCAAGGGAATTCTGGAACCATATTAAACCACAATAAAAGAAAAAAAAAAAAGCTATTGGCATGAGACATTTTTTAAAGCTTGTATACCATACTTGTTACTCCTGAAATAGCACTTGGTGTTTTTTAGTTGCTGTAGTCACATTTCTATTGCAGATTATAAGCAAAACTTTGCTTGTAAAAACCGATTTAGAAGTTGAGAAATACATGCACCGATATTTTTCAAAAGGTCTGTGTACAGCATGAAGTGATAAGCCTTTTAAAATTTTGTATTGTTTACAAAACAATGGTATGATTGTTGAGTAAGTGAATTGCATTTACCTTTTTTTTTCCCTGGTGATTTTTTATTCTAAAAGGTTTACTTACTTATTTCATTAATAACTTTGTTATGCTGCAGATCCTTTGTGTGTGGGACAAAGTATTTCATTAACTTGCTAAGAAAGCATAATAGATTGTAGCATAGTTCTAAAGTGATAGTAATAGCCATATTAATTGTAGTTTTTAGTTCTGCTGTATAGTATTGGCATCCCTAGTAATCCTGTTATTCTTATCTCTATAAAGCCTGCTAATATCTGAAATGCTCTGAGGAACCTAAAGTAGGTTTTGCCATTTGCCTGTTACATAATAAATGTAATTATACTCTGTACAAATCAGTTTTCAAGAATGATGTTAAATATTTCATGGTTTTGTGTTCTAAATATATAGTTTTTAAAAAGAAAACACCTGAGCATAACTACTTGACAGTAACTGAACAAAACAAAAAGAAATGCTTTTCTTCCAGTTTTGCTGTTCTCTGTATACTCAGGATTTTCATTTTGAGAAGAAATAAATAAATCCCAGTGCTGGCTTATGCTGTGGCTGTGAGAATTAGATCATTAGCAAAGACTGTCTGTCCTCCCACCTGTGGTTTGGCCTTTTCACCAACCACATGAATATATGCTGGATCCAGCCAAATCATGGATTTTGCTGTGAAGAGTCATAGGCAAAAGTTTGATCAAGTCACCATTTTACTTTTTGAGTATTTTTCATTTATTGCAGTAAAGAACCTCATCTTGAATTATCTAGAAGTATTAATTTCATCCTTAAGTAGCTTGTTTGGTTCTCATTGAGGTGAATAAAGTTGCTGCTTAGCACTTTCCTGTTTCTATTCCTGTCCACTTAGGTTAATTTTCAAACAGAATTTTATAATCAGAAAGTAAAAATGGTTATATGAAATTACAGCATAATTTTTATGTTTAATTTCTGGAACAAAACATTTTCTTTTAAAATACTAAAATAGAATATTTCAACATGTTTTTCATCTTTTCTAGCTGAAACTCTTTATTGGATGCAGTCTGAATTTACACATAATTTCAACTCATCACAAACATACTTTTTCATAAATCTACTCTTCTCTGAAAAGAGCACACTAATGACTGTGTGTTTTGAGATGCAGGAGAACTGCTGAGGTCCTTAGAAGTATCAACACAGAAGAGTTAAGAAGCACAGGTTTATTGCTGTCAGCAATATTCATGTGACAGCTATTAGCTAATGCTTGTGCCCTCACTGTTTTTTTATTTAGGCTCTAACCCCTTATCAGTCTACCTGGATATGTAGTCACCTGTCTCCTGATAGTAATTAGAGTACAGAAAGAAAAGTGCTGAATCTGTCATGTACTTCCAAAGAAAGGAGAGAAATGTGCTGCAGAGTCTTTCTAATTAACACTTAATATAAATTACTTACATGTTTCCAAAAATGGGAATTGGGATGCAGCTTTCTCACTGTCCAAATGTGACCAAACCACTAGGCTAGAAAGCTGTGACAATGAAATAGCCACAGCTATTAAATGAACTGTTATGAAGGTATAGCTCCTCTGTCTCACAACACAGTATAACTTGGTGGTCAGGAAATTATTTCAAAAACTAAAGGCCTCTATTTTGCATCCTTTTGGGAAGACAACTCCATGTGGATTGTTTGAATAAAAACCATCTCTAGCTGGTTTTAGTGAAGCATCTCTATAACAGAGTGGTCTGAGCCTCACAAATCAGGTAGACAAGCAAGGGATTGTCTAGTGTGACAGGACTAAGATGCAAAAACATTTGTTGGTGGATGGATAAGTTTTGATAAATGCTTTGGAAATGTCCAGATATCATGACCTTCATCATGGTTCTGACCAGCAGCCTGAATATAGATTTTGTCTAAATCCTTGTTTTATGAATCTAGTCTCAGTCAATTCATGCAGTAAAAAATACCTTGAATAGAAATTACTCCTCTGGTAATCTTTATTATATTTTAGTACCATGATTACTGAAAGTATTTATTCAAGTCTAGCTTTTACTAAGATAGCTCCCATGTCTGTAATATGAATTTAGCATTTAGAAAAAGGGAGGGGTGGAGAAGGACAATATGAAAATAAGCGCATTTGAAACATGTCTTCTGGGTTCATGCTGAGATCAGGGGTCCCTGAGCCTTAGAATTACCATAAGTAACATGAGAGATGCCATATCTTCAAAGATCAAGACAGCATCCCAAAAGCAGCTCTCAGATTTTACAGACTTCATTCTGCCTTGATTTTCTGTCCTATATAATCCCTGAGTTCTCATCAGGCGTGAGTAGTTACCAAAGTCAGACATCATGCAGCTTGAAAAATATGCATCTTTTGTCTCCTGGGGGAGACAAACATCCAGGCCTCCGCTTCTCCGAGGTGGGAAAGACATTCCATTTAGTTGATCAAAGGCACAATGATGGATGCTTTATATCAAATATCTCATGTAGGTGTGCTTGGTTTTCTAGGCCAGATAAAGCACTATGCAAAAGGCTTATTTGTTCAGCAGAGATGGCAATTTGTAGCTGGGGAATGTGAGTCTAGTTTAACTCCATGATTTTAGAATGATTTTCAGTTAAATTCAGGATTATTGCACCTTCCAGTACTTAAAGGGGGCCTGTACAAGATAGCTGGAGAAGGACTTCTACAAAGGCATGTAATGACTTTAAACTGAAAGAAGGCAGATTTAGATTAGACATTAGGAAGAAATTCTTTACTGTGAGGATGGTGAGACACTGGAACAGGTTTCCCAGAGACATCGTGGATGCCCCATCCGTGGAAGTTTTTAAGGCCAGATTGGATAGGGATTTGGGTACCCTTGTCGAGTGGAAAGTGTCCCTGCCCATGGCAGGGCAGTTGGTACCAGATGATCTTTAAAGTCCCTTCCATCCCAAACCATTCTGTGATTTATACCAGCTTTAAAATATTATATGGTAAACCTCCGTAATCATTCAGCTTTCAAGGTCAGTGAGACTGGCTGAGCAGTAATAGCTCTCTAGCAGGTGATGAAGTCATGAACTCATTACCCCACAGGATTTCAAGCTCCCAACAAGTTGTAGCAAAAGTACTCACTTAGTATACACATTCAATGTTGTCCTATATATAGAAGACAGAAGACAGAAGACAAAAGACATGCTACTGTTTTCGTAAATGTTCTTCTAAATTATAAAGGGGTACTTAATAGATATGAGAATGTCTCTCACCTTTACTGAGATTAGTTGGTCTTGAAGAGGCTATTTCTTTATCAGAAACAAGTGGGAACCACCACAGAAAATCTTTCCCACAGCTTGTTGGGGTCAAGTGACTAGCTCTGAGAACTCATTATGGCCTCTAATAAAAGCACAGCTCCTTGTTTCTAATTGCAGAACCTAGTTCAGCACAATTCCTAATTTAAACACATGTAAACACATAGAGGGTTATAAAACCCATAGGTTATGACCCAAGAGCACTTGCAACTGGAAAGGGTCACTCAGACATATAGAGTGATTTCTGATTTCAATCTGATCATTGACCTCCATAGTAGTTAACTTTATGCAAAGCGTGCCCTGAAAACTTTGGTAGGCAAGATGCTTGTGGTTTTGGAAATTTTCCTTTTTCCCCTGATTACAAAGTAAGAGTCAGTAAAATAATTCCGTTTAAAACCTCATATATTAACCTGTAGTGAAGTGCAAATGTGAAGAGGTGAAAAATCACGTTCAGCACAGATAAAGATTCAGTGGAAGTTATGAGTGTTTTTGCTGTAGACTGTGCAAGACAGGACTGAAAAGTACTGCTGAAGGGTAATTTGCTTCTGAGAGCTGGCAGGAACTTTCTAATTTCATAGATTTGTTCATTCCATATGCTTAGCTTTACTTACTCTTTTTAAAGGGAAAAGGAAAAACCAGTTTAGCTACTTTTAGAACTCCTGAACCATCAACACATAAACAAATAGCTGTAAAATCATTTTTCCAATGGGATTCATCATTTCACTTCAGCTCAGTAGAATAGTCGAGACTTTTTGGAGTGGAAATCAGGATAACTGATAATCAGCAATTTATTCTTCAAAACTTTAAAGCTGCATGTGTTCAGTAAGGCAGGCTGAGCTGTCTCTGTGTTTGTGAAAAACACTCCTTTTTATTTGTCAATATGATGCAAGACAACTTGTTCCCCTCATTTGACTCTCACCTCCTACCCAGACAGAAATATTCATACTTCTACTGTTCCTAGTGTACAAGATGACATCTACTAACATTTTTGAGGCACTTATTGAACACACTTGGTGCTTTAGATTCTATTACAGTATAAGAGAAATAACTCCTGTAGCACCACTAGCATAGCTAGTAAATTCACAGCTCTGTGAATGTTAGTCTTAAACTGTTAGAACACATTATGGTCTGAAGCACTGTGATTAAAATGAAGTCTCTTTCCTAGTCACACAGACCACTGTGCACTCGCATTCATCATGTTACAATGAATAAGGATTTCAAACCAGTCGTAACTATGAAACCATATCTTCACCTTGAGCTTATTTGTGATCTTTCAAAAAAGAAGCTGCACTGGCACCTGAAACAAAACTGTATACTAATGAAATAAGGATAAAATAGCATTAATCACAAAGTTCTAATGGTTTATGAGATGCAAATAGACAAACAAGCAAACAACAAAAAATAAAAACAAACTTGGAACATTTCTGCTTTCAAATTATTACCACTTTTCATTCAAATTTAAGCTTTGGCCTTTCAGTACCACTATAAAATGGAGTTGAAGAAACATTTCTACTCTATTATGTACAGCAAAAAAGGATTGTACAATAGAGAACTATTTTCCATCTCTCGTGGATATGGTCATTATTTACTGCAGGCTGTTTTGTAGCACAGTGGCCATCTGTAAGCACTGAAAACACTCAATCATGCTGGCTGTTACTGTTAAAATGCCACAATCAGTGACTGCTGTGAGGGATTAATAGATTTTTTTTCTCTAAGACCAATTACATATTTAGAAGGCCAAATTAGCTCTCATTGAATTTGGTATAAATCCTGAACTGCTCCACTGGAATCCAGGTATCATCTCTAGATTTATAGCAGGGTAGCAGATGTCAGTCTTTGATCTAGACCTTTACTAGGAGGATATCAGGGAGAGAGCTCCTTTTCAATTCATTGTTTTTTTAAATATATGTAATGAAAAAAATAAATTGCATAATGAATAGAACAGGGACTGTATTTTCTTCCCACATTAAAGGGATAGCTCAGAATTATGCTCTGCTATTCTGCAGAAAGGTGCATATAATTGTTGTTCAAGAAGTTCATTTGCAGTTATGTTCATTAAGCTGTTCATTTGAATGTTGCATCACATTTCTTTGTACACACTTGGTGGGGAGCATAGATGCTCAAATGAATCAGCAGCTGCAGTAGCAGATCCAGGATTAAAACTGGGTGTAATTTTGCACAAACCTGTATAATTAAACCCTTCAGGGAAAGTCTGGAATGAGATTCATTCAAGTGCAGCCATGTAATCAATTACAAGTGCACCATTAACAATTTTCTTTAATATATATAAAGGGAAGTGGTGCCTCAGGGTGGCAGAATGAGTGAAAAATATGGCCTATACGTTGAAGATCATATGCTATACAGGGGTGGGAAAATATTTCTTAATTGAAAACCCCCTCTCCATATCCTTTATTATGACCATGGGTTATAATTACTTAGCCTATTAGAATGCTTAACTCAATTATTTAGTTAGTAAGTATCAGACATTTCAACTGAAGGAGGAACAGGAAGGCAAAATGAGGGAGTGATAGGGGAACTCTAGTCTTAAAAGAAGTTGAGTATCTTCAAGAAGTCTTTGGAGACCCTCAACAAATTTTGGTTTCTTGGACTACTGAAGAGCTTGCAGATGCTCAGCATTTCACATTGAAAGACCTGACATAAGAAGCTGGTCCTCATGGTTGCTACCTTAGAAGCCTCATTCCCTTGTAAAGTCCCATCACTAGTTTCCTACTTCTCTTTGGCACCATGCTGCCGAACACCACGTGACACCCATGCTTTCAAAACAGGTAAGATGCATGCAAGAAATCTAATGCTCCTCACTGTTTCTGAAGCCCTTATCACCCTGTCACAGGGTAGTCAGACATTGGAACAGGCTGCCCAGGGAGGTGGTGGAGTCACCATTCCTGGAACTGTTCAAGAAATGACTGGGCATGGCACTTAGTGCTATGGTGTAGGTGACAAGGTGATACTTGGTCAAAGGCTGAACTCAGTGATCTTGGAGGTCTTTTCCAACCTTGATGAGTCTGTGATTCTATGATTCTATGTGTGAGAGAGTAGGCAAGGCTTGAACACAGAAGGAAAAAGAAAAGGAAATATCCTATAATGCAACCTGACAGGAAGGGCACAGTTCTGCACGTCCAGCAGGAAATGGGAGGAGGAGAGAAAGAAATTAAGCTGTTAGTGTCATGTGGCCTAACAAAATCATGGTCATAGGAGTGGCATTTGCCTGTACTCACAGGTAGCTATGGGTGAGTAGCTAGATGAACAATCAGAAGCATTTGCTTTGAAACTTCATATGTCCAGGTCTTTCTGGCTTCTCAGTGCCCAGAAGCAAAGGTCTTCTGAAAGCAACTGCACCAGCCCACGCCTCTGCCCTTGGTTTGAGAAACCATAATAGCCACTCTTCCAAAGGGCCACCAGGTGTCATTTTGCAGCTGCATGCAACTACCTGTCCTTAGAACATTAAAACTTTACTTTTTTAACTACATGCAAGCCCTTGATCAAACACTGGCTGTGTAGACCTGGAGAGATCACTTAACCAATTTGCAGGATGAGTCTATCCTTTGCTTGACTTTTTTTCCAGTTTGTGGACTAATTCATATTTATCCAAACCTTTGTATCACTCACAGTTGTTAGCCATTCATCTAAACAAATTACATCCTGTGGCAGTCAAGCTCCACAGTCAGTCATTTTGGCAGCATGTGACTGGTTCCGTAAGTCACAAGGGATTTTGCTTCAGTTTCCCAATTAGATGACATAAGCTTTATAAACAGACACAAACTTGATTAAGTTGCTAGGCTTTGAGTCATAGGCTGAGAAAGCTAGGAGCATGGTAAGCAGGGCAATCCCCCCAGCTACGCAGAAGGCAAGGACAGGTTTATTGGCCAGTTGCTTTCAGGTGCAACTTTCACCTCAAACATGGTAATAATTCAGGGAGTCCTAAGTGGCAGATTCCAAAGGCTTGTGGTTCTGAGTATTGAAAATAATTGTTCTAAAGATTTGTCAGCACATACCAAAGTAACTTATAAAAATAATAGTAAATAAGCTGCAGAGCAGTTCCAAATAAATTACGCTCTATCCCTTCATTTACATAAATACTGCCTTCAACTTCTTACGTGACTGCTAACCGCTAAAATAATATACAGGACATTGTATTTACTGTGCTTTTGTTACATTATACATAATCTGAGAACAGTGGGGCTGGTGAGCCATGTTAGATTAACATGTGACACTGTACCACATTTAGCTTTTGTGATATGATGAGGTAATATGACATGATATGAGCATATGCCATGAACCAGAGGTCAGAATAGATTCAAATGGATACACCTGCTTTCAGTCTGGCCAGTCACTATCAATTTATAAAAAAGTCTGCCAGACCAAACACATGTTCCTGACAACAATTGATGGTCATGACATAGATGTATTAATTCACTGGCAGCAAAGCTTACCACCTACTTACCCATAACATCTTTCTGTCTAACGGAAATTTATTAGAAAACATTTCTTTTCCTCAGAAGCTTTACTTAGTTGCATATTCAATTTTGGGCAGCTGCCCAAGCCAGATTCAGAGACATCATGCCTATACTGAAGGCTAGAATATTCCTCCCCCGATATCCACTACTGGTTTGTGCAGGAACAATGAATATATTGTCTCTACTCATGGCCTGAGGGATCACTTATTCTGTACTGCATGTCCTCAATGGTACCCTACTTCACCTAGTCTTGACCCCCCCATTCATTCAAGAGATTTGCTGAAACTTGCTGTCACTGTCTTCTTGTATGCCTTAATGTGCTTTGGCTGAGGACCATAGCCTGAGGAGGAAAGGCAGATGGTATGTGCCTAGATTCAGTTTCAGGGATGCAGAAGCTGGCAAGCACTTTCACATCCCACAACATTGGCAGAGCCAAAGGGACTTACCAAAACTGGGACTTGCACAGAACACATAGACACCCAAGCCCAAAGCTGTGATCCTGCTCAGCTGCTCAAATTTTACGAAATTCCATTTCAATATTTCAGTTTAAAGTTTTCCAAATACACTGAGTAACACCTCAGTTCATGCACAGCCCTGCTCAAGTCTTGTCAGAGGGAAACAAGACAGTCTCTATTCTGCAGCACTGGTATGGCTGGACCTTGTTGTAGGTGTCCTCAGAGTCATTTCAAACCAGACTTTTCACACTGTTGTAACAAATAAGAGTGTTGGATGTCAGCAAGTCAAATCATCCTTTCATGTACTGAGTCAGGACCAGTAGATCTACTATCTGCAGGTTTTCACTGACAGGTCATTGAATCATAGAATCATGGAATATGCTGGTTTGGAAGGAATCCGTCAGGATCATCAAAGTCCAACTCCTGGCCCTTCACAGGACAACCCCAGGAATCACACCATGTACATGAGAGCATTGTCCAAGTGCAGCTTGATCTCTGTTGAGCTTGGTGCTGTGATGCACTTCCCTGGGGAGCCTGTTCCAGTGCCCAACCACCCTCTGGGTTAAAACCTTTTCCTGATATGTAACCTAAACCTCCCAACTCAGCTTTGTGCCATTTCCTCATGTCCTGTCCCTGGTTACGCGAGTGACGAGGTTGATATTTGCTCCTTTGCTTCTCCTCACAAGGAAGTTGTAACTGCAGTGAGGTCTCCCCTCAGTCTCCTCTTCTCCAGGCTGAACAAACCAAGTGCCCTCAGCCACTCCTCATACGGTTTCCCCTCCAGACCCTCCACCATCCTCAGGGTTCTCCTTTGGACACTCTCTAACAGCTTAATGTCTTTTTTATACTGTGGTGCCCAAATCTGCACAAAGTATTGAAGGTGAGGCCTCACTAGTGCAGAGTACAGTGGGACCTGCTGTTACACACTGCCAGTATGTTACACATTGCTACAACTCCACTTTTCTTTTCCATTTTTCCATCCTTCTAAAAAGAGGTTTTCCTGGTGCCCAAAAAAACTTTTTTTTTTTTGTAATGACGGTGATTTCCTCCTGCCTTTCCCTGTAACTAACTAAGGTTCATTGCTTATTTTCCCCTTTACATGCATTTTGAATAGTGTTATGATACTGAAGCCTTACTTGAATGAAAGGTTGAAGAAATAAAAGAAATAAACCAGAGGGAAGAGATATTTCAACAATGTGTCTTGCAAGAAAGGCTCATGGATTTGCATCAAAAGTTCAAAGCTAGAGTTTATGAACTATAGAATTTTGAAGCCAGGTCTCTCAGTGTAATACAACTGAAAACAGCAGATGCCTTTTGTAGATATGGATGTGGTAGCTGTGACTCCTCTTAACTGCCTAACAGTGAGATGAGCACTTCAAGCTTTTTATGCTGACTGAGAAGCAATCACATTTAAAGAACAATTTATTTCACCTCCTTAGATACCTGCCTTAGGCATCCAATGTTTTCTGTTCACAGAACAAATTGGACAACAAGCTTAGATTATACTCAGCTTCTAGCTGTTAGACATGAGGAGAGATTAATCCCAGACCAAGTAAGTTATAAAAATATTTTGTGAATAGATGCTTCATAGTTATGAAGAAACAAAAAAGCAGAATTCTCAGAGCCCTCTCTTTCAAATATCACTGAGATTTGTACTAGTGCACATCCTAAATTTATCCATATTTCTGAATTTTTACTTCTTATACAGAAATCTTCACTTTGACTAGAAAGTCAATGAATTTATGGTAACATATTAAGTCAAAGGTAGAACAGACATTTTCATTATATCAGTGGATTGTTTTCTGATATTACTTTTCATTTGTCTTGCTTATGAAATTTAAAACCCTATTTAAAATCCTAAAAAACCTGAATGCTACCTTATAATTTACTTTTTTACACCCGTGTCTGATCCAGATTTGTATGTGGACCATACTCTTGATGTAAAAGGTTTTACAGCAGTCAGAGCAATTTGATGACCTGGAAATGTTAGGCAGCAAGGTAGCAGTTAGGTGAATAAATAAAAATGCCTTTGCATAGTTGGTGTTAGCGTGTAACCTTAGGAATTTTAACTGAAATATTGGCTAGGCCCTTAGCTGTGGTCTGAATTTATCCTCCCCTCAGCTGAGAAGAAATATTGTTCTCATTTTAATATGCTTCTTCATAGTATATCTATGAACTCTGTTCAGATATACTGCAAATCTGAAATAGGCTTTAAACTTCCATTTTTGTATTCATTGTTACTAATTACCCTTTCAGTTATTTGATTGTGCTTTTGATACTTTAGTTCTCAAAACTGAAACTGATTTTACTGTCTTTTTATTTTTATTTTATTCTGACATAAATGACAAATACGGTATAAGGCACATTCTCAGAGGAAAAAGCAGAATATCAAGAAAAATGATTATGAGAATGTTTTGAATAAAGACACTGTTCTCAGGATCAAATATTAGAGAGAGGAGTCAAAATTGGATTTGTTTTCCTCTCTATAATCAATTCAAAGTTAATTGGATTCAGTATATGCCTTTTTTCCTATTGATTTTTGTGTTATTGTTCGTGTTTGATTGTTAGTTTTCTAGCACGTCCCAGGCTTTTTGGCTATTATTTTTTCCATTTTTTTTTTTTTTTTTTTTTGCTTCTTCCAATTTCACTGCCTTTGAATTCTTTTTAATAAAAAAAAAGCAATCACAGACACCACCTTTTATCTAACTTTATATGCACATTTAATTCTGTGGAGCACCAGAACCGTCACTGGGCATGCAGCATCCCCTTTCCCTTAAAAGGACCTTCTAGGGTCAAACAGGGGTACGTGGTAAATTCATATGCATGAACTGTACAGATGAAGGTCACTTCAGTCATCAACACCACCACAGAAGAACATTTAATGAAGACTCTGTTTACATGAATAGAGAAATACCTTGTAAATTGAGGTTTCTCTTGACTAAAGAGTATCTTTTAATGCCCAGAAACAGTCTTCAGGAAACCTGAGTTAGTGATGTGCAGATAAAAGATTATGTGCTCATTCGTCATGTGTCTGGACATCTGAGCCATGGTCTTCTGTACAGATTGTGCATGCACTGAGATGTCTTACGAACTATATTGAGTGTATTGAGTGTTAAGACATATAACGTATGGGTGCTCTCCTGCTGTCTTGACCACTTGCTGCCCACCTGCCTTGTTTGGGTTTGCTTGCTGTCGTGTTCAGTGGTTTAGAATTTACATTCCATCACAGGGAGGGAGGGCTGGGAACAAGAGGAGAAAACAAAGCAAGGCTACCCCCTCCTGTTTCTATGCAAACCCTGATTCCTCTGATACCCCAGTGACAGCTTCTGGCTACTGGGGTCTGCACATTATTAGAATATTTTACATAAGCCTAAATGACACTTCAGGAAAGTGAGTTAGTCCACTTTATTTCCTTATCAATTCTCTAGATTAACACTTGTTGCAGCTGTTATTCCAGAAGTATCTTTCTGATGAGCTCACTGTGCAAATGTGAGACTTTGTGTCTTTATTTGCTGGATGGTACCCACAGCAAAATCTTTATCACAGAACAATTAGATATTAAAATAAAAATGTATTTTGAGTACATCACTTAAAAAAAAAAAACTTCCAAAACAATATTAAAATCTGTGCAACTCAGCAAGTGGCTTTACAGTCCTCCTTATTTTCATTGTTGCACAATGCCATGCACAAAACTAAATTTCATAGCAGTATTTCAGAAATCTTCTTGATGCCTGGATACTTGGTTTATGAGGAAATTGGGTTCCTTCCATATCTACCTTTTGAGGCCTTTTGAGGTTGATGTTCTCAATGGGCACCTTCATCACCGTGTTTTGGAAACCATCGGAGACAAAGAGTCCATTCTCTACTGTGCCGTCAGGGGCTTGCACATCAGCTCTGTAGCCACTGACACTGAGACAGACCGAGTATGGTGTTAAACTGCACATCAGCTGCTGTTTTCAAAACTGCCCTGTGGTACCATGCATCTGAATCACTTCAGCAGCAATGCAAAACTCAACTTTTGATCTCAGACCTGCCTCTGCAAAAAAACCTCAAGCAGGATGCCAAACAGAAACTCCACCAGAGAGTTCAGATCTAATTCCATTCAAGCATGCTGTCCTTCAAGAAGAAAAGTAATATGTTTCTAGTGGAACAATATTAAAGGGAACACAGAAGCACAGTTTTATCACATAAATAATGAGTAGGACTCTCAGGTTGATTTCACCCTGGGAGAAAATGAAATAAATATATGATAAAATTGAGTGCTTCCAGAAAGCAAAAGTTTTGCATGAACAAAAATTAGTATCTTCTCTTTCTAAATCAATATATAGAAGTACTTTAGACACAGTAAGACTAACTTAGGCAACTGTTTCTAGGTTCTTAAATCTAGAATGATGAGGAAAGGTCAGAAGGAAAAAAAGACAGAAGGTATTCCACTATGCACAAATAAGCACCTGCATTCCCTAAACTGCCACTGTAGACAAGTAAGAAAGAACCTCTGAAGATCTGTAAAGGAAACCTTCACAGATGACTACTCATATTACATATTTACCTCTTTACATTGACTAACCCAGCAAGAAAGATGGGGAAGTTCTGTGTGTATGTAGACATCATTTTCAAAAAACTGGGGAAAAGGAGTTTTCAAACACTTAAACTTACTTCTTATGTTGGGAAAAAAAAAACAAACAAAAACCAAACAAATAAACAAACAAACAAACAAACAAACAAAAAACTGAAGGAGTTCTGTATCCAGCATCTGTACTGCTCATGAATCCACAATGAATAAATACTATTCGCTTTTCTGGAGAAAACCATTTCATTCTGTGTGAAACAAACCCCTGTTGCTTAGGGGCTAGGTCATACAATACCACCTCCCATAAGCTGTGTGAACACAACTGCATGAGGTTTGGTGCCTTAGATGTTCTGCTGCTGGGCTATACAATCTGAATCTATCTATAGTAAAATCTGTCCATGGGAAACAGCTTCTGTTAAATGGCATCAGAAGCCTTATCTTGTACCATCTGTCCCACGGGGAACAATCCACATGGTCTTTGGCGAATAGGAGCTGCTGATTGTTCCCTTTCTACATCAGAGAGAAATGAAACACTACAAAATTCTCCATTCTCCCTCTTCCTGCCACCCCATTGATATTTTATGGTGAAACAGCATCTGCCTTTCAATGTTTTGCCATGTTGTAACAGATAACACTGCATGGAAAGCCAAAAGGTACTATGTAGATTTCTGAAGGCATATCTCCTGAAATGCAATGTTGTTTCAACATGTAACAGGCATCATTGCATTAATCTGCAGATTCTCCTTTTAATCCGGAGAACAAGATAAACAATCCTCCAGTCTGAGGTAGAAATAGAATTATCAGCTATTGTCATACATCTACAATTTGACAATGTCCCTTTAATCCTTCCCCCTTTGCCTCTAGTTTGAAGTAATCTTACTTTAGCTGTAACATGTCCTCTAAGTTTACACTGGCTGCCACTCACAGAGAGCATACATATGCCAAGCTTCTTTGTCTGGAGATGCAGGCATTTTTTTTCCTAAACCTCCAGGGACTAAGGGCACAGACTGGAAAAATCTTACTTCTCCAGAAGAAAAATTTCTGCCAAGAAATGCAAACTCACCGGTCCTAACCCATAATTACAACAATCCTTTAAACAGCACAAAGCAGTAGCACTGCAGGTAGAGGCAGTTCTGCCTGTCTTCTTCCCCTTCTTTACCCTCCTCACCTCCACCCTGTGCTGCCCACTACCCTGTGTTTGCACCAGTGTAAACTGGTATGGCTAATTGGGGAAACCACAAATTAAAAAACCCAGTCTTGGAAAATGCAGCTAGACTCCATTCAGACTAAGGCAATTTAAGAGACACTCAGGTTCCCATTTGGTGACAGAATGGCAGTTTTTCAGGAAGTGGACAGACCTAGCTCTAAGAAGAATGAAAAAGGGAATCACTCTTTTGTGCCTGGCTTCTTAGCCCTGTCTCTTTGGCCGGCTCTTAGTTGAGTCTTGGATCAATCACATGGAAGACACAATGTGATTGACTAGTTCAGTGAGACAGATGACAGAACGAGATGACATTTATTGGAATGTGCAATGATTATTTCTGTACAAATAAGATGAAAAATAATGAAGCTTATGGATATTTATACCTATTGATATGTATTGATCACTGTTGTAACTCAAGAGGGAAGTCAATTTAAGATCTTACCTTTGTCTAACACATTATTGACTACTCAGGTCTGTTCTGTTTCCAACAGATAGAGACAGAAACATGGGTTAATGTCCATGACCTGATCCAGAGCAGAAATTCCAATGATCTTCTTCCTGGGCAAAAAGTGAATCCCTTTTAAAGTGATTGCAAAGGCCCCAAAGTCAGAAAGATCTAAGAAGGAGTAAATAAAGTAGAAGAGGGCAGCCAACTCGCATAGTTTCCATGTCATATTCTCACAGTCTAACATTCTGTTCTCTCCAAGGAGGAAATAACAATATAATGTACAGCCCTGCCACTACTGCTATTAATATCCTGGAATGCATCCAGAAGCACATGGGTGCAGGAGAATATGCTCTTCCTAGTAATCACATAAATGTTTAGATGTTTTTCTTTATGAGGCTGAGCTTGGATCTCTTTTTTATGCTGCACTGCATAGGTCCTTATTTTCCAGCTCCTCGAAGGCTGGGCCAATCAAGCCTCACTTTTTTAAGTAAAGTTGCAGCATAACAGAAGTACTACAAGTTCCAAAACAATGTATGAGCTATTTTAGCTATTTCAGTGCACAAAAAAAAAAAAAAAAAAAAAAAAAAAAAAAAAAAAAAAAAAAAAAAAAAAAAAAAAAAAAAAGGATTGGAAAGTAAAATGAAAACAGAAAAGCAAACCAGGACAAGGTGGAAAAAAATCTTCCCAACGTTTAGCAGAATATGCANNNGCAGAATATGCACAAGCAATTACCCTAGTAAGAGTCTTAATGAGTTAAGATTACCTTAACACAGTAAGGCAGCTGCTTGATACACAACTACACTTCCTTTCAGTATCTCTGAAATTCTTTCCTCAGAGATTTTGTATGGTGAACTTCCCCAGTGTAGCCTGTGTAGCGAATGCCTCAATGGCCAGTCAGGGACCTTCACTCCAAGATGAAACTGTACATCATCAGGTACACCTGAGCCCTAGAAGGACACTTTTTCAAGATAGAGGTGAAAAGTGACCTGCAAGCACAGGATATACAGAGGAGGTACTGCTTTACCCCTAGTGTTTGAAATTTTCCTCTTCTGCTAATTTAAAACTGAAATTAAACAGAAAAAGTAAGAGAAAGCCAGGGGGACAAAATGCTACACCCAACCCCCAAGTGATATTCAGGCTGACTGTCAGGATACAGTTGAGTGTAGCTTGAGAGGCTTCATGTGCCTCCAAGAGCACCCACAGAAGTGATTTACCTGCCCAGCCTGGTTGTGCATTGGCTGTGTCACAGGTGGAGCCAGTTCTGCTCCAGCAGGCCCGATTGTCTCAGATAGAGTTTCACACAAATATCACTCTGGGGCCCGAAGCAGCACAACTGTATGAGTGTACGAGTGCAGTATCTGAGCTGTTTAGCCCTGCCAAAGCTATGCTGGGAGAAGGTAGTGCACTCCTGCGGTCATCCACAGTTGTATGACAGTTCTGTGGGGCCACAGGGCCATGCTGTGTGGCATCCCTCCCTAAGGAAGTCTCTGAGGACCTAGAGCACTGGGAACTGCACTACAGGTAGACTAGTGCCAAACCATTTCCCAAAGGAATCTGAACTTCTCTGGGAGGCAAGATGTCTGTGAGCCTGTATTAGATGCATTCCACTACCTGAACAAGCTGTTCTGAAGCTTCCTTAGGCATTTCTACAGTAGAGAAGACAGACTATTGAGAACAGCCTCCACTCATTCAGCTGGATAATCCCAAGGGTAGTTTCTTCTTTCATAAATTCTGGAAATTTATAGAAAGGATACAGCTAAAGGTTTTCTCCCCACTAATATTATTGTTATAGCAAAATACCTGAAAACATAAAATTAATTTTATGTTCAGGTATGAGCTTTCTCTGAGAGCTCTAGCTACAAAGATATTAACCATTTTGACACTGTGGACTAAATTTTTTGTAAAATCCTTCCCAGGGAGTTTTCAGAAAGCTCAGTTTGTAGTCCCATGAAGGCTGCATTAAGCATGAATGGGCTGGCAAGATGCTCCAACACGGTTTTGTCTGAAGCAGAGAAGCATATTTGGTTCCGAAGAGGAGTCCTTAAAGGAGATGGTACTGTGGTTCTGGTGCCTACCACACGCAGGTAGAAAGGAGCAGAATTAAATCTCTGAATATTCTGCCTGTTGTCAAGGATACTTCTTGGGATGTTTATTTTGACTTGTTTTCTAGATTGGTGTGTTAGTTCATTTGTTTCTGGTCTCGTTTAATTTTCAGTGACTGGACTACTCAGTAAATGTGAAACAAGTTTCAACATATTCAAACAACATGTAACTATATGAATACATCTATGATCAGTTTGTTGTAACTTTGCAGGGAAAGAAAGACAGGGAGAAAGCACTTCTTCCAGGATTGTGCAAAGCAACCTTTTGGATTTGCCATTCCTGACATCACAATAATTAGGAAGGAATCCAAAAGCAATGCTGCTCAAAGAATTTGGCTATGAAACTCTCCATGCAGTTTCCTAGCCTCTGTATGTCTTGCTCCATCTTAGGAAAAAAGTAGTTTATGATTTATTTATTGAATAAATAAATCCATCTTCTTATCTGTGGCCATTTTTAAGTAGGGTGAAAATGTCACGAATTCTGTTATCACCCTATTTCTCTTTGTGTGAACATAAAGGGTCACCATGGACCTGGGCAGACACGGATGCACGAGGACAGCACAAGGACAACATTCCTGACAGAACTTACACAGATCACACAGAGGTGATAGACTGTGAAAGAATTATGTCAACTTCTAGTGCTAACAATACCAGACCTCAAATAAATATCCATAATGAAGTCTGTAAAGCACAATCCAAGGTATCAAAAATTTTACTTCCATTTAATAGGCATATTTCATGTTCCCAGAAAACATGCTTAAATCTTCTAGGTCATAACCACAAACAAAAATGGAGGAAGAAAAAATGCAATCTTGCTTATAACACTACCCCACTTCAACAGTCTCCCCTCTACCAAGAGCAAAAGTGAGCTCAGAACACTCCCAAGGGCAAAACGGAAAAGACTGAAATGGTGATCCCCTCCCAAGCTGGCATGATAAAGAAAATAGGACAAAATAAAAGAAACATTCAAGCAGCAAAGAACTTTTCACACAAAACCCTGAGAACTTGTGCCTCTTTTGACCCACTGCTGTGATTTGGAGGTGAATAAAGAAGAGACATGAGAAATTAAATGAAAGCAGCAAATACTTGTGCCTTATACAATCACCTGTTGCAAACACCCTAAAGTAACCAGTGCCCTTAGGACCTGTGGGCAATATTTTTGTCCACAAAGTAACAATGCATACTCAGGGCAAGTCCACAGTCCTTAGTAAATAGTAGATCTATCATTCTGTTTACCTAGTTTTGAGTCTGCCTGGGCAGAAGATAAGCTTTTGCATTGATTGCTGTTGCTAAGATCCTGTATAGAGTTATCTCAGCAAGCTAGACCAAAAATATGGAAATGCAGAAAGCCAGAACTCTAGTCAGTGTCAATGTAGCTAAAAGCACACAAGCCACCTCATTTGCCACAGTGCCAAGCTATAGCAGTGATTGGATTCTCCCCGGCACGGGCGCTGCGTTCATTACCAGGGGGGAATGCTCTCTGCCCTTCCCCCCCAACACGTGTTTCCCCAGGGACCAGGCAGCCGCACAGAACTCACGGAGAGAGGGGAGACAAAGAGGGTTCATTTTTTTGCTACAGAGCTTTAAAGGGAGGGGTCATTTTACTATGAAAGGGGACCCAGGTTAGGACCAATGGGGTAAGATTTAACAAGGGCCAATGGGGTAGGGGCTTACAGCAGGGTTTTTTTGGGGAAGGGAAGATACAGCGACGGTAGCAATACAGAATCCACCTGTAACAAATATTCATATCACAGTAAAGGTTTCATTTTCTGCATTGGCATCAACATTCCATTTATGACAAGAATCTTTCCATACTTTAAAGGTTGTATCGATTACCACACCAAGCAGATTGTAGTTGGACCTAAGATGAGTCCCTTTCAGTTCTGTATCTCCAAATGGCTGAAATTACCGTTGGAAAGTGAAAGCAGTAAGAACAATGCTTTTTACAGTGTCTGAGAGGTCCTCTTCAGAAGATCGGACCTCTAATACAAAGCAGCTAGGATCACTGTGGATAGGAACTGGAATGAAGATATCTATTTCTATTATATATTTTCACTCTGTTAAAAGTGACCTTCTGCTAAAGAAGAAGCCCCTTCAGAGGAGGAGTGATACTTGTGATGAACTGCTGATTTGTCTCCTCAGTGTTGTGAATGGGTCACTGTGGACCCATTGAATAAAGTCTAATGCATTTCTGTGGTGCAGCCACTGCTGTCAATGAAACAGCATCAAGATGTTGGGACTACATTTAAAACAGCTACTCATAGAGGAAATGTTCCAGTCAGAGCAATGTAAAGTTTATCAGAAGCCAGAAAAAGGACACATATTCAGTTCTAATATGCTCTGGGTGTTGCAATTATAGCATTCATAACAACTAGTTACAACTATCAAGTATCTCTGATTTTTTTCCAGTTCAGATGCATCTCTATATATACTTCTCTGTCAAACTTTGAAGATCCTGGGGCTATCCTTATAGTGTGTTTGTGAGTTGTGTAAACAAGATGTGAAGATGAACCTTACAAGTGCTAGTTACAGGAAATATGGACCAATTGGATGTGAAGCCCTTGTTTCTAATAGCAAAAAATGAACTAAAATAAAAATTTGCTTATCTATTAGGTTTTTCTTGGGATACTTTGAGCAATTTGGAGAAAGTAAAACCTTATTAACTGAAAACTGATTATAATTAAAGCATCTATGGCTGCTGCACCTGATTAGGAAGCAGCTGGGAGAAAGAGTATTTTTGAGGGGTCCTTCTTCTTCTCCACTCATGGACTGAGCGAATTTGCAGGACAAGCTTTTTTTTTGCCCATGATACTCTATATACATATATGTTCATGCATCCGAAGGGTTCAAAGCTAGACACAGGCACTTTTATGAGATAAAATTGACCTGAATTAAATGATTCTTTATGGGGGAAAAAAATTATATTCTTTGCCTTAATGTATATAACAGGAACTGACCACAAGTTTCCATTTGCCTGCAAAAATGAATCCTCTTTGCAGTGGCTCCAGCTCTACTTTCAGAAGCTTCTGGGCAAGTCAACAGCAGCTCCTGGTTAAATATATCCAGGTTAATAGGCTTATCTAAACTATTATTCATCATACAGCAGAGCCCATCAGTCAAAAATCTCTGTGCCATTTTGACATCTAGACACCAACCAATGAAGAGTGCATGCCATGGTGAAGAAGAGTTTATGATTAGCTGCTTCAGCGAGAATTATGGTTAGTTACATGGTCCTTTACAGAACAGCAGAAGGAAATATGTTATTTTATGTATATGTTAACATAGTGCAGAAGGAAGCAGACGAGTTTAAGACCTGAGCTTTGACAGCAGTAACTGAGCTACTTAGTAGAGTTACAGTGATCCATGTCAGCTGTGAGTCTGATATTATCTTTGATACTAGTACTTAATGTCCACTTGGTTCACTAAAGATGAAAAGAACCTCCAGATGAATAGCAGTAACTGTGCCAGATGAAATACAATTCAAATAAACATACACATGAACACCAATTCAGATACTTGTGAGGAAAGGTAAAGAACAATCTGTGCTTTCTGGAAAATCTCAAGGTTCTGGATCAGAGTAATAACCTATAAAAGCAGACTTATGGCTCTCTTTGTACCTATGGAAGACAACATTGCCTTTGTATTTTCAGAGCACTTTAGATGCCAATACTTAGCAAATAAAAACCAATGAAGAACCAATTCTCTCAGTATTGCCATCAGGTTCAGAGAAGGGATGAGCTGATGGATCTCAGAGCCCCTCACCACTCAATGCTATTTGACATTTTTTTGGCAGACTACAGAATCCCAGACAAACTGTCAGGTTAGTTAAGTATAGATTTGACTGTCAGCGCCAAAGAGTCTTATGAAAAGATTATGAAGAGGGAATCACATCTGTTTTTTGCTCAAGAAACAAAATTTATGCCTGAGTTTTGTAATCTGAGGAAAGGAATTCCCACACCTGCATCTGCAAAGGTAATTTGCATGTCTCTAATGCCCTACACCAGACAGTACAATTCATTGAAAAAGAAAAGAGGTACAGCACATGTAGACAGTAAGTAATAAGATTCTTTGGCAAGACAGAAACAACAAGTGGTTAATGATGAAAGGACTTGAGGGTGCAGAGCTCTGAATGAGCTAAGTTCAAACTTTTTTGCCACCTACTAAAAGGAAAGGGCCTTTTGACTGTGCATCATTACACAGCAAAATTCAGGCTTGCTTATGTGAGGACTTCCACTTTCTCTGTTGCATCGCAGCAGTCAATTATTAACCATGGGTATATTGTTTACACTGTCAGACAATATGCCATTACCTTGTAGAACAAAGGGGAAATTTCACTATCTTTTCTGGAATCTAAATACACCATTTTCGTCTGGTGAGAAGAACTTTGAGAATGTCTACTTTAAGTAAATATTGTTACTATTTTTTAATTCTTATTTTGCCACTGGTATAGTTGGTGGTCAATAACAAATGCCTATGAATAAATAACCCAAAACCAGTTTTAAACCAAGTGGCTGAGGTACAGAAACATCTAAACTATGCTGATGAGAACTTCAGTGCAGAATGACAACTCTGCACATGAACCCAAGGGTGTCAGCAAACCAGATGAGAGGTTAGCCTGCCCTCACCTACTCCTAATTCAGACTGCAATTGTGTATGCACACTGCCAAATTTAAAGCCAGCTTTGATATGCCACAGTCACAGTAACCATAAACCCTGGCTCAGTGTTAGATCAGCTGTGAAAACTAGTTTTAACAAGACCCATATAACCAAACATATTTTTAATGAAAGGTGTTTTAGAAAAGACATGTCAAAGTAAGAGTCTTTTCCTGTCATAAAATGACATGGAAAAGTGACTTGAGAAAACACATACTTTTTATTTTTCTCAGACCAAAATAGGTCTGAAAGGATATCCGTGTTTTGCAGCTAAAGCAGAGGGTGATTCAAAGGTTTTTTCTATGTTTCTACTTGCTCAAACTCTTTATAAAGTGTTGGAAATAGTGTTGTGGTGGGTTGACCCCAGCCAACAGCCAAACACCCACCCAGCTGCTTGCTCATTTCCTTCTCCCACAAGACAGGGCAAAAAAAGAAGGACAGTAAGAGGACTCATGAATCCAGATAATAACAGTTTAATAGGCAAAGCAAAAGCTGTGCCCATATGGAATCAGTTCACTACTTCCCATCAGCAGGCAGATGTCCAGCCAGTTCCTGGTAAGCAGGGCCTCAGCACATGGAGTGTTTGCTTGGGAAGATTAACTCCATCACCACGAACATCCTTCCTTCCTCCTCCTTGCCCTGAACCTTTCCTCCTGAGTGTGACATCACATGGTATGGAATACTCTTTAGTCACTTTGGGTCTGCTATCTAGGCCTGCTGTGCTGTCACTTCTCAGCATCTTGCCCACCCCCTAGCCTGCTCGCTTTTTAGGGTGTGGGCGAAGAGCAGAATCTCGATGCTGGGGAAGCACTGTTCAGCAGTAGCCAAAACACTGGGGTGTTTACTAACACTGTTGTGGAATTCCCTAAATGCAAAGCACAGCACCATACAGGCTGCTATGAAGGATGTTAAATCCATCCCAGCCAGACCCAGTGCAATTGTTAGAGTCGGTAAAATTTTCTTCAGACATAGAACAAATGTAGATGACAGAAACAAGTGCCCTAGAGCATTTCTAGCATATATATACTCTGAATACTATATAATCATTCTGAATTCATCCATGTGATCAATTTCACACAACTTTTGAATATTTGCATTACTGCGGTTTTGTGTTTTGGTTTTTTTCAGGCTGTTTGTTTGATTGCTTATTTTATGTATATATAAATTATATATAATGCTACTTAATGCTACTGATGTTTCCAGTAATCTGCATGTCTCTTTTATCCTGATTACTAAGCTGGACTTCGCAAACAATTGCTTGAAATGCATAAAACAAAAGGGTTGTTTTGGAAAATAGGCCTAGTAGCCCCTGTACTTTACTAATGTAATAGTTATATTATTCTTTTTTTAGTTCTCGTGATTGCTAATCATAAAGGTCATCCTGACAGATGATAAAGCAGTTTTTAGTTTCAGAAGAGTGATTTTGGTTTTGTTTATTTGCTATTTTAGCCATGTCAGCAGAAGTTGCAGTCATGCTTGTATGTGGCAAACTAGTCTAACTTTTCACTGTCAGTTACTTTATGAGCTTGTTTGCATAAACACAGGAATATATGACTTTTCTGTGTAGCTTATTCAGGTTTCCTCTTCACCAGTTCTCCCCAAATGTTTCTTCATTTTTGCGAAAACAGGACCAAACCAAAATGACTGAAAAAGGAGACATGGGGAGAGACTGTGCTTGCAATTGATATAAATACAAATATATCTTGTGACAAGTGAGACACACAACAGGAAACTGTATTCATCTGCTTTACTGCCTCCGTATGGCAATCGGAGAATGCAAGATTGCTATAGGTAATCTCTTATGCAGGTAAATTACAGATTTTTCTTTTGTATGTGGGTCTTAAAAAGACACATACTTTTACTGTGTACATAAATGAGATATCTTACACAATACTGTGCAGTTAATCTGAAGGTGATATATAGACTAAACCACTAGAAAATAAATTATAAAACCACCAAATAAATAACCTAACTAAACCAAACTTCCAGATGAACAAAACCTTTAAGACTTATGAATAAGAAAAGTTTCTATAATCCAGCTTTAAGAATGTCATACATGTGCAAAAATCATGCCATTATAATAAATGTTTTCTATCAGTTAAATTGATTGAACTAAGTGAGCTCACTACTGTATCTGGGCTGTGGGACATTTTGCATATCAGTTGTATATGAACTATCACTCTACCAGCAGAAGATGTAGTTTATAGTCTCCTTCTTATAATCTACATTACCATTGATGATAAGGTAGCTGTAGTGTTATCTGACAAAACAAATACATACTCTCAATCACATAACATCTTCAATCCACCAAATAGTTGGGGTTTGTCCTAACCCATAGCACACAAAAAATATCTGTGCTGCAGTACTACATTATTCTCAATGAGTCTCCCAGAGAACTTTCATAGACATTCAGGAAATGAAAAATAGTAGAAGGATTTTAAGAATTCAAATGACCCCAAATTTACTTATACATGTGGGAAGTAATAGGAACTCAAACCATTTTAAAGTAGCAGTTCAAAAAGAACTTTCTTCATTTACTTGACCTCTCATTATTATCAGCTTATATCCAAAGCTGGAAATGTGTTTGTATTTTGAAACCAAGAACTTTTCCCCTTCTCTATTTTTTTCTGAAAGCAAAGGCTGTGGCCATTTCATTACCCTGAAATCTGATGTTATAAGGTATTGCTGTAATATTAGAAGTTTGTTCATTCTAAGAAATCCCTTGAGACAGAGTTGTTTGTATAAATGTGGGAGTCATGCCAGCTTGATTACAATATTAAATAAAAGCAAGACAATAATCTTTAAGTCTTTTCTTCTTATAGCCTGTTTTGGTGAGTGAATACTTTGAGGTATAGTTTTCTAATTTAAGTCCATGGAAGATTTATTTGCCTAACTACTGTTCCATTAATAGATATCATGCTGAATTTTTAAACACATTGCATAGCTATGTTAGGGCATTTGCTTTAGTAAAAATCTATTCCCAGACTTCACGGAATATAAAAATATTATTAATATGGTAATAATAAACAGAGGAGCAGGGTGATGGAAAAGCAATGTTTTCACAGGAGGCAAAAAAGGTCTAGGTAGAATGGTGGAAACAGATATTGCACCAAGCTGAAAAGTCACAGTCTTTTCTTCTCTGTTTATTCATGTTAAAACACAAACTGAAACGCCTCACTAATATTTTACCTTTACCAGTTCTGAGCCTAAGAGTCTTGGAATACTGTTTCAGCATCCAGCATTACACCTCCTCCTTTACCAAAGTATTCCCTGGAGCACTGGATCAGACTCTCCTGAACACCTATTTGGTAATCAACAACCTTGTTGGTCTCCTTGGTTCCTGCACCTTGTGTGCACACTTGCAGTGTTGACATTCATTTTAACGTTGCAAAACATAGGGAAAGAAACAGGTGCCAGAGTGAACTCAGGTCTTACATGTCCTTTCCTCACTATTGTGAATCCCAAAGGAATTTGCAAGGAATGAGAATAACTGAGGCTTCTTTGTGTTGTTGTGTAAAGTCCTTGCACTAAGATTGGCATAAAGATTTTGAAAAACAGTAACTACGCAGTAGCTCAGATACACAACCTGAGTACCATGACCTAATGTAAACTCTTTCAGAATTGTACATAATTGAATAGATTTATCCTCTTAGAGATTAATTCACTTTCCAGTGGGGAGACAACACTCCTTATCATTCCTCTTTAGAAATAAATATTCTGCTTTTGGTTATTTGAATCTAAATGTTTATATACAAAAACCTGAGCTAGAAAACTCAGGATGGATGTGTAAGAAAGATGAATTCAACAACAACAACAAACAATACAAACAAAACAAAACATATTTAACACCACTGCAAAAAGAATGCAGCCTACAACAGTCACTGGCAGAACCAGCCCGAGGCAAACATTGCGTCAGGCAGCGTAGCACAAAACAGATCACAAGGCCTAAAGAAACCTTTTGCAAAGTTTGCTCTTACAGCTGGTCAAAATTTAAATACACATACATGTGTTTACATGTATACAAATATTTTAATGAGAAAGTCCAAACTAGGGGTGGCAGTGGAAAGGAAAGAGCATGTCTGCTGACTTGCCACACAAGAATATTGCACAGCCTGATGCCTAGAGCAATTCTGTGGGTCTTTAAATTGAAAGGTGGTAAGTCAGCCTAAATACGGGAAGTGATTTGTGCCTTTTTCTCAGTGTGAGTGCTCTCTAAAGTGGTATGCTGTTTGCTGAATGAGAATTGTCAAAAGGTTGTATCTTTTATCATGGTGTGGAATGGAAAATATTTTTAAATTTGAAGATTTCAAGGGAGAGACAATATGCATTGCCGCTCTGTGCAATTTTCCCATCTAATTAAACAGTGAATCACACAGCTCAGGTAATAACACATAGAGAAAGCTTTAATATTAATAACAAGTACTGCAACATTACTAGTGTTTGTCAAGTTTAGCTTCCTGAGGATTTTGTTTATCCTACTATGGAACTTGAATTCATCTCCATGTTATTACTTCAGCTATTTTCAGTGAATGATTCTATAACAATTTCCATTACTGTTATGCCATTCTAGAATGGAAAAGAAAAAAAAGGCTTTCAAAATTATTAAATATAGAAATATGTTCCTTTTCACAGCATGGTGATATCCCAGCTAAGACCTAACCAAACTAGAGAATTATTTTTTTACATAAAGTCATGTTCTCTATGTTAATACATGCAGCATATCAATTCTGCCCTAGGCATGTTACAGTTCAAACCAACAAATTACATTAAATACACATTGGGCTATTGGCACTAACAAGTAGTTAGAATATACTCAGTGAGAATATCAAGATAAAGACATATAATTACCTGAAACAGAAAAAAAAGAGATCAAGAGATAATAGTACAGTAACATGTATACATATAGTAAGCCAGTTTTATCATATTTAGACAGTTACAGGACAAAATCTTTGTTCAGGAGAAGAAAAGGGAAAAAAAACCAAAACACATGTAAGCAGCTTCTACACCCTCTGAACCATTCATGGAGAGGAACTGATCTCTGGCTATTAGAGATCTCAGTCTTTGTCTTACAGTACTGTCTGCAGAGAAGAGCCATACTGACCTTTAAAGCTATACCTTATGTTTTTGCAGCTTTAGGTGCAGTTTAGAAATGCATGTTGGCTTTCAGTAATAATAATGCTTTTTTTTCATAATGAAGTACAGAATTGCTTGGTGTGTGAAGAAAAACCAATTACTGATGTGGAAATGTGTATTAGTGACAAAGCTGGTAGGCATTGGAAGCTTCTCTTTCCTGATGTAACACTTGCTCTTTTCCATCTAAAATGCCCAAGTGTGCACAACTAAGTTCTCCGAAATAATGGACTAAATTCATTGCAAGAACAGCCAACAAATATTTTCTACACCAGTATCTAAATGGATACACTATAATACAGTTTTCTACTTGTTTTCTGAAAAAAACAGTGGACATAGTTGCAATCAGCAAGTTTTTATAGATGACACATATGTAGTGACATTAATAGCCCATTTCAAAATATATTCAGTAGACTGAATTTTTTGTAAACAAGCACTTATAAATTATCCCTAGACCTAGTTGTTACACATTACAAACAAATGTATTATGGTGCAATTTATCTGTTCATATTTTTCAAAGATAGAATGCCTACTCATTGTTCATTAGATAGGTGTCTTTCAATGTACAATATGTTCTGTGAGTCAAGTTTGCATTTCAACAATGTTGTGAATGCTTTCTTTAAAGCTTTTAAAGTACTGTTGTGCCCAAAACAGTGCATATGCAAAAATAGCATCTCCTTGTACATCTGATCTTCTGACTGTACTTACCCTGGGTCATTGAACATTAACATTAATATTTTTCTGCTTTTTACTGGTTTAAGATTGTAGAGTCAGGTCAGACAGGGAGAAAAAGGTTATTTCAATTCACTTGCATAGCATCACTAAACATATTACCAACAAAATGGTTTGTCAAACTGAAACCATGTTGCTTGTGCAAAACCATTCAAATCATGGAAGTGAGTAAAAGCATCAGTGAGAATACATTTTGCAGTCAGTGTGATCACAAGCCTTATATTTTTCTATGTGAATTGTTCAAGAAATATTCACCTAACACCAGAGACAATTGAAACTGCAAATATCTTGGACTGATTCTGACAAGGGAATTGTAAATCAGCATCCAATACTCAGAAAAAGATTGATTATTGTTCATATATTGGTTCACACTAGAAACAAATCTCTTTTTTTTAAAAGAAATCTTGAATAGTTATCTCAAAAATAAATTCTTCACTTTTAAATGGGGTTCTGATACCTTTATAACGCTTCACTATCAGATGTGTGATTGAAAAATATTTTGTTTTGCAGAACTCATTTGAGCTATAACAAATATATTCTGTACACACTTGATTAAGATTGTAAGAGTTAAAATTTTAGGTAAGTTACAAGAAGATATTTTAAGAACTCAAATAGCATATCAAATTTTTTACACTGATGCTCTTTTTAAAGTTACATCAATTAGTAGATCCAGATATGCAAGTGTGAATCTATTAGCAGGCCTTCAGCTTCATGTGGAACCAAAGGATACAAAGGCTTCCTAGTTCTACCAGATGACCTCATGACATTTATGGTTTTGGCTGCATATGGTCAATGCTCTGTAGCTTGGGGATTATTGTAACCAGCAAGCACAGCTATTAGTTTTCTCTTTCCAAGGTTTTCTATTGAGTAGTTCTCTAATTAGTGTTTTACCAAAAATGTGGGCAGTGAATACTCTGCTTTCAGATCACAGAATCACAGAATATGCTGAGTTGGAAGGGACGTACAATGATCATCGAGTCCTGAGAGTATCATCCAGAGGCTTCTTGAACTCAGGCTTGGTGCTGTGACCACTTCCCTGGAGAGCCTGTTCCAGTGCCCAACCACCCTCTGGGAGAAGGACTTTTTTCTAATATCCAATCTAAACCTACCCTGACACAACTCCAGGTCATTCCCTCAGGTCCTGTCACTGGACACCACAGAGAAGATATCGGTGTTTGCCCCTCCTCTTCCTCTCACGAGGAAGTTGTAACTGCAATTAGGTCTCCCCCTCAGTTTTCTTTTCTTCAAGCTCAACAACCAAAGCACCTGTTTGTTATTAGTTGCGTCAGAATTGTGAGGCACAATCTGAGCTTCTCTATTTAACTATGCATACAAAGAAACCCATATATAGGGATATAGGGGCTTATACTCTCATGCAAGGCCCTGACAACTCAACACACCAATATGATGATCAAGAGTAGTAATTTTATTAAAAAAAACACCCACATATTTATACACTTTATTTCTGTCCACGAGCAGCATTTCACTGCCATAGGCTGCATGCTATCAGCACACGGTGTTCACGCGCTGCCAGCAAGGCTATGATTGGTTAACACTGTACCTTGTTACATCTTGTTACTGCTAATTGCATAGCTCATTATTTTTACTTTCTCATCCTATGCTTATCATAGTTTCCTTGGCCCTCTTAACCTTTCTCATCCAGTAGCTTCATATCTTGAATAAACACCAGGTGTTAAGGCCTTGAAGTGTTTCTCTAACCGCATATCAAAGCACTATATTCATGCAAAACAATCCTACACAGGGATATCTAGATTTTTAATCCCAAGTGAACATATAGGGAAAGTGAGTCAAGATGGTTACCTTTGTAGCACCTTTGTAAATGCTAGACTCAGGTGAGTTCCACATTCAAAATTTAGGCAGCTAGGTTTATGTCCTCACAGACACAAGATGATGGACAGAAGGATTAGCAGGCAAGTTCTTTCACACTGGTTCATGTCTACTGACTTTTTTGTCCCCATGAGTTGGTTATCAGCTTTCTTCATGTATTGGAGACACTCCAAAAACTGAGTTATGTGCTCCTGAAAAGGTGCAATCTTCTTCTGAAAACCAGGAAATTGTAACTTGCCCAACTGGATTTGAAAGAATAGAGTAGAATCTGAGAGATATGCTGCTGGAGGGGAAATTCAGCATCCTATTACTGACAGGTCATATTAAATATGTTTAATGATAATATGCTGCTGACGGCTCCCTGGACTGCAAACAGCTCTAAATCAGCAATTATACTTCTCTTGTATGTGTAAAAAGCTACAGACACTTGACTTTTTGTCATGGTATTTTCTTCCTGTTTTGGAAGATAATCAGGAACACTGTAAAAATACTTCACACAGACATTGAGGAAAGGTGGAAACAAGTGCCTTTCTTTGCTGAACAGTGAGCTTTATTGCCACAAAGCCCCCAGAGGGAGGTTGTCTCCAGCCTTCCAAATATCTCACTCTATTCCTTTCAAATATATAAATCTGCTGAGATCAGTAAATTATTCTCCAGCTCCTAAATTAACACAGATGAGTAATTTACCTTACTTCATATATAGTTCTCAGTTCCCAAGCTATAAGTAATATATCCAGTTCAAAATGGAAGAGAAGTGGAGAAAAGGGCAGTTTTATCCTGAAGTGACTATCTGGTTTAGAAGAGTTAGGTTTAGACTTTCTTTGCTAGAAAAATACATGTCATAATACCATTTCCTAATAGAATTCTCCAGTGGATCATCTGATGCCAAGCATGAAGCAAATATTCAGCAAGTGAGACCATTTTAGGAACAATCAGTATAGCAGAGTAATCTCCAAACAGTAATTTCAAAGCAAAACAAAGCCAAGAAAAGAGGAGAAAAACTGCTATACATTAGAATAATGATGTTTCCCTACCTTGTCACTCTTTTTCAGACATTCTCATCTTTGGTTTTCTATCCATACCTTTCACTGTCACCAGGAACAAGACTCAAGGAAGTGTGTGGGGTTTGGAGTACTTACGAGAATCAATTTTTTCAAAAAGGGAACTCCCTGCACTGATTGCAGCAAGGCTGAGGCTCTACTGTATCATACCAAAACTGGTATCCTGACCTACGCACACTGTGTGTACACAGCCGTATGCACAAAAACAGAACGTGAAGAAGGTAAGGACTAGAGTTAGGAGTTAGGTAAGGTGATCTTCAATGCAAGACACATTTCATTTAATCAAAATTAAATTGAATGCTTAGTATGATTTCTAGTGGAGAAGATTTCATGAAGGAGACAATTTTCCTTTAAGAGTACATGTGCTCAGAATCAAAGAAAACAGAAATTAATACTGTTTGTCATCAGCTTAAGGCTCTTTCTTTGTAATACCAACGATCAATCTATGAGCAGATTATAAATGTTTGTTATGCAACCGTAATTTTGAGACTGCTTCTGAACAGTTTGCTGTATTTATGCAATGCCTGATATTTGTTTTTCTCATTGTGTTGATTAGTTGTGACTGGTCAGACAAGTCATATGGTGTTGTTTCTGTTCTCAGATTAGAATGTACATCAGAGTGCACGAATTCTCATGTGTCAAGTAGTTTTACTAATAATTACTCTGGCAGCTTCAAGGCCAAGATGTATGGTAACAACACATACTTTTTTTGAAAATGAATACAAAAGGAGAAAAAGCACAGCTGAAAAAAAAACCAAACTCTGATCAAAAAGTCACATAAAACTGCTTGCCAGGCTTGTCTGTGGAGCTATAGACATGCACATTCTTTTGTTTCTTGTTACACATGTGCATGTGCTAGGAATCCAGTTCATTACTTCTGCTCTTGAAAAAGTATTTCAAATTAATCTTTTGTGTTTGATTTACTTTATATTATGAGTTAATTTGATGGGCTTTTTTTTTAAAAAAAATTATTTTAATGATCATAAATCTATCCTATGTTTTGAGGCCTAAAACCTTACAGCTGAATTCTGGCCACTGCTCTCTGAAGTGCTGAAAGCTTCTATTGCACAGGGAGAAAGCATTTACTCCAGAAAGGCTAGAACCATAGAAAACCATGGGCTTGTTTTCTCATCACATCTAAATATTGAAATCTTTACATATTTGTTCTGATAAGGAGTGCTGGCTTTTCAATAAACTCTGTTTTGCCTCAAATCCTTCACAATTGCAATTTTTTTTGAAAAGTACACATTTCATTTATTACTTGATTGAAGGTTAGCTTTATCCCTGAGCCACAACACCTGTAACAATAAAAAGATATTTTGCAGGATCACAAAAAAGATGAAAATACTTTCCTCAGAAGGACCAATGAAATATTTATTCACTGACAGATCAGGACAATGAAGTTTTGGCTCTAATTTTAACTCAGCAGTTACTCTGTCTAACAGATGTTTTGAGTTAGGGCAGCAGTGTCTGAAGTTTTATAGAAACTTATTGATTGCATTCAATTGTCCAGATGGCTAAAGGTTTCAGGAAAAAATTGTGCCATACATTTGCATACAGTTTTCAAATAGCCTACATGGAAAAAAATAGGCTAGAGGATGGATGACTGTAGCTAACATGGAACTGGTTAGCAAAAAAGAGAGAAAGAAAAGTGATCCATGTACTATACAATAAATCTTCCTCACACCAGCAGTAGAGAATAATGTAATATGATACACCACAGGGAGCATGTTGAAGGAAAGTGTGAGGATCCCCTTTCATCCTTCTCCATCAATACTTCCCACCAGCTGGCATAATAACAGGGATCATTCTCAGTGAATATGTCCAGTTTTTGGTGCTTCCAAGAATGTAAGACTTCTCTGAGCAAGCTGCAGGGAAGAGCAGGCAGACCAAACTCCAAGTAGGGAAGTGATCAAATGGCAAAGACAACAAAAAACTTAAAAACACTTCACAAAACATATTAAAACAGACATGAGAGTTGGACTAGATAATCTGGGTTGAACCAGAAGATCTTTAAAGGTCCCTTCCAACTCAACCCATTCAATGATTCTATGACAAAAACTCAGAATTATTTCCTTTACACTACACAGTTTATTTAAACTTAAAATACAGGAACTAGAGAGGAAAAACCTATTGTACCGTGACAAGTACAGCCCAGAAACAAGACATTAAAGCATCCTTCTATAGTCACATCTTACTTGAAAGCAACAGACATTTTTAAGTATTTTGTGTTTAATTATATCATATTTTCTTGCAAATTCCAATAATTAGTTTTTCTTACCCTAACAAATCCATATTGAAAACAGAAGAAAGTGAATATCTTTAGGGAGAAAATGTAATTAAGGATTTGCACACTTGTTTTTATCATCACAGGAATAAGAAGACTTCCATGATTTTTCTTTATTTTTTCTCATTTTAAAACTTTGATACTTAGTGGTTAAAAGGCTACATTTTAGAGGGACATTCTTACATTTGAACCATGAGCTTGGAGCATATGACCATTCCAATCCCTTCTGGTTGTGCTTCTACCAGTTGCTGTTGTACATTTGACTGTCATGAGTTTTGTGCATTGAAAATGGTTGTATTACTGATACTGAACTCCATAATATTTACCTGAATCATACACAGTTCCTCTGCTGCACACACCATAAATTCATAGCGTTCTAGCACCAAAGAAATTATGGGTAGAAGGGACTTATGGAGATTCTACTCCAAAGTCACAGTCAAAGTAGATTGCCACTGGGTCAGGTCAGCCACTGCTTTGTTCGGTCAAGCTACGAAACTCTCCGTTTCTGTTTAGGTCACCTGCTTCAGTGCTGTAATACCCTCTTTGTGATAAAGTCTTTCCTAATGTCCAGTCTGAACTTCCCCCATGGTTGTTGCCCCTTCTGTATCATCTGATACTACAGTGGCTCATCTCTCATCTTTGTAGCTACCCTGCAGTCATATATAACTAGTTCCTTTAGATAATCTTTAATTCATTTTCACCAGGTTAGACAAGGCAATCCCCTTCATTCTCTCCACATCATGTCCTAGCCTTTAGCTACAGCCTGTTGTTTCCCCTCATCTGAAATACGGAGGCCCAATAACTAAACGAGATATTCCAGATGTAACCTCACCACCAGCAAGCATAGAGCAAGATCTACAGAGGAATTAATGTTCCTTGACCATGCACCAGCTCAGCACAGAATTTACTCATGATGATAGTGACCTGGCTCAGTTCTGGTTCCCTTTCAGTGTCATTGCTTCTTGATCACTGCCAGATCATCATGCTGCACAGAGCTGATGCAAGTATGACAAAAATTTGATACTTCTTCTTGAATTTCGTAAGGTTTGTACCGGTCCAGTTCTCCAGTTTATCAGGGCCTGCTCTTTAAAATGAGAAATGTAACCTCTAATTTAAATTTGCTGAGGGTGTAGTCCAAAATCATCCAGGTTTTTGATGACTTTGGCTAAACAATAAGGGCTTCAGTATCAACTTCTGGAGTGCCCTACTAGTTGCTGACCACCATCCAAACATAAAACAATTGATTATTACCATCTGAACTTGACATATCTGCTGTTTTCAACTCACTTAACAGTCTCTATTATTTTCTGTATTCTTCAGAACTTTAAGGGCAAGATTGTTTTTCTCTCAATTAAAGTAAGATGGTGGGGAAAGAAATTACATGTGGGTGCTTTTCTGACATGCCTACTCAATAATAGCACCCTTTTAATGTAAGATATATAGAACCAGGCCCTTCTTTGATGAAGTTAATGGAAAATGTGTAAGGAAATGGCTGTACAATGGAAGCTATCATGTTATTGTGGCTAAACAAGTGACTGCTTCTCTGCCAAGCTGTGATAAGTGAAATACATTAAATCAAACCACCAGTTCAACCACAGCTCCTTGATGGTGATTTTCATATGCAGAGTTTTATAGTGATTTAAGCTAATGGATTTTACTTACCAAATGGATTCTACTAGGGTGTGCACTTTGCCAGTTACCACAGCTCAGCTGTTGAGTAACAATTCAATAAGACAAGGTAATTAAATAATTTTTAACCTTGTAACTATACCATATAGAAGGACAGATGTTGACCTCATTATTAAAAATGTTATTCAGAAGATCAGATAAAATTGTTTTTGTTGATGCCTTGGCATGCTGAATCAGGCTTAGAAAGGACTGAATGTAGATAGTGTTATCTTTTGATGGTTTTAATAACAAACTTAAGTGTTAGAGGTGTCATTTTACGGAGATATAATGCATGGCAGAATTAGTGTAATGATAGAACTGGCATAAAAGTATTTTAAAAATAAATAGTGTTGCTTTCACTCCTTTTATTTGCTATATACTTAGGGATATAGCTGCTGTGATGTATGCCCTCTGCAAAAAAAAAAAAAAAAATTGTCTATTTGACATTTGACCTATTTATCAGATGATTATTATTTCTTAAAATATTTGTATATGGCTTTTCCGTCCTTTTTTTTTATTTTATTTTTGTATTATAAGTTATATATGTATTATATTGAAGTGTAACTTTTTCTCCTTTTCATGAGACATATTTTTCTTTCTGTTTCAATGTTGGAGTATTCCAATAACATTTCTCTAATAATAACACTTAATGTTGTTTGCCTTTTCTGAAATATGATTAGGATATTTTAAAGAAGAGTGGCATAGTTCAACAATACATTTTTAATATTACCTAAGATGTATAACAAAAACATGTTCCAGCCTTGTGCAACCACTGATTATAAAAGTTCTCATGCAGGAGTACTATAATTTCAGCTTAGGAGTGTGACACTTTTTAGGTATTTTGAAAATGCCACTGTAAGATGAATAACATGATTGGCTTGCTTACTAGAGATAAAGACAGAGAGGGAATGTAACTCTGAAACATAATTAGTGGATAGACTTGGCTAATAATTAAGCTGTAGTTATGACAGTAGACTTGCCTTCCTTTTAGGGATCCATTTAATCTAAATAAACAGTTCATAAAATCACACACTTATCCTCCCACCCCTCACTTAGGACACAAAGATGGAAAGAAAGGTAAGAAAGTATAATATGCATGCTGTGTTTTTGTTCCTGAACAAAGTTTTGATCTTTTGCTGATATAATTCTCTCTTGCTAGTTTAAGAGGAGTTTTTTTAGCTCTTACATAAGTATCTTCTTTATTTCTTTCATTTCTGATGAATCTACTACTCTCTTTTTAAATACATAGCTTTAAAATGTTCTTGAGCTAACTCCTTTCTTTGTATGACTGTTACTGATATTTTTGTGCCTTAGAAGTTTTGCCAGTAGAGTTCACAGAGTTCAAGTTAAACTGATTCTTATGCAAAGGGTAGACTGAGGCAAGTTGGAATGAACATCATAAGGCAAATATTTTGAGCCTGTATCATTAATTTGGGAATATCCTGAACAGGCTTCTACATGCAATATGTAGCAATTGTTATTGAAGCAAAATGATCTGAAGAGTTAAATACATTAGCTATTTTGCAGAACTTTAGCAAAAGTAAAATAAAAAAAAAATCACTCTGCACATTCATTTGTTATTACATTAGGAAAAAAGATCCCTGTCTGCTAGTCTTACTGGCTGTACTGTGCCATCTGTGCTTGTAAAAGTAATAATAAGCAATGAACTGCATATGCCATCTGTAGTCAGATCTTTAATAATAATTAGGTAATAATAATCCCCAAGAAATCACTTGTTAACTGTGATAACTGATTAAATGTAATTATTTTGTATAATAAACTCTAATCAATGTTTTACAATGCTGATAATGTCTTCCCCCCCTTTTTTTTTCATAGTAAATTCCGCTGCATGTTTGAGCAGCTGCGCAGGAAAATTACTGATTTTCCTGGGTTAATGACTGATTTTCTACCAATCAAAAACCAAGAAATGGTCTGCTATGTTTATAATCAGTTTTTGTCTTTATCTTATGAACCAGGTACAATGTAAATATAAAGTAACACTTGGAAAAATTAATTACTTCTGAGTAACTCCAAATAAGTTTAAGGATGAAGCAAAATTAATTATTCAAGTAAAAAGTATATTGCAGTGCACTCCAGTATCAGTGGATTGTTCTGTAACAAAGGTGTTTCCCAACAGAACAGGTGATTAGAAATAAATCCAAGACATAGGAGGTGGTTGTTTACAACAACAATTTTTTTACAACTCCAGTCCAAGGTTCCAGTTCTGCTAAGACACATCCTAAATCAGGTGAAGCAGCCTGTCACTCAGTTAAGGCCAGTATGTGTCCGAATTCCAACTCAAATTTAAGTAAGAGTTTCAATGCTCTAATAACCTGAATCTTTACACTCATTGCTGCACAGATGAGTAGGGTCTTGTGCTCTTATGGAGTATTCGTTTGCTTAAAGCCCAGCTCAAGCAATCTGTAGAACGTATGTCCCAACAAAAATATCCTAAAAAGTGTTCAGACATGCGTCTCCAAGAACAAAACCCAGTATTATATTTATATAATATACTATGCCAGTGTAAGAGGGGAAAAAAAGTCTTGGTTTAGTTACTATGACAATACAAATCTCTTCTGTATGACTAATGTAGTTAAATTACATACACAGCTTTTAAAAATCTCTTGGAATTTTTTTTCATTTTAATTATTAGAGATGCATTACAGAAGGAAATGTGAGACTCAAAATCCATCTTACAGTACTCAGCAAACATTTATTACATAGAAGCAATCCTGATTCCCTGCAATGAGTTCAAACTGGTAGCCCAAAGTAAACTAATAATCCAGAAGCATGCAGTGCTATAAAATTAGAGGCTAAATTAGAGATCTGCAGGCAATTTTCATGCTACTATCTCATTGGGATCACAGAGATGTGATGGGACAGCTCCCAAGTCTGAAGTGCTGCAGACACAGGAATGTTTAGGTTGGAAGGACCTCTCCAGATCATCTAGTCCAGACCCACCACTCAAGCAGCATCAGACAGAACCAGTTGCCCAGGACTGTGTCCAGTCAAGTTTGAAATATCTCCATATAGAGGCTCCACAGCCCCTCTGGGAGACCTGTTCCTGTGTTTGACTGCTCTCACAACAAAATGTTTTATTCTTGTGTTCATACTGGATTTCATGGGTTTTGACCTTTGTCCGTTCCTTGTCCTGTCACTGAGCACTGATGAAAAAGAGCCTGGCTTGTTCATCTTCATTTGCTCCTTTGATAGGATCCCCCTGAGCCCTTTGTTCTCCAGCCTCTCCTTGCAAATCCAGAGAGACAAAAGAGAAGAATTTGTAGAGGAACAGTGATCAGATCTGAAATATTTTTTTTAAGTGTCTTTCTCTAGAAGAAATATATTCATGAAGAGTTTTGTGGGGGTTTTTTGGAATTTTTAAATTTTTTAAATGAAAATGCCTTAAAAATTGGCCCAATTAACATATCTCAGAATCAAAACTTTTAATTTCTTTGCTGACATCTGTTTTCAGGTTTTATTTGTTCTGTAACATGAGTTTATAGTCTTGCAGCTGGCCTCCCTACTTTTCACCAGTTGGCCCTTGCACACAGACCAAGAACTAGGTAGCATAGGAGAAAGATATTACTTTTAATATCTTACTTTTAATATTTGATTTATTTGGCCAGGATACTTGATGTTTTTACAACATAAAATTCATGTGTCTTAAACAGTAAATATTGATTTTTTCATTCAGGAAAAATATTTTTCAAATATGTAAATGGACTGTATACATTACTTGCTGAATTTCTAGTGCAATGGAAATCACATTTACTTTTTCTTTTCAGTAAGTAATCATTTGATCCTGAAATAATCATAAATTTCATTTATGTTTGCAGTTACTTTTCTGAGTCCATTTCAGGTTGAATTTCAGTTTCAGAAATAAATACAAGTTTTGCTGGAAAAGCTTGTTCCATGTACCTTTAAAAGTGAAGAGACCTGACATTCTTTAGACTCACATCCCAACTGGTTTGCATTTTCCTTTTATGTCCCATGAGTTTTTTAAACTCATATGATTTCCTCTGCATATGCTAACTATTTTCAAGAAACTACTTTTGGTATACAGATTTCATGCAAATGGTAATATAATGATATCATTTCCAGTGCTTTTAAATTCAGTGCAAGTATTTCCTACACTGTGCTTAATAATATTTACTCTCAGTGTTATTTATTTCTATTATTTTCATGGATGCACACAATAAAGGGGGCAGGGGGGAGAGGAAGGAAAATACATATCTAATTTTGAGGTAGTTTTTCACTTTTTGTAAAATTATTTTTATTTTAGAATATGCATAAAGATTATTGGTTTTGTAGTTTAAATTTAGTCTCAGAAATTAACTCCATAACAGGTTTGTTATTGGAGCTTACATTCATCCCAGCATCATGACAGCATCAACCTAAGATTAATGTAACAGTCAAAAAAAGAAAACACTCAGAAATAATCATAACCTAAAATGAAGAAAGGATTGTGAACCCACAATCAGTGTTCTTCTCTAGCCAATACACAGAGTATTGTATTGAAATAAGATGAAGGTAGACACAGAGGTACTTGAAGACGCATGAAGGATTTTTTGAGAAAGTTTTGTTAGTTCAGCTGAAAGTAAGATACCAGACCACAGCACAGTTTTTATACCAAAATGTTTTAAATAGATTGCCTATTTTCCTCTTGTAGCTACAGTGAAATGCCATATATACACTTCTACAAATGAAAGGAAACAATGACTGCTTTCTTATATTGCGAAACATGCTGTTTCAGTAATCAAGGAGAGTATATGAGCCCTTTTCCCAACAGAATAAGTCAGGATAATTAGTAGTATACCTGACAGGACTATGGGAAGATTAAAAAAATATTCTTGAATTTCTGTGAAGCTTCACCAGTATTATTAATGACAATATAGGCAACTTGTTCCCTTGTTGTAGACTTGCAGGTCCACCAGCAACTGTACTGTACTTAAAATGTAATAGATAGAAAGAAATGAATTTATGTAATTTTCCGAATAGCCCTTTACCTATCTCAGGAACTGCTGATCACCTTACAGAGACTCAGCTACTTGATTCTCTTGGCCTATAATTGCAATATTAGGTATGCATTTTCCTAGATAGACCCATAGTTCAGCACAGTATGTGTTGCAAATTATTGCTTCACTTGGCAAGACAGGTAATTTCAGAAAGTTCCCAGGAAGAATAATTCACCTGAATTTTATCTTATTGTATGTTTTATATACCTTAGAGCATAGTCTAGCCATTAAGGAGTTTTCATGAGGTGATTCTCTGTTTTGATAGCTTTATTGTTGTTTCATATGAACATAGATAACATAATACTGAAACACTGATGGCATTCTAAGACTATAAGAGAAGCGTTATAAAGCAATGGTTAATAGTACTGTAGTTACCTATCTGTTTGTAATTTTGGAGACTTAAATCTTTATTCCACTAAGAAGGTGGATCAGAAGACATTAGAGCTTGAACTTGCTCATTCTTTTCCCTTTAAGCCATTACAAATGTGCTGGAATGATTTGAACATACCTTTATGGACTTCACAAGCAGGGTGCAAGCTGAGAGACAACAAGAGGCATATTGTTTTTTAGCACAGAAGGAAGGAGAAGTGAGTAGACTGACCCAGACAAGGATTTAGAATAATAAATTGGTGTAAACCAGGCAGTGGATGCCACTCAGTCCATTAATAAACCTCTGACCAGTAACAGGAGGCTACAGTGGAAGTTTTTCACCTTATTCCTGCTTTTCAACATGGAAAGAAAACAGCAGGAAGATTTTTCTGTGGTAGTACTAGAAGTTCATTTGACATTGTCAAGCAGGTCAGTGCACACATAAAAATCTCTACCCCACTTTTTGGGTGCCCAGACACCAACCCAGCCTCTTGGGAAGGAACAATAGCTGATGCCCTGAACTGCTAAGAGTGCACAGATACCAATATGGGTCTGTGTCAGCTGGAAAGGCTTTTCCACAACCTTTTCAAAGTGATCAATAGAGATGGTATGTCAAACAAGCTGCTAAGAGGTAGGAAAAGGGTCTTCAGACAAAAGAATCTCTAAAAGTTTCCAAAGGATGACAGTTCCCTTAAAATAAGCACGAGTGATCACATGATTCCTCAGAATTGGAAGAAGAGAGGAAAAAAAGTGCATTTTGAGGCTATTTTTCCTGGGCTATTTTGCATTTTCTATTCAGTTTTCAAAGTTGGTCTTGAAAATCAAGCAGTGATGCTGAAAAGTTTCCACAAAATTATGGTGCTAAAATTGCAGCATTGATCTGCCTCAGGGGACAAATTCGCAATCCTTGTAGAGAAATGGTAAACCAGCAAAGTCAAGAAGGCAATGACAGAGTTTCCAGGCAGAACCAACTTCTTCCAAAATCATCATTGGTCAAAGTACTATTTTTTTTTCCCATATATTATTGTATGACATGCTGTGTATTCCCTGACTGAGGATTCTCACAAAGAATGAGGTGATCTTTAGGACAGAATCATGTACACACCTGCCATGAAATTAACTGTCTCTTTAAAGTTTAAAAGAAATAGTTCTCCAAAAAGCTCTCCCCTTTTCACAAAATCACTCTCAAATAGTATGTATCTACTTCAAATTCACATAAAAAATTATCTGTGTAGTCCTCAATTTTCACTCCTTCCCTAGAAGTTTCACCTTGTTCCTCCACCCTTCTTTGCTACAAAACTAACATGTAACTCACTTCCTTCTTACACATCTATTGCAAAAGTGGAGTTTGAAAATAAATTTGTGTGAGTTGTGCATGATAATATATACACCAGTTCTGGGACAGTTTTTATGGAAAGTAGTGCATTGCAAAAATTACAGATGTTTTGATTCAAAAACTTGAGGAAGCTGAAAATACCAAGGGCCTTTATGAAATTAAGGACTAAGGCTTCAGTGCAAGTAATGCTTTGAAATGCTTTATAAACCTGGATGATGTCAAATCTCAGCCATCCCCTCACAGGAGATACTGGCCCAAAAGACAGGGCTGAGCCCATGCAATGGTGGTGATCTAAACGGCATACAGGAACGTCTGTTTATCACCAGCAATTAGTCAGTGTTTCAGGGATCTTTGTTTTAGGAGAAACTAATGGTGGAGTCGGATACTTGTTTTATGGAATCCTTTTTAGAGGCAGAAGAACTCCATATGGCCTAAACCCCCTAAACTCTGTAGCAAAGGCAGTAGGCAGTAGGATGTATTGCTTTGTCATCTGTTGCAAGTCCTTCTCTACTTCTTCCACAAGCCTTTTATTTTTTTAAGGAGTGCTTTAACTGTTTTGGCATTGTCTTTACACTCTTTGTGCTGATGGTCTCTCCAGCATCCAGTCCCTCCTTCTCGCTTTTCACTTGGCATGCTGTTACTTCTCTGTGCTCAACATGTTTCTGCTGTTACTTTTCACATTCACATTCAACCAATTCCTCTTACTTCACAGCACTAAAGGGAATTTGTTGAATTGTGTTAGCTACTCCCTGCCCACTCTTATGAAGTAGCTTCTTTTGTTTTGGTTATTCTTAACCTAAGGGGAATGTAATTGCCTTCTCATTTAGCCTGGAAGTATGAAATGGAATTATAACCACACAAAATGAGTGCACTGGCAGATTTGGCATAAATTCTAGGTAAAAGCTGATTGTCACAGAAGCAAATTACCTAGCTGCAGGGACAGAGTAGAAGGGTTGAGTTTCAAATTGAACAGACTAAAAATGTGCTAAAAGCCACCGGATTTGCAAACACCAGTGGAAATCTGGAGCTGTACCTACACAGGAAGAAAAACATGGGTTTATCTCAGATACAGGCTCTATGTGTTTTATCACAAAATATTGGGGGGAAAAGTGTTGTGGCAAAAGATATGTCAACTGTTCCTGTTCTATGAAAAGTGCATATATGACTTTCTTGTTAATTTAGTGCTGCTAGTCAACTTCATTCTTCCAGCATACTCAAGGTTTCTATGGCAGAAAACCAGACTGCTGGTATCCAGTCTGTTGATCTAAATTTTGCCCATGCTCTCCAAAACAGTCCTCCCAGCAGATAAATAGTCTTCTGTCTCTATGCAGGTTGTAGAGAACTTTCACAGCAGTATTATAGCAAGGAATAACAGCTCTTACAGGATGATGATTGTCAGAAACATCTCATAGACCAAAATCAGGGTATTAATGTCACTGATTTGGCAAGTCAGGATACATTCCCTCCTCTACATTAGTGTTCTGATTTGAAGCAACAGTGCAGTTTTGAAGGACTATTTCCTTGCTTGTCCCTTTGTATCAGTTTGATTGGCAAAGCAGTTTTGCTGCATGACCAAGATTCCTTTCAGAAGAAAGAAAGCTTGGATCTCTGTTTCAGATGTGTGTCTTCATATTAAAGCCACAACAGAATAACATAGTCCTCACTGGGAATGGTCCAGAGTGGTAAGGGAGAAACACAAATCTACAGAAGAAAAGGCTGGAGACTGTGGAGTAACACACCTGAAAAAACTAACTTCTCTCTGAAGCGCCCATTCTTCCGGGTTGCCACCATCACAGTAATTCTTCTGTACAGCTGTTTCACAGATTCATCCTTTGAACCCTGTCAGGTACCTCTGAGGCCCAGCAAAGAGGATTTCACTATCAGGTCTCACACTGTGGTTTTCCTTCCTCTCATGATTTGTGGTTTAATGTTCTGATTTTTGAAATTGCTCATTTTCTTAGCCTCTGGACAAGCTCAAATCTCATGCAAAATTCAAACAAGATTGATTATAAGACTCATCAAGTTTAAGACATTCAGGCCAAGCTGCAAAACAAAATCAATGCCAGTTGCTACCTTTCATAATGTTTACTTCCTGACTGTGTGATGCTATTAAAATGCTTCATCTCCAAGTAATCTTATTGGCCTTTGCATTTATGCTGTGGCTGACAGGATTAGCTCTGAAGAGCACTTACATATTGCCTGTGATATAAACGAGTAGATTAGTGGATGGTCCTTTGGACTGAAACTTTTTTCCTTTGTAATTTATATACTGGATTTCAGGAGCAGAACATATCCTCTTGTACAGTTAAAATTTTTGTCACACAAGCAGATGTTCTGCAAAGAACCTACTTCTCTTGTCAAAGGCCTTTTAGAACTGTTTCTGTGAGAAAAATCTCTTCACCCCTGGATTTTAAAACAGTCTGTTTGAACATCTGGTCCAGCTTGTCCAGCAGCACACTCCAGAAAGTGCAAGGAAACAAGCAGGCACCAAGAAGACGTGATTTTCACCCACTCTATTCACCTAGCTGGAATGTGGATCTGTTCTCACAGTCTGGATTTTATCCATCTGCTAAACAAATTTTGTTGGAGACCCAATCTTTCCATGAAATTCAGGAATTCAGGAAGCTACTGTTTTGTTAAAGGACACAATGAACATTTGCTAAATTTGGGAGATATGATGAATTATATATGTAATGTGTGATACAAAGCATTGTAAATATACAGAAACAGAGAGCCCTTTCGTATTGTTTCCTTATGTTTACTAGCAGAGGCATATTCTTCAGTTTAAGGTACTAGGTGATGTATGAACATTTGGTTCTTGTGACAAGGCCTGTTTTCTAAAACAGGATATTTATTTTTTCTGCAGTGCTAAGCATTCATCCTTTTGTTGCTTCCTTGGCTTAGACTGCCGAGGTTATTTTGAGATCAATTTTCGTATCCTATTTAAATCATGTGGCTACTGGTTCAAATCCAGCTTGGGTCAGTAATTCTGCCATATACATGAAATAGGTTCTTGGCCTGAGCCAATTGTTCCTTCTGAAGAGGTTGTCATGCTGCAGGAAAATAACAGCAGTTCCTTTGGCATCCTTCCTACCAGCCTCACTAGAGACATTACTGAAGAGGTATACAGGATAATCTCTTCAAGTCAGGACTGAGAATTGTGTTACCTTTATAAAAGCACTGTTGAACAAAATTAGTAGGCCTTTCATTGCAGAAGTGTAAGAGTTAATCTACATCTTAATAACATTCTTATTTGCTTTCAGATGCAAAATATTTTAAATTAAATCACATAATTAACAATGATGACTTTTCAGCAATGACAAAATATTAAGGAAAATTACAACTACTGTAAAATAAAAATAAGTACTTAAAACCCTCTAACATTAGCAATGACTCTCTTTCTTAAAGGCTTTGTTGCTTGCTTTAAAAAAAAAATCTTTGTTCTACACCAGCATTTTGGTTCCAACCAGCTACAATGGCAAGCAATTTCTGCCCTGCAGGTGATTAGCTGGTTAATGCTGACAAGCTTTGTTTTATGATTGCATTTAACCTGGAAGGGTGTCTACTCTCAGAGAAAATTTTAATCTCAAAAGCATGTGCCTAGGCAACAGGAAAGCCCTTTATTGTCAGATCCATGCCTCAAATTAAACCTGGAGACTTTATTAATTTTCTAACATGTATGTCCAGTACATATTTTAACTTCCCAAGCAGGTGTGTAGTTTTGTTATCATGACGCCTGGTAGCAGGAATGGAAAGTTGTCAGCCTCTTCCCAAAAGTGAGGCCAGTGTCAGGCTGTGATAGCAGCAGTGTGGGGCAAGGGGACAGCTGGCACTTGCCACTCATCCCTCGCCCCTTTGGGAGTGTTGATATCCTTGTGGCAATACGCTAAGCCTCTGTTGAGTTGAGGCCAATCCTGCACCTGGTGCCTACACCCACCAGTTTGACATGCTTGGGTTGCCATTCCGGTTTGGATCATCCCTAAGAGCCGTCCTAGGGGGCTAGCAGCAATCAGCCTGGATGTGAACATGGTGTCCTGGTTGGGAGGAAGGGTTTCTTGAGAAAGCACACTACCAGGCTGTCACACTCAGCGGTACAGCAAAGTTCAGTCTGATCAAGATCTGGGAGTCAGAGTTGTGCCGGGCATGGGAAAGGACAGAGGTTGCCCCATGGCCACTCATCCTCCCAGCTCTCTCCACACTCTAGGTTGAGGCAGCCCTAGGGCAACCCAAAGATGCCCACATGGGCTGGATCTCCTGTACTGCCATGAAAGCATATTCTCATTCCTAAAGAAGCCAGCTGGTGCGTATTCAGTGCAGAGGGACAGAGGAAAGAAAGTCTTACAGCATCACGGGTTTCCTGCCAGCAGTCAGCCAGCAGCCATATACCCAAAGAGGGCTTTGATGCATTTCAGTGAAAATGGATGAGCTAAGTGGAGCTGGTAAACTGCCTTTTTACATCACACTCCAGAAGTTACCTGGGTACTCACTAACGTGAATAACAACATGGGTTCTAAATAAATAAATAATGAAATAAGCCTTGTACCATTTTTAAGTGATGGAAATGGAATGTGCTTGATAACATGAACCCATCAGGAAACAATAATGCTTCAAAAGGACACTGGCAGAGTCAGTAGGCCACAAACTTGAACTTTTATCCTTGTCCCTTTGTAAGAGTATGCAGATCTTATAATATCAACTTTAATGTTTGGAGCAACCTTATCTTTCTGTAACACATAAAGCAGCATTGGTTTTGCAAGGAAATAAAGAAAAGAGAAGTCAATATTATAATTTCTGCAGTCATGAGCTTTCTGTCAGAATATGAATAAGACATATATCAGCAAAGAATATAAAAAAATTCATATCCAGAATTTTACTAGAACATTATGAAATGTACAAATGAAATACCTTTTAGTATTTTGAAAAAGGACTTCAGGTTACTCACTGAAACTGTAATTTCATACTTTAAACCTTGCATATACACCCATTCTTAATCTGACTGATGAAAGAAGTGGTGAGGTTTTGTGTCTTCATGAAAGAAAAACACCTAGGAAGTAAAAAGAGACCATTTCTCCCTTCACACAACTTTGTTGGAAATAAATAAGAACATTTGTATGAAAGGAATCTTTCAGTCATTCTGCTGCGAAGTAGAGGTTTTTAACAGGCTCACTGCTGTAGTGATAGCAGAACTATTGTTCTGTTAAAACAGGAAATAAAAATTATCACTATTCAATAAAGTTTTAAACAGGATCACTAATGACAAAGAATGTCAAATAGCCATTAAATTTCTGAAAATTAAAACCATCCGTCCATTACCCTTTCACTGAATCTAGCTCGACGTGTCATTTTAAAGAGTTCTGTCAAGCTACATCAGTCACTTTTCATTACACTACTCCCACAACATCCAAAGACATGGCAGGCACTGCCTGGAATTGTGCCAGCTCCAGCTCAGCCTTCTACCACCTTTTGAAAGACCAGTTTTACCTCAACATTTTCAGTGCATGCTAAATTAGAGGCCTGATCCTGCAAGCCTTATGAATATATTTCAGTTTTAAGGGCTTTAATAAACTCCTACTCGCATTTCGCAGGCAAACTCCCATTGACTTCCCAGGAGGCTTGTCAAGCACCTGATTAAGCAGAGAGTAAATCTTAAGGGTTTAGTTCACTCTTTTCAGTATGACTAACAAGAATTATTTACCTGAATAAGAGAAGGAAATACAAGACATCAGGTCATGATACTGTAAGCATCTGTTGTCACACCTACAGCTTATAGCTGTAGCTGTAATTCCAGTGACAAGAGTGCCCAGTCATTCTAGTTGCAAATGTTTTCATCTTAAAATCATTATAATTTTTAAAATTTTTAAGGAATAGACATATTTTTCTGTCTTCTTTTCAGAAGAAAATAGGCTATTGTGTCAGAAGACCTGAAATACCTTGCAAGCCAAAAAGGAAGCAAGCTCCAATGAAAAATGACTTGTTAGAAAGGTCTAATTGCGATGCAAGAAATATTCTTGCTGCAATATTTTGGTATCTCTGCAATATTTCTTTTATTTAAACAGAGCATGAGGTACTCTCCTTACTTGTATAAAACAAGTAAGGTTCCTTGTTTCTGATTGACTTTGAATGGATGAATTCATTAAGGAAAACAAAACGTTTTAATCGTGTGCGCAAGATGAAGGCTGATCGGATTACAGTGAGGTCATATACACCTCCCAGCTTTTCTACTTGAAATTTAAGAAGAAAAATGTTGATTTGGCAAAGTTGTTCCTGTTTTTGGCTAGTGCGGTCACTTGTTTCTGCTATACTTTTCCTGGGAAGAGAAACTTTACAATGAATATAAAAGATAAAAAGTCTAAATTTGTCCATGGTTTGTAATTTTACATTAGACAGTGGTGAGAACAAAATTTTAACAGAATATATAACTACTCTTAAATTGCATGCCAGACTGTTCTGTCAACTTTAACAATTTCTCTTGGAATTATTAAAACTCAGGTTGCTTCATTTTTCACTGCTAGATTGAGTACCATAGGAACTATAGGATATATTGCTCAAAAAAGAGATCTGTGGCTTATCTGAGAACAATGGAGAAGTAACTATACCCACAGGCATTATTTATGTTCTTAATTTTTTAATTATTTAACTTAGTTCAAAACTGGTACCTGTCATGCTATCACTGCACTCACTCTCTGATAAAGAATCCCTCTAGCTTTCTTCTAGGCCTCCTTCAGGTACTGGAAGAGTGCTGTAAGTATCCCTGGGTCCTCCTTTTCTCCAGGCAGAACAACCCCAACTCTCCCAGCCTGTTTTCACAGAAGAGGTGCTCCAGCTCTCTGATGATTTTTCTGGCCCTCTCTGGACTCACTTCAACAGGTCCATGTCTTTGTCACGTTGGGGCCCTCAGAGCTGGATGCAGTACCTCACAAGGGCAGAGGAGGAGAATGACCTCCCTCAACCTGCTGGCCATGCTGCTTTTGATGCAGCCGATGATGCAGTTGGCTTTCTGAATTGCGAGCACACACTACTAGATCATATTCAGTTTTTAATCCATCAAGGCCCTCAAGCCTTTCTCTCAGAGCTGCCCTCAATCCATTCATCACACAGATTGTATCCATGTTGGTGATTGCCCCAATGCATGTGCAGGACCTTGCACTTGGCCTTGTCGAACTTCATGAGGTTTGCACAGGCTCATCTCTCAAGCTTGCCAAGATCCCCCTGGATGCCATCCCTTCCCTCCAGTGTGTCAACCACATCACACAACTTGGTATTATTGGCAAACTTGATGAGGGTGCACTCAATCCCAGACTCCTCCAATAAAGATGTGAAACAGCTCTGGTCCCAATACTGACCCCTAAGGATTGCCACTCATCACCTGTCTCACTCTAACATCAAACCATTGATCACAACTCTTTGAGTTGAGCCAATTCCTTATTCACCAATACTTTGATTAGTATGAATTTTTATGAATTTGTAGTAGTTACTTAACAAATGAGAACCCTGGACTTATTTGAACTGTATGTTGTTGTGTGAATGCAGGTCTCAGAGTGTTTTTCTTCACCATTCAGTTGCAACACCCTCATGTCTCAGTGTGCAATTGGTCACACCATTAACTATTTTAACAAAGATGTGACATGTATAAATGCTGTAATTCTTGTCTCAAAGAGTTTACAAATGAGTCTCCAATGGGAATGTAACTGTGGGACTTGGAAAAAACAATAGACCAGAGGAAAAACCAGTAGGATACAGGTCACAACAGGATGGGTTATATCTGTAGGTAAATTTAAAAAATTGATATGCCAAACACAGGACTCTTTCAGGATTTGCAAGAATAAAAATTAGGGAATTTGGTTAGCACAGAGAAAAGACTATGATTTGGGGAGCATGAAAGAAAGCATAAAAATAATTTTCAAACCAGTAAAAAAGAGACAGTATGAAAACTGCCATCTTCAGCATGGACTGTGCAAGGTTGAGGTGAGAAGAGGCTATCCATCAAAAGCACCACACAATGTTGAGCAATGAAAAGTGTGTAGACAAATTGTCTACTGACAGTCCCTATACCTCATAGTTAGAAAGGCCTGCAGAGGAAGTGTGGCAACATTCCTAATTTAGGCATCCTCGATAATCCCATAATTACACAAGATGAATTCAGAACCTTGAGCCTTTTAATAATGCAGGGCTAACTGCAATTTCACCCTGAAGGCATAGAGACACAGAAGTATAAAGATCAGTTCAGACCACAGCACACAATGTCCCTTTCAGCTGTGCTTAGAGGCTGATCTCTCTCCCTAGGTATTGTACCATACTACAGGCACATCATGCTGCCTTTTGAGGTTGAAAGATCTAAATGTGTCACTGGGAAAAGGAATGACTACTGTCATCATTGTCCTTGTGTTACACCACCTCTCTTTGCTGCTCCTGCCTGTGCTGGGTGATGTATCTGAAAGCCACCAGAATTCACACTTACTCCTCATCTCAGAATATCCACATCCTTAACTCATGCAACCAAGTGACTCCAAGCATCTAGGTGCGAACAGTCCAAGTGAGGCTTTACATTGTTTACTCAGAAATACTGTCTTCATATATGAATTTTCATCTCTGTTACGATAAAAGCAGTCCTCAGATGAATTAAAATTAATTTCATGAATATTCATAGGCAAAGAAATAAAACACATTAGTCTATACATAACAGGATTGCACATACTTGTTTGCAAATAGATTTTCTTAAGAATTCACTCAGTTCCTCTTTAGAAGAAAGAATCAACACCTTTTTTTTTTCCCTCTGCTTGTCTGACATTCCCTATGTGCATTTCCACTGATGTGTCACTCATCACCATGGTCATCACTGTGCTATGCCATGCAAAGCTGGCAGTATGGCAAGCATAAAATTGGTCTTATGTTCAGGATTCATAAAGAAGGATGTTCAGAATATCTGGAGCAGAACAAGGAATTTAACTCAAATTTCCCACTTTCACTCCTGGTGACATCTCCTCAGCTTTCTTGCTATCACTCAATTCTGCCAAGGGAAAATTTAAAAAGGGTATTTTTAGCTTGCTATCCTATCAAGAGCAAAGTTTTAAAACACTATAGCCAAAGTTATCATACCAGGCCGTACAAAGAATAAGAATGCAATATTGTGCATAGGAAATATCAAAAGATGTTGAAAGTACTGCAAGGAAGGGAAGAGGTGCTGAGATTTAAATACAAAAAGTGGCATGGAAACAGTCAGAGGTAACTAAACCAAGAGAGAAGGTGATGTAACACTGCACTGACAGTGCAGCCTTTGTAAGGGAAACTAAAACATCAGTTGACTATGAGCAGGATTCACTGGAAATCAGATTTCTCCCTTGCAGTGTACACAAAATTATTTGCTAGAAAGTGAGGTGCTTGCACACTCTTCTGAGGCACTCCTTAACTGAGGGTGCTCATCCAATGCTTTTGTGTTAGTTCTGTGAGGAGGAAAGAGAGCTAATGGTACATATTCTAAATGCAAATAAATGTGTTGGCTTTTCTTTTTTTCTTTCCCCAAAGTAACTGTTGCTCAAGTATGGAAGATTTTGCTCTTAACCTGTTAGTCACTGCATTTTTCGTTTCCAGACCACTGGATTATAGCAAGGCCTGATAGCTATGGGTAACTTGCTTCTGAAACCTTACTAGTCTTTCCTGATACTGAAAAAAAGAAGTTTATTATAAAGGAAGGAGATGGTGTTCTCCTGTACCCACACCTTTTTCCCACTATAGAAGTAGATTAGGCCAAAAAAGTCAGAAATACGTTTCTCAGTTACTTTAAGAGTAGGTTTGAAGCTGCCTGTATGCAAAGTAACAGTGGTAACCTGCACTGTCAATAATCACACACTCAGAACCATATAAAATAACCATTTTAAAGTCACAAAATAACTATGTCTGTAAAAGATGTTACATTATATTACACCATTTTTGAATCAACTTTTTTTTCATAAAATTGCAGAAACAGAATTCACCATTGTAAATAAATTAGTTGCTGAACCCTTGGTTCTTTTATAATGAACTCATCAAAAAACCCAAGAAGCTGTCTTGCCTTAAATGGAGCGCTCCTTAGGATCTCTGACAAGTGACAGGAATTTACAGATTGATACCTGACATCTTTTATTTGCATCAGAATTATTTTTTTCCATAAGCAGTTCTGGGAATAGTTTGTAGGACAGAAACAACTTACACAAATGGCAATGCTTAATCTAAAATAGTAACATAGAGAGATTTTGTTTTGTTTTTCCTCATCTACAAATTCTTCAAGTTATAAAGAATTATTTAAATTGAGCCAAAATAATGAAGGAATCAGTATTATTTCAGCTTTCAGCAAAATATTTTGGAATTTTATAGACATGAAGTATGAATCACAAAAAAAATTGCCTGCCTTGACTCTTGTCTTTTTTGATCACTGACTGATTTATTTTTAACATGATGGGCTTAATATTACATTGATTGTTTATACAAGCTAATATGAATTCAACTATATGTGTTCCAATGAACAGCTGTTTTTTGCTCTACAATGTTGATGAGAATGCTTATCAATAAATGGATAGATTTATTCATGAAAAGTGCTTTCTGGCATTTGTTTTGTTAAAAATAATTAAAGCAAGACATCTCTTTTAATTTGAGGTCTGTGAGGGGGTTGTTTGTGTGTGGCTTAGATCCCACATAAAAGCCTGGTTCCCTTTTTCTTGTATTAAATAGAATTGTTTCAAATATGCCTGTCACACAATGACAGAGTATTGTAATATGCCTCTAATGAGGGAGCCAAATACATTAAATAACTTTCTGATGGATTTTTTGTGGTGGTGGTTGCGCAGGTATTTGTTATTGTTTCTCATTTTTTTACATATTCAGTTCAAATTGGAAAACAAATAAACAGACAAACCCTGAACCTATCAAATACAGACCATGTGAAAAAACCCTGCATAACGTAGGGGAAGGAAAAGACACACAGTGCTTTTAAAGATAATTATGAGCAGCCACCTCAACATTTCTTGTCTACTTGACTGAAATAGTCTGTTTAAAATGTATTATGGAAAACACCTGACCTATGAACTAAACCAAACATGCTGCAAATGCAGTAGGATCTTTATTTAGGTAAATTAGAGAGGCCGAATATTTTGTTGTATGGGGGTCAGTCAGAAACACTGTAATCCAATTACTCTTCAGTTTCATTTATGTGCACAGACATTTGCTCCTGCAACAGGGAAGACTGGTTCTTTTGGCAGCAGTGACAATGTGGAAGCCTCCAGTATTTGGAGGCTGATAATAGGACTAATGTGCTGGAGCCCTGACAGAGGGCACAGGAGGGCATGCTATTAGATAAGTGTTTCTGCTACATTACCCAGACAGTACTGCCCTTCACAGAATGTTCCAGTCATTGTGCAGTTTGATATCACACAACTATAGAATGCTAATGCCAATGTAATTATGTATTTTGGCTTCCTTTTTAGCAATAGTCTGTACTTAAGCAAAATTTAGTACCATCTCACATGCTCTTACATCTGGATAATTAAAGGGCATTTCAGTTTTCTTAACAGGGAACTAATGATATGAAGATCAGTGTCTATTTAAAGTGTTATTCACTGTGCTTAGGGAGTCCTGACAATTAGGTCTGTTTTCAGGCACAAAATGTATTTGGTAGCAAGAGAATGACAGTTTGGTGCAATTTAATCAAATGTATTTCTCCCAGGTTAGTGTGTGTCACATAGGCTTCCTTGTATTTTCCCTCTTTTAAGTAGAATTTGCAGGTGCAGAGCTTTGGCTTGAATGTGTGACAAACATTATCCAGGAAACTCAGAATTAAGACTGCATTTTCACAAAATGTCACAAAATGACCAGTACTGAAGGAGACACTTGCTCCTGTCCCAAAGGAATAGGATGTTCTCACCAATCAATTTAAGGAAGTCTCTCTGCAATACAGGATATCTTAGAACGAGACAAATCTGCAAAGAAGGTGAAAGTATTAACTTGATTTATAGACTGTCCTTCTGACTTGTCCTCATGGGCACTCAGGTAGAAAGTTATTTTCAATTCTTATCTATTGGTGAATATCAGCATAAAGTCATCCACAGCTGGGAATAGTGCATATCTTAACGTGCTCTAAACAAAACATGGTCACTAGAAACTAAATAAATCCTGATAGATGACTTGGCTGTGAAAGTGTAAATGAAAGCCTAGGCCGGATTCTTGTGTCCAGCTAAATGGAAATGTTAGCAGGACTTGAGTTACCACATGCACATACAACAGTTCTCAGAGTGATTTAAAAACATTAAATTACCCTAAGTTTAGCAGCACATGGTCTTTCTGCATGTGAATTGCTGCGTTCTGAAGGGGGAACAGAGGCCATATGTGTTTTGAATCTGCTCACAATGGTGAGGGCGAGATGTGTCGGCATCGTATTTCTTGCGAACATGTGGCATCCGTGGCTGATCTCAGCATCCAAGGAGAAACTGCCTGGCAGGTCCCCTCCAGCCTCGCACTGCAGCCTTGCAAGCTTCCTGGGGAGCCTCTCTCTGCAGCCTTAGAAGGTTCCCTGGCTTCAAACGAGCTAAGTAAGCTATAGATGACAGCACGTCACACAAGGCAGCTGCTCCTTCCCGCTCCCCTCAAAGGCTGGCTGCCGCCCCCAAATTCCTGCAGCATTCCGACCCCGTGGTGTTTACACGGAGGGAGGGCTGGGAGCACGGGGGCCAGGGTACAGCCCGGCCCCACTCTGCCTCCTCACCACTATGGGCAATGAGAGGGCTGGCATGGGTTTTGCACAAAGCTGTTTGCCTGATTAGAAAAGGAGTCATTACGCTCAACTTCTCAGTGGCTCAGTATTTATTTAGAAAGTAAATAGATAACATATTCTCCCCTCCCACCCCTAAACTAGATCCGTAGCATACGGAGGTTCAAGTGACAAACTATTCCACACAGCAGGGTTTGTATATCCTGGATTTGGATCTGTGTATTCACAGCTATATTCCATATGGAGATTTGGTTGCGACAAATCTTAAAGTAGCTCTTTCTCATGCAGAATTATTGGAATTAGTATGCTTGTGTCCTGAGCTGTTCAGTGCTATGTAGGAGTGTCTAAAATGGTTGCACTTCTGCCTTCTTCTTCACTAGGCTGTGCGACTTTTGATACACGACTTATCTGAAGCAGTAAGGTATAACTTATCAAATAAGGTTCACCTAACCAAAAATTCTTTAATTCCAATACCTAAAGGCTATTAGTGCTATGAAGCTTATTTGGCACTGATCGATGGAGTAAAATCATGTGGCCAGCTCTAAGAATCAACAATATATATTTTTACCAGGAAGCCATGCTTATGAATTCCCTTTGAAAGGGGAAATCAGTGAACAATTTCCTCATTCTGTGATCAGAAAAGCACATTACTGGGAAAGCAGAGCAGAAATGGACACAAAGTCAGCAGCCAGCAAACTCTAAATATATATTATTTCTGGATATTGCTTTACCAATGATCAATTTATATCATGTTTAATAGCAGTCATCATTAAAAATGAAAATGATCAATTAATGTATGTATCCATTTACAAACCTATGCTACTGAGAACATTAAAAAATGAAGGATAATTAGTTTGGGACCAGAGAGTATCTAATTTTTAAAGTTTTTGTGATTTTCAAAAGAAGCCACACTCTCCTGCATCTGCAGCCTGAAGAGGGAAAGTAGCTGTGCACAGTGACAAGGGCTGCTTCAGTCCTAGCAGCCACAGGAGGGGCTCCTGTTTCCTTCCAACACCTCTCCCACTCCTGTTCTTCCCTGCTCTGCTCCCTCAGTAAATCTGCTAGCAAGTATAACCCTCTGAGCAGATGGGTAGTAAATACAGAGCTGGAGATTATGTCTGACAATTAAAAGTGTCTGATTTGTCATTATGAGTTACATTAGCTAAAGACCTCGTAGCAGGTTTCTGTCTTAAATACATGCATTTTCTAAGCGTACACATTTTTTTCTGACTAACCTTTTAGAAAATGCAGTGTTTAGAGATACCTATGTTTCAGAGTGCCAAACTTGACACCATATAAGGGTCTGTTTTACAGACAGAGCCAAAAGCTCTCCCTCTCAAGGCAGGCCCCTCGCTGCAACCCCAGGGTGGGCACTGACTCCCCAGTTCCTGACCAGCATTCCAACCCCCAGCTCACACTTTATTTGCTCCAGCAACTGGGTGCGCACAAGTGTTAGGCAGTACACCTGCAAAACAAATCAGTCCTTATAAATTTTACAAGTGTGAATTCTAACACTTGCCTGCCCCGCTGTTGCTACTGCACTGCCTCCAGCATTTGCTCTCACAAATTGCAGGGAGGTTCAAGTGTAAAAATTTGCTTTAGCACATTTATGTGCCAAAAATTCTGCCATAATGCCATTATTAGAGCTCCACGTCTTGCACCATTCTACACGGATACTAATAGTGCTCATGCTGAGTAGGTCTTAAGCATGGAAAGTTTTTTTCCAGATCTCATGAGGTGGAAGGTATCACCACCAACCAAGATTTTGATTTTATTTTGTGGCTACTGAAAACGAGAAGTTCATTAACCTTAGCAGAAACCAGTAAGATTTATCCTCAAAAGCAATGAAATGTGATGCACGTAGCTGAAAACTCTTGGCACTATTTCGTAATGAGGTATGTCCCCACACTTCAGCTTTCTGAGATATTTTGTCTTGTTTTCTTTACTGACTTGATGTTGTTATGATACTATTTGCAGATGACAACATGAGACAAATTTAAAGGCTATATGACTTAAAAGTTGCATGATAGAGTTTTCCTGAACTGATAAACATAAACAGAATTGAGAACAAGAATAAGCCTTTTATGAAAGTAGAATCCATACCTGCCAGCCAGCTGAAACTGGGAGCAGTTTGCTCCCAGATTTATTTTTTTAATTGGATACAGTTTGAGCAGATGCCTGTAAAGAGCTATTATGTACTAGCTACTTAGAAGGGCCCTGTGAGGCATTGGAGTGCTGCTACAAACAGAAATTTAAAAGGATAAAGACACACTTCTATTAGACAAAACAGTTATAAAAGATATAAATACATTTCTCTGCACCATTATTTTCTTTTTTTTTAAGTCAAAGTAAAATCTAGAAGATAAACTATAATAAATTTCAGCAAAATTCAATTCCCTTTTCTGCCAGATACCAAGCCATTGAAACCATCTGGAAAAAGTTCAGCACCAGACAACTTCCTCTGCTGAAAGCATCTTTGCATGTCCTTTTTGGGATTATCAATATTTCATCATTCCATCTACAATGGTAATATTTAATCCCCATTGCCTTGTCACAGTTTCTGTAAGTTTCTTTACCTTCTTCAGCCTTTTTATACTTAGCTATCTTTCTCTCTCATTGAACCTTGGTAAGTTCAGCACAGACATACTGTCACTGCTTTCATCCTCTTCAACTCCTTTTCTACTTCTCTTGTTCCTGTGCATACTCTGGTAACCTGACTTCTTGCTGTTCACAGTTCTTGCCTCAGTTTTCTTCTCTTCACCTTCCATAGGTCTCAGACCACACTGTCTATCTGCATCAATGCCCTCAATGGTATCTGTGTATCTCAAGAAGTCTCCAGCTGAAGGAATCACCTGCATATTCAAACATGTTACTTCTTTCCGCAGTTGCTTCTTTCTTGCCCTTTCCAAGACTTCTGGACCCTTGTGCTATCTTCTTCTGGTCCTCTACTTTAATTGTTTGAAATGTTGTAGTTTCCCTCACACCTTATCTTGGTACTCCATAGGGCTTATACTATGAACTATCAGTTAAATTTAGTCTATTGGCTATTGTTCCTAACCTAAAGATGTTTAATTCATATTCCGCCTCCATAGTAATATACCGCCAACATGGCTATCCCATTTGCAAACCTGATTAAATTTTTTTTTTTTTCTTAACTGAAAAACTTATCACACAGGCAAATACTCTAACATACTTTCTGTATAGTATGTTTACCATTGCTCTCTTACAATACATAAAAAATTTTCTGCTGCCTGTCATAGGTACCACAGCATGCAAGCAACAAAGGGTATTCATTCACATTATCGCAAATGGCAGAGGTGTGCTATTTGTAATCTATTCCTGCTTTCTCCTCAAAACTCCCTCCTCTGACAATGATACAGGTTTTAAATCCTTGTATGAAAAAAAGTTTTGCAGACTTTTCTCTTTATTTTACACATTTGGATTTCACATTTGGCCCAACCTTATCTCATCAAAGTTAGAACACAGTCAGGCACTGTCTCAGCTGGAAGGTAGAAACCAATAGGTGAGAGCTGATAAGAAGCAGCTTCTTAAACTACCTCCTACCTGCTCCTGAGTTTGCAAGTACTATTTCTCTATTCCATTTTGAAGTCTAACAGCTCTAAAGAGGCAATTATTTAAGCTAATCTGTTTGCCTTTCCACTGGATCAGAAGGAACAGGAAAGACTCACATCTAGACTTAGCATTCCTGTGCTCCATGGGGAGAGACAAGTGCCATCAGAGCATGCCAGCCCTTACTCCCAGGTTTTCATTTCCATGGGAATGCAGGAGCATGCTGCAGAGAGCTGATGTGCAGATCTGGCTTTGGTGCAGAAGGTAGGATATGTCCAGAGCACATAACCCACCTCAGAAACATGGAAATGCTGTCGGATCTGGGAATGCAGATGTAACTGCAGTCATGAATTTGTCTCTGCTAAGGTGCAGGAAATCTTGCCAACACCAGGATTTCAGTTATTTTCCAGCTCTTCCTCCAGTTTTCTTCCACTGGTTCAGGGGGTTCCAGCTAGGTGACAGCATGGTGAGGGTTCCCCCTTGGCTGAGTTGTCTGCTTCATTCTTATTGCCAACCTCACAGATGAAGAGCTGAGAGAATAAATGATCAGAAGAGCAGGACACACACTGAAGGTCATTTTGGATACAAGTGACTATCTGAGTTGCTTGATGATCATCAATTTTTACATTTAAAGAAGGTCAGAGAAGCCCTGGAATATCTGCTTCAGTGACTGAAACACATGTTAACACTTGAAACCCAACTTATGATTATGAAAGGGAAGTCAGGACTTGTGTGACTTTTACAATTGAACCCTGCCAAAGTGAACCAGACAGCAGTTTAAACAAAAAGACAACAGAGAAATTCAAACATAATCTTCTTCTGGGAAACACTAAGCTTCCTTTATTACATTTTGTGTGAGTGACCTTGCAGAACATTTCTGTATTGCAAAGAGCAAGATTTTATGTCATAAAAACAGTGAGAAAAGGGACAAAGGAAAAGGGACTAAGTTTTGCCTGGAGTAAATGGTTACTACTGAAACTGTGCCAGTTCACAGTACGGTTTTGGTCAGTGTTTCTCTCACGATGTTAAAAAAAAAAAAAAAAAAAAAAAAAAAGGGTGGGGGCACCAAAACAGAGTGAACGCTCCTCAACAGGAGTCTAACACATCAATGTAAAGCTGATCTACAGTCCTCTCAGATTTATTCTGTAGGGAGCAACCTTTGCCGTCCAGGGCACGGATTGCACGACCTAAAATGCCTTTTCCTTCTATTTCGGTGATGCGCAGTTACTTTAGCAGCTTCGTTCCATTTCTCCTCTGTCGGGTAATAGTATTAGTGGTGGATCTGCCAGAGGAAGCCAGGGCTGTCAGAGTTGTAAAAATAGACCAGTGCATCCAAAGGAGGGGGCGGCCCCCCGCAGCCGGAGCTCGGGGCGAGCCGGGAGGGGGAGTTTGGGGAAGGCTGTGAGCTTCCGGCGGGGCGAGGGGCTGGGGGCGGCTGCTCCCCCCGAGCCGGGAGCGGGAGGCGGCCCCGGGGCCGCGTGTGCGGTTGTTTATTCCCGGCGGCAAGGCTGCCGCCCGGCGCCGTGCCCTCGCTCCCTAGCCTCCATTCAGTATTCCTCCTGTTTGTTTATTCTGCAGCGTTTATGGATATCCCTCCGGGAATCCGAGGATTTGCATTAAGGACTCGTCTATCTTATCACGGGAGACAAGCTTTGTACTCCAGAGGCTCCCTCCGCCGGGTCCCCGCAGCCGGCCGGAGGCGCGGTGAGAGCCCACGGCAGGCAGCACTCAGAGCTGTCCGCTTTAACTCTTTCCTTGCGGAAGAGTTCTCGGCCAAAGACGACTAGCATCCGTTCTATCTCATCTCTCCTATTAAGTTACTCCAGAAGGAGCACTGGAAAACCAGGCAGGATTGCTTTAAAGGCAGGTGAATTGGGGTGATTGCCAAATATATAATCTCAAAAAGCAGTGAAGGAGTACTTCATGTGTGGATGGATGAGAGAAGCCCTTGCTTCAGACTCTGCTGTCACTCCAACTATCTCCCCAGCTTTGAAAAAAGACAGTCCTTCATGCTCTGATTGATTGCTGGTACAAAGCCAAAGGGAGTGAAAACTGTAAACCTCCCTCTGTCCAATGCCATGCCCCAGACCAGAATAAAATCAAGGCTGGACCTTTTCCTGTGGTAAATCTGCTTATCTCCCTACAAGCACCTGACTTAAGAGAAATGTATATATGGGCTAGCGTGCAGACTGCACCATCTCATCCTTTTATGCTGCTTTTATCAGGATATGCAAGATTATGTGAACAGTTTACAGACACACGCAAACACACAGCCATGCAATTACAAGCTGGAGTGTGTAATGCAAACAGATGAGCCAACTGCAGAACTGGGAGAAGACAAATATCTGTTTTACCTGTTGGTCCTTTTCTGAAGTACCAACAGTGCAGCAGTCACTCAGCTGAAGCAATGGAAAGAAGAGTATGATCCACCTCAGAGAATTTCTCATGTGTCACAGATTCTTTTCTATCTGAAATCAGAGGGGACAAAGTATCTAGGAATCCTTCTACAGCGGCTGTCCTTGCATAACAGAAGTATCTCTGGATTATGAAATAGGCTCCCTGCTTCTACCTGTGAATTTCCCTTGAACATACCAGGCCTGAGCACTACTGAATTCTCTGCTGCAGCTTTCAATAATTTTAATGGCACAACATAAATATCCAAATATCCAAAAATATCCTAACCTTCTAGCTGTTTTGAGGGGAAAAAAAAAAAACAAAAAAAAAAAAAAAAAAAAAGTTGGGGCTGGAATATCAGGAGAGATATGCTTCCTCAAACAGACTTCATCTCTTTGTGTATAACTTGCACTAAGCTAAAATTGCTTGCTTGTTTACAAACATGTTTGCAATGTGGCAAATACGTGTAAACATTAAAATCCCCATAGGTTTGCAAATGTATTTTATTTGACAACACAAATGACATCACCATTGTAGTGTAATGATAGTGAGATCAAGTGCACAGCTCTAACATTAATGCAGGGAAGGCACTTGTCTCTCTCCGCTGTCCAAGTCCTGTTTGGAACAAGAGCCCTGGAGATGTTTTGCTATGTTCCAAAATTGTATTTTTAGACAGCATAAAACATGGTATAATATGGGAAACATAGTCCAGTTTCAACTGTGCTGAAGGACATGCCGATTTCCCAACTGAGCGAACAGATACCCTTTACTATTGAAAAACATCAGGAAGAATGCTGATTTGCAGCCCTTTCCCACTGCAACCTTAAGCAAACAGTTTAATTAGATCAATAATGATCAAAGTTACTTTGGGCAGAGAGGACTTTCAGTTCCTTTAATGGTGATGAATCCTCTGACTCAGAAAGGAAAAACAGAAACAAAGCAGAAAAGAGAAAGTCGGGGGATTTTTGCCAGCCCTAATAATTTAAAATAGTTCTGTTGTTCTTAGTTCAAAACGCTGGGTACCGTCACAATAGCTCTTTGATATCGGACACTGATATTGATCTGGGTGCATCTGTCTCGCTCAGCAGCTGATAATGACAGCACACGTGATTTCCTGTTATTGAAGCCCCACAGACATTTCTGGATCCAGAGCTTGGCAGCTCCAGGGATCCTTTCCCATCAGCAGCCCAGTGTCCAATGCCTCTCATTGCCTTTCAGCCGATGTAAGGAGGATACGCTGCAGCCTCGCTGAGTTGTAAACAACTTGTTTACCTCCTTCTCAATGTAATCTGTCCCTGCTTCTATCGGCTCCTGTGTCATCAACACAGCATTAAAACACCCCGAGCTCATAGGCTGATGTGCAAAAAACAACCCAAGGAGCCTCTCCAGGCTCTTGCTTTGTAGGACGCAGGAGGTTATTTATACCTGTTGTTTCCAGCCAGTCAAAACAGTCCTGCTCTTGCATGTGGTTAGCTTTGAAGAAAACTGGGCTTTGACGCTCATTCAGCTGGGATGAAAATGTAAACACTGTCACCCTGATGCTGCTCTTCCTGCAAAGCTTCATTCGGGTCAGACAAAAAGAGACATGCATCTTTTTCACATGCTGTTTACATTTGAATAAAAAAAAAATAAAATATGTGCGTGATTTATAGATCCCCAAATTCTGGGGGAGTACCCATCAACACTGCAGCAGAAGGTTGGGTTGAAGGGTAAAACCCCTACAGATTTTAACCAGCATGTAAAAAGAAGGTAATCGGAAAACATTTGGAAAGTCTTTAGTCTGTCCCCTCCGTACTCCTGTCCGGGACTTTGGAACAACTGCGCAAGACACTGACCCAGAAACAACCTCCCTGGGGTTTACTGTATCGGGCAGTGAATAGGAGTGACAGGGCTCCCGGTATGAATGCGCTTACTTTGTACCGGAGATGCAGAGCAGCTCTCAAGCACTCTCAGAGAGCGTGATCCTGCTTCTGTTGAAATCAAGGGCAAATATCCAAGCAGATTTGGGGATTTTAAGAGGCAATGGATATTAACGCAGCACAGTTTTGAAGCTGTCTGTAGTTCATATCACGCAGTGCACTTGCATCTGATACACCACCCTACCCGTGCGACGGGATGTTTTCCTGTTAGTCTCCCATCTGCAGAGCACACACCATCAATAATAGGCAACTATTTTTACTCATACTCTTCATTAGCGATTTTTAATTACATTTGAAGATGTTTCTTCTGGGAAATATATGGTCTTAATATAAAAATATCTTTCCTTGTGTATCACCTGCTTGTTCATTTGGTGAAGAGCTTGAAATGCAACAGAATAAAACACAGTTATTTTTAGGGATCATGCTTGAAAATAGAAACTTTGTTTTGAGAAATACCAGCTTCTCTCACCCTCAGTCACAATAGTGTTGAGACTGTTTGACATGCAAATTGAACTGGAGCTGTTTTAAGATCAAGACAATGTGTTTAGCAGAATAACCTGACCAGGGTGTTAATCCAGGCAACCTCATTTAGGCATTGCTTCATCTCAGGCAGGTGCCCCTGGGAGAGGGTGGATATTGAAGAGGGAGGTGAGGAAGCATCTAATCTGCTTCAACAGAATTGCCTAGATTCTTCAGTCTGTCAAAATGGACGGAAAGACAGTAACAGAGAGGGTGCTGGTGCCTCTCTCCTTGGCACATCTGTGGTACTTTCTTTGCAGGCAACTTATGGAGCTCAAGAGGTAGTCCAGCCAGATGTTGAGCATCTGCCTCTTCTGTTGATGAAGAGCTTGTACTGAATGAATATTATTCTTACCTCTTCTCTTGAAGCTTAGCCACTCTTTTGGCAGATATGCAACCAAAAAGAAAAAACATTGAAGGCCTTTTCCAGTGGCTAGGGAACTTGACTGTGAATAAGAATAGGTTGTCTTCTCTTGATTTTCATCCTCTGTTCAAATAATACATGCAAAATGTGGTACCTACTGTAAATTTCAGTCACCTGGAGGGCTCCTCAGGGAAAAATGAGTATATTGATGACTAAATTTTACCCACAGTAGATATGTCACTAACAGAATAGGACTTTACCTGCCCCAAATGGGCAAATTACAGTAGATCCTAGTGAAAAGAGGCACTCACAGGTCCAGATCAGCCCTGGGAAGGCATAGACTGATTAGTGCCTGCAGATTAGTAATTTTTAGAAAGCATAGGAAATGTTTGAAAAGATGTATGAAAAGCTGTGTGAACATCATGAAGTTCAAAAAGGCCAAGTGCAAGGTCTTGCATCTGGATCAGGGCAATTGTCAACATGGATACAAGCTGTGTGATAAGTGGATTGAGGGCAGCCGTGGGACAAAGTCTTGGGGGTATTGGGCGATGAAAAGCTGGATATGAACCAGCAGTGTGCACTCACAGCCCAGAAAGTCAACCACATCCTGGGCTGCATCAAAAGCAGCATAGCCAGTAGGTCAAGGGAGGTAATTCTGCCCCTCTAATGCACTCTTATGAGATACCAACCAGAGTGCTGCATCCAGCTCTGGAGTTTCTAGCATAAAAACCACAGGGACATGTTGGAGCAAGTCCAGAAGAGGCCACAAAGATGACCAGAGGGCTAGAGGATCTCTCCTATGAGGAAACACTGAGATAGTTAGGGTTGTTAGGCCTGGAGAAGAGAAGGCTCCAGGGACACCTTATAGCAGCCTCCTAGTACCTAAAGGGTGCAAGAAAGCTGGAGAGGGATTCTTTGTCAGGAACCCCAGTAATAATACAAGGACTAACAAATTTGAACTGAAAGGAGGAAGATTTAAACTAGATATAAGGAAGAAATGTTTTATGATGAGAGTGGTAAGCCACTGGAACAGGTTGTCTAGGGAAGTTGTGCATACCACATCCTTTGATGTATTCAAGGCCAAGTTGAATGGGGCTTTGAGCAACCTGATCTAGTGGAAGGTGTCCCTGCCCATGACAGAGGGGATTGGAGTTAGATGATGTTTAAGGTCCCTTCCAATCCAAACCATTCTATGATTCTATGAAACAGAATTTGCCACTTATTTCCCCCCATACATTCATTCTGCTAAATATAACTGGCATTGAAACATTGAGGTCTATTTCAGCTAAACTTATTGCCCAGAGTTTGGACTACATTACAGAGTTAACTTCAGTGTCTTACCTGGCTAATGTAAGAGGAAGTTATCTTCCTCTGATTTCAGTTTGTGTAATAAACCAATCTGTGAGATACAAGGCTGGGTTGGATAAGGCATTGAATGGTCTGGTCTAATGGGAGGTGCCCCTGCCTGTGGAAGGGGGAAGTTGAAACTAGATGGTCTTTGAGGACCCTTCCCAACCCCTTAACATTCTATGATTCTATGACTGACAATGTGATGTATTTAGTTAGCTTAAAGAGTTAAATGTGGTTGGCAAACTGTTTTCACATTGCCTTCTCCCTGTTTTCAGTATGATCATATACTCATGAAAATATCACAGAAAGCAGTGTGAGACTAAAGGTAGAAAAGTACAGACAGTAATAAGTTTCTCAGAAAGCTGAGAGTCATATGATTCCTAAATGCATTTTGCAGTTAGTTTCTAGATAATAAATCATTATTTACTCAGATTGTGAATAGTGAAAAAAACAAAATCACCCTTTGTTGTAAGAGTTTACTCCATGCTAAGTCTGTTTCTTTAAAGGAAAGGAAATATATCCAGCTATTAAGTTTTGTTTTTCATTGTGGTATGTAGTGATTTGGTTAGGAGAGGTACATAATAAATTAATGACTGGAAATTGCAGAATAGGTCAAGGTCACTTTGTGCACAAATTGGAGGTCTAGGAGTTGTACGTTTTGTGCTATCTGGCTTATACCACTTTATTGATTTTTCACTTACATGGAAAGAGAGAGAGAAGGTCTTTAATAGATTTTTATATCCCTAGTCTATTCTAAATCCGCCTGTGTTCTGATCTTCCTGATGTTCCCACACTTTTATGGCGATAGCAAAGTCCTGCTAAACTGCAGTACTGTCATAACACAGTGACTCAAAAACCAATGACAATTTTAATCTCAAAAAAACCCACATTTGCCAGAAAAGTCAGACACACCTGTAGCCCACAAAGCCAAGAGAGGATAGACAGGGAAATCTTCTTTAACCTTTTATCTGACTCAAAAGCAGAAGCTGAGTATCACCTGCTTTCTCCCCCTTTCAGTATCCTTATAAAGCAAATTGGAGTGCATTGTAGAAGTTTAATTACCACACCCACCAGTAGACCTTAGCAATAATGCTATATCACAAACTGGTGTAGATGCAATTGAAAAATAATTCACAGCGTGGTCAAGGTAGAAACAGTGAGTTGGTTACAGTTCCTGAAAAGACAGAAAACAACCCTATCATTGACTCATGCTGGAAGTGAATAAACCTTTTTACCTCTGTAGGAGTCTGACTCTTAGAGGAAACAGCTATGATCAGGGAGCTGATGCAGAAGGAATGCCAGCAAGGATACTTGGCAGCATGGAAGGAGAAGACACCATCTAATGAAAATCACTAGGCATATTCCTCAAGGATCCAAACAATAAAGAATGAATTGCTCTATATTTAAATAATATATTTACTCAAAAATGGTTTTTATGCGAAATAGTTAGCAGGGTGGGTATTACTATGATTACTTGTCTGAAAGCCTGGTGTCAAACCCTAGCCTATCCATATGCCATGGTTCAAGTAACATTTTACTTAGCTCTTGTAAGCAAGCAAAGAGCTTTATTGGTCTACAGGAAACTAATGACAGCTGTTGAATAGAAAACTACTCATTAATAGACTGGAAGGCTTTTCTTTATTCTTTTTATATCTTTTAAAGAAATGAAAGTAAAGTACACAGATAGTCTATTCTGCTTTCAAGCATCAGTTTTCTAGTTCTGCAACCACTTTCTAGCACTATTAACAGTGCACCACCAAAACCACTGTAGTGCTGAGACCAAAAAAGACGTGGTCCAATACTAGGATTCTGGAAATAGCTGAGCATAGCACTAGCTCCTCAGCCATCCCATTGTCACAACACAAGATGAAGACTGAAGGAGAGGACTGGAGATGAGCTGGATCACACAGTAGTTCAGCAATGTCAGTGCTAACTGCCACTGCTCCCAATGTTCCTCCTGGGAGTGAGAACTAGGGATTACCTGGCATAGCATAGGAGCCCCACTGTTAACTTGCAACACATGGTATCAAGAAAGGAATGAGAATCTGTGCATGGCCCAGCAATTAAAGATTGTCTGTCCCAAACTGTCTATGAAGGAAGTTCATCCAAGAGACTGAGTTGCAGTCCTTTCTGCAGTGTGGATTTTGGTGTGATTACACTGCTTTGAGTGAAAGCCCGGATTTTTATCTCCTGTTGGGCACATAAATTCCTATTATGTTTCCAATGAATTTTTGTTCACTTCCTTGACTCAGTGGCTCTTTATCTAGTCTGTACTACTATATAAAAGATGCCTAATGTAGATTTACCCATTGAATAGTTTGCATTGATCCTCTTGCCATGAGTTACCTCAGAGTAGACTTCCCAAACCCCTGCTAAGTATCTCCTTTTGGGCCACTTCCCATGTTTTTTCTGATGTGGTTCTCATTAGAATATGGCCTTTGTTAGATAATGGTGAAATATTGAAGTCTATAAATCTGTTTCAGTACAAAGAACCCCATGCCCTTCTGCCAAACAGACTCTCAGGTGGAGAAGGAAGTTTAAGATGCCTCACTCCAGGTGTGTTTTGTAGCAATTCACAGAGTGGCATTTCTGTAAAAAATAGCTGTCAGAAGTACTGAGCATGGGAAGATGGCTTAGAGATGACCAGTGGTCAGAGGTCCAAGAAATCAGACTCAATGGCCATTTATAGAGTGGTACTTCTTAGTATTTGGATCCCACCTCAGCTGGTACTGAAACTGGAGATCAAGCAAAGGAAACAAACAAGAAAGTACAGCTGCTGAAAGTTGGCAATGCTGATAAAGCAGTATTTAAGAAGTAAGTTGTGATGATAATGGAACCCTGCTGACTTGGGAAATTCAAATTCTTAAAGAAACTATTTATATAAAGCAGATAAGTAGCTCCTAAGAACATTTAAACAATACAGGTCATAATTCTTGAATGTTAATGTGAAACAGCTAGCATATTAAATTCATGGGAAATACGAATTTGCCAGAATTCTTAGTACTTTGTGGACTGTGGCCCTGAGATTAGGTCAGTTGGTTAGAACATGTTGCTAATAACACCAAGGTTGTGTGTTTGATCCTCGTATGAGCCATTTACTTAAGACTTGGACTAGATGAACCTTGTGGGACCCTTCCAACTCAAAAAATTCTGTGATTCTGTGATTATTTGGAAAAAAAAAAAAAACTGTTTAGGATTTCTGCATATGGACTTTACATATGTTGAAGTGTTACAAGTGCAGATTAAACTAATAATAAGCAACAAATATATCAAGTGAGAATGAAGTGTGCTTTGGTAGTTTCCGAATTGGTAGGAGTGGAGTCTGTCAAAAGGTGGGTGATGAGGGATCATTCATATATATCTACTTGATACCACAAAGGGGACAAAGTCTGGTGGAAGCTTTGAATTTTAGCTTGCAAAGCTTGACAAGGGAGGTGTTACATCATTCAGTTTTGTTGTTGATTTGATTTTGTTGAGTTCAAACTTCAGGAAGAGGACACAAAAGCTGTCCCACCTGAGGACAGATTTACCTAACACACCACCAGTCCATCAGCAGGGACTAACAGCAGATGCTTAAGAGCATTCATAGCTAATTTCATTTTATCTCACAATTTTCTCCTCCCATGAAGTAGCTTGAAAATACCACAAAGAGGACACAATGGATAACTGGTCTGTGGAGGAGAGCCATCCACATACACCTGCATAGTTTCCAAAAGCTATGCAGATATATTGGCAGAATACTGTGTTTAAGCCTAGCGGACTGTCCCTTGGTTTCACTGGTGATGGTTGAATAATCTCCATACAGCACTAGACTGCTAACTGATTCATTGGGCATTTATAGCTATGCTGATTTCCTCAGATAAAATAGAAACAATTCCTGGAGCCAAATACAAACAGCGACTTAAAAACTGAAAATCTTTGGCTAATGACTCAGCATCCTACACAATACTATTCTTTCGAAGTCTTTATTAGTGAGGAAACAACTGTCTGTCCCCTTCTGCAGACAATTTTTCTCCCACACAAAATGCCTCCAAAGCTGTCTATTCTTCCTCTAAACTTTGTTCTCCAGATTGCATATGCATTTTGCATTTTCATCCCACTGCTAAAATATATATATTATGTCAGGCTCTATCAAGTGAATGTCTTGAGATCTAACCATGCTTCTTCTTCTTCTTCTTGCTCTGTCCCTTTCTCAGGGACATGATGGACACACTTTCAGTAAAAGAGGTGGAGCATTTATGTACCTAAGCCTCATTCATTCCCTCATGGTTAGGACATCTCCATAAGCAAACAAAGTCATAAAATTCCTTTCTTTCAGTCCAAATTCTCTGGCCACAAAGCTGTAAAAGACAGGCACAACTAGCTAAACTTCCCAATGAGGTCAGCTGCTGTTCTTTCTGCCAAAGGTATTTCACATGGCATAGTTACTATGATTTGGGCCTCTCTGACGATATAGATGGCGGGCTGTGAACTTGAGCCAGGCTTGGGAAGATTCTGGGCAAAAGGTGCTCCATTCAGCTGAGCTAATACTTTGAGATAGTCAGCAAACAAACTTCAGACACAACTGCTGGAAAAAAGGAGCAGGTGCAGGTGCTGAGGTAGCAGTCTGTGTGAGTCTCTTAGCCCTCAGAGAGTAAACTCTGACTAATCAACAGCTTACATCTATACTGTTAAATGCTTCTGTCTGAGCAAATGATCACTTCTTCAAACCAAGGACTGCAAAGAGGCTTGCACTCCCACTAGTGCAAGCATGTATTTTTGTAGAGCCAGTTGCTGGCTTTTTGCTGCCTCGCATTTGCCCTGGGTTGTTTCCTGAGGACTTTTGTTCTAATGCCCAGTGGTAGGAGTCTGAGGAAAACACAAACCCAGCCTAGAGTTTATTTGTGAGGGAACTAAGCTGAGTGTCTCTTAAACAGAGAACACAGTGGGACTGGCATGTATACAGTGTGATGATGAAGCACCAGGGGATGAACTGAGCAGCTAAATTATCTGATAAAACAGACACAATCTCACTTTGGGTTGTTTTTTTCTTTGTTGTGTCAGGGTCATGGACACTAGGGTATAAAACCCAGATATCTTCAATGCTTACTTATGCAGGTGACATTCCAAGAGAAAGTAGAGTAGCCTTTTCTGGATTCAGTTTTTCTGGAGGTTATCAAAAAGTTGCGATATATACCTCCCAGTTTCTCTTTTCAGCTGGGAAGGGTCAAAGTACTCAAGATTACTGTGAGAGTAACATTGTCTCAGCCACTGCTTTTTGGCTGATAAACAGAGTGACTGCAAAAATTTCACAGAGGAAAAATGTCTTTGATATCAAATTAGTTTTAAGACTGGTGCAACTAACTGGCTTTTCTGGAATTTGTCCAGGGCTTCATCCTAGCCTGAGTTAAACCCAATAGGTCTCACATAATGAGTGTTTTATTTGGAAGAGAAGTCTAATTCTAGTTTTATTTACACTGAGGTCAACAACTGTGTAAATTCTACTCCACAAGTTGGAAAAGACAGGAATAGGAATAGATAGAAATTATTACTACTGGACTTTTTGTTTTGGTTTGGTTTTGGACTTCTTTTTTTTTTTTTTTTTTTTTTTAATCTCTTTAGACTGAAGAGATTTTTTAGGGGTAGCAGGAGTTTGGCAAACTATTCAATGTACCTACACATTGCTTAGACATAACTAGACCACACATTTTAATTCTGGTGAAAAGCTTCCACAAGAAAAAGCAGTTGGGTTGTGGTGTAGGTACTCACCTATACAGGTAAAGGATTTTATCAAAGTTAATTTAGGGTGGGGGCACCAAAAAGGTCCAGTGTATTTTGATGTGGAACACTGAGAAGATGGAGGTCTGGGCTGAAATATGGCACTATAAGATTGTAATTATGCAATCACCTGTTTTTCTTTGTTTATAAGAAAAAAAGTGGTGTTTCCAATCTTTTGATTTTCCAAATGAAATCTGGGATGGCTTAGTCGAGTCTTGATGTTTTGATCTGCCTATAAAATCACTCATATAATTGTGTAATGACAATTTTAGCTAAACCCTTATACTGGAGTATTTATTTAAGTCATAGGTGTTAGTTCCTGAAATACCAGATGGAGAAGAAAAAAGGTCCACTAAGTACAAAGGACCGTTCTGAGGCTTTAATTCAAAACAGAGACAGCAATAAAGGGATTTTTGACTATAAGTTTTTAACTTTCATGTACAAGTAAAAAAATACAAGCACTAGAAATATGAAAGCTTGTTTGTTCTGCATTCTTCATCTTCTCTCTCATATTACCATGCTATTTTTGCAATAGATACTGTAACTATAGCAACATTCTTTAATGGATAAATAACACATTAACAACTGGGCTGAGATGGTTTTTGCAAAAAACAAGCTCAAGTAGAACAGTTTGTCAATTTAGCTTTTCATTATATAAATATATATGATGTGTTATTGGGGCAGAATTCAGGACTCAAAGTCATTGTGTGTGATATTATGTCCATAATAAGTACATTTTTTTTTTTCAGGATTTACAGCTATATTTCTGTAACATTATTAAAGAGTCTATGCTGCATTGTGGGGGAGCAAAAAAATTTACTTTATTTATTGAGTCTTCATTTACAGAATGCTTTTGTCCTATATTTTGTCCTATTTGAATGTCACTTTTTTACAAGCTTACATAAATATGAACCAGTTTTACATGCACATTTTTATTAGCTACTTAAATATCATGGATAACAAATGTTAAAATATTTACTTTCTGCAGATTATGCAAACGAAGTGGCTGGTTTTGTTGCCATTGAAGTTTTTGGGAGTTTTGCCACAGACACCGGTGGGAACAAGATCTGGCCTTCAGGAACTCAAAAATGTAATCAAAGTAAATATGTGTTCTTCTTTTTCAAATAAAACTGATTAAGCTGTGGTTGTTTCTGTGCTGATAGGAGTCTTCAAAGGAAGTCAAAGGAACAATTTTTCAAGAGATGGTGAATCATGTAGTCATCACTGGGGTGCAAATCTGCAGCAAGTTTTAAATGCTGAATAGATTGCAACTGCAGCAGCAAGGGATTTCATAAAACAGCCAGAGGACAGGAGTCTTAGGTCTTCTTGCTGCAGACTCTGAAAGAAGAGAATCTGACTTTTCAGGAATCACAGACATCACTTTGCCTCTAAATGAAGTAAGATACAAGACAATTAGCACAGGATGGTATGCCACAGTACTATATTACTATTTCCTTGAGGAGGCATCCAAGTTGTTAAGGGTCTATTCTTGGTCATATCATCCATAATTAGCTTTCTGAAGTTTTCTTACCAGGCAGGTGTGCCTCTGGAAATCAGTGGTATGGTGATAAATAAAATAATGGGTGAACCCATCACTGATGTCCTGAGCTGAACAGTGGAAAAAAATAAATAATATTTTGCCAAAAATTTAAAAACCACATTTTTATTTACACTTAGCTTCATTACCAGTGAAAATGGCACATCAGATACTGAACCTAACACACACTTTGCCCTTTTCCAGTGGAGATATTTCCAGATATTACATGGGAAAACATGCTTGTGGAATTTTAGCTGTTATAAATATAAAAATCTTTGGGTTTAGGTAAAGGGATGTGATTTGGTATCCCACATTTGTCAATGTGTTTTATGAGTGTCACGTCTCCATGGAAGATGAATGAGACTTCCCTGAAAGTGCCCATGTTTAATCAGGCTGGCTATGACAAATTGTTTCTCAGGTTCTTTTGCAGACATGTTACTTACAGCATGAGTAAATATGAGCTGATTTCTGTAACTGTAGGCTGTGCCACAAACCCTCTAATTAGGAAATGCAGTGCTAACAGCTTCTAACTCATTCCAGGAGAGAGGAAGTGGAGGAGTGGCAAGCTGAGGAACACAGGCCAGGCAAGAAGTAAAAAGTGGCATGAAGCTGGTCTGAGTCAGTATATTCCCACAGTAAATTAAAACAGACATTTTCCCTTTTAGGGAGGTTCTGAGTCACAAAGAACCTACTCACCTATTTAATCTATTGTGTATCATATTTCTTGGAGGAGGTTTAAAAGAAAAGAGGAAGATGAGAGGTAATTTGGAAGAGAGGAACCATATCAAAATATTTCCTTCACGAGCTTAACATCTAACCCATCTTTTTGTAGAACTCTAATTTCTTAGTTTCTTACAAGATGTTAAGACAGAAAATGTTCTTGAGCAGAAATACTTACTGGGAATAGAGGTGTTAGGAGGCTGGCCTGGCAATCCTATAGCTCAAAAATATCCATTTAGATCCTAAGCTGAGTTATCAATCTATCAACCTTACAGAGGGATTTGGCTTCAAATATCCAGAATAGATTTTGTGAAGAATGGAAAAAAATCTCTGTGTGTGTGTATTTTGAGGGAAAAGTTGTAGCCTAAAGGTAAAAGTCAAAGTCAGTATATGTGGCATTCCTCACGTCATGATATAGCTCCTATTGATAAGGTATTATTCATTGACAATTTAACTGGTACAGATAACTGAATGGGCATAGTGATTCTCTAGTTTCTTGGGAGTTTGACTTAGTTAGACTTATTATTACACAATATTCTGATTAAAAATTAGCACTTCATAAAATATGTATGTATGAAATGAATTAAAAACCAGCTGAGACATCAAAGAACATAGGGAGAAAATATTAATGAGCATAATTGCTTATCTCTTGCTGGTCAGTTTTCAGCCTAGTTTCTCTTTAATGTTTTTACCAATGACTTTAAATTAGACATTAAATTGCAACCTGGGAAGGGGGGGCTGGGGGCGGAAACAATGGTGGAATAATGATTGATTAAATACTCTTCTACAACAGGTTGCAGTTACAGAACAACCTGTCACGGCTTAACCTCATCTTTCAACCAAGCCCCATGCAGTGGCTCCCTTACTCCCCACCCCACGGAATGGAAGAGAGAGTCAGTTGGGTAAAAGTGAGAAAAAACTCATGAGTTAAAATGGGCACAGTTTAATAGGTAAAATGAAAACCATGTGCACAAACAAAGCAGAAAAAGGAATTAATTCCCCTCTTCCCATGGGCAGGCAGGTGTTCAGCCATTCCCAGGAAAAACGGGTTCCATCGTGTGTAATGGTGAATTGGGAAGACAAATGTCATTACTCCAAATGTCCCCCACTTCCTCCTTCCTCCAGCTTTATATGATTATCATGCCACCACATGGTGTGGGATATCCCTTTGGTCAGTTGGGGTCAGCTGTCCCAGCTGTGTCCCCCTTCCCCTTCCTTGTGCACCTCCAGCCCAATCGCTGGTGGATGGGGAGAGAGACAGAAATGGCCTTGACTCTGTGCCACCCTGCTCAGCAATAGCTGGTTTCAGCACTAATCCAAACCCCAGCCCCATATTAGCTACTGTGAAGAAAAGCAGTGCTACTGCAACCAAACCCAGCACAAGATGGAGACAAACAGTGAGGATTTCAACACAATTCAAAGACTACAGAACAACAGAGGGGCTAAGATCTTCCTCCTTCTTCATGCTTACATTCATAAAGTTAGAAAGACCTCTGGGGAAGCATCCAGTCATTATTCCCAATCCTAACTCCAGCAAAGCATCCAGTTATAATTCCCAGTCCCTTGTTAGGAAGAATAACATGTCTAGGTACCTGGCAGGTGTAGTGGAGTAATAGAGTCTTTCCTATGCTCCTGCCCAGCTCCCAGACCCTATGAGGGCCTTGCCACAGAGTTGTTCCCTGAGTAGTCTCTTCCCCCGCCTTTATAATTTCAATAGGCAATTCCTTCCCAGGAGCACAACCTCTCTTTGCTGAATTGCACAAGTTTCCTGTGGTCCATCCCTCCAGCCTGTCTAGGTCCCCCTGTATGTCACTAGGCATATTGAACAGTCCCCTTAATTTCATGTAATATGCAGGTTTAACAAGGGTGCCCTTTTCCAGCTCCTTCAGGTCATTTATAATGATGGTAAGCAGCACAGGTCCAGGGATAGGTCCTTGAAATACCTATCTTGTTGCATCCTCCAGGCAGAGCATGACACATTGGTCATGACCCTCTGAGCCAGACCTTTAGTTTTGTGGTTTTTCCTGACAGCAGAGTAGTCTCAGTGCTGGGTCAGACAAGCTGCAGAGGCACTCTGCATGAGAGAACATCAACGTGCATCCAGGATGGAGCAGGAGATCCCACGTTCAGTGAGCCAGTCAGTTCTGTCAGCTTAACCGTGTGAACCTGCCCTTATGCAGCATAACCCTGTGTTATACTGACCAAGACATTTGGATTCTGAGCATCAGGCTGACTGATTTTTCTAAAAGACATCCCAGTTTTCCTCCCAAAAGAAGGTGATGAAGGCCAAGCCTCAGCTAAGGTAAATACTGAAATAATCATATCACTTGGAGCAACTCACTCCACATGAGTCACAGAAACCAAATGGAGCAGTAGATGCCATCTGAAATGTCATGAGCAGCTAAAGTCAGAGAGTTTCCAAGTACCATTGAATATCCAAGGAAGCCAACACTGATTTAGGATATCAAGCACAAAAAATGAAAAACCTTTATATATACATGTTTACATAAACTTCTATATATGCATGTATAGATGCATCTTTATATAAATGTATATAAATTTGTGTACATGTATTTGGCACATGCATTTTTTAGTAGGATTATTTTGTTAGGTTGGTTTGGCTTGCCAACCATTTTGATACTATTCTTGCTGCAAAACTTTTATCATGATTGCATATAGGTAATAATGGCTAGTGAGGCTTAAAGGCTATAAAAGGTTTTTAAATATTTATAAAGATTTTAAAGACTAAGAAACCCATCATAAGGGTGTTTCAAACTACTGTTGATCACAGGAAATTTAAGCTGATCTCTCTGTTTTTGTTAACCAGAAGCAAAAATACAGTGTTCTATAAAATGAGAAATAAAATAATAAAGGAGACAACACAGTTGGGAAGTCTCCATGATAGGAAAATCATGAATAGCAGAGTGTGATGGGGTAGGGAGAAAATAAGAGAGTGATGACTGTTTTCCAGACTGGTATACCACTAAAATAATACAAATTAGAATTAAGAAGTGTCTTCTCTTGTACACGGGTTTTTTATGCTGATAAAATTCCCTTTCCCTTGTTTAAAAAATTATGTGCTTTTTCAAGGGACATGACATGAGTGTGGTTACTAGCCATTCCTAGCCCCCTTCAGTGTGTAGGTATATACATCCCCTATTCCTGCTGGTTTTACTAGCAGTGATGTGCATAAAACCCCATATATCCCCCTACCATGCTGTCTTGAAACATTTGTTTTTATTACTGACACACTGGAGAATATTCAGTGAGTTCACTTATAGCTATTATTGTTGATGTTGTCCTCATATATAGGGATTTTTAAACCTGGTAAAATGAATCCTTCTGTTAAAGAACCACAAGTATAATGTTGGTCTTCATAAACAGTTACAAAAGTCATGAAAAAAGAGAAAGGCACTCAGAGATGCAGTCAACTAGGGAACTTTGCATACATTTGGTGAATTTGTTCACACATTTATTTATCAAGGAATTGTTGATATTCTCTAAAACAAAATAATAAACAGCACTTTTATAATTTTATAAAACATCTTAGGAAAAAGTGTGATTTGTTGCTTCTCCTTTTTAGTCATTCATTTTGAAGTCTTGAAATATTGCCTTATACAGTCCCGATTTTTTCTCTCTCTTTTCTTCTTTCTTTGTATTTTCTTCCTCTCTTTTTCTTCTTTCTCTCTTTATTCTCTCTTTCTCCCTCTTCCTCCCTTTCTCTCCATTTTGCCAAGCAAAACCAATCTGTATCATGCTAACTGCCATGCGGGCACTGCAGTTTCCCTGGTTTTGCTCCCCGTCCCTGCCATAGCTTGGTAGTCCCAGCAGCCTGGTTCTACATGAATAGCTTGGCCTGTGGGGACCTTTCTGTCTGGGACAGTACCATTCTGCCCAGACAGGGAGAGACAGGGGTTTTTTGTTCTTTAGAAACAAAACAAAACAAAACAAACAACAACAACAACAACAAAAAGACAGACCTTGCTGCAGCCCTTCACTTGGGATTCCTCCTTAGGAATTCTAATTCCAGCTGCATACTCCAAAGGGGCTCTCATGGCAGTGATTATTCAAGGCATAAATCATCATTCAGTAGCTTTGTGTTCACACACCAGTTCTTCAGGGATTTCTTTTTTTTTTTTAACCTTTGTATATTGTACTGTATTATTTGCCTGCAAGTCATAATCTAACACAGCAGTTATGAGGGGATATCAGAATTAGTAAATACTTTATTTTAAAATAATTGCTGATTTGAGAAGCACCTCTGACATATAATGTACAACACAGCTGTCAGTAGTGGCAATTATTTATGTATTTGTGTTTTATCTACATGGAAGGGCATTATCATTACCCTCTCTTCCCTTTCTCCAGGAACATTTCCATCTGCAGTTTCACAGCAGATGTTGTGACCAGTTCTGTGAGAACAAGTTGGTTTTACAAGAAGCATGTTTCTTAAAAATAGTTGTCAAAATATGTCCCCTAATTTCTGAAAAGCAAAACCCAACAGTGGCCTAGAACTCATTGCTTTGCCTAGTAAAACGTTAACACACAGCTTGCCCTAAACTCTCAGCTTTCTTGAAGGGTTGGATACAGATGTCTCAGTTCAGAGTCTTCATAGTTATTTCTAAAGCACCTACACTTTCTTCCACCTGTATAAAATGGACACCAACAGCTGGATTGTGTGGGTATTTTGCCTACTCAGAATGTTAAATCTGCTTTTTTTTTTTTTTTTAGCTAAAGATTATTGTCTCAAATTAAAATCTTTCATCTCCATAATTTTCATACATATATCCTTGATGTACTGAATGGTCTTCATTTACCTATAATGCAATATCCATAAAACTAAAAACAAAAGCCTGTGGTAAGCAGTTCTGCCAACTGCATTTCACAGATTAAAACCCAAAGGGCAGACAATTCTTCTGTTGCTCTTTATTAAACTGAAGAATATCACCAGACGTTGAAGAGTTCACTGTTGTGTATGTATATATATTGCAATAGAACTAATAAGAGTTTTTTTTCTGAATAGCAATGCAATGTACCACACATCTGATAAAAAATCTGATGGATAAACCCAGTTAGTTCACTATAAACTAGGAATAACTGCAGGGAGGCAAATATATTTCTCATCCTCACATGGGCAGTATTTTAAAGCCTATTAAACTGAGGCAGGCATTTGTGGAGAAGGCAGCAGATGCATTCTACCCTATTCCCCCTCTCCCCCTCAATTACCAGTGCCCACTTTGGGGTCTGCAGTCCTAGGGGAGGGAAGCAACAAAGCTTCCCCAAGGACCATCGCCACTGTCCCTCCTCTTCAGGGCTGCACCCAGCTCTGTACTAAAATGCTGTCTCTTTCGACAGTGACAGACACTCTCTGCTTCCCTGTTGACTGGCCAAGATCTTTTATTAGAGCCAAAACTACACATGCAAGCTGCCAGGCTTCCAAAATATCAACTCTGTTTACCTGATGGGCCAGCCAGAACTGGAGTTCAGTAAAGGTGAAGTGTATAAAAAACTAGGAGGGTTTTGACCTTAAATGACACACCCGAAGTCATAGAGGTGGTCTGTGGCAGAACAAGTATGGACACGTAGATGTCTAAAGTGTGGGGCTCCCTATTTACTGGGGCATCCTGCTTCCTACAGAAATAGTAAGATTACTCAAAAGTCTGATGGCTCTTTTCAGCAAAGAGAATTGTCTGCACTGGTACCTCATTACAGCCTGTCCTTTATTCACTCCTTCTCACTGCTGATGCCATTATGCCTTTGACTTGTTTTTACAACTTGTGTACAGGAAACTATCAGCCTTGGGAGCCTGACCTTGGAAGAGAGGGCCCATGAACAAGGTATTCGCTAGGAAAACCTCTGGCTAGCCTGCCGTCACTTACCTGGGTTATGCACTGTGTTGTCTGTGCAGCAGAAAAAAAAGCTTCACAGACCAGAGAAACCTGCAATCTAGTTTTTATTTCTAGTATAACAATGTGTGTGCAAAAATAAAATATTGCCTGGGAGAAAACAGTATTGGGAAGACAACCAAAGATTTGCATGTACAGCACCTGACATCTGCTGTTGACAGTTCAAGAATTCACTGGTTGCTAATAGTTTACATGACTATTTAATTTGCCATTTGATAGAAAATTATAATGACCTTTTCAGGTAATAGCTACCCTTTCTAGGAGAACACTTATGTCTCCAGGTGTCTCTTACAGTTCCCTAAAGATTCTTGTGCTAACAATAGCTTTCAAGATTCCAAAGTGAGATATTATAGTAATACCAGAGAATTATTTTAGCTGTTTTTCAATATAGAAATTCCAGGGGAAAAAACCAAATAATCCAAGCATGCTCTTCCAACCCTCCTCCATTCCCCATACTCTGGCTAGATCATTATTTGTACTGCAAAGATGGACATGGGTCCAAACTTGTGATGCAATGATACTGATTAATGGCAAGCCCAACTACATTTTGAGGCAATGTGCAGGTCATCCCAGCTAAGGAATCTCAGGACACAGCTGCCTTTAAGCATGAACCTACTTGGCACATGGACCCACTGGAAGTTCCTTTCACAGTTATCCTTTGTGCTTCTCCTGCCTTTGAGAGCTGTCATGATTTCAGAGTCTGTTGCATAATGCAGGTCTCTAGCAGGGCAACTAGAAGCACGCTGAACTCATATTGGTTTTCTAGCCCTTAAGACTATTAGCTGTAAGTGACATTGTAACTCTCTCTTATATTTCTGTTTTCCTATTACATGTAAAGGAAAGAGATGAAGAAAAATAAATGATTGCTGAGGTGCTTGACTGCCCCTCCCCACCAACTGCTGACTCCATGAGCACTCACTGTGGTCTGCAGCAGACTGCGTCACACACTGGTGCCAGCTGTGAGGTGAAGTCCTCACCCACACTGTGCCACAGATCTATTAATGACATTCCCAGTAAACAGACTGGCTCATTTTTTCCATGTCTGCACTCAAAGAGAGTGATGTGGTGTTCAGAGAGTGAAATTTAGGACAGAGGCAGAATTCATCTGTCCATGGGAAGAAAGTGGAAAAATAAAGCAGAATTTAGAAAAGCGAGCATGGTGCATTACTACATACACACACAATGACATATCAGAAATATAAAGTTGATAATAATATCAGAAGAAAAACCTGTAATGTCACCCACCGCTGTCCCCAGGTAAAACTAGACTTGAAGTGATTCTTTTAACTTCAGAGTTTCATGAAGACAGCCAACGGCAGGATGCTGAACATGAGCCCCATAGACATAAATAAAAACTGCGGAAGCAGCTGAGTTTGGAAGAGTTCTTGGCTGATTCAATAGAGAATCACAATATGTTTGAGGCTATAAAGGACCCCTGGAATTCATCTAGTCTAATCTCAAATAGGGCCACCTAGAGCCCATTGCCCAGGACCATGTCCAAGCAGATTTTAATTATCTCCAAGGATGGAGACTCCACAACCTCTTTGGGCAACTTGTGTGCTTGGTCACCCTCAGAGTGAATAAGTGTTTCCTACAACTGTTGTGCAAATTCCTGAGTGAACAGTGTCCTCATGAGATTTTTAGTACTCCACACACCCTATAGTGGTGTATAAACACTACACGCCAGACTCTCCCACTTGATTATCATCTTTCAACAACAAGCCCAGGTACCTTCACTTTGATTTGGAAGTTGTCTACAATGAATTCCAGCTGCCTGCTTTCCTTTTGTGCCTCTGGTGCTGGAAAATCTCCCTCCTCCCTTTCTTTCTCTAATAGGAGTCACCCAACCCTGCAAAGCAGGGTTTTTTAACGTCGTTTCCTGCCCTATCCTCTTCTTGCAGGAGAAAGCAACACAAAACTATTTCAAAAAGGTTAGTGCTAAGCAAAGATCCCATGGCTCTTTACACATAGTTGAAAGGGAATCACAGTCTTTGAGGAAACAGCCTGGATGCTGGTTTCTCCTCTTTTCCTTCTACTGGCTCAGGAAAAATGTACCAATGAAGATGATGGTAACAACAAGACCAATAATAACAAGAATAACTTACCTTTTACCTAAAGGAGAACATTCTTTGTTTGTCAAGTTACAGTCTTTAATCCTTTCTTCAGTTAGCTCTCCTATTTCTTGTACTGCTCACGCTTACAGCATCATTCTGCTGTAAGAATTACAAAGTTGGCTTTCAGAAAGAGCCAGAAAGGATGATTAATTTCATGGCCAGCTTTAGGAACTCTTCACAGGCTGCTAAACCTGAATCACACTTTTCCCATGAAAGATGTTAGAAATTCGAAACAAGGAAAATTCAACATGTTATTCTAATTGCATATTGAATAACTGTCTTAGCTCTAATAACTGCAAGTTTCTTTCAAGATTCCAAAAGTATATCTATCATCTGTCTTTCAGAAGGAAAAGGAAATAACCACAATCTGTGAGGAAAGTGTGAGGCCAAATCAATTCTTGGTCAACTCTTTTGAAATCAACATGCCTAGTTTCAATTTTGCTTTAAAAGACAAGTTTTAAAAATTTGGTTTACAGCAGCTACAAATGGATATTTTAAAACAAGTCTGTTTGTAAACTATCCCTGAGCCATGAATTCTCATATGGAACTTCAATGCAGAACTGATAATTGTTTTGCATTCAAAAGTCCTATCAACTGGAGCAGAGGTATTCATGCCTATAAGTTTTGCTGTCTACTGCAGCACCTTGTCATAACGTCTGATGAAAATACCCAGTAACACAAGAGGTTACTGACTAGTTCTGCATTCTGCAAAGTATTCTTTGATGCCCACAGGCCAGTTTCAGTGCAAGGCATGCAGATGATGCTTCCCCACAGTAATGTGCTCACCTAATCCTGCTACATGGCAATTTGAAGACTGTTTTTTATTTGACTACCATTTGCTGACGTTCCCCGCTTCACTGAAGTCACATAATGTCACAACAGTGTTTTCTTTCAGCAAATAAAAATGCCTGTTACATGCCTGCTTCCAGCTGAAGTTATCCACTATTTAAAAATGAATGGAACAGTGGAACAGTATTTAAGAGCACAAGCAGTGTTCTAATCACATATTCTTAAAGGAGAATCAACCTTTGTATTTATTACTCCAAAATAAACTCCCAATGTTAGACATTTCATCTGTAAATGTCAAAATATATGCAATAAATTATGGGGGAAAGAGCAAATTCTAACAAAACACAGAGCAACACCCCTACTACCGGGTAATTCCATAAAGGTGTTGCTCAACACATTTGTTACTGTAACCTTCTTGCTAGAAATTAGAGCCTAATCACTAACAGGTATGTAAATTTTTATTTTATTTTGATAAACACAATGTTGGGTTGGTACAAAATTGGAGCTTGTCAGTCTTGATTTATATTTTGACACAAGGACAGAACTTTACAACACCACTTCAGTATTCCTTGTGGACAGCAAAATTTTAAAGCCAAAGTAGCCATAGACATGATGGACTGCTTTAAGACCAGGGCAGTTTTCTCTTTTTAATTAAAAAAAAAAATAAATCTGTCTTTTCCCTTACCCCAAGGAAATTTGCTTATTAAAAATCTACAGAAATTAGGTTTATATTTATTCTTTATGGCTATGAGGTGCAGAGGGCAGTTATTGTTCAGCTTTGACATCAGCCTTAAAACTGCAGACTGCAAACCTTTACAATAGAATTAGACTTTCATGTTGCATAATGAGATTCATTATAATTGACATGCATGATTCCAATCATGTTCGGTGTTGATTCAGCCTTTTGTTGTAAAGACAGCCTGTTATTACATACTGAACTAACCTTACCCATATGAAATAATTAAAACAAAACATCTCCAAAGGTTGTTGGTTTGGGGTTTTCTTTTTTTTAGATGAATGCAAGGTACCCCTTCTCTCCCCATTCTCACCTCCCCTGCAGCATTTTCTCAGCAAAGCCAGGGAATACAATGCATAGCACAGAACAATCTTTCCTTGCTGTGAAAACCTATTCTTGAAAGGTGATCCCCCAGGACAGTTTTGTGAAAGGTTTCCCTACATTATAGTGTAAAGAACAACACTATAATAAATATATAAATATATAAAAGAAGAAATAGTTCTTCAGTATTCCCAGAGTCGAGAAGCATGGCAATTAGTAAAGACTATCAAGGCTGTTAATGTTCATAAAGTGTCAATCAAGGTCACTTAGGGGTACTAATTCACTAAAATAGGTGAAATCAGAAGGCTTGACCTTTTCAGCTGCTCTGCCTTTTTCTTTTTTTATTTTTTTTCTCTTTTTTTTTTCTTTTGAGAAGAAATAAGGTAAAGCTGGCTACATAATAACACAGATTTTTGCTTTTAATTTATTTGAAACAATATTAGTGGGTTTACACTATTTTTTCTTAGATAATTTTTCACCAGTAGAACAGATAACAATTTTTATTAGATTTACAAAGGGGACTGAGATGTCTATACAGGCAGTTTTCAGAATCAGAGAAAGGTTGAGGTTGGAAGGCACCTCTGGAGATCATCTTGTCCAACCCACTGTTCAAGCAGGGCCACATAGACCCCATTGCCCAGGGTCATGTCCAGATTGCTTTTGCATATTGCCATGGATGAGGACTCCACAACCTCCCTGGGCTACCTGTGCCAGTACTTGGTCATCCTCTCAGTGAAAAAGGGTTTCCTGGTTTTCAGCAGCAACCTCCTGACTTTCAGGTGAAGCCCATTTCAGTACGTACCAAGACACTCATAAAGCACTCATTTACATCTGTAAAACCAATGGAGGGGGCATTCATCTGGCTAAAGACATCTGTGATGGAGACATCAATGTCTACATTGGTGGGCACCCTTCACAGCTAATAGAGAAAAATAGGTATTTCTAGGGACTCATTTATCTCACTAAAAAAAGCCCAAACAATTAATATGAGTTAGAAGAATCACATCTTCAAAGCACCCATTAGCTCCACTGACTTTCAGGGAGGTCTAAGCTCACTTCTTATAGCTGCAGACACCTGTATGAGGGCACTCTCTGGTGCTCTTTCAAGACCACATGTACACACTTGCAAGATCATGGAGACATGAATAACCAGGGGTGTTCAAATATTGCCACAAGGAGCCTAATTTTCCATACTATCTGGCAGGATTCAGAAATTAAATATTCCCTCATTTCTCCCATGTCTCTCATATGCAGACTGCACTGGTCATAGCAGAGCACACACCTTGGAATTACTGTCTCAAAAGTAAAAATGTCCACATAATTGCCACTGTGCTTGTCACTCAGGAGACACTAATGAAGAGGAAAAAGGCTGGAAGCAGAAGGATCATATGCCAGTACTTACTTTTCCCACAAAACAGCTGAAAAAATTTCCTTTCACCGAGCAATTGAAAATTGGCTTGAAGAGAAAAGCCAGCATCGCACAAAGTTCGGTCAACAGTTCGGCCAGCTCTAGAGAGACATACAGAATTCAACAAGATCCATATTGACCATTACCATGAAATGAAAATGCAGCTGCCAGTAAGGCATCTGTTTGACTGCCAGTTAAGCAAATTAATCACCTCCCCTTGCCACGGGTATGCTACAGAGAAATAGCACACAGGTCTGAGGGAATGGCTTTGAGGAGGCAGATAAGGAGTAGGGCTTTCAGCTCAAAACCAAGGTGAGAATCAGGTCTGGAGAGGAGGAGGAAAAGGTTAAAGTCAAGGCAGGCAGGAGGGGAGCTGATATCCCCTAGAGGCAAGTCTTCATAAACCTCTTGCAAAAGGCAGAGAATTGTACTTCTTAGTGGCCAGTCAATTTAATGGAGGCAGATGGTCCTCTACTCAGCTTTGGAGCTGCTGAAGTGACTGCTCAATAATTGCTGAAAGAGCAAGTCAAGTACATTGGCTAACACCACTATATTCTTTAACTTTTTTTGTTTGGTTGGTTGGTTTGTTGTTGTTTTGTTTTGTTTTGTTTTGTTTTGTTTTGTTTTGTTTTGTTTTGTTTTGTTTTGTTAAGAGGTCACTTGGAAAATGCTGTGGCTTTCTGCAGTGGCTTTGCTATGGCTTCAGAAATTCATGACAGAAGCTGCTTTGTAAACTCTGGGATTGGCAAGTCCCAGCAACCTCTGATAGGGTCTTCTTTTAATCTCCTGGTTAAAAACTTTTATGGGCACTTTATTCAGAGTTAGGACATTTATAATTCTTCTTTCAGTCATGGATTTCAAAGCTGATGAGATTACATTGCAGTTTTCCTTTAGTCAAGAAGACAAATGAATGTGAACAGAACCAGCAGACAGGCTTTATAGGACTTATGCTCTTCTAGAGCAACAGTGAGTAGACAGTGTTTACAATGTCAGTGACATTAGGCAATGGCATCCCCCATTTGGACTGGGATTTAATACAAATTCAGGCAGACTTAGCCACTGAAGTGCCCACTATAGTCAGTGAAGACTCAAAGCTTGATTTAGTTGCTCTTTGTAATTCATAAGTTATTTGAACTATCCTTGTGGTACGATAAGGGCTCACTGGTCTTCTGAAGTGGCAGCTGAAGGCCAAGAGAAATACATTAGGGCATCTCATGTGGCACTAGATGCCTATATTTAGACAGGTGACTACCACTTCAGATTGTCATTGACTGTGGTCTGAGACTGTGACTGATAGACACACAACATATGTTGCAAGCTCCTAAATGAACGTGTCTGCTAATTAGTAAACTCAGATTTAAGGTATTTATCTTCAAACTGTCTTTTCTTGGGTTTGGGGTTTTTTTTTTAATAAGACTTTAAAAAAAAAAAAACATTTCTCTTTCAGATCTTAATCTCTGTGCAAAGTCTGATATAATCAGCCAATGGCTGTTAAAGTTAACACTGCATGAATAAGGTATTTCCTCAGTGTTAGAGTAACTCCCAACAGAGAGCACACAGATTGTTATCACCTAGTATCCAATCATGCCACAAAATCCAAGATGTCCTGTCCTTTTCTGACCCTGGCAGACTGTTCAAAAAGTCTGGAAACACATGTAACTTGTGACCCTCTCTGTCTGGTAAATGCCACAGATAAAAATTACTTTCCCAAGAACATAGCTACTGCTGTCACAAAGATGTTTGGAAGCCTGGAAGAAATAAATAGTAGCAAAAAAAAGATAAAAATAAAACCATGGTCAGCACCAAAAAAAAAAAAAAAAAAAAAACAAAATGAAAAAAAAGCATTTTCATGAGCTTAACAATACATTGGTGATAAAGCAGTATCATCCATTGATTAGATATCACAGAAAATTGCAGTAATTTGTGGAGCACTGGGGCTGCTTAAGGTATGTTTACAACAGGCTAACAAGAGGCATCTACTTTTGTCTGCATAGCAAGAAAGGTAGCTCAGATAGCCACTTTTCCTTCCAAAGCAGCACCACACTTCTGCATCAGACTAGACTTTTTTTTGCTATAATTTAAAATATATAAAAATGTTTCCCTTTAAGCTTTCTTGTATGTACGTGTGTGTGAAATGAGACATAGAAGTACAATTTTTCATTGTCACTTGCTTTAAAAAATGGAAACCTTTTTTTTTCAAAAAATAGACAAATTAATCAAAAGATGGCATGCATAAGAAACATTAAAAGGGTTAAATTGTTAAAGTAACTTATTCTTCAGTAAACTAGCCATAGCTCAGAGACACTCCGATTTGAAATATGAAGTGCTACACACAGAAAACTCAAACACCTCTGAAGGTTTGTAGAAAAAGAGATATATAAAAATACAGTTTTATTTAGAACAAAAACATCAGAAAATTCACTATCATAATGTAAGACTAGTAAGACTAGAGAAATCTACCTGGGGGAAAGCAAAGAGGATAACAAGAGGGAAAAAATATTATGCATAATTTTTGTTATAACTATCTGAGGTACTGTGGCACCCTAAGGTGAATGCTTTATGATACCTATTTATAAAACTATTATCCTTGCCATCCAAGGTCTGTATTAGCAAACAGCTGCAAGTAGTTACATCTATATTCCTATTAGATTAACAAATCAAGTTTTTAGACACATTTGTTCATCCATTATTTCTCAATTTCGACTCTGAGTAAAAAAATTTCAGACCTCTATGTTCAACTTGTAGTCACAAATCCATGCCTGTATTTAGATTTTTTGTGTGCTTTAATATAGATCTTAAAATTCAGTTTGCTTCTTTATTTGAATTAAATTCTCTCAAATGTTAGAGTTTGAACTAATGTGAAAACCTGCTAGCAATTTAATAGTAGAAAAGTGTGAACAAATGCCTTGACTGATGAAAGTTGTCTTCTGTTGCCTGTGATATATGTCTGCATGCATATATGTTCTCTATTGACAACATTTTCTCCTTTGCTTCCAGTGCTACTCCTATAAATCAATGGCAGTTCTTCAGAAAGTCTAAGTTAGACTCATTAGCTGAATTATACATATAATCATGCATATGCAATTAAGCTTTTTAAATAATTTTCATTTCCACTGTACTGGTGAAATCTTATGCTACGGAGTCCCCTGTTACAGCAGTATAAATGCTGTGGGACATACTGAAATAGGAAAAATGTCCTTACACTGAGAAACATTAAAAAAAATATTGTGGGTTTGTGTAATTTTTTTTCTATTTGGTTTTGAGTAAATATCAGACCTTTCCACAGGGACAATTTACATTAATAAATGAGTCCTGCACCATATGTCTGTTTGAGGACGCCTTTATACCAGCATGGAAGTGCAATGAAATCTAGTGGAAGAACAGATACACTCACTTTAAGACCTCTTTGTACTCCTAAAAGGGGCAATTCAGAATCTGCCTTTCAGTGAATGAACACCTCAGTTCTACAAGGTTATGGATACCCTTAAAAGGTGCTAAAGGAAACTCAGGCCATATAGTACCTTACAGGTTTTGTCTCCATTTAGAGGCATACCATTTCTGAAGATGTAGTCTAATGACCCAGCAGATTTTGTCTGACTGGCAAGCAGCTTTCTGTAACAGGTAGTATGCAGGACTTTGAATCTTCAAACCAAATGTCTGTCTGTAAGCACATGAAACCACATATACACAAAAAAGCACTATACATTCCTTCCCTGTTGAACACACACAAATGGATTTTAAGGCCTTAGGATTGTCCTTTCCCTAATGTCTCTCTAAAATATGAACAGCATTCATTGCTGCTTGATGATAATAGTGACCTTATAATAGTTTCCATGGAAAGAATTCTGAGATCATAAACAGTGACAAAGTTTGTTAGTTACCAAACATACACATTCCAAAGGTACATGACATTTAATTATAATCTATTTTTAGAAATCATAGGAAAATCAAGACAAATTAACTTTTTCCAGCAGAAACACTTAGATTGCATTTCAGATACAATTACAGAGGAGAACTTCTAATTGATTATTACTAGAAATCAAGTAATTTCCATTACACAACCTAAGCTCTTCTTCAAAACAGAATGTTTAAAAAGGCAGCATTTATGATGGATTCAGTGTTTGGAGTCTCTGAGACAGATGACTTAAATTCCTCCAAGCCCCTGTGCCTAATATTTTGTGTGAGATGACACTAGGCTGATACTCATTCGACACCTTACTTAGGCTTTCTGAATTCCACTTCATATTATGGTGCAATGTCCTCACATGCAGAGGTTAGAAAGAACAACATTGGGTCTGAGACCATCATCTTTCATGTAAAGAGATATTTACTGTTTATTGCACGGTCTCTGATCCAGTCTGCTCTGCTACCAGAGAGCACCTGGAGCAAAAGAACTGCTTCCATTTAAGATGAAACCTTGGCACAAGTGAGAACAATTTTTTTCATGCACCTGCACTTATAGGCAGTGGGAACATATTGAGTACAAGTGTCATTCTCCCCTTTCCTGTCACTGTGGAGTTCTCTTGGTATTTCTCAAGAAATTAGCACTTCTCCCAAGATCCTGTGAGTAACACCTGATAAAGGTTGACAGCAGCAACTGAGCCGATCCAGTGCTTTGCTTTAGAACACAAAGCAAATATCTTCTGTACTCACAGAAGGAGTCTTCTGTTTTATCATGCCCTTTCTTTACATCCACAAACAAATCTCTCTGACTTTGTTTTTTGTACACATAGAAGTTTTGCCAGTTTAGCTCTACTGCTTTGAAGTATGGAGTGAAAAAACAGTCCTTCACTGACACAGCTATACAGTAAAATACTTTTATATAGAAACAATTACATCAGCAAAAATTCCCTTAGCAAGGATGGGTTATTCCATTTGTAGGGTACTGTTAAACCTACCTTTGTAGAAGATTCCTTTTGCCTCTGTGAACAATTTCCTCTGGGAGTAGGACAGGAAGGTAATGGTTAGGAGAGTTATGCCATGCAAACCTTAGAAAGTACTGCCCAGCCTGCCATGGCTTTCCTTCTGGATGGCAGGTAAACATTTTCAGCCTAATAGGCTATTGTAAGGCTAGATAAATATAAGGGGAATGTGTTATATAACAACACACTCACAAACCACTGCAAAAAGGGTCATATAAGTAGCTAGAGAGCAGGACTTATCACGGAGAGGAATGTTTATTGGGTAAAAGCTGAAAATTACTTTTATGAAGACAAAACTGCGCTGAGTATGCATGCATTTCAGAAACTGTATATAATCAGCCTCTAGATAACACTCAAAAGCACTGACAACCCAGGAAAAAAAAAACAGTACGTGTTCTGAACCACAAAGAATAAGTTTAAGAGGAAAGGCACATTCCCCATGAATTCTAGAATTATACACAGCTGGGAACTAGCAAATTTAACATTATTATATAGTGGCAGAAAATCAAGAGCCAGTAAGGCCAGGACAGCTGGAGAGCTCTGCCACCTTTCCTTTGCTTTCACCTATATGTGGAATATAGAAACATATCATGTGTCCTCCCACCAGTGCCCAGGAATATCATGTGTGTTTCCCCTAATGCACTGACAAAATCCCACCTGTGCATCTGAATCTAAGCACTGCTGCTTTCAGGCTTATGTCCTACTTCAAGCAATGTTTTGCAGTAGCAACTTCAAAGGAAAGCTCTAGCACTACATTAATGGAAAGTCAAGGATAAAGTGCTGCCTCCTAGTTTTTGACAGATAGAGTCTGGTTTCTGTGGTTTGGTGTATATTTGTATGACAGACAGATTCCTTTGTATTTCAGAAGGTATTCAGATCACACAATGATAGCTATTGTAGGGCATCCTAAAATGCTTTACAGTAGGATGACATGTTAGGATTGCAGAATGCTTTGTTGCCAGTGTTAATAAACACATTGTATTTGATTTCCAAAACAGACACTATAAATCAGCTGTTTGAATCAACTGCTGGATTTTTCAAGAGTGGGATTATTTCTCGTCTGTTGATACCTCTCTTACTACAATGATGTTCTTGATACATTCAAATGAGCTTCAAGTGCACATTGGAAGAGCTCATAAAAGAAAAGAAAGTTGGGGGGTTTTAAGCAGTAGAAGCCCTACAACATTTGGCTGTTAGTTTGTTTTATAAATAGTGCAGTAAACCCTGATGCTCACTCTTCTCTGAAACATCTATAATTAAAGGGTGATGGGCTGGATCATGAATGCCTTATTCAAAGTGAAACTGCTCATGGTACAAAGTACTCTCCAGGGTGAGTAAGTGCATCATAATTTGGGCTGCTGTTGTCAGAGTTTAGTAATAGACTGCTATATAAATAGGTCCTTGGAAAGTACCGAAGTGTTCAAGCCTCTGTAATTGCATTAATAGAGCTGACAGTAGTCAGTGGGAATCAGTGGGGAATATTCCAGTATCTTCCAGTAGATTCTGGTTATATCTATGCAAAGGTAACCCTTGTAAGTCTGTGTTCCATTGAGAAGTGTGCATGGCTTGCATTAATGGTTCTCCTCAGCGGCAGCTGTGCAGATTATATTGCTTGGAAGCCTGAGAATTCAAAGTCTTAATTATTGACATCTTCTTGATGAAGATGACAGTGACTTTTACAGCTTTTGTTGCTGTCAGAATTTTTTGTTGCATTTATGTTTACTTGGCATCACATTTTCAAGGAGGTAGAGAAATGTCTTACAAGACTTTATTTCTATAAAATCTGTGGGATTCGGTCTATGCAGAAACTGAAAAGTACCTCTATGTAATAATCTTGAGAATTTGATTCTACAAAGCTCTTTATCTCAAAATATTTTATCTCTTCTAGCTTTGTTTCCTCATTAAGTAAAAAAAGGATCTTGATATTGTCTTTGCACATTGCAAATAATTGCAATATTTCAAGTTTATTTCAATAAATAATAGAACTTTATAATAAACACCTTCTAAAAGCTAATGATTAATAATATTTTTTAAAAGCCTAGTAAAAATATGATCCATTGGATGCATTCATGTTGATTCTCTGGCCTTCTCTGCCTTTGAATTATATTCTCTCTCTCTTTCATGTAAATGGGATGCCACAACACAGTTGCTTTAGATCATCACAATAGTTTTGAGGCGCTGATTTACAAGTAGCTTAAGCCCATCCACTCCTATACCTGTAAGATCAAGGATCATGTGGCAGCAGATGCAGACAATCACTAAGATCTCCAAATCTACCTTTAGCTAATACAATAAATATGTTTATCTACACATTTCATTAAATATTTGCCTGTATTTGCTTGTTCCAATTTCATCAGCATTCTTAAAAATAATTTGCACAAATTCTCTGCTCAGTCAGGAATTTATAATCCCTCTTCCTTTCTGTCACTCCTTTCCTTAATTATGTTGTGTATCTGCCTCCACTTTGCAATCTGTTTCCTTCATCTGTGGTTAATGTCAAAAGTTTCCCTCTGCTATAAACTTATCACTTCCATTTTTATGAATCTTTTCTTTGCTTCTGTACTCCTAATCTCTCTTGCTCTCAGTCTGTTAGGTGCCATGTTTTGTGTTTCTCAGTGCGCAAAGCCCAGTGGTGTCAGAAGATGCTGTAAGGCAAGGAAGAAAAGCCTGTGGCAGTTTTGTCCACACTCATTTCCAGGAGCACTCTTGGACATCAGTGGAGTTGAAGGCCATGTCCACACCTAGAGATGACCAAACTGCCTCCTGATAATTGCTCTGGGTTCATATTAACACTCAGTTGTTCCAAGAAATGCTTTGGAAGAATATTAGTTGGCTTACACAAAAACAGTGTCAAGGGCTGTTCTAGCAACTTAACAGTATAGAGAACTGCATTTTAATGCCTGCTAAAATTTGCTAATACTGCTTGATTTCTGTATATAGTCATGGTGAAAACAGATGAGATGCAGTTGTATTACATTTATACATTAAAAAAATTAAATTAGAATTACAGTTGTAAAAAAGACTTTTAAAATCCATAAAGCTTTTGTATTATACACATAATGGATGAACAATACTACCTGTGGACTCTGAATACTAGATTGTACAGACTATCTCTTGGCTCCCATTAGTTCTTATAATAATTAATGCAAAGGAGCTGCATCTTAATAAAGAGAAACCAGAACAGTTTGTCTTCCATAATGAAAAAGAAACATCCATGTTGTTTGTATTTAGGTTTTCATAATTATTTACATTCTAATCCCACATTATAAAGCATTGATATGGCTCTGAAAGTTGTCTTTTGGCAGCTGTATCTTCCAGGCTTGTTGCCTCCTTGAAGATCATTTCACTTTCCTTTACCTTACAAGATAGAAAAAGAATCTGTGTATAATGCAGGAAATAAAAAAGTGTAAGCTATTCTAATTAAACAATAAAAGGCAGTGGAGCATTGTAAATTCAAGTTTTTCATACTGAAGTCTTTTGATGAAGAGGTCAAGAAATTGATTAAGTAGATTCTGAAAATAACATACGTGGCATGCATGGCAGAATCTCTGTTTTGTCCTTCTCAGTTACAGTTTTACCAGAAACCCTTTCTTTGGCACTTCCTGACTCTTGACTGCACAAAAGTTTAGTCCTTCCATCCACATAATAGAACCTTCTTGAGATTCTGGGAAGGTCTAATGTGTTGCATAACGGACCACTATCTTCAGTGTGTTAATTAAATGCTCTGCTATGAATCACAGAATTGTTTAGGTTGTAAAAGACCTCTGAGATCATTCCATCCAACCTTTGACTGATCATTACCCTGACAACTAGACCATAGCACTAAGTGCCATGTCCGGTTGTTTCTTGAACATCTCCTGGGATGGTGACTTCACCACTTCCCTGAGCAGTCCATTTCAATGCTTAATAACCCTTTCCAAGAAGAAATTCCTCCTGATGCCCAACCTGAACCTCCCCTAGTGCAGCTTAAGGCTATGTCGTCTCGCCCTGTCACTGGTTGCCTGGGAGAAAAGGTCGACCCCCACACGGCTACAACCTCCTTTCAGCTGTAGTGAGCAATAAGGTCTCCCAACTCTCTTTTTCTCCAGGCTAAACTACCCCAGCTCCCTCAGCTGCTCCTCCTAGGACTTGTGCTCCAGATTCTTCACCAGCTCCATTGTCCTTCTCCAGAACATGCTGCAGAACCTCAATGCTTTTCTTGCAGTGAAGGGCCCCGAACTGGAGGCAGTACATTTTAAAGTGGAACAGTGGTGTTTGTATTGGTTCTTGTATAAAATAGTGCTGAGTGGCTTGTGAAATGAAAAACACCTCACAGACTAAACACTCCTCTAGGCTTCCCTTCCTTCCTTCCTTCCTGCCTGCCTGCCTGCCTTCCTGCCTCACCACCCTCATAGTCAAGAATTTTTACTAATATCTGATCTAAACCTACTGTTTTTCAGTTTGAAGACATTCCCCCTTGTCTTATCACTACATGCTCTTGTAAATAATCTCTCTCCATCTTTCTTGTAGGTTTCCTTCTTCTATAACCAATAGCAGAAGGCTTATAGAAAAGTCCCACATTTGATCTTCTTCCAGATACAGCTACTAAGCTAGACATGTAAGCCTGTGCAAACATAAAGTAAATTTGGAAAACTTTTATGTGGATTACATGCTAATTACCATCTCCACCAATAAAAGCTCTTTCTTTGTCTGTTTTGAAAGATGAGTTGATATTGAATTACTACTTAAATCATCCTACATCCAGTGAAGCAAATCTATTCCAAAAATAAAAATAACTTTGAGAAAATCTTGCCCCATTTTCAGGCTTGCTAAAATTGCAGTAAACTTGGTTCATGCTTTGACTAGCTGGCAAATATAGGTTATGAATTAGTAGGAGGACATGTGTACGCACTTTCAGTGATAATGAGAACAGCTGAGAAACTCTTTCACTATGAATCTATGAATGTATGTAGAAATCAGAGCCCCAGCACTAGCTATCACAGTTATTCTGGTCATTGAGCTATTAAAAAGTTTTAGCAAGCAGGATTCTGCCCTTATTATATTACTTTGATTCTGTTCCTCTTTGCATCATTTGAAATTAGTCAGAGATGCAGGAGAGAAAAGAAAAACTGTTTACTGGAGAAACTCCAAAAAAAATGTAGCTATAGAAAAAAATCTCTGTTCTTACAGGTGGATTGAGATGAAGACTGAATTAGCACAAACATTAATTCCTCTTATAAGTGGCAAATAGTTCCCTATTTTCTGCAGAACAAAACCACACTTGGAAGAGTGTGGAAGTCAGAGTCATTGCTACAAATGACAACTTTCCAATCAGGACCTTTCTTGGGGTTTTGGTTTTTTTATTGCTGTGCCGTTTTTTCCAGGAGGGAGTGATAAATTTGTCAGCCTGTTCAATATGCTGCAGTACTTAAAAACAAACAAACAAGGAAAATGCAAAGAAAACCCTTAAATTAAACTGCTTTTTTTTTTTTCCCTGAACATCTAGGTCACACTCCTTTTTCCTTTTTATTTTTTTTTCCAGGACCTAATTTCATGGGCCACTTTTATATCTCAGTGTGATTACATATGAATGAAACCCCTGTCACATAGAAAGGACAAGGTCAATATAGATGAAAAACAGACAGAACAATAATCTTTTTAGAAAGGAACAATGGCATTCATATTCATAATGATAAATTTTAATCAAATAGCACAAAAAGGCCCAGGAACACAAAGGCTGGATAGCTAGTGGAGAACTCCTTACTCAGTTATTCTTGGTATACAATAATGGCAGCATTCATCATGTGATTTTAAATGTCAGAAGGAAACAAGTTCACACAACCATCTTCAGAGGGGAAAATGAAATAAGAGAAATGAACTGGGTTTCATTTGGGGCCCTTGAAAACTGGGGCAGGGGACATGAGCAGTGGCAGGTGGAAAGGGAAGGGGACAAAGACCTTTGGACAGAGTCAAGTTAGAGAATAACAATGTATTGCTATGAAGAGTGTTCTTCATTACACTTGGAGTAAAAGTCTGACATCCTCTGAAATACACTGCTTGTATGACAATGGTGAAATGTTGTTACATCCGTGTGGCATCACTGGGTTTTCAGGTGGCTGAACGGTGAAAACTAAATGCAGATCTCAACTGCTATGTAGCAGTCTGCAGGTTCTAAAATTTGGTTTCACTGGGACCAGTGTTCTTTCCCATAGTATTTATAGTGATCAGAAGAGAGTTTCAGTGTGAGCTAAGTTTTTACTATTGTTTTGGTTTTAGCTGCCAGGAAAAAACTGACCTCTTACAGTCTTCAGCAAGTTTGGCTTGTGTTTAGGTGGATGATCAACTACATTTCAATTTAAGTGAAAATAGCTTTATGCAGAAATAGGTTGAGAGCCAGCATCCTGGACAAGCAAGGAAGAGACTAAATAGTCCCTTCTTTCTCCTATTACATGGTCAGCATAAAAGATGGTATTGAGAACAGTGCTTGCCTTCAGGAGAGGAAAGATTGCTTCCCCTGTGGAGTGTCTCATGAAAAAATGGTGTGGGGACAGAGTGCAATAGAAAAAGCAGTTGCTCTTTTATTTCTGCTCTTCTGCTTCTCTCCCTGGTTTGCTCAGGAGGGGAGAATATGCCACAGTCATAAGAAGGCTCTAGGAAAGAAACGCCCAGGAGGACTCTGAAGTGGCATTGCACTTCCCTCATGAGCAACATCTCAGACGGACAGTGTCCATACTGTACATTTTAACAAGGAGGCATCTTCCTGAAAGACATCTCAGTTTGTTAGGAAGTGTTAAATACATAAAACACTACATAAAGGAAGACATAAACCCAGGATAATTTTATGTAAGCCTGGGCAAAAACTTGATTTACCTTTATGCATGTTGTCTAGTAAATTACTATGAAAGACATAAGTCTCTGTGCAAGAAACAAACCAAAATTGACAATCGTTTTCACAGATGACTTCAAAAAGAAAAGTGAATATATTCTATCCATATGTTTTCTAACACTGTGATATAAACAAATGTTAGGAGGCAAAGGAAGAAAGTGTATTCTCCTCAAAAAATGAATGGAAATATTAAACCAATACACAGGCAGCATGCTATTAGTGTTCCAGAGGGCCCAATTAGGGCATAACTTTACAGTCCCATCCACAGCTGAAACATTTTTGGCATGGTGTGGTAGCTTGTGATCACATATTTGTGAACAACAAGATAAACATAATGGAAGACAGTGTAGTAAATATATTCATGTACACAAACATGTGAGCAGTGTCAAGAAGACAGGAAAATTATTTCCATAACTCCATGTCAACTAGGCTCAAAAACCCTTTCATGAGGCACCAAAATGGATTCTTCACACAGGAAAATTTTCTTCCAAACAATCATCTCAATTCTCCTAAGACATATGAAGGCAAAGGGGTGCTACAGGCCTCTAGGGTTAAAATCTGAGAAAATCTCTAGGTTCAAATTCTAAAAAAGGAGAAAATGGAAAAACAAAAGATTTTACCAAAACCCATGGCTTGTTTTGTTGCAGCTTGTAACTTAAAAAGTAGTCACACCTAATTATTTTGTATTCTGGAAAAAAAAAAAAAAAAGAAAAGAAAAAAACAAGCAAATTAACACTGAAATGCTTACCAAGGTCATGTGTTTTGTTTACTAGCTTTAGTCTCCAGTCAAGCTTTGTGGCAAATTTATAAGCCATGTAATATGTTAGGTTTTAGAAGGTCTGCTGGCACAACCTTTTGCTATGGTGCTCACAACTGCAATAAATAAGCTTTTCACTTTTGATTTATGGTAGCCTAAGAGTTTCATTTACATTCCATCAAACTCAATGGGAGCCTCTCCATTGACTTCAATGAAAGCCCTCCTGGCTGCCAGGGCACTGCTGACTCATATTCAGCTTGCCATCAACCAGGACCCCCAGGTCCCTTACCATGGCACTGCTTTCCAGAATCTCACTCCCCAGTCTGTCCGTACATCCAAGGTTGCCCCATCCCAGGTACAGAATCTGGCACTGGCCCTTGTTAAGCCTCATGTGGTTGGTGATTGCCCAGTCCTCTAATTTGCTGAGGTCTCTCTGTGGGACCTCTCCACCCTTGAGGGAGTCCACAGCTCCTTCCACTTTTGTATTATCTGCCAACTTGCTTAGTATTCCTTCCAGTCCTGTCTCCAAGTCATTTATGAAGATGTTGAAGAGCACAGGGCCTGAGATGGAGCCCTGTTGAACCCCACCAGTGACAGGTCACCAGTCTGATGTCACCCCATTCACTATTACCCATGAGCCAGTTGCTCACCCACCCCATGAAGTGTTTATCCAGCTGTAGGATGGACAGTTTGTCCAGAAGTATCCTGTGAGAGACAGTATGAAAAGCTTTACTGCAGTTCAAAAAGATTATATCAACTGGCTTCCTTTGATCAACTAGGTGGGTTATCTTATCATAAAAGGAAATCAGATTTGACTCGTAGGACTTTTTTCTCATGAAGTTGTGCTGGCTGTGACTGATGACTTCGTTGTCCTCCAAGTGCTTTTCAATACCTCCCACAATAATCTTTTCCATAACCTTACCAGGCACTGAAGTGAGACTGTCAAGCTTACAGTTTCTGGAGTCCTCCTTCTTGCCCTTTTTGGAAACTGGAACAATTTCCAGTCAACTGGGACTTCTCTAGATTCCCAAGACTGTTCAAAAAACATCGATAGGCCTCATGGGGACATCTGCCAGCTTTTTAAGTGTTCCTGAATGAATCCTGTCAAGCCCCATAGATTTGTAGGGATCCAGCTGGAGCAGCAGATCCTGCACAACTTTAGGGTAAACTGGGATTTTTTTCATTCTGATGGGCAGGTTAAGGCACTGTGATCACCTTAGCCTCTCATCAGTGTTGAAGACAGAGGCAAAGAAAACATTAACAACTCCACTTTGTCCTTGTTTTTGAGGCAACCAGCCTCATCCTATAATGGACACTAATTTCTGCACTGACTTTTGCCATTAATATATTTTTAAAAAGCTCTATTTATTGTCCCTAACAGCCCTGGCTAATTTCAACTCCAGCTGAGCTTTGGCCGCACAAATTTTCTCCCTACAATGATAAACAGCATCTTTATATTCCTACCACATTACCTGACCTTACTTCCACAAGAAGGATATAAAGACAATTGATGTCACTGTCATCATAGGATGCAGAGGAAGATAAGTAGAAACTGAGTCATCAACCATCAGATTTCACTTGTCATGTTAGATTTTTGTCACATTAGATGCTAAACCAAACTGGCTGTTCTGATAGAAATAATGAGGCCAAGAAGTAGAAGTAGGTTGACCAGTTAACTTCCATGCAGCCAAATTTCACTGGGAAATATGCAAAAGCTAAGTTTGTCTGTGACTGAAACTTCAAATCTGTGTTGATTGACAGAAATCACAGAGTTAATTATTTCCTCCTTCTTCTAATGTTTACATCTCAATCTAGACAAGCACAATGGTTCTATACCTGATGCCCTAGTGCAAAAGCACCATGTCTTTTTCAAGTTGACCAGGAAACTTCAAAGCACTTTTAAAAGCCTATAAATTCTATACAACCTTCACACCAAAAACTACAATGGAATATGTTTGTTACCTTTTGCAGTTGGGCTCTTACAGTTAGATTTAATACACTCTATCAGTGTCATCAAATAAAAATTTCCTTGCTATTGTTCACCTATACTTTTACCAGAGCACTCTGACATTCTTTTGCTCTATTTGGTTTTAAAATAATTATGGTTGTTCAAGCTTTGTGGTTAAAAAAACCACCTGGGATGAAATTTGTATCATAAATCTACAGCCATTTGAAAGGTCATACAATGACTGTAACAGCATGGATTTCTTTCTGACAAACAGATTTCCCATCAAATTCACAGCAGCTGCAGGTAAGTTTGTGGAAATGGACATTAATGGACTGCATGGGATCAGTGAGAAGTTAAGATAGGCATAATGAAAACCAAACATATATATCATACCTGACTTCATAGAATCACAGAATCGTTTGAATGGCAAGGGGCCTTCAAATCTTTCACCAAATTAGGTTGTTCAGAGCCCTGTCCATTTCAGCACAAGAAAATACAATGCAAAATTAGATTAGAATGAATCTAACTCTTAGACTGAAAAAAACCCCCAAAGCTGATGTCCAACTCTAAAAGTCTATAGCCAGGTAATTGGCCATCTAGTTTTATTTGCCGAATAAATTAATCTAAAGCTACTTCTGGATGGAAGTCTGCTACATAAAACTTGATAACAAATATCTAGACCAAAAAAAAGTCATCCTAGGAAAATAGCTGTTTAAAGACTTTTTCACAAATGGATTTTTTTTAATTAAATCATACCCTTCAATTTGCTAATTGTATATCTTTTTATCTGCATTTGGAGGTTATGATTTTAACAGCTTTCCACTAATCAACCTTCTTATGACCAGATAAAAGGTATGCTTTTCCATTCTATGAAAGAGCACCTAGTTGCTGGCTAAAAGCTATATATCTATTAAATTCAAGAAATATTAGTATGTGCTTTGGTAGATAGAATATCCTGTGAATAACTCCAGGAATTCAGACCTTCACTCTCACCTTTTTTCTTTTTCTGAAACAACTTTGTTTACTTGTAAGAACCTCATAGGAATGTAAATGACTGTTCCATTACTTTGCCTCCACCATGACTTTTCTTCAGTCAGATGAGTGCCTAATAAAATATTAACTTAGTTTGTGCCTAGGGTGAAATATACAATAGGGACATGACAGTGATCTGTGTAATCCACCTAAGGTTCCTGTTCTTATGTGAGGAGGAGTAAAGACATAACAATCCTTAGGCTTGTCTTCAGATGATTAGCGAAGAATCATCTTTCCTTTTAATTCATCATGAATGTATTGGATGGCTTTCAAATACAAAGAAGGGCAAAAAAAGTACATGCCATCTTAATCCAGTATAAACTAAATGATCATATTTATTATTTGCTCATATTTCAGTTAGATATAAATATTTCAATGATTAATATTAAGAAACCATGTCTTTATATGCTTTACTGATATCCTGTTGTGTTCAACAAACAAATCTCCTGCTGGAGATAACGGAAGCTAAGAGTTCTCTGACCTTCTGGAAATATCAAGTTACTTTTGCCTGAGAGTCTCAAGGTGCATGAGTTTAACTGCCTGCTTTCAAAAACATGAACACTATGAGCAGCAACTATGGCATTCCAACCCATCTGGAAGGTACCTTTTTATTTTTACTAATCAATACCTCTGATTATCCTTTCTCGCACTCATTATCTTGTGGCAAAAATAGCACTGGAATTTTAGCATTCTTGGTTTCTGTTTCTGAACTCAGTCTAGTAGGAAATATCTTTTTAGGGGAGAACAATATCAACTGTGGGCCTCAGAACTTGATTAGAAGCCTACTCTGAATCAAGGCAGAGATTTGTTCATTTCCATTACTTGATCCAATTCTGTATGTAGGCATCCACTCAAAACTAAATTAGATCTTGCTGTTATTGTTGGTTTTGCTCCCATCCATGCGCAAAATTCCCTCAACTTCCAGGATGCTTTTTATTTCAGTTTTCATTATGTGTTCAGTATGTGAATCAGAACTGGAGCATAGCTTTCCTTCAGCCTGAAGGCTCACAGTCCCTCTAACTCTTACAGTCTCATGCTTCCTAGAGTTTCATTCATATGCTTAGGGAGATGGTATGATCCACTGGCAAAGGACCACAGGGTGGATGAGTGTATGTCCAGCACAGTGTGACTTCCACCCTCCCAGGATCCGCTGCCCAATGAGGCAGTAACAACTTCACAGGTCCTCCTTCCTCTGGGCTGGGCTCTAGTAGGTGTCCCTCCTCAACTACCTTCATAGGATGTGATGCTGCCTGGGGGTCTGAACCTTGTTTCTTCCTTATTTTGATACTACCAGAGCCTCCCTCAGGCCTTCACTTCATGTTGTGTTGACATATACCGTCAACAAGAGCTTTATGTGCACCATTGGAAAAAGGAGAACATTGTAATTTACTTATACAGAAGAAGATGGCACATAAACTTATCTGTATTTATGTCTGAGAAGAAAGTCCTAAGAAGGCTGCAAAACAGTGCTGGAATTTGGCCATATGTTCATCCATGAAACTTTGGTCCTAGACTCAAATTCATCTCTTTCAGAGTTGAAACCAGTAGCTGCAGAGCAGTACTCATGACCTTACTCCAACAGTTTATTCCAGGAAGAGTAGAAAATTATATCAAGTTATCACTGCAGAGGACATTTGAAGTAGCAATATATATAATAATCCATTTAAACAGCTCCAAACTATAATTTTGCCCTGATTAACAGACCCTACTTCTGCAAAAGTATGAGTGGACCATGCAGCCAAGCCCTCAGCTTTACATCATCTATCAAATATTGTGCACTTTTTATCACATTTGGATTCTATTCATACAAACCCAGTACTACTCTATTATGAATCTTTAGTAAGGCACTCAGCAGAGTAGATCTCTCTTTAGCAGTGAAGAACTTGTTAATCTAAGCAAATACTGTTTTCAATGAAGACAGACATGTTAATCTCCAATGACATGACTGTGTCATGGAACAAATTAAGTAAATTACTGTATTCCGTTTTTCCCCAGAAGATGCCGGCTTTTGTTTAGCCAAAAGAGGAGTTTGCCAATCAGTCCCTCCAGGCCAGTAGTGAGCTCTTTCCTGTAATGATGGAGTAATTGTTCACCTTAGTAATCCTATTACTGTATAATCGTTTAGTCCACCCACATTTGGACCACAGCAATGGTCTTCTTCGGTGAAAAATTGTTCATGGGTGTGAGCAGGAATTTCATGCTCTGGTCCTTTGACATCTGTATTTCATGTATGAGGAAGGAATCCTTTCTGTTAAGCAGCCTACACACATATTAGTGGCCATGTATACAAAGCCCATTGGTGTGTCAATCACACCTGCCATTAAAGTATAGTCATGATCTATTTTTTGAAATTGTCTTTCTCATGGATCATAAGACACCAAATAATTTTCCTAAAATGCTACAATAGAGTAGAAACTCTCAATATTTCCTACCACCTACATTTTTAGATTTCTGGATTATTGTTACAAATCTTGCAGGCAAAATATGCCACTGAGTATATATTTAAATATACTTAAACAAATATATATATATGTACATTTAAATAACTAGTGACAGAATTGACTGATCCTGTTTAGACCTGCCTATTGCTAATATGTGCTGGAAAGACAGAGAGTAATGACCAAGGATGGAGTGCAGGGTGAGCCCAATATACCTTTGTGTGGATCATCTGCACCTGAAAATGTTTTTCATCTGTAATATTACAACTATTCAATTATTTATGAAACTTGCCTACGTGGTTCTGTTTTACACATGGGGGGGTGTGTGTTTATATGCAGATCTGCAAGGAGAAGTTTTTGTGCTGGCTCTGTGCCCACTGCCATGTTTGTGATATGGCCAGCTCAGATGCTTTTCTCTTCCACTCCCAGTGTGGGCACGCTCTCCACTGGGCTTATTTTCAGATACTCCTCCACTATTTCCCTTCTCACAGCCTCGCATGATCCCAACTGAGCATTGTCATGACCATGTGTGTGTGTAAGTCTCTGTATGAAACAGAGACTTGGAGCTGCATTTACTGACACAAAAAGGTGGTGGTCAGGATCTCTGCTAAACTTCTGCAAAGGAGTGTCCATTTTCCACACAGATGTGCTGGGTTTGGTAGCACTCCAGTTTTACCCAGGGAGTAGTCCTAGCATGGATAAAAATGTTTATGGTTGTCCTTGGAAACAACTCCCTATAAAATAATGTTCGCATTTAGCTTCATACTATCATTTAAGAATTTGCAAGTTCTTGAAACAGAAAACAAAGAAACTGTGATAAAAATAATAGACACATAAAGGATAGATTTTGAAATTATACTGGTACATAATGGTACTCAGCAGTACTATTATTATTACAAGTTGCTCAAAGCTTCCACTCACAATCACTTTTTACAGAATGCAATGTCCTGGACAGTTCAAAATAATGGTTTGGTCAGACTTGGTATTCAAGGCACCTAAAATCTCAGAGGCACTTTTAATATATCTGCTTACACCCAAAAGTTTCTTGACCCCAAGACTCTTTGTAAAGCAAAATGATCTTCTCACTGAAGAGGGACTTGACTCAAACAGGCACAGCAAAAATGAAGGCTTTGGGATTTTTTCTTTTTTTTGGCTTTTACATTGATAGATTTGTTTACCAGTGATGAAGAGCAGTTGGCAGGGAGTTGCAGAAAAGGCAGTGAAATGTTTTGAATCTGAAAGGTGCTACTCAATATAATCAAATGGTTACTGTGTTGGAGGAGCTGCATCCTCCTACCAAGAAACAAGCAGCACCAGATCATTAGTCTGCCTGGAGGAGGTGTGTGGAAAGAATTAAGTAAAGTAGTTTGATTTTTGGTTGGTGGGAGGTTTGAGGTGGATTGCAGAATGAAGTAGATGAGCCACATGAAGCTTTAGAAACCCACTTCATAGATGAAGATGGCAAGCCACATACCAATTGCAAGCCCACACAGCACTGGTGGCAAAGTAGAAATATGGGTGCTGCAAGTGGGGGTGGCTGCAAATACTGAAGGATGAGAGATCTTCCCCAGGTTCTGCACACTGGCAGAGTGCTTGAAACAGATGTTTTTGAGGACAGGTGAAAAGAACAAACTGCACGTAACATATCCTTTAATCTTGAAGGCATCCCATGAAATGGGGTTCTGTGACTTAACACACTGGTGCTAAAAAGGATTTATATCAATTTAATCAAACAATACACAGTGCGGGGTAGCAAACTGGATATCTAACAAGAAGATATTCTTCAACTTTGCTTTATATACTGTGGATGATGCAGAAGTACTCTGTATTTCTTTGCCATGAAAGTTGCACATAAAAATTATTAACATCTCAGTAGGAGGTACAGGAATTGAGGAATAGTATTGTGATCTCTGGTTTGTAATCCATGAATGTTTATTTTTGAGTAGCATAAGGTAAAAGAACAAGTTGAAGGAAAAAATGCTGCAATAAGTGGCCCTTGAACCCTTGTATTTTGGAGTGATGGCCAAGATCATGACACTTCTCAAGGTTTCATTTAAAGCATCATCTGCACATTCTGTTTCTCTGAGGTTGTACAATTGCTTGCATTCTGCTTCTTCACTTTGCTGTCTTCTAAGAGTCAGCATTATAAAGGAGTGGGTTTTTTTCCTGCAGCATTATTTTTGAGGTGGCAGAAGTGCAACTTTCATCACTTCTGTTGTTTGCAACTGGAACACAGATGAATCTAAAGCCTTTATTGTTTCTATCTTCAGAATTTTAGGTATCAAAAAACAGCCTGACCTATCTTTTACCAGGTCTTTTGAACCTTTTGTTTTCTCAACTGCTGCAAAATTGAAGTACTTCATAATCGTTCCTCATTTTTTCCTAAAAAAATCTCTATCATGGTAGTATGAAAAAATCCTCTGATTTATGTACCAGGAATAAAGATACAACAAGATTAAATGTAACATAATGTCATATAGGAAGCTGACAATTAAATCCAGGCCTTTGACTAACACTCTGGGACATTCCTACAATTATGCAATTCTCTAGAATTCTCCTTTTCAGAACACTCACATACTGAAACAAGCAATTATTTTTATCTTGGTTTAACTTTGAGGTGTACAACTGGTTTACTTAGTTGTGCAAAAGGTCTATCATAGGTAAAATTTAGCAGAGATCTGAGCTATTTATCTTGATTATGATTTCTTCAGAGTGTGACAGCTAGAGCTGTAGGACATATCAGGTGTTCTTGGTATCTTACATCCACTAAGGAACACTTTCTGGAAAGCTGATACTCCTTTTATTCAGTGTTATTTCACTAATGGTACTAGCATCCACCATTTTGCTGAAGGCTGTTCTGAGTATTCAATGCTCTTGAGGGCTGGAGTAAATTTCTCGTGTGTTTTTTCCAGCAGATATCTGGGGCCTCATCCAAGTCCATTGGATCACACCCCAATCCACACTTTTTTGTATTCTCGCAGAAAGCTTTTATCTGTTAATTGCTGCCACATCTGCCTCTCTTCAAAATGTATTGTAATAGTTGTTGCATCCCTAATAGAATATAACACATATTGTATTTGTTTCTTTTTTTTTTTGTTCAGCTCTAATAACTTACATATTTACAATATTGGGAATTTTGTTGGTTTGTAGTAGGTTTTTTATTTCTATGGGAAACCCATCTTTCTGGAAAAGCACATGAAAAATCATCCCAGCTTTGAGTTTTATACCCACTTATGCATCTTGAATATTAAAATCTCAATACATAATAACCTCCTCCAACTTTTGACCAGTTTACCACTGGCTACTCCTCTTGGCTCTGTATTAAACTGCTTCTTTTTTCTTTTTTTTTTTTTTTTTTGACTGTAATTTTTGTATTATTACATTTATCTAGTGGGATTAGCCTCAGGGCATTAGCTTTTGGGCATTTCAAAACCTCTTCTTTTTTCTTTTTAACTAGTCTGGAATAGATCATGTTCTGTTAGGTGCAGAGGTATTCTCACTTCTGTCACTACCAGAGAGAGGCTTTTTAAAACTCTTGTTCACTATTTACAGTCTGTGGTCATAACTTCACTCAAGAAGATGAAGATTCTTTTCTACAGTCAAATCTTCTTGGCACCAGAAGCTGAATCAATTCATTTTTAGACTCTTGTCTTTTGACAGACACTTATTCCTATGGCATTCTTCTTATGAACCCTCTTGGAAAGGTGCCCAGGATTATTTTTGTTTATTCGTTCCAAATTCCATTCCACTCATACTAACACAGAATTTTAATCCTTGCCTGCTGCCAGTGAGGGGGGTTATTAAATAACACTGGAGAAATATGTTAAAGAAGCCTTTTTTTTTCATCCTACCCTCCAAATGCTTTGTCTGTGTCAGTAATTTGAAGGTACACTGTCTTCCTGACTCATTACAAGATGACCAAGACAAACAATGTTCTGCCTTCTTTGAAGATCAAGTCCAGAGAGACTCGAAGAGTGTAGGTTTCTCCTCTGCCTTGATACAGACAAGCTCCAAAGCATAAGGAGAACTCAAGCTCTGCAGTGCCCACTTTTTTGTTAAGATTCATAGACGGCTGGCATGCTTCTAACTCTTTGCAATCAAAGGTTGGTGGTTTAGCTAATCTAATCCAAGTTGACACTCATAAAAGTTTTTTCAAGATGGGTTCTCAGCATCACATGTAAGAACTCAGAGCCTTCCACTCCCTCACTTGTTTATGCCAGTTTATATCTTCGATTTCCTCCAGGCAAAATAGTGCCAACCCATTCTGTAAACAAACACAGGGCCTTGCACAAAGAAATGAGCTCAACGTTTTGTTTGAATGGTGGCATATTCCAAATGTGCCTTCAGCAGTGCCCCAGCTGAGGGTGCTGTGCCATATGTGGCAGAGAGCTTCCCCTGGGGGCTCCCTCAGCTGCAGCATCTCCATTAATCCCAGCTGCCTTGAGGGGCACAGGAAAGGATTCATTAAAGTTTTAGAACCAACATCTTGAAGCAATTTTGAACTACCAGCAGGAGCTAAGGAAAGGAGCAGAGTGCTGGTGTGATGTTCTGCCTACCATCTAATCCTTTTAGGAGGCAAGTTGCTGCAGGCTGAACCAGTTACAGCTTTCATGTGGCTTTCCACTTCATCTCCCATAAAAACCAATTATATTGGGGTTTGATTCTTCACCTGACCTTACCTGACACCTCTCTTGCATTTACCCTTTTTGATGATGAGACATCTGTTACTCAGATAGTTCACTGCATTATTAGTATTGCACTAGGTAGACATACCCCCCTCCTCCATCCCAAATAATGGTTAAAGTACAAGACATTAAGTTCATCAGATGAAAAATCTTGGTTTTATTGCTGAGATTAAGCTCTTCTTGATGTGTCACACAAATAAATGCACTAGTCTTCCATAAACTTCTTTGACAGGGCTGCCCACCTGCTAGTCTGTCGCAGCAAGGAAAGACCCTACCAATATTCAGAAAGGTGCAGAAGGGGTCTAGGTGTTACTGTTTACCCCATGCAGGTTTTTGATTGACTGATTTAATTAAAATGATGACAATAATTGGTGATGATCTTTCTATTTACAGAAATTTACCGGATATCTTTCTTTTTATTTTTATTAGTTTTATCTTGTGTCATTAAGACAGACTTGCACCTACTTCTTTGTGTTTCATTGACCTTTCTCACTAATGATATTGAATTCTGGCCCTCCTCCAAAGGTGTTCCAGGCAGCATGCATTCCTCAGCATCAGAAATGTTCAATGAACATGATTCCTGCAACCTTCACTCACAGAGGAAGCATTAGGTAGAAATGCTTGTCTTTTTATAACAAGGGATTTTATGTTTCCATCAACAGAAACACCTTATTCTCCTGGAAATTTCAACATATTAAGGAAACTCACTCCTCTTAAGGATCTGGATCATCCTTAGTCTGTTAGAGAATGGGCCTAGATAACATTATTAACATTTTCATCCACTACGTGGAAAAAAATACAGAAACTGAGTTTACCTGTCCCTTGAATTGGTATACAACATAATAAAAGAAAAATAGTGCTTGTCTTTACAGTTACTATTTATCAGATCACTTTCTGCCTCTTTTCACTTTTACTTTAGCATTAAAAGACTGTAATTTGTCTTGAAGAGCCTTACAAAAACTATGACATTTACAAAACCTAGCTTTTACAAAAGGATAGTGATCCTGCCTAAAAATTCAGAATAGATGGGAAGGTTGTTTTTCTCAGGTGTTGTTGGGGTTCACAGTCAGTATGCCCAGGTCAAACTCATTAACTACCAAAATCAGCTGCCAGGAGAACCTGTATCTTTATTACTCGATGGATAATAGCCAGGATTCCTTGTAATGGCAGTCTTAGAGAAATATGAAACCTCATTTTTTTATGTTGTCTTAGAAATTAGATGGTGGAACTGAGGTGGAATTTAAAAAATTATGTGTAAAGGTGAAAACATGCAATTGGTTTCTGAAAATGAAAGCTCTTTGCTGTATATTTTCAGAGTATATTTATTTTTGTTCCTCATGGCTCATTTTTGACTCACAATAATTACTTGGTTTAGAGCTGTGGACTGGGTAACCTTGATCCTGAACTGTTTCCCTTCTGATCTGTGACTTTTTTCACATTAACTTGTTGTTTAAGAGATGCGACTTTCTTTCTTTCTTTTTTTTTTTTTTTTAAATTCAGCTAGCCCTGAATTTCTTGAGTCTACTTTCTCTGTTGTCAAACATTTATGTCCTTTGGGGGGGCAAAAATTTCATAAAATATAACTATATAGTATCTTTGCTTTTTCAGGCAATCCTGCAACTTACTCAATATCTAACTGTTGCGCTGGGTGTGCTGGCTTTTGTACTCAGCTTACAGTGCAGCTGCATTTTACAGCTGTAGAGAAAAATACAAGATGTCTCTAGTGAAGAGAGGATTTTTCCACCAAGAAGTCAAAATGTGAGCAGCAGTGGAGATCATTGCTTTCCTTCTTTTTTTTTTTTTGCTCTTTCTGACTGTCTCCCATAAACACAGCGTAAAGGACGTGTAGATGAAAAAATTATCATAATTATGACTTCTTCATAAAATGATGCATAACTGTTTCCTTCAAAGAGAGGAACATCTAGCTCCCCTGACTGGGATGCCTCACTCTTAACTCGCTTTCAAGTGCCCCATGATACATAACTCAACAAGGACTTGTCAGTTTATTTCAATGGAAGTACCTTCAACAATATCTGAATATCTGGATATCTGGGATTTTTTTTCATGAACAGCATTGTCAAACACTGGAACAAGCTACCTAGGGCAGTGGTGGAGTCACCATTCCCAGATACAGTTAAAAAAGACATGGTTTACTGTTAGACTGAGAAGTGCTGGATTAACTGTTGGACTTGATGACCTTAAAGGTCTTTTCCAACCTAAAGAATTCTGTGATTCAACTGCATCCAGAGAGAGATCTTATTCACCTAACACAAATGTGTATCTAACCTTAAGTAGATATTCTTCTCTAGCTCCCACCTTTAACTTTTGTTTTTTTTCAGTTAAATAAGGGTACCTTTCTATTTCTACTAACAGTGCTGTGAACTTTGGCACTTCTTTTAGACACAGTTTTACCAGACAGATAAGCGAAGCACATCCAGATCTGGTCCTCCCCAGAACGAATCCTAATAAAGCAGGATTTCTTTGCTTTTAGTTTATGTTTTGAGAATAATATTAAAAAACAAACAAACAAAAACAAATAAACAAACAAAAAAACCACCCCACCTCTCCCCCACCCCCCCTGCCAAAACCCACAAAAAACTCCAGGAACAAAACCCAAACAAACCAAAACCAAACCAAACTAAAAAAAACCCACAACCGACCCTTACTTCTGTGAAAACGTAACAGTTATTCATTGAGTCCTCACTCACAATGTAGAAAGTACTGTTCAGGACCAAAAAAACCCCCTCACTTTGCTTACAATGAACACAGGCAAATAATTTCCAAAGTTTTTTAGCTTTTATTCACAACTGACTCTCTTGTTCTTCTCTTTTTTTTTACTGTTTCAGTTTAACTATAATATGCTAATTATTTACTCCTGGGTGTATCAAGTTTTAAAAGAATGAATAGAAGATACCAGTACAGTATTTGAAGTGTCTCGGGGTGGGGGAGTAGACCATGGTAGAAGACACAAAAAAGGAGTCCAGTGACAGACATAGAAAGGTGTTAGTAGACTGAAAGAGATAAGGGAAGAGTGATTGGAAGTGAAGAAATAGCACATTTGCCTCTGAAAGAAAAACACACCCCTACACCAGTATTTGATCATTCAGATTGGAACTTGCTACCTCTGAACTATGACTTTCTCTCTGGTAAGATCTTACTATAAAATGTACAAACACAGAAACATTCTATTATTTCTTTGAAACTGTCTTTAAAGATAGCAATCGTAATTCATTAACTAAATAATCACAAGTGATTATTATAAAATAAATGGATCAAATATCTTTTTTTTTATAGTGAGCTAAAGAGGCATAACAATTTCAGGAATATCAGATTAATTTCACTGTATTCTTTCTTAGCCATCAAAATAGCAGAAAAATTCACTGCTGACTTATTTAAGAATCACTTTGAATAGAAGAGTATTTCTAAGATATGTACTTCTTCATCAGAAATCCAGGGGGAAAATGTAATTATAGGTGTAGTTCAAATGCAGTACCATACAGAAAGTAAAATATTTTCTTAGCTTGGTTTGAAAATCATCACCATGATTCTTAACCATATAGAATCACAAGAAAACAGATATTAAATTCAAATTTTAGACATAGCTGTTCTTCAAATATTTAGCTTAAACCCACATGGCAACCTAATGTTTTTAAAATGTTTCTTTTCTACTTGGAGTTCTTCCTCCTTGTTTCTCTCTGACTTTTATTATCTCTCTAAGAAACATAGCAGGAAGGTCTATAAGCTCCCAGACTCACTTGATTAATCTGTTGCAGGTAAGAAAGAGACATGAATTGAAAGGAAGTGAATTTCAGAGGGGGGCAGGGTGCAGCACGTGATGCCGGTACATCTTTGCACAGGTGTCCTCATTCCTGTGAGAACACACTTACTCCACAAGCAATGTAACAGTCTGAAAGTCTCTGCCTTCTCACTGAAATAAGGGCATATTAAAAAACATATTTGAATACTGTATCAGAAATGATATTCTATCCCAATGGAGCTGTTGTAGTGGAGAGAAAGAGGTAACAGATTGCTTGGAAAATATCTGTAAAACAAAATAGTATGAAGTGAAGATAACAAATAATACTGACTAAAATCCTATTTCTCTATTACCATTTAACTTCTCCTGCAGTTAATGATGCCTCTTTTATGGAAACATAGATTTTGGAGTATTTTAAAATATAGACATCTGGTGCTGTCTTGTGACACACTAGCCATGCTGATCTGATTTAGCAAAGCATTCACATGCATTCCTAGGTTTCACTGAGTTTTCTTTTGTGCTTAAGTTACACTCTTCAACACTTGTTTGATTCATCTCAGAGCTTTCAGCACCTACAAGAGCAAACCTTTAGTGAATTTAAATGGCTCCTCCTACAGCTGTTAGAACACAGAACAATAGCCAGTTTTGAAATCTTCATACTGATTTGACCATGTTTCAAGTAATGGCATCACAATAGAGATTCCATCTACCATTTGGAAACACAGAATTATATGGAAATACAGAATGGCTGGCTGATCTTTTCACCCTGATCATTTTGTGGTCCTGTACCTGGGAGATGTAGCTGAATATTCAGACTTGTCCTCTCTTAACAGTAGAGCAGTCCCATGCTCTCCAGATTACTGACCTCTTCTTGCTTTTTTGTCTGTCTTTGCTCCTGGTGAAAACAGTGGCAAAAGCAAGGATGAGGATAATGTTCTCAGCATTTTTGTCAGGATATACTGAGAAGATGTATGAAACTCTAAAACTATTAAGTATTCTTGATTCCCACTTTTTTAATGAGAGACACAAAGTGAACATAATTTTTGTCCTTGACTTAATAACAGTTGAGAATTCACTCTTTTCATTTATAAGTGACTAAACATGAAATGTTACTTTAAACTTTAGTCAACTTTAAAAACTTCAGAGCTGAAGTAAATTTGGTTTGCCCTATTATGAAATGTGAAATAATTAGTAAGCTCAGAATGGGAATGACACCTTACAAGAAACCTGAATGAAAACATCCAACTAGACTAGCATGACAAATAAGAGGGGGGAAGCAGGCAGAGTCTCGAAATGCTAAACAGCTGTTCAGGGTTATAGCAGGAATTATGGTGGTAGGGCTGGACCTGGAAGCACAGGGAGGGAGCCAACAATAGAGCATAAATAAAAGGTGAAAGACAAGACAGACAGAATATATCCATCAGACTCAAGCTGTGGTGGAGACTCCTCAGTAGGTAAAAAGGTACTGCTCCACCACCTCCTGCACCAACCCATTGGCCCCAGGACTTGCTCATTTCTGTGGGCATTCTCCCTCAGGCCCAAGCACAGTCACCATTCGTAGTTGAACTCAAGGACTGGGCATACTGAGGGCTGTAGTAAGCTCAAGGAACATGACTGACTGTGAAGCACACAGCTAGGTGGAACTATCTCTAATTTTCACACTGACTTGAAATGACAAATTAGTATGATGGAAGCACTGTGAAAGATGTGGATTGATTTTTAACCATACCTTACAAACAGTTGCAGCATAATGCTTAGAATATTTTTACAGTCACTCCACAGTTAATCAAGAGCATTACTTATGAAGTTAATGTATTCATGCTGATGTAACTAAATAGCAAAATTTGGTTCCCTGTGGACATGTCTCCCATCCATTCATCCTGTTTGCTACTGCTCTGTCCCATCTCCTCTGAAATGATGGATTTTCATTAAATTGAAAACATCTCTTCTCATGGTGTCATCACAAGCACCATAATGTGTGTGTGTTGTATTGCCAAGCATTGCTTAGCAACGGGACCCTGTGTTCTGCCAACTTTCTTTTCATGCTGTCAGTCTGAATTTAACTGAACTTGCTGTGTTGTGTTTCAGAGAACTGACTACATGTCAGTAACGTGACTGATGAATGCTCCAAATATACAAACAAAAACTGGCACTGACCCCCTCTATTTATTAGAGTGTGTGAATTTCAAGAAGTCACTTTACATTCACATTATTCAAAGACAAACTGTTTACAATCATGATAATTAATCTTGATAAATCCTCATAAAATACTAACCAATTGGAAGGTATAATTAGACACTTTCACTTTTGAAAGTACATTCAATAGGACTCTGGCTCAGCCCTCTACAACATCTACTAGTCTGGCACCACTGTTGTACTAGAAATCACCAGTCATTTATTACTTAGTTATGTATGTATGGCCAGACTTTGTGAACGAAGATCTTGGGAAGGGCTCTCCCCATGTGGGTGTGCCCTTCCAGCCTGCACAGTGGATTTTTTAGGTGAGGCACAGCGTGCGCAGAACTGGCCCCACCGTTTAAGTCCTAAGGTCCATTTGCCACGGCCAAGCAAGCTTGGACAGTGACAGTGAAATCGTCGGGACTGTCTACAGCACCTGGTACTAACTGGGGCTGCTGCTGAGCATTTGAGAACTGACGGGATCGGATGGCAGGGAGGCATTTAACTGCCCAGGGGATGGTCCCCACTGAGACTCGAACTTGGGCCCTTGGGATTCAGAGTCCAGAGTGCTCTCCTTTATACCATGTCACACACTCAATAGCAACAGAAAACAATGAGGCTTGAGATAAGGAAATGCTTGTTTGAAAATGGAAGCTGGCCTCTGAATTTTCACCACCATCTTCAGAAGACTGAATATAACATTTCAGGAAAGGGTGTTTATTAGTGCTTCCCATACCTAGACAATGTGTCTTATGACAGTGATTTTTGTTTAAATGTATGATTATTTCTATTACCTTAATTCAAGCCTTTACAAGGCAATAGAGACAGTTTTCTACTCAACAGTTCCATGTATTTTTGCTGTTATCATTTAGTTTGTACAATGCAGTTACAGTCCAAGCAATGGTGCTCTGGACGTGTAGCCAAGTTCTGGAAACATCATTGAAAAGTTTGGTATTTTGACGTTCAGACCATTTGCAAGACTAAAGTGAATTTTGTGCTTTAAATATTGGTCAGGATCTGTGTTTGAATCATTTGAGTAAGATTCTTGCATAAACAAGTAGTCTAGCGTACTTTCTAACACTTCTGTTGATGATTATGGAATTTTCATTGCCATAAACAGTTCAGCTTAGGAATCCACATGGAAAGATCTTTTTATTGCACATGGTTTCATCACAGTTTTCACAGTATGTAAGGAATCTAGGCTGGGGCACTTAGAAGGGAGTGATGGATTTGGGGTGCAATTTTCCGAGGAGGCTAACTCACATGATATTGCAAGGCTCACAGTAAAGGATATTTTTTCCAAAGTCCCAGACGTGGAACGGAGACCTATAGGGATACATAAGAATCTCACCTTTCATTGTAAATAAGTGGCTTCCTAGAAATCATGATTACTGAAAAAATGTGAAATCGTTTTTCAAGACTTACAAACAGAAGGAAATACAAAGAATAAGGCATTCATTTATGTAAATCTTCAGATATTTTATCCTTCCTCTGACTTTTTTCAAGAATGACTCATGATTTTTAACTTGCACAATTAGTAACACTTATTTTCAAAACCAGAGTTTTGAATATCAAAAGTTACTTAGGCACTCCATTTATACACATTCAGTCTCAGCTGTTTTGGTTTTTTGGTTTTTTTTTTGTTTTGTTTTTTGGGGTTTTTTAATCTGGGTTACCTTGGCAAAATTCCTCCTCTTGCTATTAATTTACATAGAAGATTTCATACTAGTCTGAAAACACTGAAACCTTAGGACACTCCTGGGCTGTTTTGTCACTTTATTCACTTTTAACCTCTCAATCCTCTGTCTAAGTATTTACCTATGGGAAGAATCACAGATCAAAGGGTAATTGTACTCTGAGAAAATCAACACCCTTTGATCATTTGACAGTTGTTTTTCTCAGGCAGTACGGACCAGCCTCCCTCTCTCCTACATTCCTCCTCACACATATGCAGCTTATTCCAAGCAGATGTTAGCTAGTACATCTGCCACTTTGCTTCTCAAATGACTTGCAGAACCATATCTCCTCAATATGAGCTAGCTATCTTTGAGGCTCTCCTCACATTCATGTCTTCCTACTATATGTTTTTATCCTTGCCCACTTACTATATCCCACATATGCCTCTGTCTCTTCGTTTTGCTTCTCTTCTTTCTCTGCATGTCTTCCATACCTCTTCTAAGCTGCTGTCTTTTTTTTCACTCCCTATTTACTCATTTAAAAGAATGCTGAACAAGAAGGTGGCTTAATATTTTGTAATTGTAGATAAGGATATAGAGATTAAGTGACTTGCCCAAGGCCACACAGAAATTCTGTGGCAGAAAGGTGAATTGATTTTAGGTCTCTATGACTCAACAGACTCATAAAAGAAGTCTTATTTGAAGAATATATTTTAAACATCAAATCAAAGCTTGAATCCCAATGAAAAACAGTTCCAATTACAGGGCTGCTTTTATCTGCAGTTTCATCTTAGCACTATTAGGCACATGGGCTGTGTCTAGACTTACCAGGTGGGGCATGCTGCAGTGCCTGTCTGACTCACATGCCTGGCTTTTGTCTGCCTTGGTCTCATTTACAACATGGCTGAGGTACACACCCAGGCCCACGAGCTGAGGGGTGCAACAGAGATGTAAACATATAAGGGTGAGTGTCAAAGCTCAAATTGTTCAACAACTGTCTCTGGAAAGTTCAAAGTTCTGCAGGACTTGGCCCCTGTCAACCTAATCATTGAAACACAACCACAACTTTTTCCTTTCTTTCTTTCCCTTTTTTTTTAACAAAGAAATTATTTTTTGAAACATGATTGTTCGTTTGTGTTAAGACAAACCACCAGTTTACATGAGGTTTCATTGGTATGGCTTTTAGGTAAAGTGTAGGTGTTTGCTTATATCAAATTTCTTAATGCAGTGATAAACAAAGCTATTTACTTATAACCCTCAAAAGAGAGTCTAATGTTGCTTTCTGCTATACTCCAAGCTGTAATGTCATTATCCTTGGCACAGAGATAGTAGAAAATTTTGTCAACCTGTCCACAAAAATTAGCTCTGCAATAGCACTGAATTCTAGGGGCTAAGCCAGTGCTTTGGTCTGCCAGAGGGCATCTGTGTTTTGCAGCCACCAGAGAAAGTTTTCTTAGAAAAACAACAACACAAGTTTATGATTCACTTTCAGACTTTGTTCGCCTAAATGACTTGTTTGTGCACTATGGAGGGAAAACAAGAGATTCCAGAAACTTGCATATACAGCATGTCCCTGTTTATGCCTTTTAATTAATGCACACATAAATATGTAAGGAAAGGGCCGCATGATCTTTCAGTGAGGCTTTTCAAGTTAACTGTCTTCTACACTGAAGAACCACAGCCTGCTAGAAATGAAGGTTTAGTATCTGAAATTAATATTAAACTGTGCAACAGAGGAAAAGTGTTGTGGGGTTTTTTGAGTTTGTTTTTATTTTTAAATCCTGAAACCTGATCTGAACTGAAAGCATGACTACAAATGTGAGTTGGTTCAGGGGAAAGAATAAGTAAGGAATTCAGGACATTATTTTTTCCTCAGAGGAATCTAGTTTAAGGAGACTGTACAGATTACCAAAGTTTCAAAAATTACCTGTTTATCTCCAAATTCCTGCCTACTAAGTAAAGAAAACCACAGGTTTGCATCAAGGTGTCCTGTAAATCTGTATACCCTTTTTAAATTCAGGTTAGTCTTTTCTGTATTCACTCTCTCTCTCTCATGTCTGTGTTCTCTTCCCTGCCATATGAGATTTTAGTGAGCAATATTCACTCACACAAAGCAATTGGATACAGGAAAAGATAATTAAGAATGTACAGAAGTCTGAAATCCAGACTAGGGAACTGGAAAGGTTGTACCCTGTCAGCTTGCAAATTCATCTATGATACTACGAGTGAATTAAAAGGAATCTTGTTTGGGAACCAAAACAATAGATTTTTTTCCTTGGCAAAGTTTCAAATAGAAATGGGTAAAGTTCACAAGGTTGTTTCTTATATTATGATAGCATCCAAAAGTTCCAAATCACAAAAGGAATTACTTCCTGTCCTAAAGGACTGATAATCTGAGATGAAATAAAGCCACATAACATGCTGTTAGGGATGCATTAAAAGTTCTTCAAGGACTTTTACAGAAATAAAATATAAGTGAAAAATGAGATATTACTCAAGATCACTATAAAGCAACACTTGAGGTACAAATTTACAGTTTTCAAGGAAGCATTTACTGAAGTTGAGGGCACAAGAAGCAGCAGGAAACGTAAGAGGCAAGGAAAAGGGTTCACACAGAACCTTCAGTAGACAGAGGAAGACATTACTCCATTAATGGAGCAAGTAGCAGCTAATTTCAATACATTGGATGCATGTATGTTAACAGAGCCTAATGAAATTCACTAAAGAAACCAGGCAAAGGGATTTCTGATCTGTTAGAAAAGTCATGAAGAACTCACAGGGAGCAGAAGATACTCTAAAGAGGTGAAGAAAGGGAAGCAAAGAAGGAACACCTGAGGAGTAGTGAAATGAATTTAGAGGAAAATGGGTCAGTTAAATTGCTGAAACACTTCTGAAATGTCAAAATACATTATTGAACAGTTTATTTGTATGGATTGAAAAATAATGAAGTGATTAACCAATATCAATTTGTCAGTAACACATTATTACAATTTTCCTCTTCACCAGGACAAATGGCCTATTGGATAAGGAAATAATTCAGACTTAATTAGAGCAGGAATTATATGTGATTTATCTGGTCTTTAATTTCAAATTTCACCAATACTGCCTGTGGAGAGTTTCTGCTGTGCCGTTTGCAACCGGACTTGCCTATCTTGCATTGGCCTTTTTAGCCATCAGCACACTTGCAGCAACCGTGGGGAGAACCCTTCCCAAATCTTCATTCACGAAGCCTAGCCATGGTGAATTTCAAACTACCTGATATGAAGAAAACTTGGCAATATGGCTTTGATTAAGTCCATGGCATAAGACTGGTGCACACTGCTTGGGAAGAAAACAGAATTTTAGGCAGTTACAAATTGTTCACTAGTCAATTGTCTGGACTGCATAGAAATAGTGCCCTCCTCTACATGTTCTGAGCTTAGTTACATTCAGTATTTTAAAGTACTGCTTTGGGCAGGTGCCTAAGTTTCTTCTGCCATCATGTTTACTGTCTAGTAATGTAGTAACGTATATACTGTCCCAGCAGAAAAAAAAAAAAGAAAAAAAAAAAAAACAAGGTGGTCAGCTGCTTAAAAGGTCTCAAGAACAAGACCACAGACAGGCAAAGAGGGTCTTCCAGATGCTTTCAGAGGCAGCTATTTTTCATCACTGGCTAGTGAAAACATAGGCACTTATTTTAGGAGAATGAGTTTACTAGACATCTAAATTGCAGATGTTTTTAAATCAGGAAAGCTGGATTCAATCCCTTGATAATGAAATTGAGTATGCTTCTAGATGTCTTAGTTATTTTCAAAAGTGACAGTTGCAAAGCAGTTGGAGGAATAGAAGTTGAATGATCTAAATTAATTACCAAAATTACTTCAAATTGCTAGATTATGTGCAATAAATACAACTGTACAGATTACTCTGAGGAAACATAACTCCATTCTACAAACACAAAATTAGAATATGTTTAATTGCTGTGCTGCAAAAAGAAAAGAAAAAGTGAATCATAAATTGAATTTAAGACCTTTTCAGAACAGAGAGCCCTTATTCTGACTTTAGTGACTACAAACATTTAATCAGTCCTTAGACAAACATCATTCAGGGAGTTTTTGGGTATTTGCTGTTCCATAGGGGGATGCTAAAAGAATTATTGAGATCATTTTGACTACTATACTTCTTTGATGCAGTAAATACACTAGGAGAAATTGAGGATATGAATCAAAAGCTTTATTATTCACATTTGATTGATGGAAAATCAAGCTGTATAAATGGAAAGTAACCTAGACATGGCAATATAGAAAGTCTATGGTAACAAGCCAGGAATGGGATGCAAATCTGTTAAATCATAATCTGGAATTTAACCCCAAACCCATCTTCTTTCTGGCCTTTGTATACAATTTAGATATGTATTCAAGCATCTGGATGTTTATCCAAAGCCTTTCAGGAGTGATCTTCCCCTTCAGACTACATCCCTTTGTACAACAGGCCTGGCTCCCCCTCCTGAAGGAAGAACTAGCAAGTCCCATCCCCTCTCACACCCCCCGTCTCCCTTTAGACACTCAGAGAAGAGTCTTGCTGCCCTGCCGGGCCTGTCTGTCTCACAGGTTCCTGCATGATAATGGAGAAATCACTGTGCATTTTGGACTGTATTATGCCCAAGGTTTTGGACAATATTTTGGGTTAGTTGGAGTGGCCAAGGGGACAGCCCAGGGCACTGGCATGGGCAGGCAGAGACCCCAATGTCCAGAACACGCTCTGCTCATGTTTCAAGAAGGCTCTGTGAGATTTAAAAATCTGCATCTGTCAGAAACTTCCTGTTCAGACAAAAGCTGACCCAGTTATGTAAGAAGGTGTTAAATGTACATGGAAAAATTATGCTTTTCCAAGAAACTAGGTAGTGATTACATTTGTTAAATCTGCAGTCATTTTCCAGTAACAAATAAATAATCAAAGACAGCACATTCTGTGAAAAAAACAATAACGTTGAACTAAAGGAGGCAATTGCCATTTCAAATCAATAAAATATAGTTCCTTGTATTTTCATGTTAAATGAAAACAAACATTTGCCCAGGGAAAGCAACAGCTAAGCTGTTTGTTTTTATATTCACTTAGATCCTCAGATCTCTTCCAGAGAGACTTGTGGATAAACAGGTTTGTTTATGAAAAATCTGCTCATTACTGCATCAGCTGTATCTATGGTGTTTTGGTTTCAGATGAAACTGCTCTGAAGACTTTTGTTTGCTTAAAATTAGGGGAGGGCACCTAACAGATAAAAGCAGGAGGCTGTGGTGTCATAAGTGGGGTTCTTGAGTAATTCTTTCAAAACTGTAGGCTCATCTTGAAGCAATACAACTTTAAAATCAACCTGATGAAAAAAGTCAATAAACATTAAATATGTAAACCAATTTGTCCTTCTGTTTCCTGTTGTGTTTGATACTGTTCCAAATGAAGGTTGCTAATATTGTTTACACAGGGTTCCTGAGAACTGGTGAAGACTACGTCTAAATAACACTCTACTTTCCACCTATTTTCAAAAAATTCATCAGTTCCAGGGCACACAATTCCTCTGTAATGCTGGTTTCCCTCTATCTCACCTTTGTGTGAGACAGTTCTTAATTTAACTATTTTGATTAGTTTCTAGAGCTGCTTACATCTCTGAGAACATGCTGCCCCTTTACTTCCAGGTAAATACTAAAACATGTTTTGCATAATGATTATGTGGTTTTATTTCTGTCTTCTCAATAAGGAAGTTAATTGGGCAGGAGGAGAGAGGCTTGGCAGACAATAGTACACAGCCATCTTCACCCAACTGACAACTGTGTTAATAGGCTTTTTAAAAAATATGTTACACGTCACTGACTTGACATAGAACATCTGTGTCCAGGCAGAGAACACTAAGAAGTACCACCTGGCAAATGATGCATTCTTTATGGATAACAGCTAGTTTTGGAAGACCAGAGATGTCACTTCTTCTGCTTTGTTGAAGATTGATGGCCACCTATTGAATGAAAAATGTACTTTTAAATTGGAAAGCATCTTATTCAACTAATGAATTATCCTCATCCTCACGTATAGCATAGGCAGAATTGAAGGTCAGAGTGTGTTCCTCAGTTACAGTTCTCTGCATTACCAGTATAGTCTGGGGGGATTGCTCTAGGTATTTTTTTCTTCCATGGGCTTCTTTTTCTTTTGATAAAGCTAATATAACAAGGTAACACTTCCTTCTTGCAAGTGGACTAATGCAAATTACCCTTTCCCCATGGGTTCTTGCTCATCAGTTATAGTGACAAGGGATAAAATGATCAAAATATTGCTGAAAAGGAAAGTGAGGTTGGTCTGAAAAACAAAGGGTCTGATGATTTCCAATGAATGTCCCGTCTTTGTGACAGAATGCATACAGGTTTTAATTCAGACCAAGATGCTTTTGTGGACTGCAGTGAACAACCTCAATGGAAAAAGAGTTTAAGCTCAAACTCCATCTTATGAAACCTGCAGTCGTGATGACACTGAAGAGCAGCTGATCATGATCAATGTCCTTAGGTTGTGCAGCCTACATAAAATCCTCTTTTCTTATGCATAATATGAATCCTATTATTATTTCCCCCTTTCTTCTTGTATTCATATTTCCCTAGATGAGGGTAGCACTATTATTATTTTCCCCTTTTGCTCTTGTCTGTACAGTTTCTATCGTATTGTCTGCCTGGAGTGTTTTTCTTCTTCCCTTCCTTTGACAAGGGCTACAAAGCGGCACACTGCCTTGGCTTTCTTTTTAGTATTCATTTGTGAATTTTCATGTTTTGTAGTCCAAACTTTAGCTAGAAAGCACAGTCCTTTTTTGTAAATGGCATGTGTGAAAGAGAATCAATTTTCAATGCACTGGCTCACCCCTTTTTAGAACCACAAGTGTTTATCTAGTGACTGTGCATGGTTCATTAAGCAGCACCTAAATGTTCTCCCATTTACTTCTCATTCTCAGAGTGAAGCAAGGAAAGAGTACACAGCAGAATAACTTGTCTTCCTAGAATTCCAGGATTTGCCAGCTTCCCCTAGGGCTACGTTTTTCTCTCAGGAATAAATGTATTGCATATTATAGAGCCCAGTTCCTTAATAACTATAACTAGCAATTATCTTTATTAATTTTCAAGTAAAATTGTGTTTATAAATATCTAGCTTGAACAGGACAAGGTTGATGCTGAACCCACATTAGAGTCATACTATTAGTTAGCGTAGCGTTACAATGAGGTCACCTCAGGCCTTGAGATTATATTTCTGTGTTCCCACGTGAAGAGAACAGACTGACAGAGTTCAAGAAGTGTTTGGACAATATTTTCAGGCACATGGTGTGATGCTTGGGAACGGGTGCAGGGGCAGGAGTTGGACTCGATGATCCTTGTGGGTCCCTTCCAACTCCTCATATTCTGTGATTCTGTGAAAATAGAACTGTAAGATTTTAGGCTGCAAAAACACCCATTTCAGCACTTATACTGAGTTTGTATTTTCTAGTAAAATACCATGGCCTTCTCTTGTGATGTATTGCATTTTCTAGTCTACATTAAAAGGGCCTTTTTGTCTGTCTGCTGTTAAGAGAACTGTACTGCACAAAGGCTCCAGGTAGCAAATACAGCCTTGCTTTTCAAGGCAAGCAGATTGGTTTAGACCTAACAAAGTCCAGTTAAAGAGTGACCAGGCTTCATGACTTACCTATACTTTACTGGAGAACTGTAAAAATAGTGTGGGAAATGTGATTTTAAAGGGAACAGTGGGCATACCCATAGATAATGGGATAATTCTCCACCTGTAGGCAAAAACTTTCTTTTGCTATAAAATAAGAACAAACAAAGCAAAACATTACTGTTACCACATGTTGATGAAGCTAACTACAATGACCACATTTACTGTGACAGTTGTCATTATAAATTAGTAAGTTCAAAAGGAACATTTGAATCTTTGAATCAAAGTATCAGTAATCTTTGTAAAGTATTTCTGTCTGTGGGCCTGATAAAACTAAGGAGTAAGAGGATTTGAAAAAACAAGGGGGGTATTGGTAGAAGAGTAAGGGCTCTGGTGTCCTAACTGAAGGATATGCAAGAACAGAGATCATTAAAAATTATTATTGATGGTTTATATCTGTTTAGTTATTTTAATCCACAAGTTTACTAAAAGATACATTCATAAATATGTATATTAGATACAAAAGGAAGAATATCACTATTATTATAATGCATAGCAGTATACCGGAAAAAAAAAAAAAAAGCTGTTATACTTTGGTGGTAACAATTATTCATGTGTGATATTGGTTATCTGGATGTCTGGGTTACAATACAGACAGAAGAGGTGTCATTCTTGTGGAGAGTTATACCTTTAACAGACTCTCAAGACCAGACTCAAGGAGTTATGAGGAGCCCTGAGCAGCTTGAATTTAGCTACTAAAACAAGCAGGTCTCATGCAGACACTATTTCTTTGAAGGACTAGCAAACAGCAGCAACAAAAAAGAAAACACATCTATATTTGAGGCCTGTGTTGAGCAGGAGGCCAGAACATATGATTTTGCTGACTTCTTTAATCCTTAACAAATGTGGATGTGAATGCAGTAGGAGTCCTTTGACCAAAAGCATCAGAGAAATCAAGCATACATGGCTGTACTGAATTAAGCAGTGTCAGCTGTCATTTCTTCATATAGGGGTAACTGCCTGGAGACAGTCTGGAAACTTTTATTGCCAGATACGGACACAGGATCTCACCTGTGTCAAGGCAGATACCTCTGTATTTGGATGATATGGGTTTGGAGAAGATATAATAGCAATGTCTTCTTGCTGAATACAATAGAGGTCTTAGCTCCTGTGTTTGCTCCCCTTAAGCCAAGGTCACAGAAGATTCTGGCACCATCTCAGTATTCAGAAGTTGGGCAGAAGAGGGAAAGGAAAGGTGTACTGAGGGTTAAGGGAGCTTATTACATAGCTGAATGAATGGCGCTGGGTTGCTAATTCTTATAAGCTGTACGAAGCCCATTATTAGGAGGCTGAGGGCTTAGCTGATGGTCAGGTAAAGAGGAAGTTGATGACCTAAGGCCAAAGATCTGGTTGTGGGTGAGAATATATAGAGGGATCATGATCTGAGACTTGGTGAAAGCCTAAGTGTGCACACAGCCTGTGCAAAGTGATGAGGTTGTCACAGTGATCAGATACCTTCCCCCAGGCACTGCTTCTGACATCAGCACATTCTCTGACAGCCATTCCCAACAACCCCTGCCCCACTGCAACTGCTCATAATGGTAGCTAACCCTGCTGGCACAGCAGTCACGAGGCTTGACCAGACCATGATTAGCAGGGCTTCACTCATACAAGCTTTGGAAATTTCTCTGCTGGTTTATTAATGATAATCTAGGATCTGCAATGTTCACCAATAGTCCACCAATACATGTGTGTATAATAGTTGAGGAACCTCATCTTTCAACTATAACTACTTCTCTTTCAAGACTTAAAGAACCATTTTTTTCTGTGACTCTTGAACTTCACTCAGCACAGTTTACTGGAGGTGGTTTCCAAGTGGTATCACTGTAATTGTCTCCTGATTTGCCATAGCTCACTTTCCTGCTCAACCCTGCTCCCTAGTGAAAGGAGTGGATGCACTACAGGTTGCCCATCAGCCATGGGCCACACCTCTGGGCTCTGCCGCTTCTCGCCTATCTGTACTGGGAGGGGAGCAAGCCAGGCATACTCAGAGGCATAGATCCTTCTTTCTGTGCAAACAAACATGCAGGAGTAAACACCGTATCCTAGGCTCGTGGTACTTGTGAGTCACGCTTTGTTGATGGGTGGTGGTTTCAAGTGTGGGACTATAGCAAGGAAAACGGCTTTGTTTCTGCTTAGCTTTAATTCCATGAAAAGAAAATAACTACCATACTTAGCATTCTTAAAGCTCTGTAAAAGCTAATCCTTGCAACATTCCCATGAGGTAGGTAAGTATTTCAAAATATGTGGAAGCCAGAACATAAAAGGAGAGGTCATTTGCTAATGACTTAAAGGTACATAAGGATCTGCACCCAGAAGAAGTATCTTATGCTAGACAAATTGGTAATGGACTAGACAAACTGCTTCTTAAGCCCTTTCCCAATTACCCAGTTACAAGGACAGCTAAAACAGAAACAGTAGTACAGGCTGTGGATCCCACTGAAGCTCCAAATTCAAAAGCAATGCCTGCCCTCACATTGGGGGATGTTTGGGTCCACAGTACTGAGCTCAGCTTGATGTCTTGCTCTGATTTTATGGTAAGATGCTGTTAAAATTTAGTGAGAACCTGATGTAAGGAAACTGTGTCAAACAACTTACAATTTTTTCAGTTGTCACACTGGTTCCCACCCACCACCATTGTCCTTCACTTCTTTCCTCAGGTCTCCTTCCCTGTTATTTCCTCCACTATTAAAAATCTCTTTCAGCTACTCAACCTTTTCACTTCCCAAAGAAATCCTTTCTCAACAATACCCATCTCCTTTAAGCCTTTTGACTGACCTCACATGTGCCTATTTGCTTCTCTCCCCACTAGGGAAACATCCAGCTTTTTCCCTGCCTGAATCATGAGACTTCTCCCACCCTTGCCGTTCAATCTGCAACCACCTGACAGTACATAAGCACTTGTCTACCTGCTTGTTATCATGTCTTTCCAATTGTATTCCTACAAATAGGGTCAAATTATCTAGGGTAAGCAGGGGAAAAGGACTGTTAAGTTTGTCTGAAATTGTTATAAGGACAAGTTGGGAAATGCAAAGCAGACCATACTGCATATTAGGAAAAACTAACGTAGATTTACTTTTGCCAGTGAAAAGGCAAGTGAGGTTGACAAAAAGAAATGCTTGGCCATCTTGACCCATTTTTAATTAAAACTGATAATATCTGTCTTTGCAGCATGACTCTGCATACGGATGTCATTCTGTTTTAGAACCAGAGGAGACCATTTTGACCTTACAACTATTTTGTGCAAGTTTGTTTATAAATTTAATGCCAAAGCAGATTCATTTAAATTTACTAGTTACCTGCACATTAATCTTAAGAAATTGTAATACATAGGAGGCATAGGGAGACACCAAGAAAATGTTAAAAGCCATGTTAAGATTACACAGAGTTTCACAGAATGTTTTGGAGTTTCTCTCTTTTGTTATACACTTAAGGATGACCACTTCATTTTTTAGAGGGTCAAAATATGTAATACATTATTTACAATTACAAAAAGCATGAGCCTATATGTATGCATGCGTGCATGATTCTGCATCTGCATCTGCATGTGTGTATTTCTCTGTGGACAGAGAGATTTAGATGGGCATGATATTTGCGGAAATAATTTTGTTTTCAAAGTCTGCATTGTTAGTATTGAATAATTCATTCTAAAAACCCCTTCTTCAAAAGAGTGAAGTAATTTATCTTTCAGTAAAGCGTTTTCAGCTTTCTCATTTAATTATGAAACTGAAATGCCTCTCTATCCAGATATTATCCTGGCAAGGAATATCTATTTATGAGTTCGCAGACAAGCACACTATGTCTGAATCAACAAATAGTTTTGGAAGGAATGACTACTAAGGAAAGGGAGATATATCCTTTGACAGCTGGGTTGCTGGTTTATACCTAGCTGAGTGCATTAGCCACTGAATGACATACCTTACTGCCAAAGCAGCAGTTTGCATTGGCACTAAATTTAATTTTCTTGAAACATTGTTAAGAAAAAACAAGAGTCTTATCTCTGTCATATTTTACACTATTTCAAGGAAGCAGTTCTAATGATCTCCACTTTTATTATTTTCCATGTTCTCTCTCTGTTCCAGTAATCTCTTAATTAATGGTTTATTTGGTTGAAGTGTGCAAGGCTTTTACAAATCGAAAACCAAACAGGTTAAAGAAAATACTTCTTAGATATTATAATTCATCAGAAACTAAGCTCACAGCTCCAGCTGGGAACTGTTTCTTGTGAAAGAAACAAAATGACATTCTGAACCTGAAAAAACCCAAACTTCAGATATTTGCATCTGAACCTAAATTAAAGACAACTGCTCTAGGAAGAGACCTAGGTATGAATAGGTCACTGAGAACATCAGTCCAAAAGATCAGCACACAGCTGAGCTGCAGAATCCCTTTATCTGAATGGTTAGTAATATCATAGTATAGTCCAGGAGGGAATTTCCATGTCTCAGGTACCTGTGGCAGCAGGAACAGGCAACACTGAGAGGAGACATAGGAGATGGTTAGACACACACAGACCCCACAACTGCTGCCACATTAAGTCATCAGAATACAACCAACTGCTGCTTCAGTAACCTGAGGAAAAGCAGCAGCTTCCCTTTGTAGGGACCAGCCTGGAGAAAAAAACAACGGAAGAGAGTGGGAAATAGCAACAGTGAAAAGCACAAAGATCAGGGAATTATGGAGATGAACCGGCTGCGAGAGCTTGGAAGGGAGCTGGGTGTGAGAGAGACTGCTTTTATTTAAGTAATTAAGGGTTAAAAAAAAAGTTTCAAGGCATTATTTAAAGTCCACTATCAGACTTAGATTATTCAAACAATTTTAAGTTTCTTGCTCTGCCTCCCAAGTTGCTCCCCGGAACTGCAGGCTGATCCATTCAGAGGGCTGGTTTTTTATTCTCCAGATATCAAGTTTGTAGTAAACAGAAAAACCTTTTGCATAGTAAGGGCTATTTAAGTGCAACATATCAGTAAGAGTTTAGTGCCTACACAGATATTACTGTGCTCACAACGCTGTGGAAGTGTTAACTAATTGTTTTGAGTATTTTTACCTCCATTTTGCACATAAGGGCATTGGGCAGAGACAGGAAATACCACACCCAAGATGACAAAGTTTGAAGGGTTCAGAAGTCTTTTGACTGTACTACCTCTGTGTTTTACAGATCTGTTTACTAGAAATACAGAACACTTTTGTTTATGAAAGATGAGGATTAATAATTTACCTGGCCATTAGGCTCTTTGTGCCTGGTGTACAGTAGCATGTTTTGGAAGTGTTTGAACTTTTTACGGAGAATTGACAAGGTTTAAACTGGCACGCAATGTCTCAGGCCACACCAGAGTCGTGTGTGACCTCCAACTGGCAAACACACATACATGTTGGGGATATTTGTAGGAGATGTTAAAGGCAGACAGAAAACTTTCATTAAAGTTATTTCCTGTCCCAGGTAACAATGGAGATTGCATGCTACATCACCATGTGAGGTTTAGGTGTGCCTCTTTGTGCATAAAGAAGATGATGAGTTTAAACATGCAGCATCCTTCTGCTTTCTTCTTCCACCTTTTTACTGAAATGCATGCAGGTGTCAGTAACAGTATCTGTTTCCAGTTATCTGTGTTAAAAGAGCACTTGCATTGTGCATCAGCTATATTGAAACAAACTGTTTTATTTCATTACCACATGATTTTCCATCAATAAATTGCAGTTTAGATCAAAAGAACCATGTTGCTTTCTGTTTTCTAATTCATTTAGTTTGCTCAAGTGTTTACTTTCCTGAAGTCTTAAAAGACTTCAATAGGGTAAATGATTTGTATACTACTCACTCTTCAAGAGGCCAATATATTCTAGTCAAACAAGGACTTGAGATGTGTCTATATAAATATATTAGTGTGTGCACGTGTGTGTAACAAGTGACTCCACAAAGGACATTTTTATTATGGAAAGTAAAACTCCAGCATTTTTCTTCATTGCTTTCTTTTCTCATCATATTAAAAGCCTGATTTCTGTAAATGTTTAGCTACTTCCCTTCAGAAATTCCAGTTTTCTACAACCTGAAATTTGCCACCTCACTAGAATTCACCTGCTCCCAATCTGTCTGTTTGAAGTCACTCTAAGTCCTAGATGCTTTCTAAAATGAATAGATTTTATTAAACCTTCTTGACTGTTCAAGACTGTGTTCCTTGCCCTCTATACCTCAAAGAACAGATGCTACAGAAATCTATTATTATATTGCACCTGGGCATTTTTATCAGGCTCATTCTTTCTCTGTCCTCTATGTAGTTTTTTTCCTCTTTCCGTTTCTTTCTAAGACTCATCAGCATAGAGGTGAATGCTGTATTCTAGTTGGTTGCTGGATCTACTTTGTGATCCGTGCCATAGCATGATGGTGAGATTTTATCAATGATAATCATTCACACCATTATTTATGCATCACAAAATGGAAAGAGGTCCTAGTGTGTGGTGTAAGAAAATGGGTTGGAAGCAAGGCAAACATCTTCCAGGTTCTGAAATATCTTGGCAATGACTTAGAAGATGCACATGAGGCCATATCTAACTTTTAGTAATGGCCCATCTGCATCAGTACTTGTCTGAGCTCTGAGCTCTGAGCAGGCCAGCCTCAGATGGAAGCAAATTTCATACTGTGCTTTGGAAGGGATACATGCTGGCTTGTAGTAAGAAGGTTGGGAGGCTGGGCCTCATGGGAGATTTTTGATATTTACGTGTCAGCACATCCACACAAAGAACCCCTCTCACTATAAAATCAGACTATTACTGGTTACAAACCAGGGATTCACAAGTGGAACTGGATGAGTACTGAAGTAAATGTTTCTTTGCAGATTGTGGTCTGATGAAAAAAAAAAAGTGCAAAATTACTACCTGAATCTTGCTTTAAAAGTCAAATGACATCTACATTAAGAGAGTTGTGGTGCATGACCACTTCTGATGTTAAATTGCTGTAGTCGCCTGAACTTTTTAGTTTTACAGATTATTTCAGTTGAAATAATGGATGTGTATTCATGTTCAGAGTACTTTTCCATTATGCTTGATTTTTTAAATCTAAGTCTAATTCATAGTGGCAGGAAATATGCCTCATACAAAACCAAAACCCAAACAAACAAACAAAAAAATAGGCACATAAGTAATCTCTTGCTTATTATAAAGTGAAATTCCTTGAAGCAATACTATCTTTTCCGTTAGATACTCCTGATTACTTAATGCTCCATACTACAAAAATGATGCCCAGCCCCTTTACCAGGTTGCTGCTTGTGACACACCAGCAAAAGAAAATATGTAAATCTCAGCTGTTCAGTGTATATGAGAAGCGAGTAAACTCTCTAATACACAGACTTAGAAGTCACTCTTTTTAATACACTGTATACATGGTGGAAGGATGATGTCTGAAAACAATGACATTCTTAAGCCTTAGCAACAGTATATGGATGTATATATCTGTACTAGGTACACGTGCTCGCTGTTGTAAATGAGTCTCCTCTCACCCTGGAAGCAAGTGGTCTTGAATCCAGGGGATTTATATGGAAAAGGAAAAATGTGTTAGCTTTTAGCTTTTCCCTCTACATGTGTAGGTGTTTTAGTGGACTATCTGATCTTTGTGTGAATGTTTGCCTTCCACAAGCAGCTGTAGTACTGAGCAAACTTTGCTCAAGAAACTGATCTGATGGTAATAAAGGGAAATATGGTGTTACAGAAGGGTATTAATGGAGCTGCAGGAAAAGTAAACAATTAATGGATCAGTGCCAAAAGAAGATTTGGCTCCTAATTTTGAGTTTTCAATTCAGACAGATTGGTGTAAGTTTATTTTAGGCCCTTCCAAAGAAAGTCAGTATCTTCTTGAAATACTTGAAACAGCTTGAACATACTATAATTTCTGTTCTGCATCTCAGTGAACCATTTCATTTTTAGCAAAAATTATTTTCTGTTCTCAAGTGAGATGGTTCGGGAGGGTACATGAAAATGGAATTTAATCAAGATTTAGATGGTTGTAGTGAATACAGATGCCCTTGCACATGAACATAAAAAAATGAAGAAATACCCTTAATAAATCACATTGTGAGTCTCTCTGAATGGTGCACAGTTACAGCTAGATTCTTTTCACCTGAATTATTAATATGATTTATCTCATTTGAATTGGTCCATTTTCATGCACAGATTATCAGTGTCAAATGTCCATTTCAATTCAGACAGGTTTGGCCCAGACAAGTATATCCAAACATAAAATCAGGTTTTCAATACTGAGGAGTCCATTGTGGAATTGGCCATTTTTTAGACAACAGCTTCTATTCCAGTGCTCACTTAGATTTAAAACATAAAAAAAGAACCCTTCCTTGAAGTCTCTTGAATGTATATTTCAGGTCTTGTGCTGAAGGTTCCCAACCTCTTGTATAACAGAGGATATCATGTGAGGAAAAGACAGGAAGTAAATGCAATTAGCATTTGCTGTTCAGATGGAAGTATAGCTAAGATGAATGCAGCTTGTGGATACAGAATTCCTGAGGATCAGCAGAGAGACAACAGGACTCTTTGAGGTCACAGAAGGAAATCAGTTCATCTGCTCTATTTGAGGGTACTTGCAAATGAGTCTTAAAAAATCCACATAGCAGATCACCATAGCCCAGCACAATAAGACATACTAAGAAAAATGCAAAGGTCCAGATAAATAATAGCCCCAAGAAATGAAGGATTACTATAAAATATGCAAGACATTATCCTGCTGCAGGTATTCTGTTCCCACATGTCTACTGCATACCATAGCTACAAAATATGTGTCTCTATTTCCATGAACCCACTCATAAAGGTTTTTGCTTGGCTGATTTTTCAAGTTAATGATAGTCAAGGCACTTGGGAGAAAGATTTATGTCAGTGATACACAGGTTCAGCAAATTGTCAAAGAGTTCTGCTGTGCAATTAATCATCTTTTCTCCATTACAATTTGTAAGTGCCAAGCACATACACAAAACCATTTTTATAATATAGTTATCACGGGTATGTAAGTACTATATGAATCATCTATACATTAAAAAAAAAAATAAAAAGAGTGCTAGCTACCACACAGATTTGTAAATCTTTCTCTGCATAAGACAGCCCTACAAAAATTGTGGAGGCTGTCACATTTAACTGTCATCATTTTTATGACACTACTTTAAGCAGATCTGCATCTCAGTTATATCTGTGCTCCCCAGGCTGCTTCATCAGAGTGAAGCCATTCTTAGTCAAAAGGAAAAAAAAAAAAAAAAAAAAGAAGGAAAGAAGGAAAAAACCACTAAAACAAACCAAAAGCAAACCAAAAAAAGGGAATCCCCTAAGGGTCTTTTTTTCTCTCTCCCTTTTTTTTTTTTTTCTTTTTTTTTTTTTCATGAAAGTGGAACTTCAGAAAGAAACTACATAAACTGAAAAATTGATGTTACCTATTAGGCCATTAACAGTAGCTCCACTCAATCTTCTCCAAGTCACCCGGACAGCATGTCATCTGCAGGGTCAAGCAAGGAGGTTCTCTTCTCTTCTCTTCTCTGGACCAGAGTTACTGCATTGCCAGGAGCAGTCCTGAAAGATGCCTTGATAGAGAAGGAGCTGAGGGTGACCTTTTCAGCAGTTTCTGTGAGATACTTTGGAAACTCATGCTTGTTCTTTGAGCCTCAAAAGAGGTTTTTCTCCTTTTTCAGGGAAAGGTAGTGCTGTGGGTCAAGTCCCAAAACTAGACTTCTGAGTGCTGTAGATGTAGATTCTTGGGTCAACCAAAGTCACCTCCCTGTTTCTGTTTCCCCCTCTTTTAAATATCCTCAGAGTCAAGCTCTTTATTGCTCTACACTAGTACAGGCTCAGAACACAATTTCCTATGAAGTGTATTAATAAGTGAAACTGCAGATTGGATGTCCTAACAGTCACAGAGCAATTCCAAGGAAAACAGACTCATCTTCAAAGGCGTTGGTGCTGTGAATGCTCACGTCTTCTTCTCTTGGATCAGTTTCTCTGTTCAAGGGATTCTGTGAGAATTATGTTCATTTTAAAAGTAACACCCTCAATAACCTGTTGCAACTCCTATGAGCAGTTTCCTTTTGGAACTCAAGAATACAAAATATCCTGATTATTAGTGTTTATTACCCCAATAACTTTGGAAATCAGTTTTATAATGTGTATACTACAACATTCCACACAGATCAAAGAAAACAAACTGCTCTAATTGGGTTTTGAGATCAAATACACCAAGCTTTACATTCACTGGGCTACATGTGGCTTAAATTATCTATACTGTACAATCCTGGACTGCATATTTTATGCTCTACAGTAAATAGAGAACATGTGGTTTGGAATGTGTCTACTGTATGTGTTAGTCCTCATACCAACCAGCAGGATCACCTAAACACCCTATCAAGAGCCTAATAAAAATTGTTTGTGAGTTCCAGACTCAAGCTTGATGTGGACAGACAACAATTCATTTGGGTCTGTGAGTGCTAAAAGTAACATTGAACCTTTTATGTTAGGCTTCAAACACATGTGGATGAAGAACAAACGTAGCACAGGGTAAATTCTTGCCTTTGTCATTAATGCATTAAATTACTCGGAATTACATGATCAGGACAGGTATCAGATTAGGTTCATATATAGATATTTAGATTGCAGAATTCCACGCCTCTTTTCTTTAGCCTTTTTCTGTACAAGAAATAGTGTTCATGTTTAGATATAGGTGGGACTTCATATTAATGCCAATAATATAAATATATTCAAGCCCCACTTCTAAAGACTACAAAAATTTTTGTTGGTTTTAATGGATAGAGAGATCAAAAATTGTTGCCTTATGTAACACCAAAATTTTTAAAACATATTTCATGAAGATACAAAGAGATCACCTTGAGGGAACTTGGGTACCAAAAGATGTTTGAGCTACCTAAATAAATTAACGTTCTTGTTTCTTTTCTTTTTTCTTTTTTTTTTTTTTTTTTTGGTGGCTATTTATGCTCTT